>VMOF01000369.1:1333720-2081915 GCA_011764245.1 Trialeurodes vaporariorum | reverse complement strand
GTTTCCGCCATTCCCAAACCAAACCTTCACTGATGCGTTTTAAGAATTTTGGAAGTTTGCTCTGCTACTTGTTAGAGCATATTTGCACCTAACAAAACAGGTCAGGAGTTAATCAGGGATAGTTGTAATTTTAACTTAAACCCAAGTAGAGCGAGACCTTTTTGAGTGTCGGGCTCTGACAAGTAGCTGTGCCTCCTTCCGAACTGTATCAACACGCATTGCTGAACGGTGGTTTTTGGATGCAGTTCAGGCACAGCGACTTGTCGGAACCTGATACTCAAAATGACTCTGCTGTAGAACTTTTGTGTTGAGCATGCAAAATGACGATCCCGCCCAAATTTGATTATTATGCCTTAGATAGGTCCAGGACACAGAATCAATCAGAATATCCACTAATTTACATCAATCGGGAAAGTTCCCCGGAGTTTTAAAATTTACTTGTAAATAGATATGGAGCGATGTAACTACATTGATTGCATGATGGCTTATAGCGCAAGGTCATTTGACAAGAGTTGGCGGACTAAATAGAATGTCAAAAAATTTGACCGCGAAGCACATTCCTTTGAAATTGAAAGAGGGCTGACCCCCTATAGGACCTTAAAAACCAAACATGTAAAGGTAGAGAGATGAGACTCAATTTCTAGGAGAAAGGAATTCCACATACAATCACAACATGATGGAAGTATACGCAAGTCAGCACATCACTAAAAACAGGTCTATTCAGAAGTTCCCTTTGTTGAACCTTTGAACTCTTACCAATTCACAAGTCAGAGCTACTACAGACGCAAGCAGAGTAATTTTAAACGTTGAGCATAAGCAATGAATAGGTAGCTGAAAGTTGATAGAATAGGAAAAAGGAAATACATATGCCAGGAGGAGACTAGGAGAGGTTAGGGCTGGGCCCGCTATGAAAACAACGAAATCTGGGTTGATCAGAGAGCCTCTTCGATGCCCAGTAAGTTTTGGTAATTAAAGGAGAATTCTGAGGATTAAGGTAATGAAAGATCAGATTTCTCATCCTTTTTATCGAAAGATAATAACACTACGAGCACAGAATAGTTTTAATTGTCCTCCTGATTCCAGCAGAGGTTTGGCAGGGGTTTGGCTGCCGAGGGATGTATTCGGTGGTTGATGCGGTTGGTAGCATTGATTGATTTTCGAGCCGCACGGTCCGTTACATCTTTTGTTTTTCTTAGGTTGCCACGACTTGCTTTGAGGCAAAACATTTGAAATTCCCAGAATTTGCAAACGAGATTTTTCGCTTACGAGATAAAATTAAAAGTCGAAAAGTAGAAAAGTATCAAAACGAACTCAAATGGAGACGATTTGGGATACGGCGATATAGCGTTTCGTTCAGCCGTTAATTCGGTAGAGAGTCATATTAGAACAAAACGGTCCAAACGAAATGATTCTTGTAATTATAGTGTGTGGTCTCTTTTTCGTTTTTTTGGGACTTTCCGTTTTGCGTTTGACCAAACGCTATAAGTACCATACTTCTGGTCAAGTTTACCATAAATCTAGGGGGTGCCAAAATCAGGTATCCGCACGGTTATTTTCACTAATCTTTTTTTTCCCTGGCTGTATCAATATTTCCCCCGTAAAAAACCCAGGGGAAAAAAATTTATTCTTCGATCAGATAATCGATACTCAACCATAGGTTTAAAAGGAGGGAAAAAAAATAACCCATAAAAACCTGTGAAAAAGAATCGATTCTTTGACCAAAAAACCGATAATCAATTTAAAAACACATTAGCGGTGCCCCGAAAGGGCAGAGGGGACGTTTTGTGAGCCCCGAGCCTTGTTTGCGGTAGAAAGCCCACGAAAACGCCAGGTCAGCTCGTAAGTCTATTTTTTTATTTAAATATACATTGGCGGTGCCCCGGAAGAGCAGAGGGGGCGTTTTAAGAGCCTGAGCCTTGTTTGCGGTAGAAAGCCCCGAAAACGCCAGGTCAGCTCGTAAGTCTATTTTTTCATTTAAATATACATTGGCGGTGCCCCGGAAAAGCAGAGGGGGGGTTTTGTGAGATGAGCCTTATCAGCGATTTAAAAGCCCATCAAAAGGACAGGTCTGCTCGTAAGTCTATTATCCCATTTAAAAAAGCATTAGCGGTGCCCCCGGGAAGAGCAGAGGGGGCGTTTTGTGAGCCCTGAGCCTTGTTTGCGGTAGAAAGCCCACGAAAACGCCAGGTCAGCTCGTAAGTCTATTTTTTCATTTAAATATACATTGGCGGTGCCTCGGAAGAGCAGAGGGGGCGTTTTGTGAGCCCTGAGCCTTGCCAGCGATTAAAAGCCCACCAAAACGACAGGGCTGCTCGTAAGTCTATTTTCCCATTTAAAAATCATTGGCGGTGCCTCGGAAGAGCAGAGGGGGCGTTTTGTGAGCCCTGAGCCTTGTTTGAGGTAGAAAGCCCACGAAAACGCCACGTCAGCTCGTAAGTCTATTTTTTCATTTAAATATACATTGGCGGTGCCTCGGAAGAGCAGAGGGGGCGTTTTGTGAGCCCTGAGCCTTGCCAGCGATTAAAAGCCCACCATAACGACAGGTCTGCTTGTAAGTCTATTATCCCACTTAAAACAGTGGCGTAGCTATAGGCCCCGCTGACCCCGCCGGGTGGGGTGGGGGGGGGCGCAACGCTTTGGTGGGTGCAAAAATTTTGAGGAGAGAAAGAGAAAGAGCGAATAGGATGAAAGGAAAGGAAAATGGGAAAAAAAAGGAAAAAGAAAATAGGGAAGGAAAAGGAAAAGGAAAACAAGTTGGAACTTGCAACACTGGAACAGTGTTAGCAAAGAGAGCATGAGTGTCGGCCGTAAATCATTGTAAGTGTGGAGTTCCATATTGATAGTACAAAACTGCGACAAATTCAATCGCAACGCTGCATTTGTGTTTGTATAACAGTGATCGCTGTAAAAATAACTTGATAGGTCAAAGTGGGAATGAAAATTTACTTATAGCGTGTTGAAACAGTTGTTCACGAGGCGAGGTGAATACTGTGGTTTTGAAAATCGATTTCGATAGTGATAGTTCCTTTAAAATCGGATGACGCAATACCAATCCTAGCAAGCCGCAAAGTCTAGTTTAGTTATTTGGGACTTTTTTAGATTTCTCTCGCCTGAACCAAAGTCATCAGGAAGGAAATTCTTAATACCAATCCTAGCAAGCCGGAAAGTCTAGTCTAGTTATTTGGGACTTCTATAGAATTTTCCTCGCTTGAACCAAAGTCATCACGAGGGAAATTCTTCGTCTTTATGGTTTCAGCTCTTTTTGTCTCAGTTTAAAAAAATGAATGTTAATATTGATCAATGTCATCCGACACTCATAAAGGGCCCCTTTAAGGAACGTAATATGAACTTGAAAAAAGCTCATTCGTTTTTAAGGGAGCTTAAACGGTCCATGAAGACGAAATTCGCGGATACAGAGTATCCACAGCTTATTTCAATGTTCGATCTGACAAGACCGTGCGCCTTTGAAAAATCGATTCTCGATAGTGAATCGATGTATTGCAATTCGGTTTGCACCGGTCGAAAGCGCTTGCTTGTGACTGAAAACCCTCAAAAATTTCAGATCCATCCGAGTTTATTTAATGACCTTACAGGACCTCTCGCGGCCGCAGTTAGACATTTCTTGTCAGAGTTACGCTGAAACGGGGAGTAGTTCCCCCCTAAGATGATTTTTTTTTGGGGGCCGAAACTGCATTGGGCCCTCTCGGGACATCATTGGGACCCAAAAAAAAGCGGAACCGATTAAAAACGGCACACGACTGGTTCGTGAGAGACGAAATTCGCCTTTTTCCAGCCTCCAGCGCCCCTCTAAGGTCGATCTGACAAGACCGCGCGCCTTTGAAAAATCGATATCTCGAGAACGAATCGATGGATTGCGCACTGCGGTTTGGATTGGGGGGTAGCTTCGTTTTTTAGAAAATTCTTGAAAAAAATTCAGACCCACCCAAAGTTTTAAACGGATCTTAGGGGACCTCCCGCGGCCGCAGTGAGACATTGTACGTGAGACTTACGCTGGAGTTGGGGCCACCCCCCCCCCCCCCCCGATATAGACTTTATCGGTCCGACATTTGTCAGGGCCTTAATGAACTTCATGTGAACTAAAAAAACTCACATATGACTTCTCACGGCGCATGCTAGGTCCATGAAGTCGAAATTCGCGGATTTTAGAGAATCTTAGATTTCTGACCCTATACCGCGCGCCCTTTGAAAAATCGATATCTCGAGAGTAAATCGATGTATCGCAATCCGGTTTGGACCGATCAAAAGAGTAAGCTTACCGGTACTCGCCGTTAAAATTTTGGATCCATCTGATTTTTTTTGGACCTTATTTGAGTTACTTGGACCCCATTTGGGAATTTTTTTTCGGAGTTACGCTGGCAAGGGGGTCGCTCCCTCTCTTGGAAAACTGTGGGGGGGGCCCTTTGCTGGGGCATACATTCTTTTTTTCACTTTTTTTTTTTTTTTTTTTTTTTTTTTTTTTTTTTAATTTTATATTTGTGTCTAATCTAAGTTGGGGGAGGAGGAGGAGAGTACCTGCAAGTCAACCGGCAATTTACTTTTGATAGTGGCTGCGGGTCGGGGGTGCGGATTGCGGACTTTTAACTTGTTGTGGGGTTTACAGGGTGGCCGTGTCTAAACTTATGAGAAAAGAAGGCAACCACAGCCCGGGAAGAACGTTCAATTTCTGGTTCAGAGACCATGGACAAAGACATGGGCACCCGCAAAACAATTGCCCGGAGGGGCAATTTTTTGAATGTCAATGGAAGGTCTAGGGGACTTCCCCTTAGAGACGGGCAAGTCTAGAAAACCCCCCCCCCCCCCCCACTTCCGCCCAAATAGAAAATAAATCAATTACCCTTTCCCAAATGGTAGAAATTGTAAGTGATTGTAGCATGTAGTTGTATCAAAAGTAATTCTATTTTTGAAGTGTTTGATATTAAATAAATAAAGCATCAGATGATAAGAAATAGTAAAAAGCTAAGTACAACTATTCCTTCTTTATTTTCATTGTCCTGATGAATTCTAAGAGTTAACCTATTTAAATTAACAAAACCAAACTCTTGCCTATACATTCTCTAATCATGTAATTATCGACCAGAGGATTCTGAATTTTCAAGGGAAATTCGCAAAAATTTTCGTTGCCAACGGTAGTTGCCAATGTAGACACGTTCATACTAGTAGATTTTAAAACTTCTTTCGGGGGAGGGAGATGACGGGGGGGAAGGATGATGTCGTCTGAATCAGGAGGGGGTTGGGGGAAAAATCAGGGGGGGGTCTAGATCTTTGGGGGGGGAGGAATCCTGAAACTGGGGGGCGAGCTGTATAGTGGCAAGGGTGGTTGGGCACCACTGCTTGGGGGGGGGGGGCTACTTCCCCCCTGCCCCCCCAAAATTTCGCCCCCCAAATTTAAAAATTTTAAAGTAAACTAAGAATAAAGTTTGTTAACTCTTACTCCTTTCGTTATTATTTGATCTTCGAATGTTCCGATTCTTTTTTATTGTAAAGTTTTTATTTTTTGAATTAGGGGGGGGCGCCGCGCCGCCCCTCGGGGAGCGCCCATTGACAGATAAAGGGGGAAAGGTAAGTGTGGGAAATTGCACGGGAATCCGGCGTAGTGTGCCGCAAAAATTACTACCAATGGCGGATCCAGAAAATTCTTTTGGGGGGGGGGGGGGTTCACGCCTATGAATTTTCAAATTTGCAGAGAGGGAAATTTTTGGGATTTTTTCTGTTGAAAAAAGGCAAAAGGGTACCGTGAGTGGGGGGGGGGGGGGTTTCCTTTCCCGAATCCGCCGCTGATTACCATGTAACACTGGGCCACGATGACCGATGTCGCATAAAAACCCGGTAGAAAAACCCGTTGGGGGGCGTGGCATCCGTGATGGCTGTGAAAATTTGGGGTGAAGTAGATGGACACACATCATTCATGCAATCTGCACAACGCGGCAAGCAACTTTGTAGGCTAGGTGCAGTAGTTCGTGGGGAGGGCAAAGGGGACGGGAAAGGGCGTCGCAAAAAAAAAGGACGAAGAAAAACTAAGGACTGCCGACTGTTTTTAGTCCTTTTTCTCTCGACCCCAGCGCTCCAAGCAGCGGTCAGCTGAACTACTCTTTCAAGTGAGCGATCCTGGCGATGTGTCCATGCTCACATGCTGTGCTACTGCTAAAACCGTTGTTGGAGTTGGTCTGTTATGGCATGGCTGTCAACTGTTTTCGGCGACCCAAGAGGATCAGATAACCCCAGTATCTCAAGGGGAAAATCGAAAGCAAGGGAAATTCAGAATCAACTTTGGACAAGGTAACAGAAATCATCAGCAAATTAAAAGAGTCGCCTGATCTCTACTAATAAAACAAATGTCTATGTACTCTTTCTTGTTTGATTCCGTTTTGAGGTTAACTGTGATGTATAGTATTTCAGTCCTTGATTAATCATTTTCGACAATTCAGGAATCTTTCAAGAAATACTCCAGACGTTTTCTTTTTAGCGGATTTTGCTTCCTTTTAATTCGCTGATCATTTGTTCCCTTCGTTCAATCGTGATTCAAATTACCTACACGGTATACATTTGCGGGAAGGCATGGGAGAAAAGGGGGCCGGAGCGGCCACCGCTGCAGCGGTTCGCTTTTAGTTGACCCTTATTTCTGCTTGGAGCGCTGCGGTCGCGCTCGAAAACCCGCTAACAGGTTTTAACACGGGCGGAGATAGGGGGTCGGCAGTCCTTAGTTATATCTTCGTCCATGGCTCGGAATGGTCTTAAAATTTTCCTTAGGATTTGATCTAGAACGCAACGTTCTTACATTTTCGAAAAGTTAACTCTAGCTCTCGCAATTTTAAAGATTAAAAGGGGGAAAAAGCATGGTTTCTGGACCGCGGAACAGTGACGTTATCTAGCGGATGAGAATCTTACTACAGGTCGCTGAGGATTCACCTTAAAACGCAACGCCGATCGCGTTCCCCAAACGAACTCTTTTAGCGGACCGAAACATCAACAATAACAGGATTGGAAATTTGAAATCATCTAAATGCATTTTAAATCGCAGAATACACGAAACATGGACACAATCCTCTGATATAAACCCCAATATCTCATACAGAAGATTTCGTTGAAGTCTGATCCCAAAATTTGTAACGTAATTACATTCCCAAAAATGCTTAACCTCAATCTTGGCCAAAAACTCCCGCCACAAAGAAAAAGCGACAAATTGGGAGGACACCGGATTGGCGGAATCACATGGGTCAATCGGTCCTCGAGGACCCGTTCTCGATACTGAAACCAAGCGATCCCCCGAGCGGACCCCCGAACCATGCCGTTCCTATAAGAAAAGCATTATTGACCTTGTAGAAACGATTTCAATAGAGCATGACACTCATGCTCTAAAAAGGAAAGGATGAGGAAAGGAAAAGGAGAAAAGGAAAGAAGAACAGATTAAGGAAAATAGGAGCTATAGGAAAAGAGCGGAGAAAGCTACAGAATGGCTCTAGCTTTTGCCAAAATTTGGGCAAGGGGGGCCCTCACGAAAGCGGTCGTTTTGCTCCTTAAAAAAGAAGGGCGCAGCATTCGAATCGAGGGGGGGGGGAGAGGCACGTTCAGCTACCTACGCTACTGTACATCAGCATGGGTTCAAATGGAGGTAACAACGATAATCTACAGCTATGATGAGCTGCTCCTGATTGGAAAAAAGACCAGATGGAACAGAAAATAGATTTGATATTTCATACGGAAGGATTCACAAGTTTTAGACGTGGAGATAAAGCAGTTCAGTTGGTCGGTCGGTCGAGACATTAGTCCGACATTCTCAGCCAGTGGCGCAAGTAGGATCTCTTCTATCTCTCTCATCTTCCCTTTGAATATATGAGTTGAAAAAGAATGGAAAGAGTGTGCTTTATCTCCTTGTCTATCCTTGTCTAACATACGTCTTACAATGGAGTGAAGAGAGAGAGAGAGAGAGAGAGAGAGAGAGAGAGAGAGAGAGAGATGATTTGATTTTGATTTTATTTAGCCTGGCTCTAATAAGACTTGCAGTAGTCCTTTCTACCCTAGAGCCAGGATAATTAAATATACAATTAAACAAATAAATAATGTACAAAAATAATCTTATAGATATAAAAAAACGATCGAAAAGACAAAATTAAAACGCAAAACAAACAAAAAAACAAAATAATAAAAGAGTAAATAAACAAGTTAATAAGTAGATAAAGAATTAAATCAGAACACAGAGAAGAAAAAAAGGAAATAAATAAATGGGTTGAGAGATCCATTCATAAATAAAACATATGATAATATTTAAATAACTGGTTCAGTAGATACACAAATGAATAAAAAGATAAATAAGATAAATAAATAAATGAAAAATAATAAATAAATATATATGAGTCTTAGATATAATTAGAAATTGCGAGTGAATTAAAAGAATTTATGGAAATTGGAGGTAAAAATGACAAAAATACAGTAAGAGCTACATGAATAATTGGAGATGGTGTAGTATAGGGGGGGAGAGAGTCAGAAGTACGTTCGTAAATAGGAATCTTTAAGTAAATTTAAGAAAATTTTTATTGATGATTCGTTTCTTAATCCTTCAGGGATATTGTTTAAAAGCTTAATGGAAGAAATGAGGAAGGACTTATTATAGATTGTATTTCGATGAATTGGAATGATATACGAGGGTGGATTTTAAAGTGAGTTTACCTATTTTTTATCTCAGGAACTGTCAATGTTAGAAAAAAAACAAACCCAGAGTTGAAACGTACGTACTCTCAGCTTTTTAACGAGCTACAGTTTTTCAAATTTGGATTACGCGTTGCGGAGATATCGTGGATTTTCCACACCCGTCTCTCCTTTAAACGTGCCCACCTTTTTAGCCTCACAGAAAACATGAGTTTAAGACTTTGAAAAAGTAAAATAGAGCTATTATTTTATTGAAACAAGTTATAACATTGTTGTGAGGCATCTCACCTCATTTTTTGACAAAGTCACGCGCTAGATTCTTGAATTTTTTATATCGGTGCAAAAATATCTGTATACAGCTGTCGTAAAATTCTTTCCCCACTCCTCGTCCAGGTTTTGACGCAAGCTGTTAATCCAGTTTCAATTCATGATGATTGCACTTTCAGTACTGACCGAAATTTTGAAGATCGATACAAATTGGATCATTTTATCAGTAGAAGAGTAGTCTATTTAGTAAAAAACATGCATTCAGGTGTTATTGATATGTCTGATCCGAAGATAAGCGCATCGCCTGCCGAAACTCGCAGTTTTCTGCGCGTGAAAAGGTGGGCACGTTTGAAGGAGAGACGGGTGGGGAAAATCCACGATATCTCCGCAACGCGTTGGCCAAATTTGAAAAACTAAAGCTCGTTAGAAAGCTGAAAGTACGTACGTTTCAACGCTGGGTTTTATTTTTTCTAGCGTTGATAGTTTTTCAGAAAGAAAAAAAATAGGTAAACTTACTTTAAAATCCACCCTCGTAGTTTTCACCTCCTCTCATTTCTATTTCTCGATTTTGACCCATTTGGGATATATTTTCTGAGGAGGAGCTGTGGAGTTTTAAAAGTTAGAATAGTTAGAGTTAGAGAGTTAGAGAGAAAAGAGAGAGAGAGAGAGAGAGAGAGAGAGAGAGAGAGAGAGAGAAAGAGAGAGAGAGAGAGAGAGAGAGAGAGAGAGAGAGAGAGAGAGAGAGAGAGAGAGAGAGAGAGAGAGAGAGAGAGAGAGAGAGAGAGAGAGAGAGAGAGAAAGAGAATATCTCGCTGCGCTACTGTCTCAGCGAGCACTGCACAAAATGCATCAGCAAATGTAAATATCTTGCTGCTAATCAGCTGTGTTAATCCACCACGGCGCGGCATGGTGAGTTTTCGGTGATAGCTAAAGGACAGGCTTGATCACTGGACCAAATAAAGAATCGAGCGGCCAAATTGACTCGCTCGTTAAGCTTATAAAACGTCACATTGAGGTGTCAAAATGCATAGAGAAAAATAATGAACGCATGGTTTCTTTCGAAATCTACTGCATACGTCTTTTTCGTCACGTCCACCGGCAAAGCCACTGACTCTAGATCTAATTTCTTTACACAGGGTGTCCTCATAAAAACTGAAAAGTCGGTGCGACTCTTCGAAAAGTACTTTTCCACACTGTCGTCCTCTGATACGAGAGATGGATAGGCAACCAGGAATGCATGTGACTTCCTCAAGAGCGTACCCGGTTGCATACCCATAGCTTCTTAAAATAAGGCAACGTGCAAATGGAATTTGACTGGCTCGATAGGTGGGCATATATGTTAGCACACTCCGTGAAATGACCTGTTTAGTGGAATGTGACGATTTTTGTCAACTTCGTGGATTAATATTGAGGACTTAAGAAGTAGGTTTGGACAAATTTTCAAGCACTGGCTATCTCAGACGAAAAATTGGTGGACGAGAAAAAGAGAACAAAAAGTCCTATAACTAGAGGCACCTTTTTATCGTAAAGTTCAAATTCCTAACTTCGTCAATTTTGAAATGGAGATTTCCTCATGAAAAATGGGGATTTGGTCAAGTTCATTTTCGGTGTTTATAGCTTTTTTTCAGCGACGCAACAAAAGGTTGTTTTTTTGTACCAGTGGCACAGCACGCGACAAGTTTGACGTGTTCTTAAGAGGCAATAAAGGAGAAATAAGGTATTCAGCGGACAGAGATGCAAAAGTGGGCTTGAAATTTCTTCCAGTGCGATTTTTTTGGTTAAAAGCCTCCCCAAGACTAGGGTTTTGGTCCTGTTTTTTACACTGTTAAAGTCAACTGCTCAATGCATTGTGTGATGCATCCGCTCAAAATTGAAAGACGTGTCACCGGTTTTCTTAAATTCGCGCAATCAAGAATTTTGTCAACTTGTAAACTCGCAAAAATTGCGAAAATTTCGTCAATTCGCGAAACTGCGAACACATTAGCCAATTTCGCGTCAAAAGCAAAAAATCTCGTTTTCGTGGAAAAAGTCCGAATTTCGCGTTTTTTCGCTCGGCATTCTTGAAATCAGGGAGGTATCCTGATGTACTCAGTGCGGGTCCAGACTCGATTCGCGGTGTTTCCAAAATTTCGCGCAAATCGGGGCCGCGAAAAAAGGTGCCTCTACCTGTAAATAATGAAACAAGGGCAGTTGTAGGGCACGGAGAGACAATTTTCTTTAAAGCAAACTTTCGAAACTTTTTTTTCATTTATTTTAAAGGCACCCTGTATATACAAGAACGTATCGCGACACTTCTTGACAACTTCCAGAAGCCGTACAGTGCAGATAAGCACCGAGTTCATTGCTCGCCTGCATCCTACGACTGAACTTAACTTTGACTTTGCTTTGAGAAGGAGGCGAATAAAAAAATGTATTATACTTATATTAGACACATAAATTCTACCATCTCGCAGAGGCAAGAAACAGCATATTACGCAACTGAAAAAATTCCCTTTTATTCATGAATATTATAGGTCTCGGTCATCAGAGTCAGAGTCACTTCGTCAAGAGAGCCATCCGTGCACCTCACCGACGCGCGACGCGACGCACTGTGGATCGAAGCATTAAGGTGATTCCAGGCGAAACTTTTCCAGATTTCAATCCGATGGATAGCGTCACTAGTCGCTTTTTAGAAAAGTCGTGTTTTTGGCGTTTTAAACTGAAATCATAGATAAAACGCAAGATCCAATAATGTCAGCACCTGCAAAAAAATTTTATGAAATTTTTGAGCCCAAAATGAGCCAAATTGGTATAAAATTAAAGCCGTAAATTATGACATTCGTTTCGCCATAAGCTCAGTGAGTGAGAGTGAGCGCGAGTGATGATAAGTCTATCTGCCTCACTCGCACTCATTGCGGCTTACGGGAAGTTTCGTATTTCATCATTTCCGGCTTTATTTTTGAGTTTTTCAGCCTGAAACTTTCAGGGTATATCTTCCTGAAGTATGTTCGCAGGTGCTGACGTTCCTCTTAGTGTTTTTAGCGTGAACTCGTCAAATTTAGTACAAAACTGTTGACTTTTTGCGGAGCGCGACGTGGTGTCCACAGTTGGAACTAATCGACCCTGGAATCATCTTAAGGCAGAAGTCCCAATTACCGCCACCCTATTCATTTATTCTTTAAAATAAGTCTAAATTAGCACGAACATTTAAAAGAATATGGGATAAGTGTTTTTCATAGGTTGGCTGAACTGGTGAAAAAGTTTGAAGTTGATATTTAGCAGCACTGTGCTCTTAAGAAATCACAGAAGTGGACACCTCCCCAACACCACCTGTTCGTGCCGATTTCTTGGTAGCTTCGTAAAGGGACAAGGTTAACTTCATCAATAATTAAGCTGTCGCAATTTGCAAACTCTTGTTACATGCTCATTAAGAGTTGATTCTGGGGTAAAACCCTGTAAAAATAACGATTAGCGCACTAAAAAATCACGAAATCCACTCCTAAACTCACAAGATGCTTTTAAACGCGAGACCGTAATGGCGGCCGAGGCCGCCCAAATGTAATGGCAATTGTATGCTTCTTCTTCGTCTTCTTCTTGTGTGGTGTTGCGAGAGCACCTCGTGTAGATGGCGCTGATTGAAGATAGGGGAAACGCAATGCAAACCGCGGCCTCGGCCGCCATTACGGTCTCGCGTTTAAAAGCATTTTGTGAGTTTAGGGTGGAATTCGTGATTTTTTAGTGCACTAATCGTTCTTTTTACAGGGTGTTTTACCCCACAATCAACTCTTAATAAGCCTGTAGCAAAAGTTTGCAACAGCTTTCTTGGGACAAACAATTTGGCACGGCGGTAATTGGGACATGGGCCATTTTTTCGAGTGTTCGTAACAATTTTTTTCCCTGATTGACTACTCCATTTTTCTTTTTTTTTTAATAAAACTGGAATGTATCTTTGAGAGGTCCTAGTACATCAAACTAGAAAGTATTTGAGAGGTCCAGGTACAAAACAGATCGTAAATTTGATAAAAATTAACATTGTTACAGGTATTTTACAGACATTTTTCTTAAGAATGGCGGTAATTGAGACATCTACCTTAATGTTGCCGGACATGACAAATTTTTTGTTTTTTGCTTTAAAAGACTTTTAGATGCAATATTTTCTTGAAAAAAATCATGTTGATTGATTCAATTCAAGCTCTGAAATAGATGATTTCACACATTTTAAAGTTATCCAGTGGCGTCGCGTGCAATGTGGCAACTCAGCTTGATATCCATTTAAACTCATGTAAAAGGTCGAATTCAAGGGGTGCACAGTGCACTAGTCAAATTCGATTTATTTAATGAGTGTAAATGGATGTGTCGCATTGTTGCGAGATCTTGCTATTTAATGTTCATAATCTTTATTTTTATTCGTAAAATTATGTCCGGGTAATTCGATGTATCGAACCACTGAGCGACGTGCCATCGCCACCAGCGTCCGGTTTGCTCAAGCGTAGGGCGTAAAGAGGTACTTCCATGCCATTCTCGATATTTTTCTTAGCCTTGTGAATTTCCATTTTTATTCCAACGTTTAATTTTTTTCTTCTCTTTTTCTTTAATGTTCTTATCGTTATCAGAGGATGCTTGATTCGGTTTAAACGCGATCATAGCTTCATCGGAGAAAAGAGTGGAGCTGCGGGAAGTTTATAGTTGCGATGCGCTGAGGAATAAAAAGTCACGTTGAGTCAATGGCAGTGGCGTCGCGTGCAATTTGGCAACTAAGTATTCTATCCATTTAAACTCATGTATAATATCGAATTCAGGGGGTGCACAGTGCACACGGAAAATTCGATATATTTAATGAGTTTAAATGGAGCGGTTGCATTGTTGCCAGATGGCACGCGATGCCACTGGTCAATGGGAAAAAATGAAAAATGTATTTCTCGATCTTGAACCATCTCTATGGACTGTTTTCGTATCGATAAATCGAGAAATCGTATCGATTTTCGTCCGAGGAGCGTGGACCTCTGGTTGCAATTCGCAAACAAACTCTGATTCAATGTCATTTCCCCCATAAGCTCACACTGAAATAAACTAGGGAGAATACCTCACGAACACTGTCTCACATTAAACTTAATCTGGGGGGCCCCAGACCCCCTATTTTATTTGGGGGAAACCCCCAGACCCCCCTTTAAAATTTTGAGGGAGACCCCCACACCCCCATATAGTATTCTGGGGGAGACCCCCCCCCTTTAAGTGATTAGTTTTACAGTAAGCTGGTTGCAAAATGTTTTTGCAAATTTTAGTCAACAAGTTGTGACTCCTCGTCAAACTTGGAGATTTATTTTTTGAAAATTCCATTTATGAGTGTACCTTCATTGAATTCTTTAACAAAACAAGTGTCCGAGGGTAATGAGGAGTCAATTATTTCGCCTAGCTTAGACAAATTATGACCCTTAGGACATAAATTTCATCCATTTCGTCGTATCAGTAACCCATTCAAATTTGACTTTTGCACAGATAACATTCATAATCAGCTAATGGGACTCTTGCAAACTTTTGCTGTGAGCAAATGAATAATCCAATGTGATGTAAAAAGCAGCGAAAATCACGGAAATCATAATTTAATCAAAATGATTAAAGTAAAAAAGCTGGCCAAGCAAAAAAGTGTCTCCCAACTCCGCTTCTCCTTCCTTTCTCTTCTCTCCCCCAATTTATTTTATATTGCAAGCTGGTTCATTTGACTTTACACTCCTTGCTAAAATCCAAATTTCCGAGATTACGGCTCTCTTTTTTAGCGCCAAAAGGCACTGAAATCAGGGAGCCAAGTTTACTTTCTTTCTTTCTAACTCCGTGCCAGTATGCAATCTGTGATACCGCGCACACTTTTAACCAACGAGGCGGGAGGCTGGCTGGCTGAGTTAACTGATTAGTCGACGCCGCTAACGCGGCGCGACTGCTGGGTTGCGATTGTTTTCTTCGATTAATCGCACAAATAGTTGATATAACACGGAAGTCAAGGAATCTGCGGTGAAGAAATTATTACCACTGCCGTCTCTACAAATCAACGAAGAGAGAGGGGGAGGGGAGAGGGAGAGAAAGAGAAAGAAAGCGGGGTAGTCACAATTTATTTCAAGAAATAATTGGAAGAAAAAATTGAAAATGAAGGAGGAACTTCAGACTTTGGCCGGGGGGTTTTTTCCCATTCAAATTCTCAGAAAACGTCTCCAAGTATCCGACAGTCATTTCACCAATACCCCCCCCCAAAAAAAAAAACCCCGGCCAAAGTCTGAAGTTCCTCCTTCATTTTCAATTTTTTCTTCCCAATTATTTCTTGAAATAAATTGTGTGACCCCGCTTTCTTTCTCTTTCTTCTCTCCCCTCCCCCTCTCTCTTCGTTGATTTGTAGAGACGGCAGTGGTAATAATTTCTTCACCGCAGATTCCTTGACTTCCGTGTTATATCAGCAATATTGTGCGATTAATCGAAAAAACAATCGCAACCCAGCAGTCGCGCCGCGTTAGCGGCGTCGACTAATCAGTTAACTCAGCCAGCCAGCCCCTCCAGCCTCGTTGGTTAAAAGTGTGCGCGGTATCACAGATTGCATACTGGCACGGAGTTAGAAAGAAAGAAAGTAAACTTGGCTCCCTGATTTCAGTGCTTTTGGCGCTAAAAAAGAGAGCCGTAATCTCGGAAATTTGGATTTTAGCAAGGAGTGTAAAGTCAAATGAACCAGCTTGCAATATAAAATAAATTGGGGGAGAGAAGAGAAAGGAAGGAGAAGCGGAGTTGGGAGACACTTTTTGCTTGGCCAGCTTTTTACTTTAATCATTTTGATTAAAGTTTTTTGTGGCAATATCAGTGCCCGTTTTGAGACACTTGGATGATTCTGGCTTGACCAAAAAGCTGAGTTCAACTGCAAATAGTTGGTGGTTGATAATAAAATCAAATGTTACCAATCTCTGATTGCATTGGGTTTTTTTGTTTTTTTATTTGTTTGTTTTTTTTGTTTGTTTTTTGTGTTTTTGTTTTTTTTTTTTTTTTTTTGTTTTTTTTGTTTTTTTTATGAGCAAAGTTTTTATAACCTGACCTTTTAAAGGCTCTGTGTGAGATTCTCCAGCATGTCTCTTGAATAGTATTAGAGTGTGGCATACCCACTAAAACCTCCGCCGCTCGAGTTCACTATGTACATGAATCATCGAACCAAGCTTAAAAATGGCAATTGTTGAAATTTAAACAAACCTGCTAGGTGTGCAGACACGCAAGAATGTTGGCATGAATTAATTGCCATTGAGTCCATCTTTCTTAAAATGGTTTGGTTCAATTTAGTTATTCGTCGCAATTATTCCATCTTACAATAGAACAGCAAGTAGGCATCCTTGGTCCCCTCGGGTCATCGACACTCAGAAATGTTTTGGTCTTTGCTCAAATATTTTTATCATACTCCAAGCGCACAACAACCGTGTAGTGACCGAATCTGTCACTGTTCCATATGATGGAACATCCCTGAATGCAACCTGAAGAGACTACCATTAACAGTAAGATCAGATGAACGGAGATCATCTAGTTGAAAATTTGTTATTTTGACACTTTGTCCATTTTCCACTTATTCAATAATAATTGGATAGTGAGCATTTTCCTGTATTTGACTGATAAAAGTGCATTTTTTCTTATTGCCGCATCAACAAAGTTCAAACTTTAAACCCTCGGGATAGTTCCACGAAGAATAATTTTTGATCATGTTGGTGATACTCTGTTCATTTAAGCTTACAGGCAGTTGCAAAATTCTGCTGAGATTAGAATTTCTATTTACATGTCCGCAATGATCACACTTAATCTCATGAAATTCATAAACTCAATTTCCTCCTGTAGTTGGGAATTTTTGCGGATCAAGGCATTCACAAACTCTGGTGCATCATGTTGCCTTTCTTTCTGCAAATCTAGCTACTTCCTGGTGTACACTGAATGCAGAGAGAGGATTTTTAGAACAAGAGAACTGATCAGCTACACTTTTATGGGCGGGGTGCTTGCAGATGAGCTTAAATCTGTTCTCAAAGGTTCAAAGCTTAAAAGACATTGCTGACTTGCATTGGCACAGCATGACACAGCATCATGATGTAAAATTAGAGCAACAGTTTGACGCAGGATTAGTCCGCGGTTGAAGTATCTAATCAAACTCTGTCTGAAACATGAATAATCTTTGCTCTCAACCTCTCACTCTCTCTCTCTCTCCCTCCCTCCCTCTCTCTCCCTCTCCCTCCCTCCCCCCTCCTGAAACGACCTCTAGTACATGTTTCTGTGTATCATTTGATATGAAGTTACAGCATACAGAAACAATGTAAGAAAAAAAATGGAGTGCAGAAAGCTGGAGAAGAGCTACGGTAGTAAGTAAATGTGTTTAAGATGGGTAAACAAGCAGTCAGTTGATGTGGTTCTCTACCAAAATATCCATTAATACACTATCTTCTCATCAAATAATCAGAAGGGTTGAGGTTGTTCAGCTTAGTATAGATTACAGTTTGATTTTGCCTACAGTTGGTCCCAAAGTGATGTCGCAGCGCATCAAAAAATAGGCAGAAGCACCAGCTTATCAATTGCTCAGAGAGCAGTTCAAGCTGTCAACTGCCATCTCATGTAAGACCACGCATACCAAGTTAATCGAATCACCCTCACAATCAACAGAAAAGCTTCCGCCCATTATTACTACTTACTACTAGTCTGGGATTGTTATAGAAGTATAACCAAAGTGAACAAGCATAGAGACACATCTGGTCTGGTAAAGAATAGCTGAGAGAGGTTATTACTAGGTTGAGGAATTTTACCTTTGTGAATGCTTTATTACACACTACTTCCTCTAGTAGAGATATGATCAGGCTGCATATCCTTCTGCTGAATTAGCTAACTGTCGGCGCAAAGATTTCTGGGTCAGGGTTTTTTTTCACAACCCTCGGATACGAGAAATACTTGACTAACAGCTCAGACTTAAGGTGACTACATGTATGACTGGATCTACATGCAGTATCATCCATTATGATGGCAGCTCAGATACAATGGGGAAAGGTGACCCGAGACTGACGAACTGAGTAGAGGGGGCCGAGCAGGCTTCATTTGCGACAGAAAGAATGAGCAACCCAGCCCAGAATCAAGGAACACACTGACCACAATAAATGCGAGATATTATTAAATATACAGAGTTCAGTGAGCAAATTCAATGGTTGCATGACACGACACCAATAACAAATAGTATGGTTAGGTAGGGTTAGGTACTTAATAGGTAGGCATGACGGTAGCCTCAGAGACAAAAGCTAGAAGCACCCGTAGGTTACCGAATTCCACAGCGAAGTTATCTGAAACTATTTTGTTAGTTAAGAACTCGGTCACGGCACTACATACTAGATAATAGATGAATTGTTATTCACGTTAAACAGTCCAGGTGAAAGAGTTGCACCTCCGCAATGACTCCGACTAAAAACAACACTGATTTCTGATTTACCGAGCAAAGTTGGAGGATAAAACACAGAATCCATCAGGCGAGCAAGGAGTAAAGAATGAAGTGAATGGTGGCCGCAAACACTTTCATTTTAAAGAAAGCCAATAATTCGAATACAGTCGTAACCGAATCGATCAACACGACGAGCAAAACAAAATCACCCGAATGAAAACAAATAAACAAAAACATGTCATCATCGAACGCTACCGGTTTGTTTGACAGTCGGTCGACTGGAGGTTGGCGCCGTCTGGTGGGCGACGGTTACAACAACTGATAATTAAAACGATTCTCTTGTCTCTTATTCTATGACTGACATGTATTCAATTGAAGATTTCTCCCTTAATATTGCTCGGATCGTTAAAATGTTGACAAAAGCACGCACACGGAAGCAATACGGACATTTCTGTACCAAGTTTTCTTCGATCCGTGCCACCGTTTACCCTGTAGGACTTTCCGATTAATTGCTCTGAAATGCTTCTGAAACGGAACAACCGTCAAGTATTTTGACGATTTCTCCGAGCACTGAAGTCGGATTGGTCTCAAAATTGAAAGCAACTTACACTAGAACATTACAAATCTAACGGTACCAAGTTTTAATGATTTGGAGCAATGGTTCTCTCGCAATCGTCCGTGTAAAATTCATGATGACCAAACGTGCAGTTTTAGAGGCTTAAATTAGCTGTTTTTTCTTAATATCTTTCCTATAAATTGTCCGATTGATTTGAAATTTTAGAATCATCATCTCGAGCGCGTGGCAAATCGATCGATATGGGGTGATATGGGGTTTTGATTAGCGGCTTAACTGGAATCGATGATTAACGATCCCAAAACGCCGAAATCGCGAAATTTGCTCTGTTGCGTGTATATAAGTGTCGGTGCCCCGACCGCGTCTCTTGGCATCTGTGTTCTGTTCTTGTTCTTACTTTTTTTTCTTTCTTTTTTTTTTTACTTGGCCGGGGGCTACCGCCCCTTATGATGAGGAAGTCTAAAATTCAGTAATAAACTCACATAAATGCTATAACGGCAAGTTTGTAATGGCGGCTCAACGCAGGTATCATGGGAAATTCCTATCTATTATGTCACTTTCTCTACGGAAACACAGAGATATGTCTCAATTTAGATAGGAATCCCCCATGATACCTGCGTCTCTCCGCCATTGAGCCCGATTCTGCAGAGTGAATTTCGTGATTGTTCAGTGTACTCATAATCATTTTTATAGGTTTTTATGCAAGAGTTAACTCTTCAATTCCCTACAGCAAAAGTAAGATACCCATTCTCGGTATTCATTCTTCCAAAATGATGGCCCATAGTCGGACACAAAGCTTCAGTGAGCGCAATAGCTATAGAACTCAAAGGTTCGGTGCGACAATGCGTGTCGCGTTGCAAAGTAGTGCGTTGCTACCTGACTCGCCAAGTTTCTTCTTATCCTGAACAGAGTATAGTCATGGTTTTGTTGACTAAAGTGTTCGGTATCCCGCAAAAAAAAAACCCGAAATTCAAATCTTCACGTAAACCTCATAATAAAAATAACTTTGAGTGCTCATTGAATTTCCCCTTCTTATCCCGCATCCCGAGTGAGTCGCTATTTATTGCTGCAGAGGAGTGGTCACTGGTGCCTAGTGCCTACTCAGAGGGAAAATACAGCGGTGCTGTTTTCGCTAACAACATTTCCACAATTCTCTGGATCGAGTAAAAAAGCAAAGGAATTTTCCATCCAGAAAATCTGAAAAAGAAAAAGCTTTTGATGCTGCGAAGGTTTGAATCAAACGCGTGATTCCACTTATCTGATGCCATGGATATTAATAATTACGGGTATATTAGCTCTGACGTCAAAATCAGTCATAGAATCGAAAGTCACCATAAATCGACTCTTTGGAGCATCAGACAGAGGACGAGGGAAAAGCAAAACAGAGGGGAAGATGGAAGAAGAAGAAGAAGAAGAAAAGTGTCAGCATTGACTCATTGCTCCAGAGCTGCCACGTTTCGTGTACTATCGACGAATTAAAGATTGTCGCGAGAGTTTCACACTTTTTCAGTTATGAGTGTGAGTGGGGGACTGATCTGCAACGGCTTCTCCGCCCCACCCGCACTAGCCTCTCACCTGCAAGGTGTGAGAAATATGAAGAGTGGCCGAACCGGAACCTTGAAGGCGCAACTTAGCTCGTGAAAATCTCGCGACAATCTTTAATTCGTCGACAGTACACATGTAATGGCATTTATTAATTCACCGATGATTCCACCGGTTGAGATGAGAAGATTACCGACGCGGTTCAGTTCAGGTTAGGAATGTAACGCATAAAAATACTCTGATCTCTGTAGCAGTGGTGCAGCGTACAATTTGGCAACGTTGCAGTTCGAATATTTAAACGCATGGGACCAAAAAGCAAGTTTTAGCGATCGAACATAATCCACTCCAAGAATTGATGATTACTAACTGATGCCGCTGATCGGTGAAAAATCTAGCCAATGAGAGTCGAGAATGAACTTCTGAATGATATTCTCGTGAAAATGAAAACTGCGATACAGGAGTGCAAAATGTTTCACGCGATCCATGACTTATTTCCTCACAGGATTTTAAAAACTTTCCTCACACAAACTTGAAACTGATGACTTTTTTTTGCTTATTTTAACATTTCAACACCGTATGTTCGCAAAATGATCGATATTTTCCCATTTTTTACACCATTTTTCTGGGAAACCCTTATTGCCATTATTTAAAGAATAAAAAAAAAAAAAATTGACAAATTTCCTCATTTTCTCAGAAATTTTCTTACATTTCCTCACTTTCACGCGATCCGCGGATCGCTAGATCGGGCACATTTTGCACCCCTGCAGTGCGATAGTAATATTACATAACATAACTTCTAAACCAGCTCCGAATGACACGGCCATTTTTAACAAAAAATACTAGCGTTTTCGAAGCGTAAATTATGTTTGTCTCATAGGAAAATGACTTCTACGCATGGTTTGTACAATAAACTTTATTCGAAAAGTTCGTCATTTCCGAAATTATCGTGGCGAAAGGAGTCAAAAAGGATAGAAGATGAGATTTCTGACAACGGTTGCAACAATTCGAAAATCGAATCTACCTCCGGAGGTGAATTCGAAATTTCCAATTGTTGGAATTCAATGGTCTCCGGTAAGACCAACGAAACAGTCGAATATCATCAAAATAAAATGCAAATCCATCGAATATCATACAACGGTGAATGATATTCGATCGCTAAAATTTGTTTAAATAGTGTTCCGTCCCGAGCGTAACTTACGCACGATCATGTGACCGTGCGTAATCTCTCTGATTGGTCGAAACCGCAAGCAAGATGCACGCAATTCAATGCTTGGGACCTAACATTATTTGGTCCATGAAAAAACCGAAACTTGCTCCAATAGCTAAAGCTTGGACTTTTGCTCCGCGAAGCAATTTTAAAAAGGATGATTCGACTTAACTTAAACTATAGTCCACTCTGGAACATAAAGTATGTCAAACGACTCCTTGAGGTAGGCCACCTGCAATGCTTAAATTCATGGAGATAAGTATAGCGGGTGGCCTACTTCAAGGAGACATCTGACATTCTTTTTGTACCTTAAAAATTCACTGTACTTCCGTACCGTTGAAAGCTAACAACAAACTTTGATTGTTTAGTGTTGATGAAGGTGTCAAAAGTTATCTCATCATTCAGACGAACAGAACATAAATATATACAAAAACCGCATGCTTGTCTCGGCTAAAACCTCAGCTTTTTTTTCACGAATTGTCTTTTTAACTTCGATCGTACTTTCCTTTTAATACGCAGCAAGGAAAAGACTGCAACTGAAATGTGCAATCCTCTGAGTTCGCCGCTAAAAGCACAAGGTCCGGAAATGAGCACGCTTCGAAACATGAGCACACTTTCCTTAAATGATTATTGACTAAGTCACAGTGAAGGGGGGAAAAAGCAACCTAAGGCAGTCCAGTGCAATACACTTGATTACGTTGAATAATTCAACAGCCGCTTTGAGAGAAGTTCGATGCAATTATCAAATATTATGATATGGTTGCGTAAGGTCTTGGTTTTCCGTTTCCATTCGATAGTAGATCGCAAGTGAGTAAGTATTGGATAATTCGTAAGTCAGTAGAAGAGGTGGCCGGTGGCCGATGAGAGAGGAAAGAACGTATCTGCTCGTTTGCTCACTAAATCTACAGGGTGTTTCAGGTTTAACGTCGGGAAATTCTGGGGCACATGTTTCAAGTCCACGTGAATTGCCGTGAAATATGCGTGCATAACAATTTGAAGGAATATTCATTAGTTCAATAAAAAAAAATTAAATCTACTTTGAATAACTGACGAACAATTAATATGCTGTAAATTGCGAAGCAGGGATTTTTGCAAATCAAAACTCAGGTTCCTAACAAAGATGACTGAACTGTCATGAAAAATGCATGCATGACAATTTGGAGGAATATTCCGTAACTGAAATTTGGAGGATCTTGAGTAACTGACGAACAATTGATTTACAGCAAATTGCGATCAGTGGATTCTTGCAAACCGCAACTCGGGTTCCTGACATCGTTAATGGCGCTAGCCATCGGCCAAGTTAAAAAAAAAAAAGACCGAGAGAAAACAAAAGAGACAAAGAAGCTAACCTAACCTAACCGATGAGGACGATGGCGTCTGCGACAGTAACTATACACGGATGAGAGCAAAATGCGTCGATATGGGTGATTTTGGAACTTTAATCAGTGAAACGACCTACTTCCACTGATTAAAACCCTATACCACCCGGTATCAATCGATTCGTCTTGCATCAGAATCGATCGCTTCGAAATTTCAGAAAGATCGGAATTATAATAAAGGAGAAAACTCCAAAAAACATCTATTTTAGTGTTTCATTTTTGCATCGAAATAGGAAATTTTGCTCGCATCTAGAGCTTAAACGATACATCCAATCTTTAAAAACTTTATACGAATTGATTCTCAGAGAGCTAACTTAAAATCCTGGCTTAAGTTTGATCTGATCAGTTTCATATTAAGAGAGAAATCTTTAATCAAAAATCATCGTAAAAACGACAGTTCATGTTTGAATTCGGTGCGGCTCAGCCGCCATGCTGCTCTCTGATTCGTTCAGCGAGTTCAGCGTTCTGTCGCCAGAGTCTGTCGCGTTGCGAAGCTCAAGGAAGGAGAAGAATGAAGATTGAGTGATTTGTTTGTTATTTATTATTATTTTTTTATTTTCCTCTATTCGTCGGTGCCCGGTGGCTGATCAATTTAGTATTTAGTACAGTGTTAATTATTTCGGTCCTACACACTTTTCTATTCTCTGGTAGGAATGCCAACAAGTTTTACCGTCCGTTACGGCTAAATCGGACGAATCATAATAAAAGTCACGAGTCCATTTCGTTTTAATTTTAGAGAAGGATTCATTATAAGTAAGTCTCTGTAGAGAATGATAAAATTGCCAGAGGTCGGTCATCACATCTTATGATCGGATGGAGTTTACGTACAAGTGGCATTGTTTTCACTCTCTCCCCTCTGCTGCTAAACAGTGTTTCAATCTTGGTTTAATTAGTTAGATATCCAATCCAATCTCTGTTAACCTCCTTGGTAGGAGAGAACCTCTCTGTACTCTTGCTTTTGTCATTTGTTTTTGCTTATTTTGATGGTGTTTGAAAGTGCGATAGTATTTTATTTCTTCGGTGCATCCGACTCCCACCTGAATCATAGGTTTATCTGAAATCTAAGATAGTTCAGTGCAGTCCCATCATTTCTGCGCCAGAAATTCTAGCACGATTGAGTTATCTATTAGGTCCCTGTTAATTGTGTAGGACTACTTTGATTTACTTCAATTTCTTGTTACGCTCCAATTATTGCAGAGGAAAACTGTGTACAATCACAGTGTACTCTGTCTCTCCATCTGTAGTGTACACATTCCAGTTGGAGGGAAAACATGTAAGTACATAACTCTTGGTTTGCTGGTGTAAGAGCCAGCTAGTGTCCTACTTTGAAACCTGATTTGCAGTAAATGTTGGTTTTGATTCATAGACTATCATTTGCAAATATCAGTTTCAAGGTTAATTCATCGATGGAACTTACAGCTGCGGAAACTATTTTTTATATTTTGCAAGCTTCCAGTACGGCTACCCTACGGTAAGAATCTTGTGTTGACTTAAAATTTACTTTTAAAGTTATTCCTTTGCAACTCCCTATCTTCATTAAGCAGTAGACTTGTCCAAGCTGTATCTAGCTTACAGCATCAATTACTGGGGTAAGTTTATCACTCTGATCTAAATGTTGACATTTCTGGGCCTGCAGTAACTTCAGTATACACCTAGTATCAATCACAGTTGGAGAGCAAGAATGTAGGTACTTACTACTTGGTGTTCTAGTGAAACAGCCAACTTATGTTCTACTTTGAAACTTGATTTGCAGTAAATGGTGGTTTTGAGTCTTAGACTACCGTTCGCGAAACTCAGTTTTAACGTTAATTCATCGATGGAACTCAGAACAGCGGAAACTATTTTTTGGAATTGCAAACTTTAACTGTTGGTAGGTATATGCCCTGTGGTAAATAAGTACCAATTAAAATTTGCTCACTTTTGAAACAAGATTTGAAATAAATGATGGTGTTGATTCCAAGACTATCATTCATAAAAATGAGTTTTTAAAGTTAATTTATGAATGAAACTTAGAACAGCGGTAACTATTTTTTTAGAATCGCAAGCTTTCACTGCAGGTAAGAACCTTGCGGTACTTTAAATTTACATTTAGTTATTCCTTTGCAAGTAAGAACTTCTTATTTACATGAAGCAGCAGACTTCTTCAATTTATAGATACTACATAGCTTACGCAGTGTCAATTACCGCTGTAAGTTTATCAATCTTATTTAAATGTTGAAATTTCGTGGGCATGAGCTACAAGGGATTTGCTAGACGCGTTACTCTGGTGCAACATTTGTCAATATTAAATACATACGAATGAAATAAATGGAGAGTAATGATTCACTGTATTTTAAATTAATCAATATGTTCAATGATATGCCCATGGGCGTGTAATCAATCCAAAAAACTACAGGTATTGTTTGCAGTATACACACACATTGTTCTCAGCAACTAGCAATACCTTTTTCCTCATGCCAGGTTCTTCATTGGTGATAAACTTATTTTATGCTTGACTGGAAAAGGTTGTCGCAGCCTTAAATGTGGGTCAAGGCTTGCATTCCACTAAAAATCAAACTCAAGCTGCCTGGAAATTAAATTGTGCAGATATTACTCATGAATTTCATGCACAGATTTTTTTGTCAGGCGTAGTTGAATTAATGTCAGTGGCTATAGACTCATTCTCACTGTTTTTAAGTTTAGCTAAATGGCTTTCAAGCCAGTGGACCCTTCTACTAACCTCGCCAGTAACAATGCTGAAATGTTTTTCTACCTGACACGGCTTAGTCAAATAAGTTGCTACAAACACAAAGACTTTCCATACTGTGTCGAGTGCTTGTCGCACTGTACCTATCTGCACTCTTTAGAATAGTAGTGCGTACCTACAGGTAATCAGGAAGTCCAAGAACAACGATAAGAAAATTAAAATTTACTACAAGGTATGTACATACCTACCAACAGTAAAAGTTTACAATTATAAAGAGTAGTTTCCGCTGTTCTAAGTCTCATCGATGCATTAACTGTAAAACTGAGTTTCGAAATGATAGTCTTGGAATCAAAACCACCTTTTACTGCTAATCAGGTTTCAAAAGAGATTAAGAAATACAATATTCATTTCTCAAAACTGTTCAAAAAATCAAAATAGGTGCGCTCAAGTCACGAAATGGAATTATCGTGAGAAATTAATCTTAAAACTTGGAGTAAATCAATAATGGCTCGATGAATTTTGATAAAACTTTGTACACACAATCTACTATCGACAAACTTAAATATTTTCCTCTCTATGTCACCAAAAACAACGGATAAAACCATTTCAAGAGGTAATATAGGTGCGATCGAGCGAAATATTTGGGAAAATTAGCAAATATAAATATGATCCTATTATTTGGGATAGTTCAGGTTTGGTTCAATTAATTTTGATAAAAACTAGCACATGCAATCTGTAACTAGTATCCTAAAGAAAATACCCCTTATAGTTACAGTATACAGCCCTCAAGTGCATTAAAAAAACAAAACAGGGGATGGGACCTGGAAAAAAAATTAAAGTGAGGAATTAATTTGAAAACTTGAAGTCAATCATTAATGGGATGGATTTTGATAATACTTTGTGCACACAACATACTGTCAACATACTAAAATATTTTTCTGATACATAGTCACCATAATCAACCTTTAAGACCATTTCAAGGGCTAATATAGGTGCAATCGAGCAACATTTTTTGAAACTAAGCAATTATAAAAACAAACATAATAATCATTGGAAAGAGAAATTCAAGTATGACTCAATTAAGTTTGATGAAAATTGCAACAAAAAGCTTGCAACCAGCCTAGCCAGATATTTCTTTTCAATGTTTAACTACAATATAGGTACAACTCTTAAGTCTGAGGCTGTTTAAAGGCAATATAGGTTTCATCACACCAAAAAATAGAATATTCAAAGGGAAAAATTTAAAATTATAAAGAAAAGTTGATCAAAACTGGCTGAGTGAATTTTGTTGAAATTTTTTTACACAATCTACAACCTAAGTACATCTTTGGAGGGGGTTAATCTACTAAACTAAAAAATTTTTTTGAAGATCCACAGTTTGAAAGAAAGAACAAAATATTGCACTGATTGGAGGAAATGCAAGAATCAGTACATTTCGACCACCTATAAAAACTAAGGAAAAAACGAACTCCCATGCACAAATAGAGCAAAGAACAAATAGAATGAATACAGCTCAAAGAATAAAAACATACTGGGGAATTACTCTAAACCCTGTCATAAGCAACATAAAAATAGAAATGAGGGGTCTCAATTAGCCTTCAAATTACAAAGTAGGCAACTATTCCTACAGCTTCTCTACAAAATTGCAAACTCTTCGGATTGAATGCAGAATTATGTCCAGAGGTGAAAATATTTGAAATCTGAGGGGGTCTGGGGGTCTCCTCCAGAATTCTAAAGGGGGGTCTGGGGGTCTCCCCCAGAATTTTAAAGGGGGTCTGGGGGCCACCCCCAGAATTCTTTAGGGGGGTTAGGGGGCTCCCCAGAATCCTTTAGGGGGGTTTGGGGGCCGCCTCCAGAAATCCTTAGTGGGTCTGGGGGTCTCCCCCAGAAAAAATGATTTGAGGAAGTGTTCGTAAGGTATTCCCTACAGTTTATTTTCCTTTTTTTCATTTTCCTTTTTTTCCCCTTTACCTTTCCTTTTCTCCTTTTCGCTCTTCCTCTTTCGCTTCTCAAAATTTTTGCGCTCCCCGATGCATTGCGCCCCCCCCCCCCACCGGCGGGGTCGGCGGAGCCCATAGCTACGCCATCACTGAGTCCACTGTGATTGTGCACATAGTTTCCTCTGCTCTAATTGGAGTGTAACAAGAAATGGAAGTGAATCAAAGTAGGTATCTAGCAAAACAATGACCTGAAACCTGAAGGATAACTCAACCAGGCTAGCAATTTTGGCATAGAAACGATACGACAGAGGTTTAAGTGGGTTTGCCACTATAAATTAGGTGATGTAAGGGAGAATCCCACACAGAACCTTCAAAAGGTCAGGTTTTAAAAACTTTCCCCGCCAAAAAAACAAAACAAAAAACAAAAACTCTTACGCATAGTTGCGATCAGAGACTGGTATTTACTTAATATTCAATTTCAGTCTGTTTTACCTACAATCAACCTCCATGATTAGCATCTGAACACAGCTTCTATGGTCAAGCCGCAGAATGATCCAAGTAGTGTATCCCAAAACGGACCGTGATATCTTTTTCCAAAAAAACTTTACACCAAAAGTCAAGTAAAACCCGGCCAAGATTAAAAAAATGTTTCCCAACTATATTAACGATGGCTCTCTTTTCCACCGCCCAAAGGGCATTGATATTAAAGATAGCCAAGTTTAATTTCCACCGTACTCTCTTCTCTTTCTCTTCAACAGAAAAATTTAATCCTACTTATCTTTAGCAATAATAATGGCTCTCTTTTCAACCGCCCAAAGGGCATGATATTAAAGATAGCCAAGTTTAATTTCCACCATACTCTCTTCTCTATTCTCTTCAACAGAAAAATTTAACCCTGTCTACCTTTTGATATTTCGCCTGGTACTCATTCTTAGCGTGCATCGACATTGCATACGTTTGAAAATGAAGGAGTGACAGCACGGAAAGCCGACACCGCTTCGCAGCGCGGCTATGGAGGTTCTTGCCTTATTGTTTGATTAGTCCCTCAGATATTGCTGTTATAACACAGGGGTCTAAGCATCTGCTTAGAACAAATTATTTTTAATTCTGTTCAACGACCCGAGACCAATCAATGCCACGTCCAAATTAAGAGAGAGAAAAAATTACCGAAGAAACAATTGAAACGAAGTTTACTTCAAGAAATTGGAAGAAGATTTTGAGGAAGGAAGAAGCCAGAAACTTGGGCCGCGACTCTTTTTCCACCATTCAACTCAACTACTTTTCTCACAATGTGACTTTAAGTTCCCTGTGAAATACCCTCATGTCGCGGCCCAAGTTTCTGGCTTCTTCCTTCCTCAAAATCTTCTTCCAATTTCTTGAAGTAAACTTCGTTTCAATTGTTTCTTCGGTAATTTTTTCTCTCTCTTAATTTGGACGTGGCATTGATTGGTCTCGGGTCGTTGAACAGAATTAAAAATAATTTGTTCTAAGCAGATGCTTAGACCCCTGTGTTATAACAGCAATATCTGAGGGACTAATCAAACAATAAGGCAAGAACCTCCATAGCCGCGCTGCGAAGCGGTGTCGGCTTTCCGTGCTGTCACTCCTTCATTTTCAAACGTATGCAATGTCGATGCACGCTAAGAATGAGTACCAGGCGAAATATCAAAAGGTAGACAGGGTTAAATTTTTCTGTTGAAGAGAATAGAGAAGAGAGTATGGTGGAAATTAAACTTGGCTATCTTTAATATCATGCCCTTTGGGCGGTTGAAAAGAGAGCCATTATTATTGCTAAAGATAAGTAGGATTAAATTTTTCTGTTGAAGAGAAGAGAGAAGAGAGTACGGTGGAAATTAAACTTGGCTATCTTTAATATCAATGCCCTTTGGGCGGTGGAAAAGAGAGCCATCGTTAATATAGTTGGGAAACATTTTTTTAATCTTGGCCGGGTTTTACTTGACTTTTGGTGTAAAGTTTTTTTGGCAATAGAACTGTTCGGAAGGAACAAAAAAAACCGAATTTTCCAGGTAGATTTTCTTTCTTAGAAAGTAAAGTTACCAGAGGCGGCTCGTGCAATGCGGCAAAAATGGATTCTCTCCATTTATATCTACGCTAAATAATCGATCTAACGGGGATTCATTAAATCCCTAAGAAATCGATACTTTTGCAAAGCAATGACAAAGAAACATACTTGCCAAATAGCACGAGCCACCGCGCCACTCACTGGTATAGGAGTATAATACGAAGGCAAATTTTGCAGATTTTTATAAAAGTATGAAGTATTCACCTGAAGTTTAATCAAATTATTTCCAGGAGGGCACCACGTCGGTAATCACTAGAATGGGGCTCTTGCGAACTTTGCAAATAAATAGTCCAATCTGATGTAGAGACAAGCGGAATTCACGAAAATCACACTAAGAAAGTCTGAAATTCAGTAGTAAACTCACATAACTGCTACAACGGTAAGATCGTAATGGTGGGTCAACGCAGGTATCATGGGAGATTCCTGTCAATTATGTCACTTTCTCTAAGGAAACACAGAGATGTGTCTCAATTTAGATAGAAATCCCCATGATACCTGCGTCTCTCCGCCATTAAGCCCGATTCTGAGAGTGAAATTCGCGATTTTTTAGTGTACGCATCGTCATTTTTACTGGTTTTTATGCAAGAATCAACTCTTCAATTCCCTGCGGTAAAAGTTTGCAAGAGCCCCATTGTAGACATACCTTATGAATCGAGAGGGGGAGGAAACCAGCGGCGGATCGTGCAACATGTGGAAACAACTGATTCTCTGCTTTTAAATTAACGTAAAGTAATCGATCTAAGAGGGGTTCATCGAATTCCTGATAAATCGATAATTTTGCAAAAAGCCAAACGGTAAAAAACATTATAAGCGTAAAATTACACTTAACCGCCATTGAAGGAAGATCAACAGAGATGCAATATGATTAAAATACATGGGTGGGTGGGATAGACAACATTAAACATAGCATCATTTGGTGACGGACGATGATTTTATGTCAAGGGGGGAGGGACAAAAAACAAGAAGCAAAAGACAAAAAACAATGTTTGATTTTTTCCCCCGAAATTTAAATTATTTTAACTCACTTTCCTCTACTTGTTTATTTAATAAAAATTATATGATCAGTTTTTATGCTGTATCTTCGTCCAGTAATTTATGCACTCAACTGTAAGCCGTATTCAGGAATTTCATACCTTTCTCTATTTTCCTCCTATTTAAACGCATGTGTTAGAAAATGATGAAGCTAGGGGCTGTCACGTGACTTCAGTCCCTGTTTCCGTTCTTTTTTACAACATGGAGTTAAATGAGCAAAGAGAGAGAAAGAAAAAATTCTTAGTTACGGGTAAGCACTCAATTATACCCTTGATGAGCACCGGTAATCTCATCTGCGTCATCATTTCTTGCGTCATCTTACACTGTATTTTTAATAAATAGACGCCCGCAAAAAGCGTGCAGAAATGTTCCCGCTATCATATTTTTTTTCGAGACTGCGGAAAGAAGGTTAGAGTAAAGAGCCGTGGGTATATGTTGTAAACTTTTGCTACGACGATTAAGAGTGTATAATCTAATGTAAAATTGCCTGAAAAGTTCATCGGTGGCATCAGAAAGTCATAAAATGCAATAATAAACTCACAAGAGGAGTTTAATGAAATCCAAGATGGCGGATAAATATCGAGAAATTTGTATGCATGCAACATAAACATCCAATAAGGATAGCCAACCTCACAATATCGATCACAACCAATCACAATGTAAACAAACTTCGCATAACCTCTACCTCCAGTGAAGTTGTCACAGTTGGTCATCCTTGGATGTTCACGGCGCATGCATACAGATTGCTCGATATTTCTTCGCCATCTTGGATTTCATCAAACGCCTCTAGTGGGTTTATTATTGTATTTTCTGACTTTCTGATGCCACCAAAGGACTTTTCAGGTGATTTTACATTAGATTATACACTCTTAATCGTTGTGACAAAAGTTTGCAACAGACCTATTCGACATTTTGGAACATTTCGAAACAGTAGTAATAATAATAATAATAAAATAAAAAAACTCGATTAATCGATCGTTTGGACTGGTAAGCGTGATAAACGAGACGACGAGTCCTCGTTGTAAATCGATTAATTACGTCGTGGTAAAACATTATTTTTGCTGTTTAAATTATTTGAAAATTATCGACAATAATAGATCGTTCGGGAAACCTCCTGCTAATCACCAAACCAAGAACTTTAGACGCGAATTCCTAAATTTTTTTTTGAAAATCAAATTTAAATCCAAAATAATGAGTGTGTGGTAAACTTTTGCTGCAGCGTTATGGAAGGTCAGTTTCTGCGTAAAACCATACTTGAAAATAACGTGAAGAGGATCGGAAAGTTTAAACATTCACAAACTCAGTAAATGCGGGTAAACAAAATGGCTGTGGAATGAGCGAATTAAAATAAAAGAGTTCCGTATAATTGCAACTTTCTACGCTGATTCATCAGAGAGAAATCTGCAATGGGGCAGTTGCAAGGGTCTGAAATTGGGTGTTTTCCATAAGAAAGTGATGGTACTTGTTGAGCTGAGATCAATGGTGCCTTTGGTTTTTTCCTAAGTGTCCCGGTTTTGGAGATACACACGTGTAATGTTGCAAAAAATCGTGTGCGTAGTGACGTCACTACGCGGAATTCCCATATAAAAAATGTATTTTGGGCCAAAATCTCATCTCTCGAACAATGGGACTTCATTTTAAACCAAAAGCATCTTTGTTCTCAGCTCATCAAGTACTTTCATTTTCTTCATAAAAAACACAACATTTCAGACCCTTGCAACTGCCTCATTATATATAGATGGGACTCCCGGACACCCCCCGCACTCCCCATTGTGATCTGCTCATGCGCCCGTCATCTTCAAATCTTGTTAAACGCATTTATTGAATTTGTGAGGGGATTTCGAAACTTCTAGATGTTCTCAACGGCATTTCCAAGTGGTTTTACTCATCAACCGACCCTCCATAACGCCGCGCCGCACGGTGGATCGAGTCAATGGGGAGGGTCGGACATGGGCAGGAAAAAAAAAAGTCAAATTTCCAATAACTTTTTATGGTTTTCTAGTAGTTAAACATCTACAGGGACTGTATCCATGGCTCATAGGTCATTTCACCCCCCTCATTTGACGTGCGGGTTGCCTAAACTTGACATGGTAGGCAATGTGAAATTTACCGTCTGATTTTTAAGTTTTTCTTTTGCTTCCGCATCAGATTTTGAAAATGTAAATCAAAATTTCGATTACACTGGCTTATTGTCCTCTCTCTGAAGAACATTTTCACATGTCGTTGATATTTTTTGGCTCTATTTTAAGGAGAGAAAAAATACTTTGAAAACTCGCTAAAAAAAATTTTGAAAAAAAAGGGGGAAAAAGCTCTAAAAAAAAATGTCCCCAAATGTCCCCTAAATGCTTTTCTGGGTTGTTTTCTACACCTCCTCAGGAATGCATTCCAACAAAAATTAGCCGCTAATACCCGCTAATTTGAGCAAACGACTTGTTTGAATGAGAGCAAGTCACGCGCGTTTTGAAGCTTACCTCGCTTTCCTCCTATCACAAAGATCGCGCATCACACGATATCTCCCAATCTCGATAAGTCTTCAATTGATAACTAATTTTCACTGATTTGTTGATGTTTTGGTGGAAAATAAACAAGATTTCAGTTCCCTACGTGCATTCAGCCAGTTAATCGGTGAATTGGTGTTATACGTTCAATGTTTGGTTTATTTACTTTAAATGTTACTTGTGCCGTTTGTTTTGACAATTTTAATACATTAATAATGTTATTAACGTATTTGCAATTGTTCAATGAACTCTACAACAATAAAAAGTCGTTAGATAATTGTGATCATCTGGTCGCGTTCATAATAAAAAACTATAAAACTTCGTTCGACGAACAAACTTTGACTGAAAAGTGCCGCATGTTTTGTTTGAAATTGATGAATTGTGGACTCTAAGAAGAAGGGCAAGGAATTTCTCCCAGAGGCACTTGCACTTCTGAAGGTTTGCCCTCAAGACACAATAAAAAAGACCATGATGGAGAAGACTGATTGAATTTATTCGTTGATTTTGAAAACTTGTTGTAATAAAAAGATGCACCTAATTTTTCTTCCCTTTCTCCTTGTCTTTCTTTTTAATGCAACAAGAAAAATTGAAGTTAAAGAGTCTCAAAAGATCCACAAGGACAGAAAGAAAAACGAGGAAGTAAAAATTGGTAGTTTGACTGAAAAAAAAAAAAAATTGTTGTATTGTTCCGCGTGTGTGGGCGTATAACGGAAAAAGGAAGTAGGAGGGGGGGGGGGGTGGCGGCGAAAAATTAAGTTGATTGTTCAGCAAAGAAATAATGTGACATTAGTAGTGAGGAAATTGTGACCCCCCCCCCCTTCGCATAAATATGTCACAAATCTAGAGAAACCGCCTACTATTTATTATCTATGCCTATTTCAGCCGTTCAGTACCGCATTAGACGCGTGCAATGTGTGTTTTGAGCATACCGTATCCACTAATGATGAGAAAATGTGTCAAAAGACATTTTAGAACTCATAAATTGCCTAAAATATCATCAAAAACGGATTCTACGACGAAAAATACATAAGGTCACAAATTTCTGGGGAATAACATGGGCGAAAAAGCTCCATACTTAGAGGAAACGAAGCGCGTAATGCACCATGTCCGACCCCTCCCATTGACTCGATCCACCGTGCGCCGCGCCGTACCGCGAAAGCTTGCAACAATCACATTGGAGCCGTTCAAGATATCTACGCCTGGCAACAATGCGACGCGACGGTTCATTTTCCTTGGCAAAAAATAAAAATTCGCGCGCAAAAAAAAAGAAACCTGTGATTTGAACCTCCTCGTTTATACAACCGTTGCAATTTTTCTACAGCGTGTGAAAAGAATCAACTTGAACCGCATAGTTGGACGCTCTAACGAAGAATTCACAGAATTATGCATTCAATTTTTTATGAGCGCGATGGATGACTTTGCTCTGACGTCTGACAACAGCGTCGGCAAGGCAGCGAGGCTAAATTAATTTTCGCTCGTGGGATAAATTAAATGTAATTAAGATAAAATTAAATAAACGAATGAATCAGAACGTAATCGCCGGATGGGAGAAGAAAAACTGAATCGCGGAGGAATCAACTCAAAATCAGGAAATCCTCAAAATCATTGATAAAGACAGGGAAGTATCATCTGGAAGGAGGTAAAATCACTAAATTCACCTGTCGAGAAGACAGTATATACTGAAAAAAAAACAAAACCAAACAAAACAAAACAAAACAAAACAAAAACAAAAAACCGATTCATTAATTTCTGTTTATGATCACCGCATGACCCGATTAATTTGTATCGCACCGGCAAACTGCTTACTGATACCGTTCATTTACTTCTGATTAGGTTAGTAAAAAAATTGGCTGGAAAATAGAATTTGAAATTCGATACATTACTTGGGCTGTGTTGCTGCATCAAAATCATCACCCCCCCCCCCCTTCTGTGTACTGAGATGACTCCTTATAGTTCCAACACCTGAAAATTACAGGGGTTACACAACAAAAATAGGAAATGTGAATTTCACCCTTCGGTGGTTCCTTATATTCTGAAAAGATTTGGATGGTTGATAGTCACAGAGCGTTGCACTTTTGTCTGAGATAGTCAAAAAGTGGCCATACAGTAGATTTATCATCAATTTAGCGATCCAGGGCCGTAACTACACCTCTTGGGGCCCCGGGGCAAAATAAATGACCTGAGGTTCTTCCGTTATTGGATACATATCAGTGGGAGAGTGGGTTTGGGGGGCTCCCTTCTAAAATTAACCCGATTCGTCGGAGACCCCAGGGCATAGCTCTGGATGCACTTTGGTAGTTACGGGACTTCAACAATGTTATTTTAAATGGGACAATAGATATACAAGCAGAACTTATCATCTCGGGCCCTCGGAGGGTTCCTAACGCCAACATAGCGAGGGACACTCAAAACTTCCCCCCTGCTCTTGTGAAGCATCCTCAATGTTATTTTAAATAGGGAATTAGACTTACAAGCAGGCCTGTTCATTTCGGGGGCATCCTGGCACTAACATGGCTCAAGCTCTCAAAACATCCCCTCTATAACCACAGTTACAAGCAGATCTGTTCATTTCGCGTACTTAAAATCACTAACGTGGCTTCTGGCTCGCAAAAAAACACCGTTGCTCTTCCGGGGCGTCACCAATGTTATTTTAAATGGAGAATCAGATTTACGAGCAGACTTGTTCATTTTGGGGACTTACAATCGCCAATGTGGCTTAGAGCTAAAAAAACGAAGCCTTTGCTCTTCTGGGGAATCGCCAATATTAATTTAAACGGGGAAACAGAGTCACGAGCAGACCTGTCTTTTAGGAGCAATTTTAATCGCTGACAAGGCTCAGGGCTCTCAACACGAAGCATCTGCTCTTCCGGGGAATCGCCAATGTTATTTTAAATGGGGAAACAGACTTACGAGCAGACGTGTCTTTTTGGTAGGCTTTTAAACGCTGACAATGCTCAGGGCTCTCAAAACGTCCCCTCTGCTCTTTCGGGGCACCGCTAATGTTATTTTAAATGGGGAAACAGAGTTACGAGCAGACCGATCTTTTTGATGGGCTTTTAATCGCTGACAAGGCTCAGGGTTCTCAAAACGTCCCCTCTGTTCTTCCGGGGCACCGCCAATGTTATTTTAAATGGGGAAACAGAGTTACGAGCAGACCTGTCTTTTTGGTGGGCTTTTAATCGCTGACAAGGCTCAGGGCTCTCAAAACGTCCCCTCTCCTCTTCCGGGGCACCGCCAATGTTATTTTAAATGGGGAAACAGAGTTACGAGCAGACCTGTCTTTTTGGTGGGCTTTTAATCGCTGACAAGGCTCAGGGCTCTCAAAACGTCCCCTCTGCTCTTCCGGGGCACCGCCAATGTTATTTTAAATGCGGAAACAGAGTTACGAGCAGACCTGTCTTTTTGGTGGGCTTTTAATCGCTGACAAGGCTCAGGGCTCTCAAAACGTCCCCTCTGCTCTTCCGGGGCACCGCCAATGTTATTTTAAATGGGGAAACAGAGTTACGAGCAGACCTGTCTTTTTGGTGGGCTTTTAATCGCTGACAAGGCTCAGGGCTCTCAAAACGTCCTCTCTGCTCTTCCGGGGCACCGCTCATGTTATTTTAAATGGGGAAACAGAGTTACGAGCAGACCTGTCTTTTTGGTGGGCTTTTAATTGCTGACAAGGCTCAGGGCTCTCAAAACGTCCCCTCTGCTCTTCCGGGGCACTGCCAATGTTATTTTAAATGGGGAAACAGAGTTACGAGCAGACCGATCTTTTTGATGGGCTTTTAATCGCTGACAAGGCTCAGGGCTCTCAAAACGTCCCCTCTGCTCTTCCGGGGCACCGCTAATGTTATTTTAGAAGGGGAAACAGAGTTACGAGCAGACCTGTCTTTTTGGTGGGCTTTTAATCGCTGACAAGGCTCAGGGCTCTCAAAACGTCCCCTCTGCTCTTCCGGGGCACCGCCAATGTCATTTTAAATGGGGAAGCAAAGTTACGAGCAGACCTGTCTTTTTGGTGGGATTTTAATCGCTGACAAGGCTCAGGGTTCTCAAAACGTCCCCTCTGCTTTTCCGGGGCACCGCCAATGTTATTTTAAATGGGAAAACAGAGTTACGAGCAGACCTGTCTTTTTGGTGGGCTTTTAATAGCTGACAAGGCTCAGGGCTCTCAAAACGTCTCCTCTGCTTTTCCGGGGCACCGCCAATGTTATTTTAAATGGGAAAACAGAGTTACGAGCAGACCTGTCTTTTTGGTGGGCTTTTAATCGCTGACAAGGCTCAGGGCTCTCAAAACGTCCCTTCTGCTCTTCCGGGGCATCGCCAGAAGCCAATGTTATTTTGAACGGGAAAACAGAGTTACGAGCAGACCTGTGAATTGCGCGGCCTTTAAATCGCTTACATGGCTTGGGGCTCTCAAAACATCCCATCTGCTTTTCCGGGGCATCGCCATAATGTTATTTTAATTGGGGAAACAGAGTTACGAGCAGAATTGCTCATCTCGGGGGCTTCCAGACGCCAGGATGGTGAGGGGCTCTCAAAACTTCCCCTCGTCTCTTGTGAAGCATCCTCCACGTTACTTTAAATAGAGAGTAAGACTTACGAGCAGACCTGTTTACATCGGGGGCTTCCTGACGCCAACATTGCAAAGGGTTCTCTAAAACTTCGCCTCTGCTCTTCCGAGGCATCACCGATGTTATTTTCAACGGGAAACTTAGAAGACTATAAGACTTATAAGAGCAGGCCCGGTCATCTGGGGCGTTATCTCAATTTTTACGCCAATATGGAAAAGGGCAGGGTAAGGCTGTAACGTAACCACAGCTCTTGAAGCTGCGGACAAAATAAGCGACGAGTATTTTGCTTTCAAATCACTTAATTGTTGATTTTTTCTTGCAAAAACCATGTTATTTGACTCACAATCAGTGAAGGTTCTAAAATGAGTGATTTTGCACAGTTTTATGTTGTCTCACTGTTTATTGTGCATGGTTAGTTTTTCTTCGTAATGGCCTTTGTACTCGCTCAAAGTAGGATCGTCAAATTGGCATCGGTGAGTCGTAATCCACCACAAATCGGCAGATGAGCCAACCGTTGCATATTTGGTTGATGTTGCGTTCGTCAAACAACTATGCAATTTGACGGCCCGTCAAACTGCAGAGTTATTTAAGGATGGATGGAGTGTTATCTGATCACCAATCCACAGTCAACAAAATCAATAAACCTGGTTTGGAGTTGTGTTGGTCAGGGTTATGTTTAAATTTGAGAAATGTCAGGTTGGCAATTCTACTGTTTGCGGTGGATTTCAGCTCACCGATGCCAATTTGACGATCCTACTTTGAGCGTGTATACGAAGGCCTTAACAAAATGACGGGAAAATACAATTTTTCTATCCACAGTGTGTCATGTCTGCAGTGCCGCACTATGTTCGATTTGGCCGAATTAGCTGGACATAAATCAAAAATTTGAAGTTTGGAAAAATCGAGATTTGGTAACACAGGATGATACATTACACTTTAGAGAGTGTGCCTTTAAAATATTTCAATCCTAAGATCACTGATAAGCGAGTGACAAGCATCTATTGTGCAGCGCGCAAGCTCCGTCTTCTGAGGTAGGTTCAACCCGTGTGTTTACAACTGTAAACACTGCATGATTGTGACACTGTGGTGATAAGTGGCTATTTATTTAACATTCAATGAAGATGATCCCTCGTTTATGAAGGTAAGTGACGTACTTTTTCATGGCTATACTTTAAAAAAAAACGATTTTTTAGATGTTATAAGTTTTTTGAAAAAAATGCTATGATTTTGCTAAAAATGTGCAAGTTTTCACAAATAAATGTGCTCATAAGTCTCGTGTCGCGTTGAGTCGCGTTCTAATTGTGCCAAAATAGTGTTCCCTAACCTCTCAGTCATCGATTCTTGCATATATCAGCTGCTAGTTTCTGCTAGCCTGCGAGTAATCAATTTTTTTCGATGTCAAAATCGTTCTACGAAGTACCAATTTTGTGCAAAAAAAGGCGAAGTCAGCGATTTAGCCAACATATATTTTCGCTTCTTCTCAAACATGAAACACGTCGATCAATGATCGATGAAATATTAATTTTCCTCCTTATGTATCGATTAATTTACATAGCTTTAAATGAGGAAAATCCGTTGTTGCCAAATTGCTATACAAATTAAACCTTTGTTTCCAGTGTCGAAGCGTGCAATTTGGCAACAATGGATTTTCCTCATTTAAAGCTATGTAAATTAATTTATACTTGTGAAGAAAAATCAGTAAGAGGCGAAAAAAGGATGGCTAAATCGTTGACTGCGTCGCATTTTAATTATCGTGAAACTGATCTGAAATACTAAATATAAACAGCAGCGTCAGCAGCGTAGCGTGCAATCTGGCAACGATGCAGTTCGTCAATATAAACCCTCAAGAAAGATGGAGCTCCTGGGTTTTCGGTGAACACCTTCACATTCGACCATCTACGCGGGTTTAAATGGACAAAATGCCACGTTGCCAAATTGCACGCTTCGACACTGGAAACAAAGGTTTAATTTGTATAGCAATTTGGCAACAACGGATTTTCCTCATTTAAAGCTATGTAAATTAATCGATACATAAGGAGGAAAATTAATATTTCATCGATCATTGATCGACGTGTTTCATGTTTGAGAAGAAGCGAAAATATATGTTGGCTAAATCGCTGACTTCGCCTTTTTTTGCACAAAATTGGTACTTCGTAGAACGATTTTGACATCGAAAAAAATTGATTACTCGCAGGCTAGCAGAAACTAGCAGCTGATATATGCAAGAATCGATGACTGAGAGGTTAGGGAACACTATTTTGGCACAATTAGAACGCGACTCAACGCGACACAAGACTTATGAGCACATTTATTTGTGAAAACTTGCACATTTTTAGCAAAATCATAGCATTTTTTTCAAAAAACTTATAACATCTAAAAAATCGTTTTTTTTTAAAGTATAGCCATGAAAAAGTACGTCACTTACCTTCATAAACGAGGGATCATCTTCATTGAATGTTAAATAAATAGCCACTTATCACCACAGTGTCACAATCATGCAGTGTTTACAGTTGTAAACACACGGGTTGAACCTACCTCAGAAGACGGAGCTTGCGCGCTGCACAATAGATGCTTGTCACTCGCTTATCAGTGATCTTAGGATTGAAATATTTTAAAGGCACACTCTCTAAAGTGTAATGTATCATCCTGTGTTACCAAATCTCGATTTTTCCAAACTTCAAATTTTTGATTTATGTCCAGCTAATTCGGCCAAATCGAACATAGTGTGCCGGCTCGTGGACTGCGATATATCGATGCCCGCTCCATTTAAAACTATAGAAATCGATTACTATAGTATCGATTTATCGGAGATTCAAGTGCACCCCCCGACAATCGATACTTTTCTTTAGTTTTAAATGGAGTAGACATCGATTCATCGCATTTCACGAGCCGCCACTGCATGTCGGCTCTCTCTAGGGGTTTGTATACTGTGTAGCTTAGACACAACGCGCAGCAAAAAATGAAATGTCTAAAAAGAGAACAAGCTGAGCCAAATATAGCGCGAAAATATGATCAGACTTTTTGCTTTGGGCCTTTGCTAATTGAGATCAATTTAAAAGCTGGTTCCTCTCAAAGGCAAAATAAATCATGAGTGATTTATGTAAGAATGTATACGTCAGAAACGACAAAAGAACCGAATGAATTTCGAAGCAGATTTTCATGAATATTAGAGACTCAGAATAATAACATCAGAAAGGAAACTCCCATAAGATCCATAATGGAAACATTTTGTCGGCATCTTTCAGTGACAAAATTAAAGGCGGCGGACATATTCTCGTCTCTGTCTTTCGCGTTGCTTAAAATGGGGCTAGGCTGGAGCTTCTCAAGATGGCGAACCAGAAAATAATACTTGAAAATAAACCGATGTTTCCATTCTGATGGTAGAGCTCGTTTCAGAAGTGTAGGCGGACCTAGACCGATAATCGTTGGAATTTGTCAACATTATTTCTGATATTACTCGATGAAAATGAATAAAAATGAAAACCAGCGTTCACTTTTCAACGAGGAAAACTTTAAACACAAAAGAATAAAGTCAGGGGCGAATTAGGTATTGATTTGAAGGAATCAAAGTTGAAAATTCGAAAAAGATTATGGTTTTGGTCCGCCTACACTTCTGAAACGAGCTCTAGTATTATCTTTTAGAGATGGATACTCAGAGCCGAATCTAAACGCACGACCCTCGACTTTTTCTCGACTTATGAAGTGTAGCGTGCAATATGACAACGTTGTACTGTGTCCATTTAAACCCATGTAAATGGTCGAATGCGAAGGTGTTCACCGAACACCCAACACTTCGATCTTTATCACGAGTTCAAATGCACGTGCACGTGGTGGAAAGATACAGGGGTGATTAGTGTCTAGTGTTTTTCGCGATTTTCGAGTTTGTTATACTGAATTGTAATGTTTTCTGATGCTGCCGTTGTTATTTTCTCGGATTTTTACATAGGAACTGATACTTTAAAACACAGTAGCCAACGTTTGCAACAGACCCATTTTAATACAACAATCCAGGTGAGACAATTTTGCATATTTCTGTTATGTGTCAGTTTCTTTATCGTGCAAATCCTTCCAAAAGGAACAGTTATATCGATTTCTGTGTCCAGATGACCACGCTAAAATACTTGCACTTTCGTTTAAAAAACCAATTTTAAATGTATTTGTCACAATTTTTTTCTTTTTAAAATTAAAAGTTAAAACAAGTGCAGAGGCAAACAAACCGAGTCTGTGTAAGTGTGTAAATAACGTCCATTAGAAGAGATCTCGATCATGGCTGCCTCCGAAAAGTTTCAAATATCACGCCCCACAAATCCTCCCTATCGTTATAGATCTTTGCCATAAACAGCGTGTTCAAAAAGCCCCCCCCCCTCCTATCTTGTGATACATCGTACAAAAGAACATGGAATTCTAAGAATTTTGGTGCAAACTAGAGATCGATATGGTTTTTCGTTTTTGATAAATCGAAGGTCAAAGTTCGATTTGGACTTATTTTCAAAAAAATGATTACTCCTATTTAAAAGTCCGAATTTAGAAAAACTGGGAATCCATAAATACTCTAAAAAGCGAGTACCTTGCAGATACAAACATGGTATAGACATAAATTTAGTCAAAGTTTGAGTTTAGAGCCCTGAATATTTTTTTAAAATTTTGCACCTCAAAGTTTGAGGGGCAAAAGAGGTTTGAGGCTCAAAGAGGCTATCTCAAAATTTCTGTTGCGCGACCACTATCAAAAGTTAAATCAATGGGGCAGTTGCAAAAGTCTAAAATATTGTGTTTTTTATAAAAAAAAAAAAATGAAAGAGTACTTGATGAGCTGAGAATGAAGATGCCCTCGGTTTCTAAATAAGTCCCATTGCTCCCGAGATGAGATTTTAGCCCAAAATACATTGTTTTAAATGGGAATTCCGCGTAGTGACGCCACTACGCGCACGCTTTCTTGAAACTTTACAAGTGTGTATCTCCACAAACTGGGATACTTATGAAAAAACTAAAGGCACCATTGTTCTCAGCTTATCAAGTATTATCATTTACTTGTTAAAAACACAAAATTTCAGACCCTTGCAACTGTCCCATTGAAAGAGCAATAAAAACTGAGCCATTTTGGCGCATTATAAAGATCGATATCGTTTTTCTTATTCGAGATATCAAATTTTTAGGATGGGTTGAAATTGAACTTCAAAATTCGATATCTCGAATTCGAAAAATGATATCCAATATGCGATATACGATATATACAGTATTTCCATCAAGGGACTCTATTCAAATCCAACCCTTAGGATCAGCGGGTAAAACACAAGATACGCAACCCGGATTACATTAATGACGAAACGCAGCGAGATGCGAAGACATACTATAATAATAAATAATGAAGGGAGAAAAAGAGGTGGAGGGGGTGGGGGAGGAGGAGGGGGAGGGGGCGGGGGCGGAGCGCGAGGAGCGGGCGGGAGGAGAATGGTCGAGACATTGAAAATGCTTGAACTTGAATCTTGATACTTGACTCACAATCAGTGATCTCGGGGATCTCCGACGAATTGGGTGCGCGCGCAAAAGGAACAAGTTGCATATTGAGCGCCAAGTTTGAATTTCATACTATAAACAACAACAATACCGACACAACCACTGACTCATTGACTATTTCACGCGGTTCATTTCGTCTCCCATCCTCCGTCACTCCGTCCTCTGGCCGTCACTCACATATTCACACACACACACACAGACACACATTCGCACACATAATCGACGATCGGCCGATCAGCACGGATCAGCGCGGCCAATCAGCTGAAGTCAGTTTATAAAAACTAGCCGCGGCGCCTCCGGCCCGATCAGTCAGTTCATCTTTACGAGGGTGCAACGGTGCACACACGCGATCAACGCAAATCAAAGGATCGTAAACACGCGTGCTTCAACGAGAAAATCAGTGCCCGATCATTCAAAATTCACATCGAATTCGCAACAAATTTCAAATTTTAATCTTTTAAAAGTTATAACCATCGAATACAAATTTTTATGAACATTTCATTAAAACAGCAGTTTTTGTGTCGATTTTTGCTGATCGGTTTTGAAATTAAAGTTAAAATCAGTTTGCTGGAATCGCTGAATTTTTTGTTTTCCTTTGTTGGGATGCGCTGATTACGTGACTTGTGTTGATGTTCTTAATTGTGTCACCGGTAGATAGAAGTGTCACCCATTGCAAATTAGAATCCCTCGCTTTCTACTTTTTCCATTTTGTTTTCTTTTTCTGTTTCGTCGTGTTTGTTCTGGTGTTTTTGGAATTGAACCCGAGCTCTGAGAATACTGAGGAGTCTAACTGAACAAAATTCAACGCATCTATCATAAAGCAGGTAAGGATTTAAAGTTTTTTTCCACTGAAAAACACAACTTTTTGAACAGAAGTTTTTGAACTGAATCTATACAGAAGAAATAATAGAACCGGCGCTGATGGGGCAGTTACAAGGGTCTGTTCTTTTATGAAGAAAATGATAATGCTAGATGAGCTGAGAGCTAAGAACAATGGTGCACTGAGATACACACGTGTTAAGTTGTAAAACATCGTGTGCGTACGGACGTCACTGCGCGGAATTCCCGTTTAAAACAATGAATTTAGGGCCAAAATCTTATATCCGGAACAATGGGACTTAATTAAAAACCAAGGTACATTTTTCTCAGCCCATCAAGCACTTCCAGTTTCTTCATAAAAAACACATCATTTCAGACCCTTGATAACTGCCCCATTGAGGAAACCAATTAGTCCACAAAACTGGATTTTACAGAAGGAACAAAATAACTATTTTATAGCCTAATAGGTTGTTTTGAAGACGTCAATTACTATGTTTTCTATTTTTCGATGGTCTTACAAAATTGAAAAGAACTTTTTGACACTTGCAAAACAATCTAGTTGACCTTAAAATAGTTTTTTAGTTCCTTCTGTGAAATGCAGTTTTGTGGACGACTGTGGTTTCTGCAATTAGCGATGATTAATACTTAATTAAATAATTAAATAATTGAAATTTTAAACGAACTCCACAACAAATACTTCAGATATATCTTAAAATAGATTTGACGCTTGGTATCAAATTTTTTTTTTTTCTTTGACAAACTATTTGCGATTTAACGAAATATCGACTGTCTTACACAAATATGGATTCATCACGATAAATAATCAGATTTTCAATCCGTAGAAGTCTGGTTATTTCGTCGTGGATACTCTACACAACTTTGCCATCAAACAGAAGATGCGATCAGGACACCTGACTGCCAATTCATCAGTCCCGGGTTCGCATCCTTGCACTACCGACGAATTAAAGATTGTCGCGAGATTTTCACGAGCCAAGTTTTGCCTTCAAGGTTCTGGTTCGTCCACTCTTCATACTCCTCACACCTTGCAGGTGAGAGGCCAGTGCGGGTGGGGCGGGAAAGCCGTTGCAGATCAATCCCTTATTCACACCCATAACTGGAAATGTGTGAAAATCTCGTGACAGTCTTTAATTCGTCGATAGTACTTCAGGTAGAGGCATCGGACTTTTCACTGGTCTTGTCACAAGGATTTCTCAAAATTGGGTCCAAGGCAAAGATCACAGTCGAAATCTGAGAGCTTGGAGCATCACGGGAAAAAAAAGACTGGTAGAATTTACCATCTGCACAGCTGATTTTGGAGTCTGCTATCGAGTACGGTAAATGTCACCATCATATGGTAGATGCAAAGTACCTTGTGGTAAATTAAGACAACCTGTTGGTTCATTTCACCACAAGGTACGTTGCATTTACCATATGAAGATAAAATTTACCATACTTGATAGCAGACTCCAAAATCAGCTCTGCAGATGGTATATTCTACCAGTCTTTTTTTCCGTGTGAACGTTACAAGTCTCTGGTAATGTCTTCTGACAACGAACAAAAAAAGCAAAAAACAAAAACAAAAAACAAAAAAAAAAAACAAAAAAAAACAAAAAAAAACCTCTTGAATTAATTCAGTTAGTCTTCGAATGACTAACAGTGGCTGTAGATTTTCTGATAAATAAAAAGAGAATAAAAAGAGAAGAAATAAATAAATAAATAAATAAATAAATAAATAAATAAATAAATAAATAAACAAAACAAAACGAAACAAAACAAAAACAAAAAAACAAAAAGCAAATAAAACCAGTAAATGTAAAAGGAGCTTAGTATACAATAGGGCAAGAGTGACATTTTTAAGCAAATTGAGATGAGCGGTGGAACGTGCTACTATTAACATCTGTCAGAGACGGATCTGGGAGTATGTTCTTCTCTATCTCTTTCCATTTGAACGCGTGTATCAAAGAAGGATAGAGGAAAGGGCGAAATTCAAAGGACTGTCCCATAACTGCTTTTTGTTAAGGTGATTCTTCAGCGTTTAGTGCCAATTTCTGTTACTAGAGCGCTACCTTTCGATTAATGTCAAATTACAGGCCGAATTTAACAAAACGGAGAGTATGTTACAAGATAATCATCTGAAAAACGTCTCTGCAAAATACCTCGTAAATAACTTCAAAAATAAGGCTGAAAGTGCCAAAAACTGAAATATCCTAAATCGATTCTTATATCGAAATGCAAAATTTCATTATTAAGATTTTCTAGGTTTTGAGCCTTTAAATCCTAACATTTTCCAACCTCAAATTTATATTCGTATACGTGACTTGATCCGCCTCACAAGATTTCAATTTCTTATACATACAATAGAAATGGTTTACGTTAGCAAAAAATAGGGTTTCGTCTATCGCCTTCAATTGAAGAGGTAGGCAAAATAAACACCACGGAGTAGGATTAGTTAAGTACCGAGTTCACTGGGGCAACCAGGATCTCTTCCACCTCTCTCATTTCCCATTTGAATGTATAAGTAGGAAAAGGACAGTAAGAGGGGGTTATCCCGTTGTCCATCCTTGTCTAACATACGTTTTTCAATGGAGAACAGAGAGAGATGAAGAAACTCTCGGTGCGCTACTGACCGAGTTAATATACACGAGATAGCTTTGATTTCTTGTGGTAACCTAGTCATAAAAGGGTGATGTTCTGTCCTTCCTCTGTCACTGCAGCAGCATGCGAAAGAAATTCAGAACTGATACTTTTTATCAAAATGTCCAATGATTTGCCATCTTTTTTAAGTCGAAAATCATAGCTGTTTCCTCCTTGGTAGAATACTTGATTTTTTACGGGAGTAATTTTCGAAACAAATTCTGTTTGGAAATTGGATATTGAGTTCAATACGGGTTAAACCAGGTAATCGCCGTTTATCATAACTGAATCCTGACTTTGACTCAAAATACCAAACGGTGGTTACAAAGAGAGTAGGTTTTCCTGAAATCCTGAACGAGCGGTAAAAAAATGCTAAAAATACTGCACCGCAATTAGAGAAACAGTACTTCAATTTCGGTCTTAAAGTGCAACAACGATTTCATTTTGATGCGATGCATACTGCTTATGGAAACTGGTTTAGGGGGTCGTGAATGCGGTCGGCCTACTCGACAGAATAAAGAAGCTAATTTTATTTTTAGTCCTGAAGCAACTAATGTGAAAAAGAAGTCACAGGCAAAATAAAATTAGAAATGTTTATTCTTATTGATCGCAAATCAAGGAATACACTTGTCAATACGAATAGTAATATATATTTCCCATCGTGATTTTACAGGCGAAACTCTCACAAACGTCAATCTGACCACACAAGACCACTAGTCACTCTTCTAAATCGCGCACCCCTCGGTTAATATGCAGTGGTGGCTGGTGTAATGTGGCACCAGCGGTTTCTCTCCATTTAAATCAACATACAATAATCGATCTTTATGGGTTGCACTGAATACCAGAGAAATCGATACTTTTGCATAGGTTCAAATGACAAAAAACGATTGCCAAGTTGCCGCCACTCTGCTGTCGGGTAATTTGAAAGGAACGACATGTAGGTATTCACAGTAAAAATTGACCTCCGTAATTTTTGTATGAATTTTCAGAGCCTCAGTAACCTAACTTTGCTTGAGAGTAAAAGTGACGATTTTTTCGACAAACTTTAGCCAACCATTAAGTGCGAGACGCAAGATACCATAATCGTGGATACGTCTCACTCACACGGGGGGGGGGCTCATGGCCCCCAGGACGTGATTATTGCCCCCCCCCCCCTAACGGTGAAGAGAAAGAGCGTGCGAAAAAGTAAAGGAAAGTAACAGGGAAAAAAAGAAGGGTCTTCTCTTCGAAGAAAACGAAAGGAAAAGAGAAAATGAAAAGGAGAGATAGAAACAGAGAGAAATAACAGGAGAAGGGGACAGAGGAGATGAAAATTAAAGGGGGAAGGAGAAGGAAAAGATATTGAATGTAATTGACTTAATAAATAAATACTAGTGGAGCTCGAAGGTTTACAATCGGTTTTTGTTTATAATTTTTTTTTTTAATTTCAGAGTATATGATTTTAGATCCAATTAATGTTGAATCGTAACCGATGTCTAAATAAACCAAAATACTAACAGTAGATCTTTCCAGATCTAAATTCTGATGAATTGATTCTTAACATTATTAAATATGGTTTCGTAATTTTTGTCAGTGATTTTGAGTAAAATTTTAATCAGAATACCGTGAAAGTTTGCTTCGTAAACCTCAATTTTTCAAAATTTTCTGGCGGTGAACCCCGGACCCCGCTAACTTGGGGGAGGGGGGGGGGCAGACCCTCCACAGGGAATCTCAAATTTGCCCCCCCCCCCCCCAATGCAAAAGTCTTGTGACGCCACTGTACGGAGACAACTGAATATCCCCTCGAGTCTCAGAAGCCGTGCGTGTACTCGATAATTTCAACTGGAGACTTGAACGCTTGGTTAGGACAAGTAGATCGGAACGAGGTGGATAATCCCAAAGCTTTTGTATTATGCAGAGGTCATAAATCCTATCATCTGAAAATGTCTAACGCTGAAAATCCAGGTTCAAGGAGAACAAGTTGTACAAACAATTGTAATACATTCTTTAAATCTTGCGCTATCGACCTAGGAAGGAGTATAAAGTTGTCCACACCACTTTTGAGTGAAAAGCACACGATTTCACAGAACTTGCATTCCAAACAAACCAAGCGTTACATAATTTCACAAAAGTTTCAAAGTTTATCCTCAAAGTTGACAGTATTTTCCCGATTATTTAGCGTACTAGGTCGAAAATTTTTGGGAATAGTTCTACCTTTTTTTTTGTGTGTAGTTTTCACCTGGACGAATAATGACACTGCACGGAGATAAGAGTAGGACTATTTCCTCAAAATGTACGTCCTAGCACACTAATCAGGGAAATATCGTTAACCTTGGAAAAAATGTTACCAACTTTGGGTAAATTAAAACTGAACGATGGAGAGGATTCCAAATTCGTCGAAATTTCCCCCAATTTTTAGAATAAATATTCCCTAAGTTAACGATATTTTCCCAACTATTGCGAGAGCAATAGGACTAACAATGCTATACCAATAGAGGGATTTTATAAGACGTGATTTTGAAAAACTTAAACATCTATTTGGAATTTCAAGAGCATCAAACTGTAAGAAAGCGAATTAACGCTTAAGATATTAAGACGTATTTTTCTTTTATATTTTGTTTTGCTATAGTAAAAAGTTTGCAAGAGCCCCAATAAGGGAACTTTTTCTCCTCTGAAAAACTTGTCCCCTTGTCACAAACAAAATATAGAAGACAAACACGTCTAAATATCTCTTAGACGTCGATTCGCTTTTTACAATTTGATGCACATAAGATTTCAAATAGATATTTAAGTTTTTCAAAATCAAGTCCCATAAAATCCCTGTATTGGTATAGCTATTGGTCCAATTCCACCCCCCTATAGGAGAACGAAGAGTTGATTCTTGCATAAAAACCTGTAAAAATGACGATGAGTACACTAAAAAATCACGAAATTCACTCTCAGAATCGGGCTTAATGGCGGAGAGACGAAGGTATCATGGAGGATTCCTATCTAAATTCCGACATATCTCCGTGTTTCCGTAGAGAAAGTGATAAATTAGACAAGAATCTCCCATGATACCTGCTTTGAACCGCCATTACGATATTGTCATTAAAGCAGTTATGTGAGTTTATACTACTTTCTTATACTGTGCTTTTCGTGATTTTCGCTGGTCTTTACATCAGACTGGACTATTTATTTACTTATAGCAAAAGTTTGCAAGAGCCCCATTTGGACGTATTCTACCTTTGACCAAAGAAATAAGCGGCCCGTTTTACTAATTGGATATTTTCCTACGTGGATTTGATTTGATTTGTGTACAAAACTGATTGGACGAACTGTCTAGCCACCGGAGACAGCCATGAGCATTGAGCACGCAACGATGCAGAGGAAAATTACATAATCGATTTGCCCTCACTTCCTCCTTCTGGGTGATGCTCCCTGTTTGTCATTTAAGTATCGAAAATTCCCTTCAACTTTTCTCAAGCACACACACATTACACACCCGTTCTACGAGCTGCGTACGTGAGCTTTTCACATATGACTCAATTTCATTTCAAAGTCAGGTTTCAAAGCTCGATTTCCATTTTCCCCCCCCCCCCCCCCCTCCCTTCCATCTCTTCCTCGATCGACCACACGACCCGCTGCTTATAATTCGAATAATTCTAGAGTAATTATCCCAACAGAATTGTTTCAGTGCACTGTACGGATTATTCGCGCCACGCCACGCCGCGACAACGTTTTAGAGACACCTCTCTTAAACTAGTTAGACTCGTACAGCTACAAAAATCGTTTGAATCACTCAAAACCGGGCGCACTTACTTTCTTTTGATCCGCGTGAACGAACGCATTCTGGCGCATACATTTTAGAGTTGATTCTCGCACCTAGCCCAAGTTCACTATCCTGCCCCAGCGACTGTCGATAGACTCATTTAGTAATTCGATAAACCGATCGAACAGCCAAGAACTGATTGGCTGTAATACGGGTGTGGATAGTTCTGGACTAGATCATGTCTAACGTGAGAATAGTTTTCAGAATCAGAGATAACAAAATATTTCATTAATTTTCTTTCAAAGTTTCTAGACGAGTACTTGATTTTTTTGTTTCTTTGTTTGTTTAAATACCTCTAAACAGGGCTTGGGAACCGGAGCCGTAGTCAGATCTGAATTTTATGTTCTGCTCGGCAGAAAACTATGGGAATACTAAAATGAATAACAATTTATGATTCAAATGCTGAATCCAAAAAGGCTCTTGCACCAATTACAGAACTTGATTACAAAGATTCGGTTTCAATTAGTTATTGCGTATAGGGAGCTCTTAATAAGTGCTCCCTAAAGAGCTCCCAACGGAATAACTTGAAACCGAATCTTTGAAATCAAGTTCTGTCGGTGCAAGAGCCTTTAGATTCAGTTGTTGAATGATCAATGGTAACTAATGTTAGTATTCCGTGTGACGGACTCTTAAACTGCTTTAAATAAAAAAATAAAAAAAAAAAAGCTGAAATACTCGAAAATAAAGCCGGGATGTTGGAGACAAGAAAATTCCTATTAGAGTGCGAGTGAGGTGCAGATAGATAAAAACTCACTCGAACTCACTAACAATATTACGAAATTTATTTCCAATTTTCACCCGAACCAACGGTTCTTCATTTTATTATCTCAGCCGAATGGTTTGTTCGGTAACGATGGATGACACCGATGTTGAACCCGAACCTCAGAATTTGTACCCGTGCCGCTAGGTGGGAGCACAATATAAGAGACAACTATAAACAACATTCCTGATTGGCTGGAAATGGTTTTGTTGACTTTGGCGTTCAATGTTCCCCCAATAAAGTTCCGAACCACAAATCTTCACCCAAACCAAATAATAGAAAACACTTTTTGTTGGCTTTACGTCTCCTTGAACCTAAACAACCTTATACAATAAGTTTGTTTGTCAGTCTAGTCGCCTGTCGTCTCGCAGAGGATCATAAATATTTAACAATTACTTCACTCTTTCAATCGCACTCAACTTTTTTTCTAAAGTTAGAAGTTGGGAAAAAAGAGAAGATTTCTTAAGCTGTTTCACAGACAAAAATAAGATTGACTCAAAAAACATGATTATAATTTATTTATTTATTTATTTATTTATTTATTTATTTATTTATTTATTTATTTATTTTTGGTTAACGCCTTTAAGCACATTCTTTGTAGTTCTAATAATACTAATTAATAGCAAACACCTTTTTTCCCCACAAAATAATATTCAAAGTCTTTAATCCAAAAACAACCTTGCACCCCAACGTCAATGTCCTTGATATTCAGGGTTGCCAAATTTTCCTGTATAAATTACCATATTTTACATTGAGTTTAATGGAGAAAAATCGGTCGAGTATCCGAAAAATGGCATCACTGCGTTAAAATTATTCTCTTTAGCTCAAAATGAGATGCATACACGTGCTTTTCGTTTTTTGTTTTTTTGTTTTTTTGTTTTTTTTGTTTTGTTTTTTTTTCATGAAGTGCCAATATTCAAATACAAACTGGCAACTCAGATGTTCTATTCATCCAAACTCATTCAAGTAACCAACTTAACACGTGTAGTGGTAGAATCGAAAAAAAAGAGGCAATTCTTGCCGACAAATCTGGAATTTAGATGTGAAAACCTGGAAGGTCACGCGAATCTGGTTCTATAAAAGCATTGACAAATGAGAGATTCAGAGGTGGCACGTGCAAGTCGCTGTATGATTTTCTTTTCCAAGGACGTCGCAGAGAGAAAATTGCTGAGTAGCTGAAATTTCAGCCTGCACTAGCACTCATTATCATCTTTCGTTAACTTACAGTTTTTTTGTTTTGTTTTGTTTTGTTTTTTTTTTTTATTCATTGTTATTATCATTCTGAAATACTTGTTTTCTTGCTAGATATTCATAAAAAATGTTTTCATAAGAAAGTACATTATATAAGCTCTAAGCGCGTATACGATTCCGATGCAACTCTTTTCAGTATAGCGAAACATGCAATCCAGCAACGTAACATTTTATCCATTTAAAATCATACAAAAGGTCGAATTCGGAAGTCATCACTGATTTATTACGGTTCGACATTTTTCATGGATTTAAATGAACCAGATGCAATAAAGTCAGATAACAAGCTTCATCACTGACTCTTTCGAATCCGTGCTTAAAATCTTCCGCTTCTTCTGTAAAGGAGTTTCTATTTTATCTCTGGTCATTGGCGGATCCAGGAATCTGGCAATAGTGAATTCCTCCCATTTGATTGCATGAATATTAATCGATTAGTCACGGGACTGTAGCCCCTTCAAAAATCGATTGTTTGACATACATCCGAATGGGAAGAGCGCGAAGTTGCCAGATTGCTGGATCCGCCTATGCAATATGCATGTCTACGGTAAAAGCTTAGTTTCATTCATCCCTTCCATTGAGATGCAGTCAGTGTAGTTCAGTAGCGCACCGAGAAATTCTCTATCTCTCTCTATTCTCCATTAAAACACGTTTGTTAGAGAAAGATAGACAAGACGATACAAACTCCCTCTTTCTATCCTTTTTCAACTTATACATTTAAAGGGGGGATGAGAGAGAAGGGAGAGACCCTGGTTGCGCTACTATGGTGTAGTTGATCATAACTAGGCGTCTCTTTTTCGATGAATACATTCTTCGAGTCTTTTCTTGGATAGATTTCTTGTGTATTCACGTGTACTTGTTTCACTCCAGTATTTTTCAATAAAATAAAATAAAAAAAAAAAAAAAAAAATAAGAGCCGCTCTTTTTAATAAGGTGACTACTCCATTCAAAAATCAGGTCCAAAGAGAGGGGGAGGAAAATTTAACCACTTACATTGGGGCTGTTGCAATGCACACTTTTGCTGTGAGCGATTGACTCCGCAAGAATAGCCGCATCACAGTGGCGTAGCGTGCAATTTGGCAACGTTGCAGTTCGTCCATTTAAACCCATAAAAAATATCGAACTATATGGTGTTCGGTGAACACCTTCGCATCCGACCTTTTACATGCGGATTTAAATGGACACAATGCAACGTTGGCAAATTGCACGCTACGCCACTGCCGCATCAAGAGAAGCGCAAAAAAAAAGATGATTGAAAACAACAAAGATGGTTCAAACTCAAAACGATTTGAAGTGGGTGCATTGCACACGCATCGGAGACCGGAGTTACTCGCGCGAGGCATCCGAGAATCGATGACACCTCTCAGCAGGATTAAAGAAGCAACGTATATACGTCACACGCAGTAATACTTCTTTTCATGTTGCGATTGAGTGCATTTGATTGTTTACATAGCTGCCAAAAATTCAATGATAAATCAAACCATCCGAATAAAAAATTCCTTTTCTCATTTTCTCGAGAGATGGTTTTTAAACTGGTTTCATTTGAATTTAACCCTTTCAAACCTAAAGTCCATTCCAATGGACATTTAAATAACAAGTAATCGTATATGGAAAACAGAAAAATACAATATGCACATCAATTTAGATGAGGAGACAGCGCTAAGATCAATCATGTTGGTCAAAAATCTGTTTCTGAACAAAAATAACTCCAGGTATGAAAGGGTTAAAACAACTTAACTCAGAGCTCGATGTTTAAAAAATATATCGCAGTGAAGACGCAATAAAATTAATCAGTGGCGGCTCGTGCGATCCCTGCGGTAAAAATGACCGGTAAAAGTTAACACAATGTTGACATTAATACAAGCTGTAGTAAAGTTTATACACATTGTACTAACATTGTGCTAACGTTGAGAGACCCCAATGTTAACAGCGATTGATCTACTAACCTGTGCCATAGTGTTAATACAAATGGGGCTATTGCACACTTTTGCTATAAGCGATTTAATAGTCGATTATGGCGTAAAAACCTCAACAAATAACGATGGCGGCACTAAAAACTTCCAAAATCCACTCCTAAACTCAATAAACGCAGTTATTTGCGGGAGCGTAATGGTGGCCGAAGGCACTAACAATGGGAGATTCCCATCTAACAATTCTGAAACTCCATCAAGAAGTGACCAATAATAAGAGACTACTTTCATTTGACACCGGTGTCACTTGGTGTTGCGGTACCATTCATCGGATGTGGATCATCACTCTGATGACTAATTACTCTGTGAATCATCCTTGTCAGCATAGAAAGAGTGACGAAATTAAGATAGGAATCACCCATTGTTAGTGCCTTCGGCCACCATTACGCTCGCGCAAATAACTGCGTTTATTGAGTTTAGGAGGGGATTTTGGAAGTTTTTAGTGCCACCATCGTTATTTTGTGAGGTTTTTACGCCATAATCGACTATTAAATAGCTTATAGCAAAAGTGAGCAATAGCCCCATTCTGTATCAACGTTTGCATAAGTTAGTACGATTTGTACTATCTTTTACCAACATGCATAGCCGTAGCCAGGATATTGTCTTTCTCTTTCTTAGCCCATTTAAACGCATGTGTTAGAAAAGAACAGAAAGAGGGGCTAAAGTCACGTGACAGCCCCTATATCCATCCTTCTCCAACACATGCATTCAAATGGGCTAAGGGAGAGGAAGACAATATCCTGGCTACGGCTATGCCAACATGTGACAATGTTCAGTTCCAACAAATGATAGAAGTTAGTACAAACCTGTGTTAACCTCATTTTTCCCAAGGTGAATTCTCTCCAATCAAACCTACATAAAATAATCGATCCTCCATCAAGGATTCTCTGAATCCCTCAGAAACCGAAATTTTTACTTAGGTTCAAAAGGCAAAAAACATGGTTGTCAAAAAGCACGAGCCGCCATCTGCCATAGGCTCTTTGTGATTTTAGCGGATCTGATAAGCCATACTCTCTTAAGTTAGAACCTAGATTTTTTTCCCTCAAGAAAATTGGCAACCATGTGAAAATGATTGCAACAACGTTGAACAAAGAGCCGCGAAATAGAAATGAGTGCATATCACTGACAGCGCCGCGGTGGGGGACATTTTGAGATATTATTGGATAATACTTCAACGAATGATTGGGACGAAGAATCAGAATTACAGATTTAAAAATGACCTCAGCCGGCTAAATCTTAAAAATCGACCTTTGCGGCTACCATCTATGACAAAGACTACCCGCGCGGAGCATTGACCACAGATTATGATCAGATTTGATGCAATCGGCAAGTATTTTTTTCATAATCAAAACGCCGACAAGGCTCCAATCCAACATACTGAGAGGGCCAATAATACTAAAAAAACTAATGATTTTTTAGATCTTCTTCGCGGTAGTTAGTTTACAAACGTGCATAATAATGTAATCTTTGCTCGTCAGGGTTCGGAGACCTTCTTGGTCCTCTCGATCTAATACCGGACTGCATCATGACCGACCTTTAAACCGTTTTCCCATGGGGCCTTTGCGCTAACTTTTACTAAATTCGATTGAATAGTTAAGTCTTGCGTAAAAAGCAGCGAAAAATGACAATGTGCAAACTAAAAAATAGTGAAATTCACTCATACACTCACAAAATGCGGCTCTAAAGTTTAAAGCGAATCTAACGGTAAAGCTATACACAGGTGCTCACAATGAAAGATTCCTATAAGTAATTTGAGACGTTCCTCTATTTATTTCCACAGAAAGAGAGACACATTAGATAGGAGTCTCCCATGATACCGGCATAGTTTCACCATATTTGCTCTTAAGACGATTCTTCAGCGTACAGTGCCGATTTCTGCCACCACACGGAAAAAAAAGATTAGTGAAAATAACCATACGGATATTTGATTTTGGCACCTGCTAGATTTTATGGTAAACTTGACCAGAAGTACGGTACATTTACCGACACTTTGAGTAAATTCGACATGCAATCACGTAACATCACCGAGTACCTAGTCAAAACACAGTATACTTCTGCTTAACATTACCATAACATCTAGAAGGTGCCAAAATCAGGTATCTGTATGGTTATTTTCACCGTAGTTTTCTTTTTTTCCGTGCAGAGCGCTACCGTTCAATTAAAGTCAAATTACAGGCCGAAATTAATTTATATTTAAGAAAACGGATTGTCAGATACTAGATAATCATCCGAAGAACAGGTCTGCAAAATATCTTGCCAATAACTTAAAAAATAAAGCTGAAAGTACCAAAAAATTGAAAACCGCAAATCGATTCTCGTATCGAAATGCGATATTCCATTTTTTGGTACTTTCAGCCTTATTTTTGAAGTTATTGACGAGATATTTTGCAAAGACAGTTTTCAGATAATTACCTAGTAACTGACACTTCGTTTTCTTAAATATAACAAATTACTTCCGGCCTGTAATTTGACATTAATCGAACGGTAGCGCTCTGGTGGCAGAAATCGGCACTAAACGCTGAAGGATCGACTTAAATGGCGGAGCTACGTAAGTGTTGTAAAGGGGATACCAGTCTAATTTGTCAATCTCTCAATAAAAACACGCAGAGAAACGCCTCGTAGGAATCACCCACTGTACCTGCGACACCTGCGTAGCTCCTAAGCTCCGTCATTAAGTCTTAACCTTAAAAGCCATTTTGTGGGTCTATGAATGATTTTCGTGATTTTTTAACGTAATCATCGTTATTTTCGTTGTATTTCACTCAAAAGGATCAACAATTCAATCACAGATCGAATAGACACCAAAAGTTAGCAAGAGCTCCGTTGACAGTGCACCATAGCTTATGCCATATCTGTACGCAAGATATATTCTTTAGAATAAGCCACACTTTAATTCTCCCGGACTTATTAACGTGACCTTGCAAATAGATCACAACTCAAAAGATTTGCAGTACTCTTTCGCTGTTACAAATATTTAGTGCATCGACTATAGCTACGACGCCGTGGCTTACAGATCACTGCAGGATCTCATGTCACATGCTACTTTATTTATTGAAAAGATTTGTTATGATATTAAGATCATTTGATTTTCAAAACTGACTGAAAGGTCAAGTGTAGACGGACTTTCTTCGAATCGCAGATTAATCCTTAAAGTACTTGTGCGCATCAATCATGATATCGAAGAACGTTTACGTAAAACAACCTTGCCGCAATAGGATGGAAATATAAATAACATTCAAATAAAGCTTGCGTAAGGCTAGACATTGAAGAGCTATTTCGCATTTCCTCATCATTCAGCATAGAGTATCGTGCTATATACCATAGTGAGTCACAAGTAGATACTTATTCAGGAGGATTAAAGTCGTTAAAATTGGCAAATCTCATAAAAAAACAAATAAATAATGTCAAAGGCAATAAAGACTAAGCGGGAACGCTGAAACTGATAAGAAACGTATAAAACCTAAAATAAAGGATTAAAAAATGCATCAGCTCCGACGTAGAAGTATGCATGTGCTGGGTCTCTATTTGTCTCTGAATCCAAGCGTCGCGTCGCTGCATAGCTTTACGGACAGAGATCAAAAAAAAAAAAGTGGCCAAAAGTCAGAGAGGAAAAGGTCTTCAAAAATCATCGTTATCGACCTTTCAAGCTTAATTTAAAACATTGAAGTAATATTTCTATGTTAAAATTACTTTTTTAAAGTGTCCTCTGTGATTAAAATTGGTTTTGTAAGTTTATTAGCCCTCGAGTGGTCGTGCTCGCATTTGTGACACGAAACGTCGCGTGGATGGCATACGTCATCCACTTTTAAAAATGGCTGTAAGTCTGCCAATTTAAGCCTAAAAATGCATCTATGTATACTAAATAGATAGGGAAACCCCCTCATCAATAATTTGAATGACAGACATTTCAAAAATTCCGACCCATTTTTTTTTTGCTGATGGCAAAAAACTAAAAAACGAGTCATTCAGATTTTTCCACTTTTGAAAATACCAATATTTTGGGCTCAAAATGTTTAATGATGATTTCAAAGAAATGTACTTCTTGTTTCTCTCGTATGATGTATATTCAAGTAGAATTTTTGAAACTTGAAAAAAATGTTTTTGGATGTGTTCGCGTGGATGACATTCGGTCATCCAGCCACTTTGACGTTTAGTAACTTCCAGGTTTTGAAAGAAAAAAAAAAAACTTCGGAACCCTCTTGTCCCATCCAAGAAGGGCTGCTACTGAAAATCTCAGCTTTGAAAATTCAAAATTCGTGAAAATACACTCAAAAACAAGTAGCTGAATGACGTATGTCATCCACGCGACCACTCGAGGGTTAAATATAAATTGATGATAAATTGTCTTTCTGATTTTTGGCCAAGTTTTGACGATCTCAGGTGATAGTGCACATGCGCACGGAGCGAAAAATCACCGCGCTATTAGACTGGCCTGTCTACAACTCTGCGAGAACCTTTCCTACTTCAAAATATGACCGGTGATCTACAACTTTTTTTTTAAAACTAACAATTTCAAATTGCTTTACGAATACGTCAATTTGTGAGGTGCGTATGAGGTCTTTGAGAGACTTTATCAGTGCTTTGCTGAGATTTTTTGATATGTATTTTCCTCCTCGCGATTTGCAATCAATTTTTCCTCCACAGCGCGGTAGAGAGGAGAGGCGTTAATTTACAAGTCAAATTAGGTCTCGATTATTGAAAATATTTCTCGATTTAGCCAACGGTAGCAAAACGGCTTTGCTTCAAATAAAAATAGTTTAAATATGAAGTATTCGTGAATAAAGATTACATGGAGGTCTCGGTGATACAGCGTTGTCATATGCACAGCTTTAAGTCGTATAATGGGTCTGTTGCGTACTTTTGCTACATCAACATAACTCATTGTTTCTAACGTAAAATTCGGCGAAAAGAACGATGCGCACATTAAAAACTTTCATAATCCACTCATTAACTCAGAAAATACCTTCCATTTCAAACAACTCGCGCTACACTAGACACTATATCACCTACTTATAACTACATAGATAGAACCATCTCGTTTATGTAAACATGAACCGAACTTACAAACATTGGAATGTTTCGTTTAGATGCGTACATTTTTTATATTATTTTGTAATCTTAGATAAACCGAAAAGACCAGACAGCAAATGCAGCCAATAGTTCATGTATTTAGAAGGGAATTCCATCATTTTGTAGTTAAGATTGTTGTTTACTTATGCATGGTGGTTCCGTCTATATAGTAGTGTACCGGTGCAAATAGTGTCTAGTGTAGCGCGGGCTGTTTGAAATTGGAGTGATTTCCTGAGTTAATCAGTGGATTTTGAACGTTTTTAATGTGCGCATCGTTATTTTCGCCGAATTTTACATAAGAATCAAGGTTCTATACTGTTCTAGCAAAAGTATGCAACAGACCCATTTCCCTAAGACTCAAGGTAAAATATAATGATTTAAATCATAAATCTGACAACACTGTGGTGACATACCTCCTTATCCCAAAATAACTTATGATACTTAAATTTTATACTCTCCAAGGTATTACACTATTACAGGGCTCATCCGTTTATGTCGATTAGGTAGGTACGGCTCTGAGCTCCTTCATAAGATGATAAAACCCTTTTCGGGTGCTTTTAAGATTCTTTTGAGCTTCGCATGCCGTGAAACAAACCTTAAATGTCTTTGATTTATTTTTGTAGTGACCGTAAATGACTTATATAATGGACGGGTTGATGAATATGAAAATTGATTTGACGGATCAGTCTGCAGTAGTCGGAGGAATTTTGTGACTTAAAACCAAAACTATGGGCGGGGAAAAAGAACTAATATTGTACCAGGGAAAAATGGTTTCACCTTACCTGGCGGCGGTCGGCTGACGGATTAAAATGTTAAAACTAAGCAAGCCGTGATTAACGATGTCATGCTTTAAATGAAGCAGTTGCCTTACCTGTGAACAGAAAAAAAAAATGGAGTTCGAATAAGATATTTACAACAGAGGAAATGAAATCGCTTTCTGAACCAGGTTAATTTTACGTTTTCCTTTTAAAAAAACCTGTAAAATACACTGACGTAGCGTTAAATCTGGCAATATTGCGTTTTGTTCTTTTTAACGTTTGAAAAAGATCGAATTTTCAAATCTTTCACGACCGGGTTACAACAATATATCAACGATGACATGCATTGGCGCGGGCGTAGCGTGCAATTTTGCAACGTTGTATTGTGTCCATTTAAACCCACCTAAAAGTTCGAAAGCAAAAGGTGTTCACCGAACACCCAGTCGTTCGATTTTTTTCATGGATTTGAATGGACGAACTGCAACGTTGCCAAATTGCACGCTACGCCACTGATGACATGCTGAATTTTGGTGGGTAGTTAAATATTTCTACTCTGCAGTGTTAACTTTGCCTATCCGTCAAATTGAAGGCGCTTGACCAAAGTTGAACTGGAAACACAAACAACTGTTACCTCAGTTCACTAATCTTTGGGCTTCTGGTAATCTTTTTGTTGAACAAGATGGCAACAGCGGTAATGTTCAACACTTGCTGACAAATTGCGCAACGCCGCTTCCTGTAGAACTATACTTCCAAAAATGTGTCTGTCTCACATTCATTTTTAACACTTTTCACCCTCTCGTGCAATACAAAGAGAGAGGCAGTGGCGCACCGAGAGTTTCTTCATCTCTCTCTTTTCTCCATTAAGAAACGTATGTTAGACAAGGATGGACAAGGGGATAAAACCCCCTCCTTCTGTCCTTTTCCTACTCATACATTCAAATGGGAAATGAGAGAGATGGAAGATATCCTGGTTGCGCCAGTGGAGAGAGGGCGTAAAGACCAACCACTGCATTTTGGCTGCTGCAGTCTGAGTTAGAATCTTATCATGTCAGGTATATCCTTACCGTTTTTTGTCTTTAATGAATAAATATCTCAATAATATGAAACTGCGTTTGACGCGAATTATTTACCAACATCAACACTTTTTTGTTTTTTAGTGTAACATCTTCGCGCTTAGGCGCGCAAAACATTTAGCATGACAGCAAATCTTACCACGTATGTTTTCCCGAGTATATTTACCGTAAAAATATAATTGAAACGAAAAATCTTCACGTTTCAATTTTTCCTATAAAATTAGCTTACTTTTTTTTCTACTTGATGATTATTATATTTGTTTTCCTTCAATTTTTCATGATTTTTGAAGTTGTAAGACGTGATCGTTGTTGTCATTCACTTTCAAAGACGAGGAATCGTCGATCGAATTTCTTGATATATGCCGTAACAGTGTTTCTGCTGAAATGCTATAGTATCTACATTGGAACAATCCTCCTACAGGAAAAATAACCTTATATATCAGCTTTTGTTTCAAAGCAGCAATGGATCACTACACCGTTTCACTAAAACAGCTTCTATTTCTTTCGATGAGTATCCTCATCCTAAGAGAATGAAAGTTCTGTCAGAGTCACGATTGATTCGTCTCGTGGGCGAGGCATACAGTGAAGGGGCAAATTTTTTTTTTTTTTTAATAAAGGTAAAAGTTGGCAACCATGTGAGTCGTCCAGGTCGGGTTCAGACAGCGTAACGCGGATCTCGAATATTGAAGATCGAAGTTGAAGTTCAAATCACTCTGATCCGATCGATATCCGCTACAATTTTATGCATCGAAATCAGTGTTGCCAAATTTCGGATTGAACTGCGTATAACCTAGAAGAAATGATTGGTTGTGAGCAAAGAGTAAACAAGAGTCGCAATTGAATGGAGGGCCTGCGTGGTCAACGTAGATAAGGGGTCCGAACGAGGGCTGGCCTCTGATTGGCTGCAACGGGTGGAGCAAAAATGACTCGGGGTATAGGGAAAATAACTCGGGATTTTCGTTCTGGGGCGTTTATCTCGAAACTTAAGCAAAATAGTACCTAAACAATTTATACGAGTCGATTCAGCAGATTTTTCCGAACAATTTGATAGGTCATAGGTGCCACTTTATTGCAAATTCGAAAAGACTGTTTCACTTTAAAAGTACGCACAATAGTGAGTTACTCAAACACTGCTCGAACACACGCCAAGCATGTAATCACACTATTGTGCGTACTTTTAAACTGAAACAGTCTTTTCGAATTTGCAATAAAGTGGCACTTATGACCTATCAAACTGTTCGGAAAAATCTGCTGAATCGACTCGTATAAATTGTTTAGATACTATTTTGCTTAGGTTTCGAGATAAACGCCCCGGAACGAAAATCCCGTGTTATTTTCCCTATACCCCGAGTCATTTTTGCTCCACCCGTTGCAGCCAATCAGAGGCCAGCCCGCGTTCGGATCCCTTATCTACGTTGACCACGCAGGCCTTCCATTCAATTGCGACTCTTGTTTACTCTTTGGTTGTGAGCTTTATATGGGATTCTCTGAATCCCTGAAAAATGGATACTTTTGCATACGTTCAAATGGCAAAGAAAACATGGTTGCCAAATAGCACGAGCCATCACTGTACAGTATGTCTCAGAAGTCCTTACCAGGAAACAGACCGAAACCGAAAAACATGTGCCTCATCTCGATAAACAACAGGTAATTGCTCGATAGTGTTAAGCAGTGGCGGCTCGTGCAACGAAACAAAAACCGATTCTCTCCACTTACAAAGACCTAAGTACGTAAAAAAATCCATCTTCCGGGAATGGGTCTGTCATTGCATACTTTTGCTACAGATATATAGAAGATTGATTCCGGTGTAAAATCGCGTGAATATCACATAAAGAGCATCAAACAGTCTCAAAATCCACTCACAAACCCACGAGAGACGTTTGAAGGAAAGCCTAAGATGGCGGTTGAAAGGGCGAACCAACCCTGCATGCATGCGCACCATCGAGCACCCAAAGATGTCGGCCGATGACGACACTTTATAATGTTGGTTAGAATGTTAAACAAACGTCTTACTTCCTTATGGTACTTATATTTTGTGTGTTTTTTTCCGGTCAATTTCACTTTTTCGGTATTGTATGTGATTAATAAGGTGAATATATTACGTTCTATGTCGATTTGCCGGAATTGTGAAAAAGAAACGCCAGCTAAGTACCAACTTACTTTGTCGAATGCCGTCATCGGTCATCTTTGCTGCTCGTGTTGCATGCATGCAGGGTCGATTCTCCCTTTCAAGTAGGCCACTTTAGCGACATAACTGTCCGCGACAAGCACCAAACATCAGTTTTTTTTGTTTTTTTTTTTTTTTAAAGTATTTCAATGAATTTTCTTGTTAATTACATAAAAATTGTGTTACTCCATAGTATTTGAGACGCTGATGTCAAAAATGATATCATTTTCTATGTAACTCGTCCTGATTTTACGCATATTCTACTTTTAGGCATTTTTCGCGAAAAAGTATGAATTGTGAAAAAACTAGATTATTTCGATCAAAACTAAGGCCAAATTCGAACTCGGCAGGTCAATTTACGCAGATAGGCACGCTTTTTACGCGATTACAGGTCTAATTATAAGAAAAAACTCCATGTTCGTGTCTACTGTCTAGGGACCCTTATTCCGTGTTCATATAGGGGGTGGACATCTATGTCGTTAAAACGTAAAAATCTCCCTTTCAACCGCCATCTTAGACTTTCCTTAAAACACCTTTTGTGAGTTTATGAATGGATTTTGAGACTATTTTATGCACTCAATGTGATTCTTACGCGATTTTACAAACCCGAATTCACCCTCCACAAGCAAAGGTATGCAACAGACGCATTTGCAGAATCCCTGAGAAATCGATACATTTGCATTGGTTTAAATGGCAAAAACATAGTTACCAAATAATACGAGTCGCCACTGGTTGAAGGCAGTGGCGGATCGTGCAATTTTGCAACGTTGTACTTTGCCCATTTAATCCCATGTAAAAGGTCGAATGCGAAGATGTTCACTAAACACTCAATACTTCGATATTTTTCATGTGTTTAAATGGAAGAACTGCAACGTTGCCAAATTGCACGCCACGCCACTGGTTGAAGGTCAGTGAAATCGGCAATTTAGTTGCATGCATGAATATACGGTCGGAGAGTCAGAGCCGTACATTTGGCAACACTGTATCTAATCGTTACGCGTTACTGACCTCCGCTCCGGAGGAACTTACGCGCTTGACACCGAAAGTTTAGTATTCCTTCCGAGATTTCACGAGCGCGCTAACCTCAAGATACACATCAGCCTCATTGCTCAACAGTCAACACCCTCTGCCTAAATTGCGCTATAATCAGTTCGTAATTAATTTGAATCACGTTAGAGCTTTGAAATTATTTCGAAATCAAGTCGTCAAGGCATGCAAATAAAGCAGGTGGAGAATCGATAACACATGGACGGCTTTAGTAATCGATAATTTGATATGAAAACATTGGCTAGAAACATGCATGTGATGATTCTACCACCATGAAAACCACATGATGGACATTGAAAGCGGGTTCAAAGTGGATTTCCAAGCAAGAGCCAATGAATGGATTTTTACGCCTTAACGACATAGTGTGTCCGGCTGTTATGAACGTAAAACCAGGTTTTTTTCATCATAGGATACCTCTTTCTCACCCCTTCCGCGAAATTTTGTATGTGTTTTGATCCGCTGATTTCCAACTCGGCCTTAGTTTTTACTCAAAACTCACACTTTTTCCAGAATTTCAAACCTTTTGCTAAGAAGACGTAATTTCAAATTTACGTAAAATCTAGGCCAGTTTAATGAAAACTGATATCATTTTTGAAATCAGCGTCGCAAAATACATAAGAAAGCGATGATAAAAAGAAATTGTAGGCGTAGAATGATTCTAAAACACTAAAAATCAGTAAAATTAACACTGATGGATGGTGAATGTCGCGGACACATTATGTCGTTTTTGATGCTTACTTCAATAAATGCTAAGTTTTTCTTGGAGGTTGTGGCAGCTCGTACAGTTTTGTAACCATGCAGTTTTTCTATTTAAACTTATTGTTAGATAAAATAATCGATTCTTGAGAGGGCTCACTGCCATTTGGGAGTCTCAAAATCATAGTTTAAATAGGAAAAACACGGCACCCATGGTCTGAGATTGAAAAAAAAGTTGGCAAAAACCACACTGAAAAAAATCAATTGTTATAGCAAAAATTCAAAATTTGCTGATTTAACAAAAATTGAAAATTGCCAAATCAATCGAGTTTTCTGTTAAGTTAACAAATTATTTTGTCAATGTAGTGCTTTTAAATAGTGAAAAAAAATACAGAACTTAACCCAATTAGTTGATCTAACAATTCAGCTCTTTATATCAGCAAAATAAATAGCTGATTTTACTTACTAATTTGTTATTCCAGCATAAAAATTGTTATTTTTACTATTTGATTTGTTGGTTGGGCAAAGTTAGTTGTTAAGCTAACAAAATGAATCACTGATTTAGCATTTGAGTTGTTAATTTAACAAAATCATAGGTTAATTCAGCAAATCATTTTGTTCTCTACTTTTTAAGCATTTATTTTTTTCAAAGCAGTGAAAAAAAAGACACAAAAATCATCGTTTTCAAAAATGTAAGCTTCATTTAAACCTTTCCAGTGATATTTCTAGGTTTAAATTACTTGAAAACAGTGATGGCTGTGATAAATTTTGGTATTGAAAGTTTAGAAAAATAAACTTGAGAAATTCACTTTATGAATTTTGGATCTCAGTCCACAGTACACTGTTGCTAAATTGCAAAATCCGCATCTGCGCTTTGAGGAAAATTATACCATTTTTTACGATATTGGCCGCGATTAAGGCATATAAGCCGATGCAATTTTCAAAGGTTATCTCAAAAAACGATTATTTGTTGGATTATCACCAAGCCTATTCAAGATCCTTAAGAAATTTATTCATCATGCACTGCTAAGAATCGGATCACCAAAATTCTACGAGTGCAATTCCCACGATTAGAAAACAAATCCATTGAGTTGGAAATATTAGTCCATAAAAATTCGAGGAAAAACGCTAACAGCCAAAGATTCCGGACACAACTGCGCAAATATAAAATCGGGTGAGAGATGAGGGGTATAATCTTGAATATTAAATCCTTGTTGAATGCCAAAAATATTCCATGTGTCTGAAGGAGAGATTTTCTGCGAGTCTTCGACTGCTCGGATTGACTCCGTTATAATAATTATAGGTATCATATTTTTATACATACGAGGATAGTGAATCAGAAATGAAACAGGTATAATTTTATCCTGCGGGAGACTATTAATCTTGTGAGTTGCTCCCAAGTAGTGTATGATAATGCGGATCTCCTGGTCATCGAACATGTTGCAAGACGGAAAATCCCAACATTTCAGGGCTTCTTTTTTCACAGACTTGCCAAATTTTTCGGGGAAATCCCGAAAAAATTCAGTTAGAACCAATCAAAAGCACACCGGTTCCATCAAGAAATTTGGCAACCTTGGATGCATCCGAAAAGGTTAAACCACAAGAGGTGAACCTCGAATCAGAAATAGATGCGGAGCTCAACCAATAATATTTCCAATTTTTCCGACGTTATTTGTTATATTGCATAATGGAAAAATGAATGAAAATGAGGAGTCTTTGGGGGGGGGGGGGGGGGGGGGGTTATTCTGCTCCATTGGACGAGACGAGACGAGACGAAATTGCGAGAATCGATTATTCCGATTGGTTTAAACTGCGTCACGTGACAATCTTGAAGTCGTTTTGGGTCGTCCATTCCTCGATTTATTTCTCGTTTTTTGTCGAATGACTCGAAATCTAGTCACATGACGCCATTTAAACCAATGGGATTGGTCAATTCACGCTATCTCGTCTCGTCTCGTCCTAAAGATCAGAATCAGCTCCCAGAGGGAAAACGATAAAGGTCACAAAAATCAAAATTACATTTTTCGTGGTCATCTAACTGGTTACAAAAAAACAAAAAACAAAAAACAAAAAACAAAAAAAAAATTGAAAAGAGATCTACAAAACAGTGGCGAAGCGTGAAATTTGGCGACAATGTATTTTCTCCATTTAAATTCACCAAAAAAGTCGAACGCTCCAGTCATCGGCGATGACCGGGCATTTCGACCTTTCTAATGTGTTTAAATGAGGGAAAAGGAACGTTACCAAATCGCACGCCTCGCCACTGATGTACAAAAAAACAAGACAAAATCTTTTAGTGGATGAAAGTACATTGATTGTTTTGAGAAAGAATAACCTTTCAACGTCAGTTCTCCGTTCCATGGCCGTATCCAGGAAGTTGTCTTTCTCTCTCTAGGCCCGTTCGATTGCATGTGTTAGAAAAGGACAGAACTAGGGGCTGAAGTCACTTGATAGCCCCTATCTTCTTCCTTTTCTAACTTATGTGTTCTAACGAGCATAAAGAGAGAAAGACTAATCCTGGCTACTGCGATGCTCCGTTCCATCAGCTTAAATTCAAAAACGGGGTTTTGTCACATTTTTCGTTCTTTCCCCGATGGATCCTTCAAACAAATTCCACTTTGAAAGCTGTTTTGGCTTTCCATTGAATGACTCTTAAAAATAAAAAAGTCAAAGTTGCAGGCAAGGTTTGTTTTGATTTGAAGGAAAGAAAATTGAAAACTAGCCGAAGATGATTTGTGAGCTCCGCCTACCTATACACTCCTTAAACGGGCTCCAATCCGACTGAAAACTTAACAATTTCCATTCCGGCGTCTATTGAGACGAATATTGAAGAATCGCACTCATAAACCCTTAAAGGGCCAGGTTAGTTCGAAAGAACGCTAGTCCTCCGTTTAAATCAGAGATTACTAAGCTAAAGAGATATGGCAAGTCCTATCCCCGCCATGTTAGAAACCCGTTAATCGACATTTCGTAAAAAACGCCCTCAAATAGGCCGTGATACTATTTGGCGTAACACCTGGTGGACCATTTTTCGTAAACATTGCTATTACTGCTGTTAGTGGAAATAAATCCTAGGCACACACTTTTCTGAATTTGTTTACTTTCCAAACACGTTGATAAAATGGAAAATGTCAAGGGAAAATTTTAACCACTAAAATAACCACTAAAACCACAGAATAATACAATCAGAACGGAATCTCCCATAAGAGCCAATGGAAGCAAGTTTGGAATTTAACGGCAACAATAGGCAACGCTGTGGTCCTATATCCCAACATGGCGGACGAGTGTGATTTGTGTTGAAACTAATTTATTTCTGTAAATTCTGGGAAGAAATCTTAATTTTCCGGCCTCACTTTTATTCTAATGGCATTTCAGAATGAAAATTTCGCGAATCACGTCCTATTTTCTTTTTTCGCGCGCGAATCCAGATGTAAACATCCTATATCCCAAAATGGCGGACGCGAAATGAATCTGCTTCAAAATCCGAAAGAGTTTCCGTTCTGATTGTATTATTCTGTGCTAAAACTTTAGTCAAAAGTCATTTACTGGCAGCCGAACGCACTTCGGTTACTTTCAGAATTGTTTACAAAAATGGTCCACCAGATCGTATGCCAGTTTGACTACTTCGTAGCAGTCGATTAACAGTTTTGAGCAGTTCTGCCATATCTCTTTAGCTTAGTTATCTCTGGTTTAAATAGGGAAGATAGTTAACTGTTCGTACTCGGGGGAGTTGGAATTGCCTATACGATGAATTGAAGGAGCTTCGAAGAAAACTTATCTTGTAAGAGTTTTCATCGATAGTCGCGTTTTTCCGGAATGAAGACAGAAACAATGTGAAATAGGGTAGAAGAGAAAAACGGGTATACTCGGGCTTGGTCCATAAGGGGTTAAATGGATTACCAAAATTCGAATTTTAATGGGGCACTGAGTCGAGAGTTTGTGTAACAAATTGAATAAGTGAACAAATTTCCAGTTTTTTCTCGGTGCCACCGTGGTTGCAGAGCAACCAGATTTGGCAGAGAATAAGCAAATTTTTCATGTAATTTGATGACAAGAGTGTATCTTTTTTGATAAATCTGGCGAAACTGTTTAAAGAGATTTTGGAGTGGAGATTGGGCCGATTTGTATCGGACCAGTTTGGCAGGTAGCCGGTAGTGACTGCTGAATATCCCCTTCCGACACTGATTGTGAGCAGAAGTCAGCAGTGAGCCAACTACCTACTGCCTGCAGATTAGACTACCCCGTTAGATTCTTCAGAACTTTTCTTGTTTAATGGACGGTTTCTGAGATATTGCGAGAAAAGCGGCAGCTTTCGATGTAGCAGTCGAATTCCTGTTTTTTATTCATACCATTTCTCATTTTTATTTTCATTTATGATCAACTAATTATTAGTTGTTTTATTTATTTTTTTTTCTTCTTCAATTCAATCGATTTTTCACCTATATTGGTATGAAAATACATAGGGTAAAAGCAAGGTTATAGATTAAAGAGGTATGCTCATCTGACTTCGCGCCACGAAATCAGTAGCGCGCAGTTCAAAACCCAGATCCAAGATGGCCGGAAAAAGCAGAAAACATTGTATGCTCTTTCCAGAAAACATCGGGCTATTTTCTGCTTTTCTGGAGAGAGAGCCCGATGTTTTCTGGAAAGAGTATACAATGTTTTCTGCTTTTTCCGGCCATCTTGGATCTGGATTTTGAACTGCGCGCCACTGATTTCGTGGCGCGAAGTCAGATGAGCATACCTCTTTAATCTATAACCTTGGGGTAAAAGGGGAATAATATGAAAATATAGAGGGTGTCCCAAAAGCACAGAATACTCTAATCAGAACTGAAAGTCTAATTCATTTTGAAACATTCTTTACTTCGGGCCGCCATGTTGGGAAGTGAGCACTCGCCGGGTTGTGATTGGTTGTACGTCAACTCCGATTGTAAATATAACCTGAAAAAGCACGTCCGCCATCTTGAGAAGTGAGCAGGCACAGTTGCCAGTTGGTGCTGGTAAATTCCAAATCTTGTTTCCATTGGTTCTTATGGGAGTTTCCGTTCTGATTAGAGTATTCTGTGCCAAAAGTATCGAGACTGACGCTGCAACTTCTGAACTAACCAAGGTGGCGAAATAAGATTGAACTTATTTGAAAGGTCAACTTATTTTGTATCGATTGAGTTCGAGATGAGCCCATTTGATCAAAAACTAACAAAATTGCGAGTTTGGGGGGGGGGGGGGAAGAAAAAAAAAGTTGATCCCCTACAGATTTGTCAGCGTATATACATATTTTCTCGCAACATGAAATGAAGCACTGTATCAAATACTGCCATCAGACGTCCCACGGTGGTCAAAAAGTTGCCAAAAATCAGAAAGTAAATTTCTCATCAATGTATATAATTTATAAACTTTCGAGATCAAATTTAAGCACAGAGAGCACTTTCATCGAGTAATTTACGCCTAGAAATGTCACTGGATGTCCTTACATTAAGCTGAAAAGGTCGAAAACGATGATTTTCGGTGACTTTTCTTTCACTGATTTTTGATGGTCACTTTTTTTTTCAATCTCAGAGCATAGTGCGCATCGCGTCCGTGTGATCACTAAATGAGCATTAAAAGTCTCATCTTGAGTTGAGTGACCATCATAGCCGTAGCTAGGATATTGTCTTTCTCTCTCTTAGCCCGTTTAAACGAATGTGTTAAAAAAGAACAGAAAGAGGGGCTGAAGTCACGTGACAGCCCCTATATCCATCCTTTTCTAACACATGCGTTCAAATGAGCCAAGAGAGAGAAAGATAATATCCTGGCTACGGCCGTGGCGACCATAGTAATGTTTGTAAGTATAGTATTTTCGGTGTTGCAAAGTCGTGTTCTGAGAAGAAAAAAAAAAAATCTATTAATATTTACTACCACTTTTCGCGTGCACAAACTGAGAGCGTCGAGCGTCACATACACCCGTACGGCGTACGTACTGACAGCGACGATAGCATGAGGTGCTTGCGCTACGCGACAGCACCTAAAAACCACCAGACAGTTTAATGCTTCCGTTTTTCGCTGCGAAAAAATAAATGCTAAAAAAAAACCCGTATAAGGGGTCAAATTTTATTTCTTTTCAAACTGTCATAACTTCCGTCAAGTTTTAACCAAATGGGTTCATCTTGGGCTTATTCGATGGAAAACAAATGGGGCAGTTGCAAGGGTCTGAAATGTTGCGTTTTTTACGTAGAAAATGAAAGTCCTTGGTGAGCTGAGAACAAAAATGCCTTTGGTTTCTAGTTAAGTCCTATTGTTCCGGAGATGAGATTTTGGCCCAAAATACATTGTTTTAAATGGGAATTCCGCGTAGTGACGTCACTACGCCCACAATTTTCAACAACTTTGAACGTGAGTATCTCCAAAACCGGGGCACTTACGAAAAAACCAAAGGCACCATTGTTCTCAGCTCAATAAGTACTATCACTGTCTGTATAAAAAACACAACATTTCAGACCCTTGCAACTGCCCCATTGATCTTTCAAACGAGTCCAATTTTATTTTGCTAGCTTGTTTAGTTTTGAAGTTGAAGCGTCAGTTTCGATACTTTTGGACACCCAATATACACGTATATTGATTTTAAGGCGTCCATCAATGAAAAGCCAAGGATCCAACTCATTTTCATTATGTAATACGCGACAAAATAACAATGGGAAATTCCATTAACGATCATTGGTCGGAGTCCTAGGGTCCTCCTACTCTTCTGAAACAAGCTCTGCCTGCGGGCTCGCTCCAAAAAAGTGTTTCTAATCTGAGTTACCAAATGTTTATAATCATCATCCGATGAAACCGGTTGGAAAAATCGGCCTGTAAAAAAATATGGAGATACGGTCATATTATATTCACGTGCGTTTTTATTACAACTTTTCAAGTTGAATATTCAGCTCATCAAAGATACCATACTAAATGGAACAACTTCCAATCATTTGAATGAAGTCTTCAATCATGACTGTTTAGGTTGCTCATATATTAACTACACATAATAGATTTATACACAACAGACAAACTAATATGCAATATCCCATAACCATAATATACAAGCAAATTATTATATATATATATATATATATATATATATATATATATATATATATATATATATATATAAAAGCCTTCGTCCTCGGGGCGTTTGTTGAATTTTTTGTCGGTGCAGCCATTTATTTACAAACGTAATGTCGTCACCAATCTTGCGCAACGTATTTTTCGTTTGAGTGACCGGGATTTTACCCAAACTACCGCCAATCTGGGTAAACGTATTTTAATGGAAAACTGCTACCCTGCCCATCTTATTAACAGAGAATTCTCCAAAGTGTCCGAAAAAAATTATCATGAAAAAGCTCCATCCAGGAATAAAGTTGATTTTTCTAAACTTATTAGCCTCCCATATGTTCCCTTTTTGTCTGAAAGATTGTCGGCCATTTTAAAATCTTTTGGTTTTCCTGTGGTCCACAAACAGTATAATAATTTAGGATTTCTTATGTCTCAGTTAAAATCAGAAAGAGAGACTGAGCAAATGGCGGAGGTTGTTTACCATCTTAAGTGCCAGGATTGTGAAATAGGTTATATTGGTCAGACAAAACAACTTCTTAAAAAGAGACTCAACGGGCATAAATATGATAAAAATGAGAAGACCGCGTTGCATCACCATGAAAACACACTCCACCATCATTTTGATTTTAACAGCGTTCGTGTTTTAGCCACCGAAAAGAACTGCTTTGCCCGCAGTATGCTCGAGATGATTCATATTTTGCGCCAAAAGAATCATGTGTGTAATTCGCGCGCGGATGTCAACGGTCTCAGCGGTGCTTATCACCAATTTTTCCTCTCTGAGGAGGTTGGTGATTAGGTAATCTTTGCACCTGTGTTTTGTTTGAACTGTTTACCGTTTTGCCAGTCCTTGCCTTGCAATTACAGCGGCGGCTCACTTTTATTTGTTTTTGTGTGTTTTTATTTTTTTTATTTGGTTGAAAAAGGGTCTGTTAATTGGCCCGAAACGTCCCAAATTTTAATTTGTTCCAGCCTTTATCCCAATTTAAGTTGTTTTCTAATATATATATATATATATATATATATATTATATATATATATATATATATATATATATATATATATATATATATATATATATTATATATATATATATATATATATATATATATATATATATATATATATATATATATATATATATATATATATATATATATATAATATATAATATATATATATATATATATATATATATATATATATATATATATATATATATATATATATATATATATATATATATATATATATATATATATAAAAACACAAAAAATGGCCAAAAAATAAATGATGAATACCTTTAGAGTTGGTCAGACTCTAAAGTTTGGAGAAACAACAAAGCCAAAAAAGAAAAAAATAACATTAAAAAATAATGTAAGTACGTGTAAAAAACACAGGGGGGAGAGAGTTCAGCTCAGGCAGGTGCAACAGAAATGCATGAGCGAGGACAGCGTTTCGAGAGCGCCACGACCGGTTTCGTCGTTGTTACGACTCATCAGGTGGGCTTACTCGAAGCTGCCTCTACTCAATGCTTTTCGCACACAGCAAGTCGTCGAAACGACACTGCTGACATGACGCGAGAAGCAAATGCTCCCGCGCCATCTACCATAGAAGCTGAACAACTCTCAGATGAAAAAAGCAAGACCAGAGAAAAAGATAAAACCGGACGGCTAGAGAAGCGAACGCGTTCTACAAACAGCCGCCGGCTCCCGAACGGGAAAAAAGCACCATCTCCGCAGTGACTATACGTAATAAAACACACAAAAAATGGCCAAAAAATAAATGATGAATACCTTTAGAGTTGGTCAGACTCTAAAGTTTGGAGAAACAACAAAGCCAAAAAAGAAAAAAATAACATTAAAAAATAATGTAAGTACGTACTTACATTATTTTTTAATGTTATTTTTTTCTTTTTTTGGCTTTGTTGTTTCTCCAAACTTTAGAGTCTGACCAACTCTAAAGGTATTCATCATTTATTTTTTGGCCATTTTTTGTGTGTTTTATTACGTATAGTCACTGCGGAGATGGTGCTTTTTTCCCGTTCGGGAGCCGGCGGCTGTTTGTAGAACGCGTTCGCTTCTCTAGCCGTCCGGTTTTATCTTTTTCTCTGGTCTTGCTTTTTTCATCTGAGAGTTGTTCAGCTTCTATGGTAGATGGCGCGGGAGCATTTGCTTCTCGCGTCATGTCAGCAGTGTCGTTTCGACGACTTGCTGTGTGCGAAAAGCATTGAGTAGAGGCAGCTTCGAGTAAGCCCACCTGATGAGTCGTAACAACGACGAAACCGGTCGTGGCGCTCTCGAAACGCTGTCCTCGCTCATGCATTTCTGTTGCACCTGCCTGAGCTGAACTCTCTCCCCCCTGTGTTTTTTACACGTACTTACATTATTTTTTAATGTTATTTTTTTTTTTTTTGGCTTTGTTGTTTCTCCAAACTTTAGAGTCTGACCAACTCTAAAGGTATTCATTATATATATATATATATATATATATATATATATATATATATATATTAAAAAAAAAAAAAACTGCTAAGATATAATTAATCTAAAAATATTCCTGATTTTGAAAATCAGTAGTTTACTCAACTTAAGATCTTCTAACTCAAATTATTAAAACGCCATCATAAGAACACCATTTCGGGAAGAAATGATGTAAATCAGACCAACTTACTATCATGGGCTTGCGTTTTTATTACAACTTTTCAAGTTAAATATTCAGCTCATCAAAGATACCACTATGGAACCACTTCCAATCATTTGAATAAAGTCTGCAATCATGACTGTTTGGACTGCTCATTGCTGGGCCATAAGAGCAACGTTTCGGGATGATGAAATGATGTGGATCAGACCAACTTACTATCATGTGCTAATTAAAGGCAACTCGCGCAAAAGCGAGTGTTTGAATTTGCTTATCATTCAAGAAGTATACAATATACATTACATTATAGAGGCACTTTGAACATCCGATGAAGACGCAAGTCCTGAGGAAGTATCTTTGTACAGCATCCGAGTAAACATTAATAAATTAGAATAAGATTCGTTAAATTCAAAATGGTCAGCTTTAAAGTTCGAGTTGGCGCTTTAAGGTCAAATTATCAGGATCCTAATAGTTATGATAAGTGATCTTAGCTTGATAAATAGCGATTAGCCTCGTCTCTGAGCTTCGTATACGTAGCCAAATTGATGCTGCGTTTTTCCTCAGTCAGACGGTCGCAGTCGGTTTATCAATTGAAAATCGGAAACTGACTCAAAAATAAAATCGAACTTCCTGAATAAAGATCACACCTCAGCCAATCGTAGTGGCAGCTCGTGGGTTGTGTGGATATCACCTTCATATGAACCCTTTGAAAAGAATCGATCCACGGGGGACCGCGACCAAAATTCATCGATACTTTTGAATCGATTCAACTGGAAGAGGATCGGTTTTAACGAATGTTCCCACTTGGAGTGAAAAGGTCATAAATACATACTTTTTTGTTGCTACGTAAATAAAGAACACAATGATTCTGCAGTAAAATTCGGTCAAAATAACGATGCGCACATTACAACTTTGAAAAGCAACTGATTAACTCAGAAAATATCTTCCGTTTCAAACAACCTGCGGTACACTGGACACTATTATCACCGTCATACAGCTATATATACGTAGACGAAACCATAGCGTTTCTGTGAACATCAACGGAACTTAAAAATATGAGAATGTTTATCGTTTAGATGCGTACACTTCTTGTAATATTTTGTAATCTTTGATGAGCCAGAAAAGACCGGACGGCAAATGCAGCCAATGATTCATATATTTGGAACAGGGTCGTAGCTACAACGAGGGCCCCGGGGCAAAACGCATTTTGGGGGCTCCCCAAAAATTGTGAAAGGGGACTGGAAATGTGGGGGTCACCCAGACCCTCTTGCTCTTCCGGGGCACCACCAATGTAATTTTAAATGGGAAAACAGACTTACGAGCAGACCTGTCGTTTTGGTGGGCTTTGAATCGCTGACAAGGCGCAGGGCTCTCTAAACGTCCCCTCTGCTCTTCCGGCGCACCGCCAATGTAATTTTAAATGGGAAAACAGACTTACGAGCAGACCAGTCGTTTTGGTGGGCTTTGAATAGCTGACAAGGCGCAGGGCTCTCAAAACGTCCCCTCTGCTCTTCCGGGGCACCGCCAATGTAATTTTAAATGGGAAAACAGACTTACGAGCAGACCTGTCTTTTTGGTGGGCTTTGAATCGCTGACAAGGCGCAGGGCTCTCAAAACGTTTCCTCTGCTCTTCCGGGGCACCGCCAATGTAATTTTAAATGGGAAAACAGACTTACGAGCAGACCTGTCGTTTTGGTGGGCTTTGAATCGCTGACAAGGCGCAGGGCTCTCAAAACGCCCGCTGTGCTCTTCCGGGGCACCGCCAATGTAATTTTAAATGGGAAAACAGACTTACGAGCAGACCTGTCGTTTTGGTGGGCTTTGAATCGCTGACAAGGCGCAGGGCTCTCAAAACGTCCCCTCTGCTCTTCCGGGGCACCGCCAATGTAATTTTAAATGGGAAAACAGACTTACGAGCAGACCTGTCGTTTTGGTGGGCTTTGAATCACTGACAAGGCGCAGGGCTCTCAAAACGCCCCCTCTGCTCTTCCGGGGCACCGCCAATGCATTTTTAAATGGGAAAACAGACTTACGAGCAGACCTGTCGTTTTGGTGGGCTTTGAATCGCTGACAAGGCGCAGGGCTCTCAAAACGCCCGCTGTGCTCTTCCGGGGCACCGCCAATGTAATTTTAAATGGGAAAACAGACTTACGAGCGGACCTGTCTTTCGGGTGGGCTTTTAATCTCTCTCAAAGCGTAGGGCTCTCAAAACGCCCGCTGTGCTCTTCCGGGGCACTGCCAATGTAATTTTAAATAGGAAAACAGACTTACGAGCAGACCTTTCGTTTTGGTGGGCTTTGAATCGCTGACAAGGCGCAGGGCTCTCAAAACGTCCCATCTGCTCTTCCGGGGCACCGCCAATGTAATGTGAAATGGTAAAACAGACTTACGAGCAGACTTGTCGTTTTGGTGGGCTTTGAATCACTGACAAGGCGCAGGGCTCTCAAAACGCCCGCTGTGCTCTTCCGGGGCACTGCCAATGTAATTTTTTAAATGGGAAAACAGACTTACGAGCAGACCTGTCTTTTTAATGGTCTTTGAATCGCTGACAAGGCGCAGGGCTCTCAAAACGTCCCCTCTACTCTTCCGGTGCACCGCCAATGTTATTTTGAACGGGGAAACAGAATTAAGAGTATACCTGTCTTTTTGGGGGGCTTTTGATCGCTGACCAGGCGCACGGCTCTCAAAACGTCCCCTTTGCTCTTCTTGGTCACCAACAATGTCATTCTAAAAGGGGGAACAGAAGAACGAGTAGACCTATCCTTTTTTTGGGTACCATAGTTTTTGGTAGTGCGATGTATCGTATCGATTGCCGTTTAGTTCGAGGGCCTCTGGTTCCAAACAAACTCTGGTTCAATGTTTTTCCCCATTAGCGAACTTTTGAACGTAAATTTAGGCTATTAAATCAAATAATTAATGTAAAAACTTTTTGCTAGTATGCATTGTACGTCCTCGAAAATGCTCAATTATTGCTGGTTCCTTGACTAAAACTGCTAAAATCAACAAGATATTACAGATTAAACGAAGCAGTAGGTAGTAGGTTAGACCCACCAATTCCACAACAACAACAATAACATTTGGGAGATTTCAACCTCCAACTTGTTTAATCTGTAATATCTTGTTGATTTCGGCAGTTTAAGCCGCGGAACCAGGCATAAGTAAGCATTTTCGAGGACGTAAAATTCATAATCGCAAAAAGGTCGCATCGATTGTTCGGTTTAATACCCTAAATTTCCGTTCAAAAACGCGCTTATGAGGAAAATGCATTGAATCTGAATGAGAGGTCTTCGGACGGCAAATCGATACGATTTATCGCTCTACTAAAACAGTCCATTACAATCTTCCAACTTCCAAGTATACTTCATGACATCCCATTCCTCTCCAGAAACACTGATGCCATTGATAAAACTGATCTGTTTCTACGTGATACCTGCACAAAGCCAAGACACGTTCCCGAGACGTCACGTCACGGTAAAATCATTCATGAAATATTCGAAACAAGCGTTGAACAAATAAAATTTCTTGCCAATAAAGCACGATTAAATATTCGCTTTTAAGCCTTTGGACGGCGAGTGAGAGGAAACTGGAGCTGGGATTTGTGCGATATCCAATTTTGTAATATAATCCATGACCTTGATATTGCATTGCATTGCACTGATCACAAGACGCCGTAAAGTTCAGTCAACAAACATAGACTGAAAGGAGAAACTGTAACAAGTTATACTTGCGATGAAAAGAAAGGTGTTGAGAAAATATTTCAAAAATAAATGCGTCTTTTTTCATACGTGAAAGTAATTACTTGTCACTCAAAAATTTCTTAAGAGATATTTCTACAGAAGAAGGCACGAATGTTATGGTGATTCTTCAGCGTTTATAAACGCTGAAGAAATAGGGCAGTTGCAAGGGTCTGAAACGTTGTGTTTTTTATAAAGAAAAATATAGTACCTGATGAGCTGAGAACAATGGAGCCTTTGGTTTTTTCCTGAGTGTCCTGCTTTTAGAGATACACACATGTAAATTTGTAAAGAATCGTGTGCGTAGTGACGTCACTACGCGGAATTCCCATTTAAAACAATGTATTTTGGGCCAAAATCTCATCTTCAGAACAATGGGACTTAATTAGAAACCAAAGGCATTTTTGTTCTCAGCTCATCAAGTACTTTCATTTTCTTCATGAAAAACGCAACATTTTAGACCCTTGCAACTGCCCCATCGGCACTATAGTGCCGCTTTCGGCCACCAGAACGCTACCGTTCGATTAATGTCAAATAGACAAAGATAAAGCAAATTGCAGAAAAGCATGTTGTGCGTCATACTCTCTGCTTTAAAATGAGCTAAAGTCCATCAAAGTTCGCTCTCGGAATCGCAATTTTTCCGAGTTCACATACGTCCGCGTCCTTGCGGGTCCAAAATTTTGCATGGCTGGAAAAGTGCGAAGCGAAGACTTTCAACGCGGGTAAAGGGATGGCTGCCGTTTTTTGGGGCGCTGAAGGAGTACTTTTAGTCGAATTTTTACCTAGAGGTGAAACCATAAACATAAACACAGAATAGTACTGTGAGGTTCTTTCCAAACTGAAATAAAGGATGAAAAGAAAACGACCCGGACATCTCAGCCGTCAAGTTCTGTTAATGCACGACAACGCATGTCTCAATTCCGCTTATATCACCCAAGACTTGCTTCAGAGCTTCACATAGAAAAGTCCACATCCTGCATATTCTCCTGACCTAGCACCAAGTGATTATCATCTTTTCTCTCGCATGAAGTTGGATTTTGGAGGCCGACATTTCGAAAGTGACGCAGAAGTTGCTGAGGTAATCCTATAACTTGGATTAGCAACGAGGATCGGGAGTTTTATGCCGCGGGCATCAGAAAGCTAGTGCCACGGTATGAAAAATGCTTATGTTAGTGAAAGGTGGATATTACACGGAAAAAATAATTGGTAAGATATACCATTATGATGACTGATTTCTGCTCCTGCCAAAAAGATGGTAAACTTTACCAGATATTGGGTTGAATAGAACAAGCTAAGTATTAGTTAAACATGCCTGAACTTAAGGTGAATTTACATTGTTCATTGTTCATTCAACCCGATGTACGGTCAAGTTTACCATATTTTTGGCAGGTGCAGAAATCAGTCATCATGATGGTAAATCTTACCAATTATTTTTTTCCGTGTACGTAGAAAAATAAGGTAAGACCTCTATTGGGTGCATTTTTGTTTGATAAAAATATAAACTTTCATGCGTTTATCGTTTGAAACATTTGTTTGTTTCTCCGACGCGATAATGCTTTATGATTGAAAAATGTAAAATTTTGGACCCACGCGGACGGTATGGAAGCTTGGAAAAATGGCAATTTCAAGTGATTCCGTGAGCAAAATTTGAAAAATTATAGCTCATTTTAAAGCTGAAAGTATGACGCGCAACATACTTTTTAGCGATTTGCTCTATCTATAATAGATCAAAAGTTATGGGACTTGTGAACTGACTTTTTGAACGGCCCCCGTAAATGCAGCTTTCTCTATACAATGAAGCACTTTTCTCCGCATGAAAACTTGCGATTATAGATGGGACTCTCCCAAAAGAAGGTATGCTCATCTGACTTCGCGGCACAAGTTCAGTGGCACGCAATTCAAAATCACTGCAGGCAAGATGGCCGACAAAAGCAGAAAAACGTAGACTCTTTGCAGAAAACATTGGGCTGACCTCTGCAGAAAAGCAGGAAACAAGCCAATGTTTTCTCCAAAGAGTATACGTTTCCTGCTTTTGCCGGCCATCTTGCCTGCAGCGATTTTGAATTGGGCGCCATTGAATTCGTGGCGCGAAGTCAGATGAGCATACCTCTTTAATCTATAACCTTGAGATTCCCCGATTATAAACCCGCTCATTTGAATCATCTATGAATTTTGCCGAACGCATTGCTTGAGTTTGTGAGTGGATTTTGAGACTTTCCGATGCTTTCAAAGTGACTTTCATGCGATTTTACTTGGGAATCGACCTTCCATAACGCTGTAGCAAAACAACAAAAGCATTGGCAGATCCAGGAATTTCTCCTTCTCTCACTTTTCCCATTAAAACGCGTGTGTTAGAAAAGGACAGATTAGAGGCAGTCACGTGACTTTCACCCCCTCTTCTAACCCATGCGTTCTACTGGGAAAAGAGTGGAGACAATTTCTTATGGATTCGCTAGTGAGCTAAAGTTTCCATCACAGACCAATTCTCTGAATCGTCAAATCACACGCCCTCTTCTCCCAACGAAAGAAACCAAAAATCAGACATGATAAGAGGAAATAAAACCATTTTATTTCAATCTGTCTTGCGCAATGCGCAACCAAGTGACATACATTTACGAAAATAATGGACATCGCGAAAACAAGATTATCGGGTACAGTGACACTGAGCAGACGCAGACTATGAGCCGTGCCTGTCACATGTTTTTCGATCGATTATGAACGGTTCATGGGCATGAAATCTATTCGTGTGAAACAATTCACGAGCATACACGCGCAGTACGTAGGCAACGTTCTAATGATAGTCCCAACAGATTCCTCGGATGAAGAATGAATTGATGCGAATAGATGAATAGAGGAAGACCTTAGTATTAATAATCACAAATCTTTACTCTACTTTCCAAACTAACGATGCACTCTTTTCAAGGATACGTACGTAGAGGTCAACGATTGGTTCGTCGCGGGGGGAGGGGGGAGGGGGGGAGGAAAAAAAAGAAGAAGAAAAGAATTAAAATCGCGGGTGAAAATGCCATCATTAACACTCATCGAGACGATGCATCTGACGCGCTCTATGGTCTGTGTAGAGCGCCAAGTTCGGCACGTTTCGTTATGAACGGCTTTAAATACTACGTATAAAGATCGGTCACGCCTGAATGAATCGCTTTTCGAGATGTAAACAGTGGCGCGACACGCGGCGTCTCTGGCAAGGTCACACACAATTTGATTGATGGATAACACAAGATGTCCCGATGAATGGAATGAAAGAAATACAGGACAAATCATTCAGGGCCCAAACCGAGCCTGGTCCAAATGGAAGCAGATTTATTTAACGACACACTAATGTCCCAAGGTACACTTATCAGTGGCGAGGCGTGCAATTTGGCAACGTTTCTTTTTCTCCCTTTAAACACATTAGAAAGGTCGAAACATCTGGTCATCGCCGATGACCGAAGGATTCGATTCTTTCAGTGAGTTTAAACACGGAAAAAAATCAGTGGTAAAATTAACCATAGCATAGTTGATTTTGGCACCTCCTACAAAGTATGGTAAACACCTGATGTTTGGTATGATGAAGCACACTACTAGTTTAATATAACGCGCAGATGGATGCGTTGACCAAAAGTGTACCTCATCATGCCAAACATCAGGTGAAATTTACCATACTTTGTAGGAGGTGCCAAAATCACCTATGCTATGGTTAATTTTACCACTGATTTTTTTCCGTGAATGGAGAAATTACATCGTTGTCAAATTTCACGCCGCGCTACTGGTACTTATATTTAACAGGTATGCTCGACTCGCTTCCCGCTTCATCTTCAGTGGCGCGAAAATCAAAAGTAGAATCCAAGATGGCAGACAAAAGAAGAAAACACTGGACAGTGATGTCGGTGTGAAAGAATTCACAGAGACGTAATCAAATCAACTAAAATCAACGAAGCGAGAAAAAACACTAAATAGTTAGTTCCACTTCCATCCATCTTCATAACAAACCTTCTCCTGAGCATGTCCCACGTCATGTCCAGTGTTTTCTTCTTTTGTCGGCCATCTTTGATTCTGCTTTTTTTAATTTTCGCGCCTCTGAAGTTGACGCGGGAAGCAAGTCGAGCATATACCTGTTAAATTTAAGTACCTTACTAATGTCCCAGAAACCGTACCTGAAAATAGTATGCTTCATTTTTAGGTATTTATCAATGGGGCTCTTGCGAATTTTTGCTATAGGGGATTGAAAAGTTGAATTTTGCATAAAAATGTGTAAAAATGACGATGAGTCCACTAAAAAATCACAAAACTCACTCTCAGAATCGGGCTTAATGGCGGAGAGACTCAGGTATCATGATGGGAGATTTTTATCTAAATTGAGACATATCTCAGTGTTTCGGTAGAGAAAGGGACACAACAGACAGGAATCTCCCATAATACCTGCGTTGAACCGCCATTACGAACTTGCTGCTATTGTAGCAGTTATGTGAGTTTATTACTGAATTTAAGACTTTTTTAGTGTGATTTTCGTGTTTTTCGCTGGTTTTTATATTAGAGAGGATTATTCATTTCCTCACAGCAACAGTTTGCAAGAGCCCCAATGGCGGTTCATATACAATGATATGACAACAACGGATTCGCTCCCTAAAAACCTACGTTAAATAATCGATCTTCAAGCGATTCACTGAATCCATGAGACATCGATACATCTGCATAGGTTCAAACGGCCAAAAAATATGGTTGCCAAATAGCACGAGCCTTCACTGTAATTTTTCAACTTTCATTGCCAAAACTATTAATGACACAGAACTACATTCAGAACGGAAACTGACATTAATTTGGAGACATTCTTTACTTCGAGTCCGTTAAGTTGAAAAGTGAGCATTTCCGGAAATTTTTGGCAAGCGGCCGGGTCGAGATTGGTTGTGCGTCAAACAACCTGATGTTAAATATAACCTCGAAAAGCACGCCCGCCATCTTGGGAAAGGAGCAGGCACGGTTGATTGTATGAGCTGCTAAATTCCAAAGCTTGTTTACATTGGTTCTTGTGAGAGTTTCAGTTCTGACTGTAGCATTTCTGTGTTAATTGAAAACTTTTGTTGCAGCAGAAGTAAGAGCCTGCTTGCGTTCGTTCTGGTGTAGAGCGGACTTTACACCTGGTTATTCTGAAGAACTTTTCAATTTTAGAGGCAACAATGGGGCAGTTGCAAGGGTCTGAAATGTTGCGTTTTTTATAATGAAAATAATAGTATTTGATGAACTGAGAACAACGGTGCCTTTGGTTTTTTCCTAAGTGTCCAGGTTTTGGAGATACACACGTGTAAAGTTTGAAAAAATGGTGGGTGTAGTGACGTCACCACGCGGAATTCCCATTTAAAACAATGTATTTTGGGCCAAAATTGCATCTTCGGAACAATAGGACGTAATTAGAAAACAAAGGCATCTTTGTACTCAGCTCATCGAGTACTTTCATTTTCTTTATAAAAAACGCAACATTTCAGACACTTGCAACTGCCCTATTTAGGTCTTGCCAGGGGGAGGGGAAGAGCATCCGCTGCCTTTTTTCTCTCTCTCTTCTCCTTTTTCTTTTTTTTTCTTTTTTTCTTCTCATGCATTTAATCCTTGAATCCTGACCTTCGAGGTCCTTGTAGACCGCAATGTCTTTTTTCCAGTAATGTCCTTTCCTTACAGTTTGAGCAAATTTTGAGGGGAAAAAAAACCATTTTTATCGCATTCTTTCTTGAAATTTTAAACTTATACCTTAACCTGAGCTCACTAAATTTGACAAACTTTTTTTCTCTTTTTAATGCTACTTGAATTTTCTGTGTGAACCAAAATTTCGGAATCCCCCCCCCTCTCACACATTTGACGCTACATCGCTACCGCTCCATTTGCAATGAAATAAATTGTATATCATCAACATTGGCGGACCAAGAATTTACACTTCTCTCTCTTTTCCCATTAGAATGCATGTGTTTGAAAAGGATAGATCAAAGGCAGTCGCGTGATATTCGCCAGTGGCGTAGCGTGCAATTTGGCAACGTTGTTCATGCTCCATTTAAACTCATTACAAAAATCGAATTATTGGGTGTTCGGTGAACATCTTGGCATTCGATCTTTTACATGGGTTTAAATGGACACAATACATCGTTGTCAAATTGCACGCTATACGCCACTGATATTCGCCCTCTCTTCTATCCTTTTCTATCACACACGTTCTAATGGGGAAAGAGAGAGAAGTACAATTTCTAAGATCCGCTGGTGTTCATCAATGAATACCTGCAGTTTCATTGAAATCAGTAGCCATGATTAGTAATTGATTACAGCTCAAATCCACCTTGATTATTTTGAAAAAATAATCGATTAATTAATCGGAATAGCCGATGCCCAACTCATCAACTCGTCAAATGCAGAATTTTCCAGGGCAAAGGTTACCGATCTGACACGTTTTATTACTTTAAAAAAAAAAAAAAAAAAAAAAAAAAAAAAAAAAAAAAAAAAAAAAAGCGTGATGACTAATGAAGCGAACGCGAATTGAACGGTGGGTGGGCGCACGGACTGCAAGCGAACTGGTGTGAAGTTCATTCAGGAAATAACTCGATGAGCACAAATTATGCGTACGGGATTACAGGTCTTCTGACTATGATATAACCCCATAGCATGCCATGGGTGAAGGGGGGCGGGGTGAGTAGCAGAAACCACTAGCGTCACAAGACGCACAAGTCAAGTGGCACTCGAGTCACTGGTGCTGCTCCTACTGCTTCTGCGGGAAAGCCGGAAGGTCAAGGCGACACCGCGACGACCGACCGACGCGACGCACCGAGAACATGACGTTGACTCTCGTCCAGGGCTGCCGCTTTGCGTTAAATTACACGTACTTTCCCATTTAACGTAATGTAAAATGCTTTATTTTGCCACTAAGTTTGGCAGCACTGCACTATGGTCTGATAACGAAAAAAAATTACCAAAAATCAGGGCGAATAATGGGTCTGTTGCAAACTTTTGCTACAACAATTAAGAGTGTTTAGTCTAATGTAAAATCACCTGAAAAGTCTATTGGTGGCATCAGAAAATCATAAAATGCAATAATAAAATCACAAGAGGCGTTTAATGAAATCCAATATGGCGGAGAAATATCGAGCAATCTGTATGCATGCACCGTGAACATCCAAGGATGGCCAACTTTGACAACCTCACTGGAGGTAGAGGTTGAGTGTTAAAGTGTTTGTTTACGTTGTATTGGTTGTGATCGATATTATGAGGTTGGCTATCCTTGGATGTTCGTGGTGCATGCATACAAATTGCTCGATATTTCTCCGCCATCTTGGATTTCATTAAACGCCTCTTGTGCGTTTATTAGTGCATTTTATGACTTTCTGATGTCACCAATGGACTTTTCAGGCGATTTACATTAGATTAAACACTCTTAATTGTTGTAGCAAAAGTTTGCAACAGACCCATTCATCAAAAATCATAGTTTTCGCCTTTTAAACTTAATTTCGTAGATCCAGGTTTAAAATATTTGTTCAGAGTGGTCTTTGTGATTAAAATTGGTCTTCATGGTTTCTAAATGATAAGTTGATGAGAAATGGATCTCTTGCAAGGTTTTGCTGTAGGCAAATGAATTATCAATTCTGATGTAAAATGGTGCGGAAAAAAAAACGACGAGATCATTAAAAAAGTCTAAAACTCACTCCTCGCAGAGAAAACTTCACTTGAAATTTCCGATGACCACCCTTGCATGTATGCACCAACCTCGGATTCGGACCCCAAACAAAAGAATAACCTACGAATTTTAACACTGAGATTAATGAATTTGCTTTCAAAAAGCAAATTTGAAGGAATTTAAGGTTCATTTATACACATTTTGTCACTAGGAGCACGGTGATAACTAAAGAAAAGTTCTACGTTGCGTAGTAAATGAGGAAGACGGCACTTCATTTCATGTTCTTCTGTTTGGGGTCCGAATCCAAGCTTGGTGCATACATGCAAGGGTGGTCGCCCGAAATCTCAAGTTAAGTTTCTCTGCGAGGAGTGAGTTTTAGACTTTTTTAATGGTCTCATCGTTATTTTCGCAGCATTTTAGATCAGAACTGTTAGGCTATTTGTCTACACACGGAAAAAAAGATTAGTGAAATTAACCATACGATAGCTGATTTTGGCACCTGCTAAATGTTATGGTAAACTTGACCAGAAGTATGGTACATTTACCGATACTTTGAGTAAATTCGACATGCAATCAGGTAACATCACCTAGTACCTAGTCAAAACATAGTATACTTTTGGTTAACATTGCCATAACATCTAGCAGGTGCCAAAATCAGCTATCGTATGGTTAATTTCACCGTAATTTTTTTTCCGTGCACTCTACAGCAAAACCTTGCAAGAGCTCCATTAACTCTCTGATTGAAACCGTGAAATGTAGAGACTCATAGTGACGGCCGTGCACTACACTGCTATTCGGCAACATGGCATTTTGTCCATTTGAACCCATAGAAAAGGTCGAATCCGCTGGTCATCGGAGATGCCTTGACAATTCGATATTTTTCATGGGTTTTAATGAGCCAAATACAACGGTGCCAGATTGCACGCTTCGCCACTGGAGGCCAACAAGCTACACCGATAAAGGGGATTTCTGGGACGTGCTTTTGAGGTAGCACGGAGACAGCCATGCATTATGGAAATCTCTTATGGACATTTTCACACGGTCTCTCTTTGCTTGCCTCATTTTTTTTTTTTTTAACCTTGATTTTCCGACCTTCCTGATTTGACCTCTTTTACCATTCACGGAGCTATGAGATAGCAACGGTACCGGACTGACCTGGTGTGTATATGGACCTTGACTAGATTTGAGGCAAGCTAAACGGACCCTTGTAGCAAACAATAAGTGATTAAGAGAAGAAAACAGAAAAAAAGCACACAGAAATTAATAATGAATAACACGTTGTTTTCGGATAAAAAAAAAGTGGTTTGTAACGTCACCTTCTTCTGATGAAGTCTAATATTCAGTACTTGAACTATCCTCCCAAAAAGAATTATCATTAGAAACCTGCGTTTGTTTACAACTCGTCACCAGAGCTTTCCAAACTACAAAACTCACGGTGCGGTAGTGACATCATGGACGAAGATATAAGATCTTCGTCCATGGTGACATCACACCAATGTTGAAGGAGACCTTCGTTTAGAGGTCCTTCCATGTTAAAGGGGTCCTCCGATAGTTCCAACGCACTATGGTCTCATATCGAAAAAAGGGACCAAACATTAAGAAGTAAATTAATCAAAAATTACTTGTCATTTATAAACTTTCGAGACCGATTTTAATCACGGAGAACACTTTTAACAAGTTTAGTAATTTCAACTAAGAAATGTCCCTGAAAAGTTTTAAATTAAACTTAAAAGGTCGGAAAAAAGTGGTTATCTACGACTTTTTTTTTCACTGATTTTTTTCAAGCCTCAAAAAAAGCCTTAAATGACACAGAAATCTCTCATGGTACCAGCAGTGGCGGCTCGTGACTGAAAAATTAGGTGTAGTTGTGGGGGTCTGGGAGGACGCTCCCAGTAGGGGGGGGGGGGTCCTCCCGCGGAAAGTTTTCAAAAATTTGACCTGCCTCAGATTTAATTTTTCGCTTGTTTTAATTATTTCGAGACACGAAAGTTCTCCTGCGACAATATAGTAATAACAAATCCCCCCCCCCCCGCTAATAACTTAAAAAAGTAAAAACATTAAAAATATAACTAAATTTTTTAGCAAAACCTGCAATAAAAACATCTTTTTTTATCATCAACAGTGAAACTACATCATTTACGGGATTCATAATTTAGGGGGGGGGGGACTGAAAACGACAACAACAACTCGGTAATAAGGAACAACTCAAGCTAATTATAAATGCAAGCGCCAAATTAGTGCAAATTCATAGACTGAGCCGTGAGGTGAGGGACTGAGGTGGCGCGGGCGCGCCGAGACTACCGAGAGCATAGACAGCTTCCCCCACTCCTAACATATTGATGGTGTGGAGTTTCATTCCGCCACTACACTTGCTAGCATGTTGACAGAGAGTCACAGCACTGGAGCGAGTAGCGTATACATGGGCGAGTCGCGGTTGTCATGACAACCGTGTGGTTGACTCGAACTCCACTACCCTACGGAGCGAGCCCGACTGCTTCTGCGTAGTGCGTATAATCGTGCTCTCCGATCGCGTCTTTCATCTTTATTGTTGCGCTGCTCTCATACAAATGTTCTTATAATTCGGTGCTCTTTACAACTTCTTTTTCTCTTTTCCCCCTTTAATTTCTCCGAAATCCAGTAATTTTTAATCAAGAGCGACCATTATCTTTGAAAATTTGAAGAGAAAAAAAAAACAAGCAGGGAAGCTCCGATACATTGCATGTATTGGAAAAGCGTGCCTGTGAATTGTAAACATAAAAATCTGCGCATAAGTTGTTTCATTTGGTCTTCTGCTCTGCTGGGTTTTGCAGAAATAAGTTTTGCATAAAGGCTTACGCATACATGGTTTAAATATATTTATTATAATGTAGCTCATGGGAGAAGATTTGTCAATTTATTGTATATTATTTAAGGTACAGGAAGTGCTGTTGGAGCTTTGATTAAGAAAATATGACAATGTATATGCATTTGAGACGTATATTTGAAAAAAAATATTTTTGAGTCGTTGTTTTTGCAGTGACACATTACAATTGGTTCAGTGTTTTGTTCATTTGTGGATTACAGCTGTTTGAAATGCATCAGCAATTCTTAAGGAGACATTGTAGTATGTAACTAACATATGAATTGAATAAATAGATTTATAATATACATGAATGATTCAATAATGAAAATTTGGATGAAATCACTGATTATAGAGTATTTGAAGTTTAAATGATTCGATTCTGCGTTGAATGGATGTAAAAGATTCTATTTATAAGTTAATAAAATGAGAAAGAAAAGATAGGTAGGCCATGGTTTTGTTGGTGGAATATGGTGATGAAAGGTAAAAGAAGGTAATTAATAAATGTCTACATATTGATAGAGACGAAATAGAGTCATTCCTTTCAATATCTGAATTTTTAGACACAGTATTGGCCGATTTGGATCTGAAAATTAAACAATTACAATTAATGTCAATAAAAGCAATTCCTGCTATGTTTTCATTAAAGGCTTTACTGTACAGAGAAACCTTATGGTGAATACTCAAGATAAAATTAGGCTGAATCATCTACTTGGAAAAAATGCTATGATTAGCATCCAGTAAAAACATTACAGACGTACATACTAATTGAAGTATTAATAATTTATGCATCAACTTTGACAACTATAATTAGTGTAGTCCCCTACTTCATTGCGATGCGTCCCTTCAAGCAAACAGAGTTGCTTACCAGAGTTGCAGAGTTTCTAGCCTTTCATTCGATGACATCCTATCAATGAGAAGCAAAAAAAGTTACGCATATAAAAGCTTCCACCCCCCCCCCCCCCTCTCCATACATGTGCTTATTTTACAAAATTGGCCGTATAGTGGTACCTTTGATTATATTTAATTTTTGGATTCTCTCAAAGAGAGCAAGTATAGTCTGGACTCAGCGCATGAGATTTCAATTATTTTACTCATCGGACAGTGATTAAATACCAGAGGACCTGAATAGAATAAAAGAAGTCTACTACATTTTATATACAAAGTGAGCCAGAGCATCCGTTGCTGGCATTTTTCTCGAAAATTACTGAAACAAATGATTTGAAACAAAACAATCAGACAGAAAATTGACTCCAAATTTTTCATTTCTGATATTTTCATAAGCTCCTGACAACCTCTTAGGGTGTATTCTGGGGGGTTCAAACACATTTTTCAACTTTTCTCGAAAAAACCCTCAATGCAGATGTAAAAATTCATTTATAATCTAAAAGTAGAGAAAAAAATTCGTTTTATAAGTTTGAAAAATAGGCGCAACGTAGGAATCTGAACAAAAACCTTCTGTGAAGAAAGCTGATTTTATAAGCTTTCAGATGGCGCAAACCGCGATGCCGAAAAACATTTCGTTCAAGAGTTATGACCGCGCAAAGTTTCAAATCTAGGCCAAAAATAGGGTTCCGACTTTCGATTTTACAAAAAAATTTGTTGCTCCACCAATAATCGATGAAATTCATTGAAACTTGGTGGAAGCGGGTTTTTTGGGTCGCTGAATTTATTTTTGACATAAGTTTTTCAAAATTCTCAAATCATATATGGCCGCCATAGTTTTTCGTTCAGATTCCTTCATTGCGCCTATTTTTCAAACTCAAAAAACGGATTTTTGGAAACTTCAAAAGTAAAACAAAATGCAAAAAAAGGGTCAAATATTTTTGAACTAAACACTGTAGCACATCAATCGAAAGATCTTTAAAATACGCATCTTTTGGTGCAAAGTTCACGTCAATATCTATTTTCGTTCAAAAGTAATGGAGCATTGGAGGTTTTGACTTTGACCCCCTGCACTCCCGCTCCCAGTTGACCAAATTCAAAAAACTGCAGATATTCTGAAAGATGATGCTTAGCTCTATCATCCCTGAAAGTTTCATCCATTTTTGAGGGGGGGCACTCCTAATGGTAGCTGGATGGACCCCTTTTCATCAAAACAAATACCATTAATTGAGCCTGTCTCGTCCTCTAAAAAAATAATACAAAAACCATACCTTCGCTTACACTTTCGAACAGGCGTTAATGTTGTAACAATTCCCGAAACTAAAAAATTAAAAGAATACTGATCTAATTTGTTTATTTTAATGAGATCCATTTTCAACCCATAAAAGATTGAATGTTTAAAATTGCGCTAAAAAAAAAAAAAAAAAAAAAAAAAAAAAAAAAAAATCATTTATCAGCTGATTAAATGAAGGCAAAGAAACGTGACTACTTCATTCCGCGCTCTCTAGCGGGTTCTTCTTGAAGCTTTACTTTTGTGAGAAGGTATCCTGTAAGTAAAACCATGATCTGTATCGGTTTTATTTCGCGCCTTCTATTCGAAAATATCAGCTGACTCTAGACATTCACAGAGAAAGATTATCAAATTAGTGAACAGGTGAGCCGCAGTGCAGCCAATGCAGCCAAACAATCACCGGCTGCAAAACAATAATAAATAAAAAAAAAAAAAACATCACACAACGACTCGTTATCGGCCGCCCGTACGAAAAAACCCCGAATGTACTTTAAAATCAATTATATATTCAATAAACGTAATAAAATAACCCAAAAACAATGTCCAACATAACAAATTAATCATAAAAACAAACAAAAATTTATTCATCGTAAAACCAACACAGCAGAGTAAAATTACAACAAAGTTGGCAACATAAAACGCAAAATATTACCTCACCGCACTCCACTTACCCCTCAAAAGTGGTGAGTCCGTCGTTTAATTGGAATTATAAAAAAACTAAAGCATTAAAATGAATCCAACTATTTTTGCTGCAAACTTTAGAAGGTACGATTTCATAATTGTACCATGGCAATCCTCAAAACGCAACAGACACGACAGGAAAAAATCACAAAATTCAAAAACAGCCGATTTTCAACTTTAGGCCACTCAGCATAGGAATACACGTGGAAAGCATAGGCTGCCTTATTACATTGTATACATTGTATTATATTGTTAGCAGCAAAACGATCGGAATAAGCGTGCCATGTTCCATGGGCACGCTTAAAAAAAAAAAACTTGAAAAAGTAGGTGTAGTGCCACTACACTAACTACACCTGACGAGCCGCCACTGGGTACCAGCGGAGTTCCGTCATTACGCCTTTAACTTTAAAACCATTTTGTGAGTCCGTGAGTAAATGGGGCTGTTGCACACTTTTGCTATAAGCGATTTAACTGTCGATTCTGGTGTAAATACCTCCAAAAATAACGATGGCAGCACTGAAAACTTCCAAAATCCTCTCCTATACTCAATACAGGTTTTTTTTTTTTTTTTTTTTTTGCGCGAGCGTAATGGTGACGTAGGGTTGTAATAATGGGGGATTCCTATCTTAATTTCGTCACTAAGATGACTCACAGAGTAATTAGTCCTCAGAGTAGTGATCCACATCTGATGAATGATACCTAGTGACACCGGTGTCAAATGAAAGTCGTCTCTTATGACGGTCATGTCGCGTCGTTGGTCACTTCTTGATGGAGTTACAGTATTGTTAGATGGGAATCTCCCATTATTGCTGCTGCTGCCCTAAGCCACCATTACGCTCACGCAGATAAAAACGTTTATTGAGTTTAGGAGAAGATTTCTGAAGTCTTTAGCGCTGCCATCGTTATTTTAGGAGGTTTCTACACCAGAGTCAACTATTAAGTCGCTTCAGTGACGTAGCCAAAGGGGGGGGGTTCCAGGGGGTCTGGACCCCCCACCCCCTTGACACCAAAATTTGTCCCACAAAAAGGTAATTTTTTTTGCGTTTTCAGACAATTTTGAACAAATTAGTATCTTTAGACCCCCCCTGACAATTTTCGGACCTCGGACCCCCCCCCCCCCCCCCTAGAAAAATGCCTGGCTACGCCACTGATGTCGCTTATAGCAAAAGTGTGCAACAGCCCCTTTTTTCACTTTCGCTCGGATTTGCTACAAAATTAACAATTCAATCGCTTAGAGCAAAAGTTATAGCGAGAGCCCCATTCTGAAATCCATTATTTTAAGAATACCATCTGTGGTTTCCGAAGCCTTCAGAATGGCTTAAGAAAGCTTAAAAAAAACGCTTAAAAAGCTAATACTTCGGGCATAAAAAATGTATGAGAAATGAACTACCGCCACCACTACCAAACTATGGCATGCCTGAAATTGCGGTTAACAGAAAATAATACTCCAATGCTTCGTGAAAAAATAAGTGGAGTTAAATAAATAATGGGCAAGCTTTTAGTTATTGAGGAATGAGTTTCATTTCTTGCTGCTAGGTAATTTCGAAGTATTTTCATCGCCAGAAAATAGGCTAACCTCAACGATGACCTTGGAGAGCGATGACAAAGCTTCGCAACAGGACAAGTTTGCTCACGGACGTAAAGAAGCATCTTTCCTGACAAAGTGTTCCCGAAAAGCACCAGTCATCGCAATATTATTTTAAAGAAAAAAACATCCGAATTTAAAATTGCAGCTTGAGGAGTGAATTTCTGAATTCAATACATCCAATCTTTTTTAATCAATCCACGAATCTTGATAACAAGAGTTTACATTCACAGAAAAAAAGACTAGTAGAATTTACCGTCATCTGCATAGCTGATTTTGGAGTCTTCTATCAATAGGGGATTGATGAGTTGATTCTTGCAAAAAAAACCTGTAAAAATGACGATGAGTACACTAAAAAATCACGAAATTCACAATTAGATAGGAATCTCAGGAATCTCCGAGATTCCTATCTAAATTGAGACATATCTCTGTGTTTCCTTGGAGAAAGTGAAAAATTAGACAGGAATCTCTCATGATACCTGCGTTGAACCGCCATTACGAACTTGCCGTTACAGCAGTTATGTGAGTTTATTACTGAATTTTAGATTTACTAATTGTAAGGGTGATTTTCGCGATTTTCGAAGGTTTTTACATCAGATTGGACTATTCATTTGCTCTCAGAAAAAGTTTGCAAAAGCCCCATTACAGTGGTGGCTCGTGCGATCTGGCAACAATATTTTTCCTCCATTTGAATCTGTGTACAATGATCGAATGCTAATGAAGCGCTGCTTCACTGCCGAATCGATTGTTTTGCATAGAATTAAATGGAAGAACCACATTGTTGCCAAATTGCACGAGCCGCCACTGTTCAATTGAACCCGAACTTTTCGCATTTCGGTAGGAATCGCCAAAACTAAACGGAATGCGTTAATGGACATAAAAAGAAATTATCGTGCCTCGAGTCCGAATACTTGCGGGTACGATCTTAGGGTACGGCAATGTGTATAATAATAGCACACTATCCTGACAAAAATTTGCTACGGATATTTGAAAGCGGCAAAGTTGAAGTCGAAAACTAAGAGAGAAAAAATAGAGGTTTTGTAATTTTGCTGAATCAGTCTCGCCTTGCCTTGGAAGAAAAAACGATCACGTGTACAGGCATGCCCCACCGAGATAAAATAATAAAAAGATAAATAAAATTTCTCCGACTTTTTGTTTTTGTTTTTTTTTTCGAAAGGCAAATAAACACAAGTACTTACTTACTTTTTAATTAAGAAAAACTCTACTTAAGAAATCAAATTAAGAATAAATAAAAAAAAAAAAAAAAAAAAACACATCCGTTTTACACACTTGAATACAGTCAGACCAAAAAAAAAAAACTCATGAATTACAAAACATTAATTGTTCGTTTTATATTTCTCATTAAAAAGAAACAACAACAACAACAACAAAACCAAAAAAAAAAAAAAACAACATTTGCAGGAAAGAGATGATAGAAGCGAGTTGATTAAAGTTTCTACACACAGCAAAAATTGAAACCAAAAAGCCGTGGTCATTGAAGGCGCATTTGCACGCAATGAAGAATTCGATGTTCGGTGACATGAATTGCACGGTTTTCGCTCCGTGCATGGAGAATTGCTAAGCGATATAAAAGAAAGAGAAAAAAATCCGTCCAGACGTCTTTTTCGAAAGACAAATATACACAACACACGCATTTTAAGTGTGAAAAAAACCACCCGAAAGAGAGTACTTAGTCCGTTTTTTTTTTTTTCTTTTCCCCCCTGATAAAAAATCAAGCCAAAATCTGAAAAAAAGCGACGCATGGAAGAGTGTACCTACCTCCCAAACGGAGACGTTCAAGAAAAAACCAAAGGCACCTTTGTCCTTGCCTCATCGATCGCTTTAGTTTTTTTCAGATAAGAATACAACATTTAAGACCCTTGTAACTGCCTCATTACACCCTAACTATGCAATCATCTTTCCTTGATAGGGTAAGTTACTATAGGAAAATGCGATTTTTTTTTTCACATTTTTTCGATTTTCACCTTTCTCCCATTATTTTGTTATGCCATTTCCTCCTGAGCAAGCAGATAGTTTTACTCTGTTAGGGGGGCTCCAGAAGTTTTTTTATTTATTTTTTTTTATGAAAAACCAGAATTATTGGTGAGATACACAGTTCACTTTGTAGTATTTGATGTGTTATTTTCTTTTGCCTTTTTAAACAATATAATATAGTGATTTTTTAATGTTTTTCTGGACAAGAACGGATGGATGTATCTTGAATTCTATAATAGTTGATGACCTCAAGTTTTTTTACAATATTTTTTTCAATCAGAATTAAATTTTCTTTTATGATTCGTATTGAGCTGATTATTGTTTCAAGAAATACATTTTTTTCAGTATTCATTCGAAGTTGAAAAAAAAAAAAAAAAAAAAAAAAATGAAAAATAAAAAAATACTCTAGAAAAATAGATCAATAAAAAATAGTTAAAAAAAAAAAAAACGTTAAATGCTCAAAACGAATCGTGGATCACATCTTTAACTTTCCTTTCAGCCAAACACCAAGTTATTTTGGCAATTAGAACCTGGGGTATTTTCATTCTTTTCAAGCACCTTCGTTATATCTATTTTATAGATTTAAGGGGCTAGGATGCAACCAGCGCTACAAAAATTACTTGTCATTTATAAACTTTCGAGACCGATTTTAATCACGGAGAACACTTTTAACAAGTTTAGTAATTTCAACTAAGAAATGTCCCTGAAAAGTTTTAAATTAAACTTAAAAGGTCGGAAAAAAGTGGTTATCTACGACTTTTTTTTTCACTGATTTTTTTCAAGCCTCAAAAAAAGCCTTAAATGACACAGAAATCTCTCATGGTACCAGCAGTGGCGGCTCGTGACTGAAAAATTAGGTGTAGTTGTGGGGGTCTGGGAGGACGCTCCCAGTAGGGGGGGGGGGGTCCTCCCGCGGAAAGTTTTCAAAAATTTGACCTGCCTCAGATTTAATTTTTCGCTTGTTTTAATTATTTCGAGACACGAAAGTTCTCCTGCGACAATATAGTAATAACAAATCCCCCCCCCCCCGCTAATAACTTAAAAAAGTAAAAACATTAAAAATATAACTAAATTTTTTAGCAAAACCTGCAATAAAAACATCTTTTTTTATCATCAACAGTGAAACTACATCATTTACGGGATTCATAATTTAGGGGGGGGGGGACTGAAAACGACAACAACAACTCGGTAATAAGGAACAACTCAAGCTAATTATAAATGCAAGCGCCAAATTAGTGCAAATTCATAGACTGAGCCGTGAGGTGAGGGACTGAGGTGGCGCGGGCGCGCCGAGACTACCGAGAGCATAGACAGCTTCCCCCACTCCTAACATATTGATGGTGTGGAGTTTCATTCCGCCACTACACTTGCTAGCATGTTGACAGAGAGTCACAGCACTGGAGCGAGTAGCGTATACATGGGCGAGTCGCGGTTGTCATGACAACCGTGTGGTTGACTCGAACTCCACTACCCTACGGAGCGAGCCCGACTGCTTCTGCGTAGTGCGTATAATCGTGCTCTCCGATCGCGTCTTTCATCTTTATTGTTGCGCTGCTCTCATACAAATGTTCTTATAATTCGGTGCTCTTTACAACTTCTTTTTCTCTTTTCCCCCTTTAATTTCTCCGAAATCCAGTAATTTTTAATCAAGAGCGACCATTATCTTTGAAAATTTGAAGAGAAAAAAAAAACAAGCAGGGAAGCTCCGATACATTGCATGTATTGGAAAAGCGTGCCTGTGAATTGTAAACATAAAAATCTGCGCATAAGTTGTTTCATTTGGTCTTCTGCTCTGCTGGGTTTTGCAGAAATAAGTTTTGCATAAAGGCTTACGCATACATGGTTTAAATATATTTATTATAATGTAGCTCATGGGAGAAGATTTGTCAATTTATTGTATATTATTTAAGGTACAGGAAGTGCTGTTGGAGCTTTGATTAAGAAAATATGACAATGTATATGCATTTGAGACGTATATTTGAAAAAAAATATTTTTGAGTCGTTGTTTTTGCAGTGACACATTACAATTGGTTCAGTGTTTTGTTCATTTGTGGATTACAGCTGTTTGAAATGCATCAGCAATTCTTAAGGAGACATTGTAGTATGTAACTAACATATGAATTGAATAAATAGATTTATAATATACATGAATGATTCAATAATGAAAATTTGGATGAAATCACTGATTATAGAGTATTTGAAGTTTAAATGATTCGATTCTGCGTTGAATGGATGTAAAAGATTCTATTTATAAGTTAATAAAATGAGAAAGAAAAGATAGGTAGGCCATGGTTTTGTTGGTGGAATATGGTGATGAAAGGTAAAAGAAGGTAATTAATAAATGTCTACATATTGATAGAGACGAAATAGAGTCATTCCTTTCAATATCTGAATTTTTAGACACAGTATTGGCCGATTTGGATCTGAAAATTAAACAATTACAATTAATGTCAATAAAAGCAATTCCTGCTATGTTTTCATTAAAGGCTTTACTGTACAGAGAAACCTTATGGTGAATACTCAAGATAAAATTAGGCTGAATCATCTACTTGGAAAAAATGCTATGATTAGCATCCAGTAAAAACATTACAGACGTACATACTAATTGAAGTATTAATAATTTATGCATCAACTTTGACAACTATAATTAGTGTAGTCCCCTACTTCATTGCGATGCGTCCCTTCAAGCAAACAGAGTTGCTTACCAGAGTTGCAGAGTTTCTAGCCTTTCATTCGATGACATCCTATCAATGAGAAGCAAAAAAAGTTACGCATATAAAAGCTTCCACCCCCCCCCCCCCCTCTCCATACATGTGCTTATTTTACAAAATTGGCCGTATAGTGGTACCTTTGATTATATTTAATTTTGGATTCTCTCAAAGAGAGCAAGTATAGTCTGGACTCAGCGCATGAGATTTCAATTATTTTACTCATCGGACAGTGATTAAATACCAGAGGACCTGAATAGAATAAAAGAAGTCTACTACATTTTATATACAAAGTGAGCCAGAGCATCCGTTGCTGGCATTTTTCTCGAAAATTACTGAAACAAATGATTTGAAACAAAACAATCAGACAGAAAATTGACTCCAAATTTTTCATTTCTGATATTTTCATAAGCTCCTGACAACCTCTTAGGGTGTATTCTGGGGGGTTCAAACACATTTTTCAACTTTTCTCGAAAAAACCCTCAATGCAGATGTAAAAATTCATTTATAATCTAAAAGTAGAGAAAAAAATTCGTTTTATAAGTTTGAAAAATAGGCGCAACGTAGGAATCTGAACAAAAACCTTCTGTGAAGAAAGCTGATTTTATAAGCTTTCAGATGGCGCAAACCGCGATGCCGAAAAACATTTCGTTCAAGAGTTATGACCGCGCAAAGTTTCAAATCTAGGCCAAAAATAGGGTTCCGACTTTCGATTTTACAAAAAAATTTGTTGCTCCACCAATAATCGATGAAATTCATTGAAACTTGGTGGAAGCGGGTTTTTTGGGTCGCTGAATTTATTTTTGACATAAGTTTTTCAAAATTCTCAAATCATATATGGCCGCCATAGTTTTTCGTTCAGATTCCTTCATTGCGCCTATTTTTCAAACTCAAAAAACGGATTTTTGGAAACTTCAAAAGTAAAACAAAATGCAAAAAAAGGGTCAAATATTTTTGAACTAAACACTGTAGCACATCAATCGAAAGATCTTTAAAATACGCATCTTTTGGTGCAAAGTTCACGTCAATATCTATTTTCGTTCAAAAGTAATGGAGCATTGGAGGTTTTGACTTTGACCCCCTGCACTCCCGCTCCCAGTTGACCAAATTCAAAAAACTGCAGATATTCTGAAAGATGATGCTTAGCTCTATCATCCCTGAAAGTTTCATCCATTTTTGAGGGGGGGCACTCCTAATGGTAGCTGGATGGACCCCTTTTCATCAAAACAAATACCATTAATTGAGCCTGTCTCGTCCTCTAAAAAAATAATACAAAAACCATACCTTCGCTTACACTTTCGAACAGGCGTTAATGTTGTAACAATTCCCGAAACTAAAAAATTAAAAGAATACTGATCTAATTTGTTTATTTTAATGAGATCCATTTTCAACCCATAAAAGATTGAATGTTTAAAATTGCGCTAAAAAAAAAAAAAAAAAAAAAAAAAAAAAAAAAAAAAATCATTTATCAGCTGATTAAATGAAGGCAAAGAAACGTGACTACTTCATTCCGCGCTCTCTAGCGGGTTCTTCTTGAAGCTTTACTTTTGTGAGAAGGTATCCTGTAAGTAAAACCATGATCTGTATCGGTTTTATTTCGCGCCTTCTATTCGAAAATATCAGCTGACTCTAGACATTCACAGAGAAAGATTATCAAATTAGTGAACAGGTGAGCCGCAGTGCAGCCAATGCAGCCAAACAATCACCGGCTGCAAAACAATAATAAATAAAAAAAAAAAAAAACATCACACAACGACTCGTTATCGGCCGCCCGTACGAAAAAACCCCGAATGTACTTTAAAATCAATTATATATTCAATAAACGTAATAAAATAACCCAAAAACAATGTCCAACATAACAAATTAATCATAAAAACAAACAAAAATTTATTCATCGTAAAACCAACACAGCAGAGTAAAATTACAACAAAGTTGGCAACATAAAACGCAAAATATTACCTCACCGCACTCCACTTACCCCTCAAAAGTGGTGAGTCCGTCGTTTAATTGGAATTATAAAAAAACTAAAGCATTAAAATGAATCCAACTATTTTTGCTGCAAACTTTAGAAGGTACGATTTCATAATTGTACCATGGCAATCCTCAAAACGCAACAGACACGACAGGAAAAAATCACAAAATTCAAAAACAGCCGATTTTCAACTTTAGGCCACTCAGCATAGGAATACACGTGGAAAGCATAGGCTGCCTTATTACATTGTATACATTGTATTATATTGTTAGCAGCAAAACGATCGGAATAAGCGTGCCATGTTCCATGGGCACGCTTAAAAAAAAAAAAAATTGAAAAAGTAGGTGTAGTGCCACTACACTAACTACACCTGACGAGCCGCCACTGGGTACCAGCGGAGTTCCGTCATTACGCCTTTAACTTTAAAACCATTTTGTGAGTCCGTGAGTAAATGGGGCTGTTGCACACTTTTGCTATAAGCGATTTAACTGTCGATTCTGGTGTAAATACCTCCAAAAATAACGATGGCAGCACTGAAAACTTCCAAAATCCTCTCCTATACTCAATACAGGTTTTTTTTTTTTTTTTTTTTTTGCGCGAGCGTAATGGTGACGTAGGGTTGTAATAATGGGGGATTCCTATCTTAATTTCGTCACTAAGATGACTCACAGAGTAATTAGTCCTCAGAGTAGTGATCCACATCTGATGAATGATACCTAGTGACACCGGTGTCAAATGAAAGTCGTCTCTTATGACGGTCATGTCGCGTCGTTGGTCACTTCTTGATGGAGTTACAGTATTGTTAGATGGGAATCTCCCATTATTGCTGCTGCTGCCCTAAGCCACCATTACGCTCACGCAGATAAAAACGTTTATTGAGTTTAGGAGAAGATTTCTGAAGTCTTTAGCGCTGCCATCGTTATTTTAGGAGGTTTCTACACCAGAGTCAACTATTAAGTCGCTTCAGTGACGTAGCCAAAGGGGGGGGGGTTCCAGGGGGTCTGGACCCCCCACCCCCTTGACACCAAAATTTGTCCCACAAAAAGGTAATTTTTTTTGCGTTTTCAGACAATTTTGAACAAATTAGTATCTTTAGACCCCCCCTGACAATTTTCGGACCCCGGACCCCCCCCCCCCCCCCCCCTAGAAAAATGCCTGGCTACGCCACTGATGTCGCTTATAGCAAAAGTGTGCAACAGCCCCTTTTTTCACTTTCGCTCGGATTTGCTACAAAATTAACAATTCAATCGCTTAGAGCAAAAGTTATAGCGAGAGCCCCATTCTGAAATCCATTATTTTAAGAATACCATCTGTGGTTTCCGAAGCCTTCAGAATGGCTTAAGAAAGCTTAAAAAAAACGCTTAAAAAGCTAATACTTCGGGCATAAAAAATGTATGAGAAATGAACTACCGCCACCACTACCAAACTATGGCATGCCTGAAATTGCGGTTAACAGAAAATAATACTCCAATGCTTCGTGAAAAAATAAGTGGAGTTAAATAAATAATGGGCAAGCTTTTAGTTATTGAGGAATGAGTTTCATTTCTTGCTGCTAGGTAATTTCGAAGTATTTTCATCGCCAGAAAATAGGCTAACCTCAACGATGACCTTGGAGAGCGATGACAAAGCTTCGCAACAGGACAAGTTTGCTCACGGACGTAAAGAAGCATCTTTCCTGACAAAGTGTTCCCGAAAAGCACCAGTCATCGCAATATTATTTTAAAGAAAAAAACATCCGAATTTAAAATTGCAGCTTGAGGAGTGAATTTCTGAATTCAATACATCCAATCTTTTTTAATCAATCCACGAATCTTGATAACAAGAGTTTACATTCACAGAAAAAAAGACTAGTAGAATTTACCGTCATCTGCATAGCTGATTTTGGAGTCTTCTATCAATAGGGGATTGATGAGTTGATTCTTGCAAAAAAAACCTGTAAAAATGACGATGAGTACACTAAAAAATCACGAAATTCACAATTAGATAGGAATCTCAGGAATCTCCGAGATTCCTATCTAAATTGAGACATATCTCTGTGTTTCCTTGGAGAAAGTGAAAAATTAGACAGGAATCTCTCATGATACCTGCGTTGAACCGCCATTACGAACTTGCCGTTACAGCAGTTATGTGAGTTTATTACTGAATTTTAGATTTACTAATTGTAAGGGTGATTTTCGCGATTTTCGAAGGTTTTTACATCAGATTGGACTATTCATTTGCTCTCAGAAAAAGTTTGCAAAAGCCCCATTACAGTGGTGGCTCGTGCGATCTGGCAACAATATTTTTCCTCCATTTGAATCTGTGTACAATGATCGAATGCTAATGAAGCGCTGCTTCACTGCCGAATCGATTGTTTTGCATAGAATTAAATGGAAGAACCACATTGTTGCCAAATTGCACGAGCCGCCACTGTTCAATTGAACCCGAACTTTTCGCATTTCGGTAGGAATCGCCAAAACTAAACGGAATGCGTTAATGGACATAAAAAGAAATTATCGTGCCTCGAGTCCGAATACTTGCGGGTACGATCTTAGGGTACGGCAATGTGTATAATAATAGCACACTATCCTGACAAAAATTTGCTACGGATATTTGAAAGCGGCAAAGTTGAAGTCGAAAACTAAGAGAGAAAAAATAGAGGTTTTGTAATTTTGCTGAATCAGTCTCGCCTTGCCTTGGAAGAAAAAACGATCACGTGTACAGGCATGCCCCACCGAGATAAAATAATAAAAAGATAAATAAAATTTCTCCGACTTTTTGTTTTTGTTTTTTTTTTCGAAAGGCAAATAAACACAAGTACTTACTTACTTTTTAATTAAGAAAAACTCTACTTAAGAAATCAAATTAAGAATAAATAAAAAAAAAAAAAAAAAAAAACACATCCGTTTTACACACTTGAATACAGTCAGACCAAAAAAAAAAAACTCATGAATTACAAAACATTAATTGTTCGTTTTATATTTCTCATTAAAAAGAAACAACAACAACAACAACAAAACCAAAAAAAAAAAAAAACAACATTTGCAGGAAAGAGATGATAGAAGCGAGTTGATTAAAGTTTCTACACACAGCAAAAATTGAAACCAAAAAGCCGTGGTCATTGAAGGCGCATTTGCACGCAATGAAGAATTCGATGTTCGGTGACATGAATTGCACGGTTTTCGCTCCGTGCATGGAGAATTGCTAAGCGATATAAAAGAAAGAGAAAAAAATCCGTCCAGACGTCTTTTTCGAAAGACAAATATACACAACACACGCATTTTAAGTGTGAAAAAAACCACCCGAAAGAGAGTACTTAGTCCGTTTTTTTTTTTTTCTTTTCCCCCCTGATAAAAAATCAAGCCAAAATCTGAAAAAAAGCGACGCATGGAAGAGTGTACCTACCTCCCAAACGGAGACGTTCAAGAAAAAACCAAAGGCACCTTTGTCCTTGCCTCATCGATCGCTTTAGTTTTTTTCAGATAAGAATACAACATTTAAGACCCTTGTAACTGCCTCATTACACCCTAACTATGCAATCATCTTTCCTTGATAGGGTAAGTTACTATAGGAAAATGCGATTTTTTTTTTCACATTTTTTCGATTTTCACCTTTCTCCCATTATTTTGTTATGCCATTTCCTCCTGAGCAAGCAGATAGTTTTACTCTGTTAGGGGGGCTCCAGAAGTTTTTTTATTTATTTTTTTTTATGAAAAACCAGAATTATTGGTGAGATACACAGTTCACTTTGTAGTATTTGATGTGTTATTTTCTTTTGCCTTTTTAAACAATATAATATAGTGATTTTTTAATGTTTTTCTGGACAAGAACGGATGGATGTATCTTGAATTCTATAATAGTTGATGACCTCAAGTTTTTTTACAATATTTTTTTCAATCAGAATTAAATTTTCTTTTATGATTCGTATTGAGCTGATTATTGTTTCAAGAAATACATTTTTTTCAGTATTCATTCGAAGTTGAAAAAAAAAAAAAAAAAAAAAAAATGAAAAATAAAAAAATACTCTAGAAAAATAGATCAATAAAAAATAGTTAAAAAAAAAAAAAACGTTAAATGCTCAAAACGAATCGTGGATCACATCTTTAACTTTCCTTTCAGCCAAACACCAAGTTATTTTGGCAATTAGAACCTGGGGTATTTTCATTCTTTTCAAGCACCTTCGTTATATCTATTTTATAGATTTAAGGGGCTAGGATGCAACCAGCGCTACAAACATTTTAGGATCTACTGTATTGTTGAAGGTTGGTGGAATCATGGGGAAAAAAGTCAGACTCTAAAAGTCAATGGGGGGGGGCAAAATTCGTTTTTTAGTAACTTACCCCCTTAAATTCTTTCAGTCCCAAGTCAATCGAGAAGCGATTATTGAAAGAATTCTCACCTCGGGAGGTGGTCAGTGGCGAGGCGTGCGATTTGGCAACGTTCCTTTTTCCCATTGAAACACATTAGAAAGGTCGAAATTCCTGGTCATCGCCGATGACTAAAGCGTTCGACTTTTTCAATGAATTTAAATGGAGAACATACATTGTTGCCAAATGCCGTACCGTACGCCTCGCCACTGGAGGTGGTTTTAGAAAAGACCGAAGGATATGCAAAGTTTTTCATTGGATAAAATTTACGAAGTTACTGATGTTTATTCAATTAAAAATTCCAACCTCATCATAATAAATATGACCCGTTACTATGCCAGTACAGGTTCCATTTCCTCATAATCGGTGACTCTTATAGGGCACCTCCACCGATATTATTGATGTCCGTAACGGACGTAAGGGCGTCGTAAGGCCGCACTATGGTCTGAGATTGTCAAAAAGTGGGCAAAACTCAGTAACTTAATTTCTCATAAAACCATTTTAAGCTTTCCAAACCAATTTAATCTTATTGTTAGAGAACATTTAAAATGAGCAGGGGTGCAAAATGTTCCAAAACTTCGGAAGTTTCACGCGATCCATGACTTATTTCCTCACAGGATTTTAAAAAATTTCCTCACAAAAATTTGAGAGTTATTACTCTTTTTTGGTTATTTTAACATTTCAACACCGTATGTTCGCATAATGACCGATATTTTCCTATTTTTTACACTATTTTCCTGGGAAATCCTTATTGCCATTATTTAAAAAAAAAAAAAAAAAAAAAAAAAAAAAAAAAAAATTGGACAAATTTCCTCACTTTCCCAGAAATTTCCTCACTTTCACGCGATCCACGGATCGCTAGATCGGGCACATTTTGCACTCCTGAAAATGAGTACTTCAAACCTGGAAATGTCTCTGAAAAGTGTTGAATGGGGCTCTTGCAAACTTTTGCTGTGAGCAAATGAATAGTTTAATCTGACGTAAAATCCATCGAAAATCACGAAAAGCCCACTAAAAAAGTCTAAAATTCAGTAATAATACAAACAATAATGCTATAACGGCAATATCGCGTGATGGCGGTTTAATGCAGGTATCATGCGGGAGATTCCTGTCTAATATGTCACTTTTTCTATACGGAAACATCAAAAAGATGTATCTCCAAGTAGATACGATGAATCTCTCATTGATACCTGCGTCTCTCCACCATTAAGCCGGATTCTGAGAGTGAATTTCGTGATTTTTTAGTGCCACTTTTACAGGTATTCATGCACGATAAGAACTCTTCGATCCTGTGTAGAAAAAGTTTGCAAGAGCCCCATTAATGCTTTAACTGTTATAGAAACCATGATTTTTTATGACTTTTTTTCACTAAATTTACGCCCTTTTATCCTCGATCTCAGACCATAGTGCAATAGCTCGAAACATACATTTTCCTGGACTTACGGAAATATGTTTGTTGCTTCGAAAACATTTTTGAGTTGATAATGATTTCATACGTTACCACGTTATCTTGCCATTAATCTTCATCTTTATTTGTGAAATTATGTCCGAGAAATAGTGGCGTAGCGTGCAATGTGGCAACGTTTTACTGTGTCCATTTAAACACATGTAAAAAGTAGAATGCGAAGGTGTTCACTGAAGACCCAATAGTTCGATCTTTTTCGTGGGATGGACAAACTGTAACGTTGCCAAATCGCACGCGACGCCCCTGCGGCGGAAAATGCCATACTTTGATCTAGTCATGGCTCGTGCAATGTGGCAACAACGTATTCTCTCCATTTAAACACATGTAAAACAATCGATCTTCAGGAGGTGCAATGCACCCCCAACATGTCGATACTTTTGCGTAGATTTAAAAGGCAAAAAAGCAGGGTTGCCAAATTGCACGAGCCGCGCCACTGCTTCGATCCACTGTGTTACGGCAGGAAGGACGTGCTGGAGTGGAGGACCATTGACCAATGACCTTGACCAATGTCCGCGCAGTGAGATTTGACACACATTTGGACGATGAGCTGTTATTATTACTATTACTTATTAATCCGTTGTGCGAATGAGTATGAACAAAATGCTCGCGCCTCATTCACCGGCGCATAAATCCATATAACATCTTCAATTCCCACTCCAACGCGAACTTGTCCCGAGTCATTTTTCCGGCAATTCCGTCTCGAAAGTCGAGACTTCAAGAGGACACTGAGCTCGTTAAGCCAAGTCATGACTCCTTCGAGACTTGAGACTTGAGTTTTGAGTCGAGTAAACCACGCCAACATCATTTCAGCCTCATATCCGCCATTCGATATTTCGCGTATTTCCGGTGCCCGAGTATCCGCGAAAGATAATACGTTATTCAAAAATCAAAGGTTATATAATAATAAACAAAATTTTAAGCCGAAATCAATAAGTCCTCCATTTTTGTGAGTCAACTTATTCTGAGGATGAAGATCTTAAAGCGAATTTTAACACATTACTCGACTTTTTATCGAAACTTCCTTGTGTTTAAAAATGCAATTTGAAATTTAGAGATGATGAGTAGAGGTTACGTAATGAACAACATTTTAAGCCGAAATTGGTCACAAGGTCTCCATCTTAAATCAACGGAGGAACTAATTCTGGTTATGAAGATCTTAAGACTGAATTTTAAAACCTTCTTCGACTTTTCTTCGAAACTTCCAACAATTAAACTTCAAAAGTGCCATTTGAAATTCATGGAGGATGCTAAGATGAATTAATTACAGATTTTGATTCAAGAGCAAAAAAAATAAACGAGGTAAACAAACCAGAATCAGATCGTCCATGCTGTCAGACTTTGGGATAGGTTTTAAAACAAAACGTAATAGCTTGTTGGGTGAAAACAATACCGTCTATAATCATACCATCCAGACCATGCTGCTCCGTTTGAGATTGAGGGGTTCTGTTCGTCTTGGTTCACGTAAGCTTACGGAGGTTACCAAGTACTTGGTCCGTTTTCGAAAATCAACCAAAATAGGACAGTTTGCAAAGGTCTGAAATCTTGTTTATTTTATAAAGAAAATGAAAGTACTTGATGAATTGAGAACAAAAATGCCTTTGGTTTCTAATTAAGACCCATTGTTCTGGAGATGAGATTTTGGCACAACAATACACTGTTTTAAATGGGAAGTCCGCGTAGAGACGTCCACCACACACAAAATTTTTGATAACTTTACGTTTGTATCTCCAAAACCGAGACACTTGGAAAGAAAACCACAGGAGCCATTGTTCTCAGCTCATCAAGTACTATCATTTTCTTAACAAAAAACACACATTTCCAGACCCTTGCAACTGCCCCATTGAAAGGACTCATCAGTATACCAACGTTGTTGACCTCGGTTACATGTCTACGATGAAGTATAAGAGTGGAAAATCGTATTTAGAGAAGATAAATCACGATTTTGCACTTCACGCTCTTCAAAAGATTTTGTGTGTCAAGGCGACCATAACCTCAAAAATGCAACCAGGTATGATTATAGACGGTGTTGAAGAAGTAAGCATCAAAAACGACAAAAAGTGTCCACTATCAATCAGTGTTAATTTTACTAATTTTTAGTGTTTTAGAATAATTCTACGCCGACAATTTCACTTGACCATCGCAATGCAATTTTATGTATTTTGAGACGCTGATACAAAGACATCGTAGAAGAAGACTGGCCCCTAGCGGCGAGATTTGAAGCCGGTCACAGTCATAGGCAGGGCTTCCCCGCTCGGGGGTATGAACCAAATTAACATTGCGGCTTATGGAGCCGAGACATAAAACTGTTTCAAAAGAATGTTAATTACTTTTAGTTTTCAAAAGTACTCAGATATGATATGCAGCTTATGCCAAAGCTGAAATTAACTACCTTAAACGCAAGTTTCGGTTAATTTATCTGCTAGACATTTACGATAGACATTACGGCAAATAGGTTACGGGTGCTAAAGTAAACAATGAACGACCGATCGTTAACTTCGATTATTAAAGAACGGACGCCTTAAACTGATCCAAATTTTCAGTTTAGATGCATGTTACACTACACTGTATAACATATGAGAGACTCGAAATTGTTATTCGCTAAAATGATTAACTAAAATAGGTTTGAAGAGCGAAGCTCCATAAGAGCTAATGTTAAATTGGTTCATACCCCCGCGCGGGGAAGTGTCCTGCCCATCAGCCCGTGCCACGACCGGCTTCACTTTTCCTCCATACAAAGACATAGCAGGGGCCAGTCTTCTTCTATAATGTCTTTGCGCTGATATCAAAAATGCCACCAGTTCTTAATAAACTGGCCTAGATTTTACGTAAATTCAAAATCGCGTCTTCTTAGCAAAACTTCGAAATTCTGGAAAAAGTATGAGTTTTGAGTATAAAACTAAGGCCGAATTTGAAATCAGCGGGTCAAAACACGTGGGAAATTCCGCGAAAGGGATGAGAAAGAGGTATCTTATGATAAGAAAACCTGGTTTTACGTTCATAACAGCCGGACACACTATATTGTTAAGGAGTAAAAATCAAGCTTGATGAAGACGCGAACACATAGCTGCGTACAATGAACAGCGTGCTCCCTGGCGTAGCGCGCAATTTGGCAACGCTGTATTGTGTCCATTTAAACCCATGTAAAAGGTCGATTTTGAAGGTGTTCACCGAACACCCAATAGTTCGATCTTTTTCATGGCTTTAAATGGGCGAACTGCAACGTTGCCAAAATGCACGCTACGCCACTGGATTGCTTCTCCTTGGACTTGTCACCGCACCGCGCACCGTCGCGCCGCGCCGCCGCCGTCGTCTAAAATAAGCAAGAGAGAAGCCGGACTTCCGATTTCCACTGAAGTTAGGCAAGTATGGAAAATTACTCGGAGAGGATACCCATAGCATTAGACAAAATAAGACAATTAATTCGATTATAAGACAATTGCTTCCGATTTTTCTCCGGCGAGCGTCCGGTGTCGTAGTAGCGTCGCGGAGACAACAACCTGTAAAGCGACTTAAAAATCGATTTACAGGCTCATCTGTCAAGGACATTATGGTTGGTACTTCCCCCACGTCTCATCGTCTCACGGGTGAAAACATTCGTACGCATTAATTAGACATTCGTTACGCAGCTACTAGGCAAATTGCGAGACACGGAATTGCTATAAGCGGTAAACTGATATCCAAGTGAATCATTAATTTGAAGCACCCTTTTCATCGCGTCAATGGAACTTAAAGTTGTCGTCACTCTTTGTAGTGAATGCCACAGGCGGATACAGGACTTTGACTCTCCCACCCCTCTCGCTCTCTCTCTCTCCCCCTCTTCCCCCCTCTCTCTCTTTCTCATTTATTTATTTATTTATTTATTTATTTATTTATTTATTTATCTATTTATTATTTTTTTTTTTTTTTTACTTTCCTAATTTTCCCATCCAACTTTTTTAAACTGTATTCCGTTTTATTTCTGCACTTCACTTGATTATAATGTTATCTATGAATTTATTTTATTTTAGAGAAACTAATCTATTTTTTAAGTGTTCATCTTATTATTTTTTCTCAATTTTTTGTTTTCAGGTGAGAAAGATGAGCTAGGAGGTTGAGTGGTAGAGAGGTCTTGATAGTCCTAACTCTGCCTTCCAGGTATAAGAACATTTTTCATTTTTTACCTTACGTACAACTTTCTTTTTTTCTCTCTATCTACTTTACTATTTTTTCACATTGTTTAGTTGTTATCTGCATTTTGTTTTTAGCCAGTAAGCATTTTATTTTTTTTTGTTCTTATACAGTAAATAAATCGTTCTCTCTCTTTTTCTCTCTCTCTCTCTCTCTCTCTCTCTCTCTCTCTCTCTCTCTCTCTCTCTCTCTCTCATCATTTGAACGCATGTGCTAGAAAATGAGAAAGATAGAGGCTAACGTCACGTGATACCCCCGGCCCCCTCTTCTGTCTTTTTCTAATGCATGCGCTCAAAAGACCGGAGAGAGAGAGAGAGAGAGAGAAAGACAAATTCTTGTATCCCAAAGTGTGACAGCATGGACGATCTGATTCTGGTTTGTTTGCCTCATATTTTAAGCTTGTTTGTTTTTTTGTTTGTTTTTTCTTTAAATCAAAAATTGTAATTAACTCAGTGGACTTTGGTTTTAAAGGTGATTCGAGAGTCAATTAGTCGATATGTCCGTACGCATTGGCGGATCCAGCAATCTGACAACACTGTACTCTCCCCATTTGTTTGCATGAGAAATAATCGATTTGTCATGGGGCTGCAGCCCCTCAAAGAATCGATTGTTCATCATACATTCAAATGAGAGGAATGCGCAGTTGCCAGATTGCTGCATCCGCCTATGTCCGTACGGACATCACTCGTCGTGCTGCTAATAAATTCGACAGTTTTTGGATAAAATTGATGAATTTACGCAAAAAGCATGAATTTGAGGAACATTGGCACCTGCAAGCATATTTCAGGCAGATACCCTGAAAGTGCCGTGTTTAAAATTTTGCTTGTGTCTGTCATGCGTCCGTTTCTTCCTCGTGCAAATCCTTCCAAAAGAAACAGTTATATCGATTTCTGTGTCCAGACAGCCACCCAAAAACGCACTTGCACTTTCGTTTAAAATCAATTTCAAGTAGGTTTGTCACAAATTTTTCTTTAAATTTGTTAGGTTAAAAAAAATGAGGCAAACAAACCGAGCCCATGTAAAATTAATGTCCATGAGATGTTTTCATCGTGGCTGCTTCCTTGGTGTTTCAAAATCTATATAGTCCCATAAATCCAGTGGCGGCTCGTGCAATCTGGCAACCGTGCACTTTTGCCATTTGAACGTATGCAAAAAGATCGATACTAGGTGAGGCGCTGCGCCTCACCAAGTAATCGATTATTTTACACAGTTTTAAATTGAGGAAATCCATTGTTGCCGCATTGCACGAGCCGCTGCTGAATCCTCTCTATTGGTACACTGGCGCAACCAGGATCTCTTCCATCTCTCTTATTTCCCATTTGAATGTATAAGTAGGAAAAGGACAGAAAGAGGGGGTTTTATCCCGTTGTCTATCCTCGTCTAACATACGTTTCTTAATGGAGAAAAGAGAGAGATGAAGAAACCCTCGGTACGCTACTGTATTGGTATATGTACTATGTAGCTCGTTAGAGTAAATGCATTTGTTCCTGGCTTTATTCCAACAAGTAACACCACGCATAAAATGAAATTCCGTTCGAAGTGACGTCAGTTCATGAAGAAACGTCATCCGAATTTTTAATAAACCGGCAGAACTTCACCACAAAAAGATTATTTCCCTGAGACCTTTCACCTTTCCACTCTTTAAGATGTCACGGGTGAATTATTATTCTGAAAGAAGTCTAGCATTGACAATGAAGTAGCACCAATGATAAAATTATACCATGCTTATTGAATTGCAGACAGGCTTTACCCCCCAGATTCTATAAGGTCCATCAATCATCACTGGAAATGCATCCTTCAAATCCTATTTCGAACAGCAAGTCCTCAGCGCTTTACTGCCGTCTAGAATTCCTGTTGAATTTGTTCAGAGATCCGGGTTGTTTTCTTTAAAATTATGATTATTATTTTCAACAAGAGTTTTTCATCCGTCGATCAAAGTTCCATATTTAGACCGAAGAACTGGCGGTTGACTGAAACGGGGAATTTTGATGACTTCGAAACGCTGACGCAACTGGAAGAAATCTTTCCATTACTGCTGAACAGTGGCGGCTCGTGCAATCTGGCAACCGTGTACTTTTGCCATTTAAACGTATGCAAAAAGATCGATACTAGGTGAGGCGCTGCGCCTCACCAAGAAATCGATTATTTTACACTGTTTTAAATGGAGGAAATCCATTGTTGCCACATTGCACGAGCCGCCGCCGCTGCTGAATGCATCTGTCCGGATTTACACATTAGCCTAGTTTATGCTCGCTATTGTATACTATGAGAGTTGGGCCATTGCTGAATCCATTTCTGATTGGCTCTCAGATTTAGGCTGTTAAGAAAGCCTCAAGAGGCAAATGCAAATGGCGGAGGGTTTGTTTACCTTTCACGCATGTGCTTACACATTTACTGTATCATTGACCGTGGTTATTATTGTTGATTTTTCCAATGCTTACATTTTATTGCGGAGAAAATTATGTCTTTCAATAACGACCGTTATTGGCAAGAATCAAAACCTAGCCTTTATTAGAAGTAGCGAAATCGCGGCAATAGCGCAGAGGCAAACGGCCAATCGCCATTTGCATTTTGCCTCTTGGGGGCTCCATTGATCCGCTTCTTCTTCTTCTTCTTTTTGAGAGTCCTGGCGCAACTCTCCTAGTAAATAGGGACTCTAGTTTATATGAGATCTCAACCCGAGTTCCAGCACCTGGATTCAGCCGAACCCAGGTTGAGATGCTCGCATAAACACTTCGGTTTTCGCTGAACTCGGGTTCGACTCGACCCCGATTTAAACCCGAGTCGAGTCGGCGAACTCGGGTTGATATTTTACGCATAAACACTTCGGAGTTCAAAACCCGGGTTCACGCGGCATCGATGTCACCAAATTGAGCGAGGTTAAACACGCGTCTTAAGGGGTCTCTCCACCTGCGAATTTAAAAGCGCGAATTGACTGCTTGAGCCAATGGGCTTCTTTGTTGTCGATACATCAAACTCGACCTATCGATTTCAAGGCAGCTCATTGGCTCAATCAGTGTATTCGCGCTTTTAAATTCGCAGGTGGAGAGACCCTTTTATGCGGTCGTACTAGTCCTTACAGCACAGTGTTTTGAACTCGAGTTCAAATACACGGGTGTTTATGCGCTAACCCGAGTTGGACCCGGGTTGAAACTCAACTCGGGTTGACTCAACCCAGGTTGAGACCCCCTCGCATACACTAGGCTATTTCTTCCGTTTATGGAATGATATTGAGAATGGGGCTCTTGGTAACTTTTGCTACAAGCGATTGAATGGTTGATTCTTCGGTAAAATCCACGAAAAATTACGATGAGCACAATAAAAAAATCACGAAATTCACTCACAGACTCACAAAATGACTTTAAAGTTCAAGGCGCAATGGCTGAGCGACGCAGTGCAGGTACTTACCATGGGAGGTTCCTATGTAATTTGAGGTTTTCATTTGTGTGATATCGTGTGATCCTGATCATGTCATCAAAGTTATCATGTGATCACTTCCAGTTTTCCTTATTTTTACATACCGAGGTTTAAAAGCATCAGATCGGCATTTCTGAGCATCCTACTGAGTGATTCGTTATCTTAAAATGACATACGAGGTAGATTTTACCATTTTAGTTACCATTTACAGTTGACGCTTTTACTAAGAGGCGTAACTCAATTCAACAATTTTTAACGTGATCCCATCACAATTTCTTGCCTCAGTCGAGTTATCCATCCAAGAGTCTTGAAATTTTTTACGAGATTTTCCAGCTTGCGAGTGGACTTAGGGGGAAAAAATCTAGATATTATTCGCACTTATTTTTCCTTTATAAAAGGAACAAAAATGCAAGATTTTCAAATGTTGAACTGAGTTACGCCTCTTCGTAAAAACATCTACAATATGACGTAAGAGGGACGAGATTATTCAAACAAAAAAGATCTCATGGAATTTAAAAAAAAAAAAAAAATTGACTCGCACCTCAAATCATACGCGGAAAGTTTGCATATTTTAATTGTTAAGGTCTTACATAACGATGACAATTTTTTCTTCATTATGAAGGACTGAAGAGGATTGTGAAGGAGTGTATAGGGGTAATAATGTTAAACTGCAACCACTTAATTTTCGAGCATTTTTCTGTAACACCGATCTTCACAGCCTTTAATGAAATCTGGGGCGTAACAGAGTACAGGACGGACGGTCTTCGGCGCTATTTTTAAATCCAGTATCCTCGCAGTTGATTGGTGGAGACACAACTTACGACCAATTTTAAGTTGGTCGAAGGATCGCCCCGTGCTCTATGTGTGCACTGGTTCTAAAGTATTTTCCAAAGATTCCAATTCCCTCACATGGACTGTTTTAGAGCAGCAATAAAAATCGTATCGATTAGCGTCTGAGGACCACTGGTTCTAAATAACCCCCCCCCCCCCCCATGTAATTTTCCTATAAGCGCAATTTTGAATGGAAATTTTGGCTCTTAAATCAAGAAATTACTTAATGCGACCTTTTTGGGATTATGAATTTTACGTCCTTGAAAATGCCTAGTTATGCCTGGTTCCACGGCTATAGAACTGCCAAAATCAACAAGATATTACGGATTAATTTATGCATTTGTAGGCTGGAAACACCCAAATGTTATTGTTGTTCTAGAATGAGCAGGAATTCGGGCGATTCTAACCTCAAAATGAATCGTTCAATCTGTAATATCTTGTTGTTTGTCTGTAATGTCTTGTAGTTTAAGTCATGGAACTAGACATAATGAAACATTTGCGAGGAGGTGGAATTCATAATCGGAAAAAGGTTGCATTAATTTCGCGGTTTGATAGCATACATATGCGGCTCGTTACTACCGACGGAAAGCCCGCGAGTCACAGAACTTTGCTCCGGATATGCCTCCTACAGCTTCCCGAGGCATGTATTCGGAAGAGCCTGAACTCTTTTTTTTCAGTGCAGAGAACGACGGTTAGAACAGTGAACCGTCGCGCGGCGCGGGTTCGGTCGCCTTCGTGGCGCAAGGCACTGGAAAACGTCCGATCTGCTCGTCCGGAGCATCCCCAATGCAGTTAAATGGGAAATTCGACTGACAAGCAGACCTGTTCAAATCACCAGTTTGATCGCCAACGTGGTGCAGAGCTCTGAAAACGTCCCCTCTGCTCTACCAGGGCATCCCTACTGTGCTTTTAAATGGGAAACGAGACTTACGAGCAGACCTGTTCCAACGCGGGCTTTTAACCGCTACCGTGGTTCAGGGATCTCAAAACGTCCCCTCTGCTCTTCCGAGGCACCCCTACTGTGGTTTTCAATGGGAAATGAGACTTACAAGCAGACCGGTTAAAATCGCACGGTGCGATTTTAACCGCTACCGTGTTGCAAGGCTCTCAAAACGTCTCATTTGCTTTTCCGTGGCATTCCCGATGGAGTTTTAAATGCGAAATTCGCCTTACGAGCAGACCTGTTCAAATCGCGGGCATATAATCGCTCTTGGTGCAAGGCTCTCAAAATGTCCCCTCTGCTCTGCTGGGGCACCCCCAATGCGGTTTTAAATGGGGAATCAGACTTACGAACACACCTGTTCAAATCGCGGCGCGTCGTCGTAGTCATATCAGGAGACTATAGACAGATCCGCTTCTGACCGACATTGCTAGACAATAAAACAGTTCATCTATCAATCACAGAAACACTGATTCAAGGTGCTGTCAAAACGCTGCGATAATATATTGGATTAGTTCCAGAAAAATCACAGATGTGAGGTTATTTCACAGTCACGCTTCTTTGAATTTACTAACTGCCAACCGCGTGACTTGGCTTTTCTTTTCGTTTTGTTCTGGTTTGGTTTGGATATCTTTCTGCAAGGAGTTGGAGCGGTCCATTTGAATCTTTAAAGCCGATGAAAGTTTTAAGCGTGCCGTATATATACGGTGCGCTTCTTGTTTTCATTTTCATATCTAATATATAAGTCCAATGCTTTGCTTATGGCAAAACCTTGGCGGGAAAGGTTTGAAAAATTAAAAACGTGTTTTCTTAAAACTGGTTTCATTAATCGTTAATTTATTTCTGCAATCCAGGAGGTCTCGGCGTCTATTTTCTTAAAATTGTAAAAGTTTTGGTATTCCTGTTAATTTCAATAAGTTATTAAGCGTCAAAGTCGAATTCCTTTGAACGAGAATTCCATACAGGTCCAGCAACCTAAGTCATTTGTGCCAACCTATGAGTCAAAATTCAAAGGCAGGAGGGGGGTGGAAACATCTCCCGCAGGAACCCTCTTTGCCCCTCGCCTTTGGGCTCCACCGGTCACAAGATTTCTTCACGGTGCATTAAGCGGTCGTAAATGTGTCAAAATCTGCTTGACGAGGGTACATCGATAAGAAGCGACGAGGTATTGATGAAGAGCGGGAGGGGTATAGAAAAGAGAGAGGCTCATTCATATCCTTAAGTAGACCTGTTTAGTGATGACGTCACGATCAGAATTAGTTCCAAACAAATGCTCTATCTCGCTCACTCTCGTGGATTTACCAGATCCAAATTTTCGAACGCGAATTCATGCTAGTTAACCAACAGTTTTCTCAAATTTTATTGCACCATTAGATTCCACTTGCCTTAAAGTATCTTTTCACTGTAACATAATTCCTAAAAGATCACAAGCGAATTTACAATCACAGTTATACCGAAAGACGTTCGACGTTTTGTCCTTGTCTTACTCACGGTCTCTTATGGTAGTATCACCGCCATGACACTCAATCATTCTAACTTCTCTTCGTATCGAAGCTATTGTTCGAGGTACAACACATGCCGTGATGGTGCTGATGAGCCTATATCCTAGAATTTTGTGCTCTTAAAAAACTGTGAGTGTGACAAGGACAAAACATAGGACTCTCTTCGATATAACTGTGATTGTGCATCGATGCGCGATGTTTCAAAAAGTTTGTGATAGCGGGCTCATATTTTATCACTGAGAAAAAAGTGGCTGTTAAAACTGTAAGAATAGAACCATAGATGATTTCGCCTTATTTCAATCATGAGACCTATCGTTGCTGTAGTCAGCGCGCTTTAATCTACACGAATTCCGATTGTCTCTATGGAATTTCGATTATTTCTATGGGAAATAAAGCGCGGGAATATATATCCAATCGGAAAATTTTTTGAAACAATCGGAAATTTTTGTAAGGTACGTGGAACCCAATGGTGTGATAAACACAACGTGTAAAGAACGTGTTGTTTACTAGCACTTGTATTTGAAAATTTGGACTGTGTTTCGTATGGGAAAACCCACGAGAGCGAGTGAGACGGGGCCTTTGTTTGGAACCAATTTTTTTCATGACGTCACACTAAACAGGTCTTTGCATCGAAACATTTGAAATTCTGGGGGATCGGCAAATTGAAAGCCCCTCAATGAGCGTCGATGGAATCAAGGGATTTTTGAGGACATTTTGGGCGTTTTGTTGAAAAATAGGTGTTTAAAATCCAGAACACAGGGAGCCAGAGGGGTTAAATTCGCATTAATTGCTCTAAAAAGTGAGAGGGGCTGTCACGTGTCTTCCACCCCTGGACAGCTTCCTCGCTGCGGCTATGGAATTGACTCTGGAATAACTTATTTACCTATCCTAAAAAGTTCGTTGCGTGTACAAAATTTTTCACTGGAAGCTTCTTCAAATTTTGGAAACTATAGGTCCATATATGGAACTTTGCTTTTCCAACACGAAAAATGATATCGACCGACGGCAACAGAAAAAAAAGAAATAATATGACAATGCGTTAATAGTGAATAATGGCATAGTTTTAACTGTAAACTTTCGATACTTTTCAAGAAAATAAATGGGGAGAGGGGGAATTAAAATCCACAAACCTCTTAAACCTCCACACCTACTAATCTATACCCCTAGAATGCTTGATGTGTAAAGGGCACTTGAAATGGTTAGTTCTGTATATTAAAGGATTTTTGTTTCATGAATTCGCAAGTGTTCCATTTATGCATATTACGTATCTACATCGTGACAATCGCAACAAGTGCTGACAGCACCTAAAACGGAAAAAAAGATAAAAAAACTGTTTATTATTTAGAATCACGGCTTTTCCGAATATGACACTTTTTGACTTCAAAAGAACGCAACCTCATGTTTGATCCCTGAACAAGCCGTTTAAAAGGTGGAGGGATTTAGAAATATCTATTGTCTATAGTTTATGTGGGTAAAAAAGATCGAGCCTTATCAAATAATTTTCTCTTTTCAGCTTTCAATGGGTTTGTTGCAAACTTTTGCTACAGTGCTATAGAGTTTTGATTCTGATGTAAAATTGTCTGAAAATTACATTGGCGGCATCAAATAGTCATAAAATCCACTAATAAACCCAAAAAACGCATTATAAAGAAAGCCAAAATTGCAGTCGTAAAGCCGAACAATCTGTGCACGCGCACGACGAACATCAGAGATAGGTGACCCATTCTCCCCTTTTTCGTTAAAGGGGGGGGGGGGGGGGAGAGAAAATATCTCTACAGTCAAACTGTGATTTTAAAAATGTGCATGGTCAAGATGTTGTCTTTTGTGAAGGGGCGGGGGGGGAGCAAAATATCAAGAACAGGGTGTTTCAAAACTTGAGTGCCAAACTAATGGAGTGTATTTTTGGGGTCAACATACATATATATAAGACTTTATTTTCCTACATGAGTATGTGCTGCAAATGTTTCTCTTCTGAGCTAGAGCCCTCCAAAGTTTTGAAATCAAAAAACAAAAAACAAACACAAAAAACAACGCCTTTGACTCATCTCCTTATAGATACATCTGATCTAAATTGATTTTTTTCATAATTTCTCACCAAATAAGCTCAATTGGACAGCACTTGTCACAAAAGAACCGAGTGACATTTTTGATAAAATTGAGTTATTGATTGATAGAGCTAGCAATACTGAATCTCAAAGCAACAAGTGCTTCTTCTGTAATAACAACTATTTCCCGTCAAAATTCCAGGTAAAAGTGAGCTGGTGAGCCTCATTGATGTCATTGTCCATATGATGAAATAAAATGAGAACTTGGTTCCTTTGGCTGATTAGGTTAAACCTTAATCCGAGTCACGTAAGGAACCAACTCCGACTTGGTTCCTTTCAGTGGCGGCTCGTGCGATTTGGCAACCATGCTTTTTTACCATTTAAACCTATGCAAAAGTATCGATATCTTGGGGGTGCATTGCACCTCCTGAAGACCGATTGTTTTACATAGGTTTAAATGGAGGGATTCCACTGTTGCCACATTGCACGAGCCGCCACTGGTTCCTTTTATAGAATTGGGAACGGACTTAAGTCCGGATTAACGGATTTTAAAATAATCAACAGTGTAAACCAACTCTGCCGTTTGGTTTCTCTTAGAGTTTCGTTTTTCGTGATTATGCCAAAAAAAAGAAGAAAGGAACCAAGTCACTTTAAACGCTAAAAATTAAGTACCTTTCCTACATAGTAAATTCCACTTTTCCGGTGTTGAAATGCAAAAACACAACACGGTAGTTGAATGGAATCAAAACGTAAGTAATTCCAAGTTTTTTGTTTAAATGCTAGCTCTTCAACTTTGGACTCAATTTTCTCGAGATCAGCTCCATGTTGAATGCTGTCTAATTATTATCATTGCTAGCAAAAGCATTAAAGCTGTTCAGACTTTAGTGGCACGCTTTTCCAACACCTGCGTGTTGGAATTTTCCCTGCTTGTTTTTTTTTTCTTTCTTTCTTTTTTCATGACGTTCGTTTACAAATGTATTGGCTTTTGAGCAACGTTGCAATTTTTCCACTGACACCCAAATTTCAAATTTCAAGCATTTCGAGTCGATCTCTTTCAAAAACTGTTTTGGGATAATTTTACGTGGCAACCGCCCGTCTACCTACGAAAGAAAACTGTGCTGGTTTTTGTTTCTGTTCAAAAGTTTTACATATATTTTTTTATAATTTCTTATCATCACTTTTAACTTTAATTTGAAAGATTTTATTTCAATAAACTTAAACTTTCAAACCACTCGGGGCGTATAAATCCGAACTCACAATCAGTTAAACGAACGAACTTTTAATTTTGAAAATCATGCAACAGTGAGACAATGCGAATAGACGAATCTTGCGCCAAAACAAATTCTTCGTTCTGACTAGGGTTCCTCGCTCACTTTAGAATTGTATTACTTAATTGCTCATTCTGAAATAGCGAAGTCATCGAGTGCATTTTTTTTTTTTATTTCGTCAATTTTATTTGTAAGTGAGACATTATTATTATTTTTTTTTTTTTTTTTTTTTTTTTTATGTCCCGACCTCTTACACTGAATATCATCAGCTCTGTGAAAATAAGTGAAAGTGTAAATATCGATCAGTTTTACCAAAGGGAAAAACCGACGGAGTTGTCTTGCCGAGGGCTTGGGGATGTAGACTCTACATTATAGAGTATCATTGGCGCTATATGGGTGCAACAACAGCACAACCCTAAAGTTTTTCAAACGGAAAAAGCATTGTTCTTGCACCAAACGCATCAATATTGTTTCCACACTCCTACAACCCTTGCTGATCGGAATAAATATAGCACTCATAGACATACTGAACGACAAATTAACTTGGAAATTGACTCGGAAATGCTTTCAATGAGGATAAAGTGTTTTTGATTCGAAGAAATGTGGGGCAGTAATATGTAATGTAATAAAGCGCAGACACCAACCTTGCCATTGATTATAGTCAGTATGAGGATACACATGCATCGTCTCGCGTTAAGTACGTCGCTTGTTTGAATATAATTTCAGCTCGGAGTATGTATACAATTAAACGTCGCACACATGCTTACAATTGAGGAGTTCTTCGGTAAAAGGGCGGATAAGCAAAATCATAGTTGTGAGAAAAACGCGTTTTAATGTTAAAAAAGCCTGTAGTTTTAAAAGTTTAAAGAATTTTTTCAATAACTAAAAATTCTTAAATAGACCAAACCATTAGGAATAAAATGAAAAAAACCGCAAACCTCTAGCACTTACGGTTTTCTCACAATTGCGTTTTTCAAAAACCAGTTTATCCGCCCTTTTACCGGCGATCGATTTTTCGATCAATTTTTTCAGACTTAAAACGATTTTTTACAATAAAGATAGCAGTCTGTAAGCTCCCAACAGATATTTTGTATGCTTTTTTCTGTTTTCAAACGCTTAGAGAAAAAAAAAAAAATCATCAGACCCGAGTCTGCGTTACAAATTCTTCCGAATAATACGATCTTCAGCAAATATTACTTGATATTTTTGCGGAAAACGTTAGGAACAAGTACAACCTATATATATTCTGGTAGCTAAGGGTTTAAGGATTCCAGTAAAGCGATCTCCGGTAAAAGGGCGGATACGCGTATCCGCCCTTTTACCGAAGAACTCCTCAATTATTGACAGAGTAAAAAAAGTTGCAATATTAGTTCCATTCTTGCTCTGATAGACTGTTGCAGTGGAGCGATAGATCGGATCGATTGCTGTCTAGATCAAAAGAAAGTCTGATTCAATGTATTTTCCGAATAAGCTCATGTTTGAAAGAAATTTTGGCTGTACTAAATTAAGCAATTAATTCAACGTTTTTGCAATTATGAATTCTGGGCCCTCAAAAATGCCTAATGGGGTTGTTGCACACTTTTGCTGGAAGCGATTAAATAGTCGATTCTGGAGTGAAAACCTCCAAAATTAACGATGATAGCACTAAAAACTTCCAAAATCCACTCCTAAACTCAGTAAACGCTTTTATTTGCGCGAGCGTAATGGTGGCTGCGAGGGCAGTAGTAAAGAGAGATTCCTATCTTAATTCCGTTACTCTCATTATGCTGACAAAGATGACTCACAGAGTAATTAGTCATCAGAGTAGTGATCCACATCCGATGAATGGTACCGTGACATCTAGTGACACCGGTGTCACATGAAAGTCGTCTCTTATTGGTCGCTTTTTGATGGAGTTACAGTATTGTTAGATGAGAATCTCCCATTATTACTGCCCTCAGGTACCATTACACTCGCGCAAATAAAAGCGTTTATTGAGTTTATGAGTAGATTTTGGAAGTTTTTAGAGCTGCCATCGTTATTTTTGGAGGATTTTACACCAAAATCGACTATTAAATAGCTTGTACAGCAAAAGTGTGCAACAGCCCCGTTATGCCTGGTTCCACGACTAAAACTGCCGAAATCAACCACAACCAGATATTAAAGATCAAACGATGCATTTGGAGGTTGGAGTCACCTGAATTCTCGCCAGATTTCCGCCCACATTTATTTCACAAGAACAACATACATACAGGACGTCCGAGAAATGAGTTCACACTTTTGCTGTGAGCGCCTGGTTGATTGTAAAAATCTGGAAAATTCAGGAATAATCTATTACCCCTAAGCGACTTCAGAGAAAATGTCGGGGGGCTCCCATCCCCCTTGAGGGGGGGGGCGTAGACCCCCGACATTTTCTCTGAAGTCGCTTAGGGGTAATAGACTATTCCAGAATTTGTCAGATTTTTACAATCAACCAGGCGCTCACAGCAAAAGTGTGAACTCATTTTTCGGACACCCTGTATAAAGACGTATCTACGCATGTAGATACCAGATTGCACGCAATACCACTGACTGGTTCAGTCAATTTCCCTTTTTGATAAGGACAGACACAGACCTCCACCAGTGTAGGTATCATTAACACCTTGGAAACAAAAGAAGATGTTTAGTTCAGAAAACTTGAAGCGCAAAACTTTTCTCCGAGTGTGCTTGAAAAGTTTTCGAAAGGTTGCATAAAAGAGAAGACCCGACTTCCGCGCAAGACGACGAAACTGCCGAGTGGCCGTTGAGAGAAGAAAACAGTAATTATTGTTAATTATCTAGCTTAAGTAGATCAACCACGGCTTACGCCAAGCACTGATGCAAATATTAATGCTGGCATTGGTACACGGACGTTCAGTACAACGTCACAAGCGGAAAAAAGCGTGACCCAACAAAAGAACTTAACCTCCAAAGCGGCCCAATGGTTGACGAGATGTGTTTGGGTTGAAAACAGACAAATACAAGCCCATAGCACAAAGCTTGCGACAGGTGTCCAATTGCGACAGGTGAATTTTCTATTTCGATTTTGGTTGGGAATCATTGAAACGACAGCCGAATGTCACCAACTGTTGAGAGATGGACAAAGGTTAGATTTTCTTCATGGTTTGCTTTGATGTGTTTTTGTTTGTATTTAATTCTTTTTACAGAACACCGCAGTGTCTGGCGTACCATTTTACAATTTTATTCCGTAATTAATTGAAATTTTGAATTCAAAGCAAAGTTTCAGGTAGATATCAAATTTCAATGGGTCTGTTGCAAACTTTTGCTACAACGATTAAGAGTGTTTAGTCCAATGTAAAATCACCTGAAAAGTGCATTGGTAGCATCAGAAAGTCATAAAATGCAATAACAAACTCACAGGAGGCGTTTAATGAAATCCAAGATGGCGGAGAAATATCGAACAATTTGTATGCATTCACCACGAACATCCAAGGATAGCCAACCTTACAATATCAATCACAAATAATCACAACGTAAACAAACACATGACCTCTACCTCCAGTGAGGTTGTCAAAGTTGGCCATCCTTGGATGTTCGTGGTGCATGCATACACATTGCTTGATACTTCTCAGCCATCTTGGATTTCATTAAACGCCTCTTGTGAGTTTATTATTGCATTTTAAGACTTTCTGATGCCAACAATGGACTTTTCAGGCGATTTTACGTTAGATTAAACACTCTTACTCATTGTAGCAAAAGTTTGCAACAGACCAATTGAGGCAATGGATCACTTAACGCAGTTAGCGATTGTTGGCTGTTGTTTAGTTGAACCCAGTGGCGGCTCGTGCGATGTGGCAACAGCGTAATCTCTTAATTTAAACCTATATAAAACAATCGATCTTCAGCAGGTGCATTGCACCCCCAAGATATCGATACTTTTTCATAGGTTTAAATTGCAAAAAAGCGTGGTTGCCAAATTGCACGAGCCGCCACTGGTTGAGCCCCCGAACAAAAATAAACTAATTTTACTTGTCGCACTTTCATAACACTGGCGGCACAGCATGTGCTGGGTATCTATTAGCCTTTAGTTGGAAAAGGACAACCCATGAATCTTCTTATTTGCAAACAAACAAAAATCCTATCACTTCACCGGAAACGTATTGAAACTCTAAAAAAAAAATTGTACTATAGCAGCCGCAAAAGTTTTGGCGGTCAAGAATTTACGCGGAGTGCAGAAGGTTCCTTTCATTACACTAGGATTGGCCATTCATCTTGAATTCTTGAATGCAAAAACTTTGGCGTTTGATAGTAAAAGGCAGAATCTTTAAATAAACTAGAGCCTATTTAAAGGTAGCGTCTTTCTTTTCCGTCACAACTTCGATCTGAAATCCCATTACGGAGTTAACTTTCAAAGATTCAATCGCTGCACAAGCTTGGAAAACTGGATAAAATAAAACACGGTGTCATTCTGATTGAGCTAATCGCTGGAAACAGTGCCCATGAAATAACACGTTTATCGACTGGTTTATCCTCCCAAAAAAACTGATATCTATAGATATAATATACATAGTTTTCATACATGAAAAGTTCGACAGCAAAAGAGTGTTTTAAGAGCGAACCCGTAGTCCATTCGTACGATACGTGTTTATCAGCTTGCTCGGTATAAACTTCTGATTGTGAGACATACTGCATAAACTTGAATATTATTGGTCCACCCATGTTACTCAAACCATGTTTAAAAAAAAAAAAAAAAAAAAAAAAAAAAAAAAACTTATTTTTATGCAAGCAAATTATTTTAAAATTAAAGAGATGCCGATTTTTGTTACTTGCGGCTGAGAATATCGAACAGTAGGAAGCGAGATGATTCAGTTCTTCTAAAAGTTTGAATCGTCGGTAAATCGTAAAGTTAACATTTTGTGTAAAAATCTGCCCTGGGTCTATCGCTTTTAACCCATTTTGGTGACTAGTTTATCAATATCGGTATCGATGAATTCGTTCCCATTCTGGTATCAATACTTTCATGAGAAATGGCAACTCTCACTCAACTGCCGGTTTTTCACTAGAACAGTCTGAATCTGATAACACAGTGGATGGCGGCTCGTGCAATGTGACAATAACGATGTATTCTCTCTATTTAAACCTTGTAAAAATATCGATCTTTGGGGGACTTACTGAATCTCTAAGAAATCGATACTTTCACATAGGTTCGAATGGCAAGGAAACCAGTGGCGAAGCGTGCAAGTTGGCAACGTTGCAGTTTGTCCATTTTAACCCATGTAAAAAGGTCGAATGCGAAGGTGTTCACCGAACACCCAACAGTTCAATCTTTTTCATGGATTTAAATGGACCTGCAACGTTGCCAACTTGCACGCTTCGCCACTGAAGGAAACATGATTGCCAAATAGCAGAAGCCGCCACTGTGACAACGAATCAACATCTTTTCTACTCAGGCATTGAAGTCTCCAACATTTCAGTCGCATTAGCTTATGTGGCTAAATCTAGGCGTCTCTAAATTTTCAATCGACACAAGAAAATCGGACCTAAAAACCTAGAGAGACTCGATTTCGAGACACTAATTTCTCTGATTGAGTAATTGTTTTGCAACCCCCCTCCCCCCCTCCCTGTAAGTTCAATGACCCGATTCCGCCTCTGGACCAACCCGACCAACCCTTACGAGCCTCACAGACTTTCTTCATGGCGAGACCGCGAGAGACTAGAGAAAAACGAAGTTTTAATGGCGGCTCGTCCTATTTAGCAAACATGTGTTCTTTTTTCGTTTTTTTTTTCCATTTAAACCTATGCTAAAGTATCGATTTCTCAGTGATTTCCTTGAGCCCGAGGATTGATTATTTTACGAAGGATTCCATATGGAGAGAATCCTATGTTACCGAAAAAGACTTGGGGAAAACGAGGCTTCAGTGGTGGCTCGTCCTATTTGATAACCATGTTTTTTGCCATTTGAACCTATGTTAATGTATCGATCTCTCAGGAATTCAGTGACAGTGGCGGCTCGTGCAATTTGGCAACCATGCTTTTTTGCCATTTAAACCTATGAAAAAGTATCGATATCTTGGGAGTGCGATGCACCTTCTGAAGATCGATTGTTTTATATAGGTTTAAATGAAGAGATTACGCTGTTGCCACATCGCACGAGCCGCCACAGTTCAGCGAGTCCCCTAGGTTTAAGCAAGTAGGTTTAAATGGAGAGACTGTGATTTGGCAACGCTCCTTTTACCCATTTAATTACATTAGAAAGGTCGAAATGCCTGGTCATCGCCGATGACTGAAGCGTTCGACTTTTTTGGTGAATTTAAATGGAGAGAATACATTGTTGCCAAATTTCACGCTTCGCAACTGACTCCTATGTTGCCACATAGCGAGAGTCACCACCGCGAAGTTTCAAACCTTACTTTTGCGCTTCAGGCAGACTCGTTTGTATCTAATCGCAGAGCGCAGAATCGGAATCAACAGTTTTATCCACACAGAATCGAATATTGTTGAAAAGCGATTCAGCTCAGCCCTTTGCTGGTCATCCCTAACATTTCGCGATAACTCCCCCCTTTATTTTATTTGCCTGCAGCGAGACCGGTTTCGCGTGTTCGCGGAGAGGATTGTGTAAAAAAGGGGGGAAAAGGAAATAAAGAAAAGCGACGAAAAAAACTGAAAGAAAAAAAAAAAGATGCTCGTAAATCATGTGTTTTGCTATACACGTTCCGTTCAAACCGTTGTCATGGACACGCTGATTCTAAGTATCAGGTAATAATTTATAGACGGCAGATTTTCTTTTTTAAATTTATTTGAAATTTTAGGTTAGAAAAAAATTCTAATTTTGCAGTTTCATTCTGTAGTTTAAAAATAGACAAGAGCAGGACTTCTTTCCTCCCCTCGTAAATGATTCGAGGCTGTGTCAATACCCCGCGACACAAATTCAGATTCGAGTTGAATGAAACTTTGTCAGCATGAGTACAGCTAATGCAGACTCGCTTTTGATGAGTGGCTTGAGGTGTTGATACTTTTTTCCTCCTATTTCGATGACATTTTGTTTTTTTGTTTTTTTGTATTTTGTTAACCGAAGAGAAGTAATAATATATTGACAGTCGCCGCATTATCGTCGGAGAAATAGGATTTTCCTTAAAGCATTTGACAATCCACTAACAAACGGTTAAAGTATTAAGATAGTCCCACTTTTGATGGTTTTACATAACCTCCTATCAAAAATATTTAACCCTATACTAAAATCATTTTATTTTTAGATTATAGCTTTTTTTTTTTTTTTTTTTTTTTTTTTTTTTTTTTATTATTATCGCAGCGGAGTAATAATATGACAGCCACAGCGTTATCGTCGGAGAAATAGAATTTTCCTCAATGTATTTGACGCAGTTCGCAAAAAACGGTTGGTGTAGTAATACTTATGTATGTACTTACATACATTCCCACTTTTGATGGATTTGCATAACCTCTTATCAAACATATTGAGCATTGAGCCCTATACTAAAATTACTATATTTTTTTTTAAACTTCTACCAACATTTTCAGTGAAAGATTTAGAAGGATAGATGTCTACATCTACAAGGCCGTTTTCTGATCCTAAATATGTGATCACTACTACACGTTAATGAGCAGTGGCCGATCGTGTTATTTGGCAACCATGTTTTCCGCCATTTGAACCTATAAAAAAAATCTATTTCTCAGAAATTCGATGAATCCTCTGAAGATCGATTATTTTAGTAGATTTGGAATCCGTTGCCGCCACATTGCACGAACCACCACTGTTGATGAGAAACACTGACTGCTTGCCTCTGATTACTTTTATAGATTGGAGGAAAACTGATTATGCGAACCCGGGTTCAATCGTTCAATTTCATCTTATGTGGCTAATTTCTTTCTCTTCCCTTCATAGAAAAATGAAGTCTCTATTTTTAAGGATTCATTTTTCAAAACTCTTAAAGCCTTTCTTCGTGCTTTTGCTATACCGAAGTAATGCTTCGGTACTACCGCAACTAGTTCTGGGTACTGTTGCTCTGCGAAGCTATTTTAAAAAGCTACTTCGGCTGCACTGACACGGAGAAAAATTTCTATTTGGGGCTACCAGAATTACTTCTACGTGATAGTTAAATGTTCATTCGCGTATCCTTAACTAGATTTCTGGTAATATTCAAAATACATTTTTCGTTGAAACCAGCAATATCTTCACAGATACCAGAATTTACATTTAACTATTCCATAGAAGTAATTCTGGTAGCCCATAATATAAATTGTTTTCCGTGTAAAAACGAGGTTTTTGCAGTGAATTTCAACAGTAATAGTCAACACCTTTGATTTTGTAATTCAAAAATGCAGATTTGTTTTAAATCAGCAAGAAAATTACTCACTTCTAATTTTCAAAATTAGTAGTTTGAGTTTAAATTTATTTACCGTGTGGTCCGTGTGATTGTGTCCGTGTGATAGAATGAAGAACTCATTTTTCTGACTTATCATTTATGACTATTTTTATGGTTTTAAATATTGTTATTTATATGCTAATTTTTTTGAATAATCACAACTTTAATTAATCGTTTTCATTCTCAAGAAGAATTAGATTCTTTAATATGAGGTATAAAAAAAGTAAAAAGAAAGGAGGCAAAACGAAAATAAAAGGAGAAAAAAGCTGAGGAGGAAAATCACCGATTTAAATTGTTCAGTACTGAATCAGTTGCTTTTGTTTACTTTTGATGAGCCGGCCGCTGAACCCAAAAACAAGTTTGAAAAAAAGAAAAGCAATTGAACTCTCAAGTTTTACAATTTAAAAAAAAAAAAAAAAGTAGTTGGTTTAATCTACTTTTGCAAGAGAGTCATTGAACCTTGAGCTGGATACTTTAAACACGGGATTCGGAGAAAATGTGGGTCATACTCAGTATTCAAAACACGAAGACTTTTAAAAATAATAAAACTTTTTTTCTGGTTTTAAATTTTTTATTTATTTGTTCTGTTTTACCACTTGTGGTGGGTCACGGAATATTGACAGCATTTTAGGACTTTTAAAAAGAATCCACTTTTTTTCTCGTTTTAAATTTTTTTCTTTTTTTTCTTCATTGCTGTTTTACTACCTGTTGTAGGTCACTAAAGGATTCAAACCATTTAAGATTTTTAGAAAGAACATGCATTTTTTCTCGTTTTGAATATTCATTGTATTCAGAGCTGCCGATTTGCGTAGATTTAATGGCATTTTTAAATTCACCGGTGATTTCACCGGTTGAGAAAAGATTACTCAGTTCAATTCAGTGTATGACTGTAATACACGAAAATATTCTGATCTGTAATCTTTTCTCAATCGGTGGAAACACCGCCAATGAATTAAAATATATCGGTTAAGAAAAGATAAAAGACGCTAGTATTTTCGTGCATTACAGACATACACTGAACTAAACTCTGTAATCTTTTCTCAACCGGTGGAATCTTCGGTGAATTTCAAAATGTCATTAAATCTACGTAAATCGGCAGCTCTGATTGTATTTTTCTTCGCTGTTTTATCCAACAAGCTATATCAATAGGGCTCTTCTGGCTATGCTATGTTTTAAGTTCTATCCCAAAGCAGTGGCGGCTCGTGCGATTTGGCAACAGTGTTTTTATCCCATTTAAATACATGGAAAACAATCGAAACTCGAGGAGGCTGCCAGCCTCCGCTTGAATCGATTTTTTACCTAAGTTTAAGCGGGAAAAATGCATGGTTGCCAAATCTCACGGGCCGCTACTGTCCCAAAGTGGGACAGCATGGGCGATTTGATTCTGGTTTGTTTGCACCTTTTGATTTTTTTTTTTACCTTAAAAAAAAAAAAATGGTCATTATAATTACATATAATTTATTATATATGTATAATATATGTAATATTTAATTATATATAATATAATAATTATACAGCGTGTTCAAAAAAGTCCGTCCCCCCCTATCTAACTTTTGAACGGCTGCAGATAATAAAACGAAACTCGGGGGATGTTTATAACCTAATGGGAACTACTTTTTGGCGTATCCAAAATTTCCGAGGGGCGCTCCTAAGGGGGGGTTTTGCCCCCTAACTCAAAATTTTCAAATGGCAACCCCTATCTTGTGATACCTCGTTTTAAAGGGCATAAAATTCTAAGACGTTTGGCGCAAACCGGAGGTCGATATCGTTTTTCGTCATCGATATATCGATATTCAAAGTTCGATTTCGACCCATTTTCAAAAAAATCAGAACTCCCATTTGAAATGTCGGAATTTAGAAAAATAGGAGTCAAAAATACTCTAAAAATCAAGTACTTTCCAGAAAAAAATACGGTTTTGACATTAATCTGGTCTTAAAGCCCCCCAAAATTATTTAAAAAAATGACCCCTCAGGGGGGCTATCTCAAAAATTCCGAGGCACGACTCCTATCGAGTGATACATCGCTTGAAAGAACACACAAAACTGAGCATTTTGGCACAAACCGCAGGTCGATATCATTTTTGGTTTTCGATATATCGACATTTGATGACGGGTAAAAATCCAACTTTGTCATTCGATATATCGAAAACCAAAAACGATATCGACCTGCGGTTTGTGACAAAATGCTCAGTTTTGTGTGTTCTTTCAAGCGATGTATCACTCGATAGGAGTCGTGCCTCGGAATTTTTGAGATAGCCCCCCTGAGGGGTCATTTTTTTAAATAATTTTGGGGGGCTTTAAGACCAGATTAATGTCAAAACCGTATTTTTTTCTGGAAAGTACTTGATTTTTAGAGTATTTTTGACTCCTATTTTTCTACATTCCGACATTTCAAATGGGAGTTCTGATTTTTTTGAAAATGGGTCGAAATCGAACTTTGAATATCGATATATCGATGACGAAAAACGATATCGACCTCCGGTTTGCGCCAAAAGTCTTAGAATTTTATGCCCTTTAAAACGAGGTATCACAAGATAGGGGTTGCCATTTGAAAATTTTGAGTTAGGGGGCGAAACCCCCCCTTAGGAGCGCCCCTCGGAAATTTTGGATACGCCAAAAAGTAGTTCCCATTAGGTTATAAACATCCCCCGAGTTTCGTTTTATTATCTGCAGCCGTTCAAAAGTTAGATAGGGGGGACGGACTTTTTGAACACGCTGTATATATTTAATTAAATATAATTTATAATTTAAAATTATAATTATATATTATAATTCAGTGGAAACTATCCTTTCAAATGAAAAAGCAAGTGTTTTAAACACTTAATACCTCAAAACTTGTAAAGTTGCGCTATACCTAGACACAGAATTTTGCTTCAACTGTCTAGAGGAATTCGGAAAATTTGGCTTGTTTCTGTCATGTATCAGTTTCTTTATCGTGCAAATCCTTCCACAAGAGACCGATTCATCGATTTCTGTGTCCAAGTCGCCACTCTAAAACACTTGCGATTTTGTTTAAAATCCATTTCAAATGGATCTGTCACCCATTTACCCATTTTTTTTTTTTTTTTTGTAACTTTGAAAATTAAAATGATCGAGGCTAATAAACAGTGGCGTAACTTACAGGGCCGCAGGGACCACGGTGCGGTGGGCCCGGAACGATTGGGGGCTCTTATCAGCCGGGTAAAAAAAAGGGGGGGCGAGAAAGAAAAGAGAGAAAAGAAAAACAGAAAGAATAAAAAAAGGAGGGGAGAAGGCCTTCTGTTCCGTTCTTAAGTTAAGGAAGTATATTTTCCTTTAAAAACGCGGATCTTTCTGAAATTAGGCACACTTGTTTGAAGTGAGGCCCTTCTTTCCAAATAAATTAGCCTCATAATTCTGTCTCCTAGGACTTTAGGAGTCTCCTCTTCACCGGAGGTTCGGTGAGGGACTCCCTCCTCATCGCTAGCGTCTAGGCCCCTTCTAACCCTTCCCCACCCTAAATTTTGTTAGAGATTGTTTCAGAGGGCTGTTTACCTATGAAAAAATTGACTGGTACCTAAGATACTTCTCAGAATTTAAGTTCAAAGGGTCTAGTTTAAGTTCAATAAATTTGGTTTCAAACTTAGTCTCAGAAGATAGTTAAAAAGTTCAGTTGAAAAAGTTGGTTCCGCCCATTTAAATACACGTGAATTCAAACGTCCCGCTGAGCAAAAGACCTCCAGAATCTCTAGCGAGAGTACCTAGTTTTCTCTAGGGACTTTATTAAAAACCATTTGTTTTGCTTTTGTGCGGGGTTGCATACTCCGACGTGCGACGGCGTCAATTTCAAGATCAAGATCTAGATCAAGGATATCCAGCCTCTGCAGTCGAGTCTGGTCCGTTGTCGTGACGTACCCCCCCCCCCCCCCCCCTTCATAGCGATGAGTCTGCTTCTGCGCATGCGCGAGTCCCATCACGTCGCGTCGGAGAAGAGCACAGCGGATCTCGGAAAACCCGCAAACCAGTTCGATCGCGATTCGCAGTCCTGAATCAGACCTTTGCCTGTTGCGTCAGAACAACTTCTCCGACCTCTTGGCGACGAAGGGGGGTTTTCCTTCCTCCCCCTCCCCCTCCTTTATTGATCTCCTCACCAGCATTTTTTAACCTTTAACGCCGATACAGTTCCTGATAATCCTAGTGGATTCTCATCTAGAGTCCCTATACACAATATACATACATAATACATTAGACCTTATTGTTAGTACGATAAGAGACGAAAAGTCGGGAAATTCTCAAATGGGGCCCTTGCTATTTTTTGATATAAGTGATTGAATAGGAAATTCCAGAGTAAAATCCAGCGAAAATTACAATCATCACAATACATATTACAAAAGTTACTCATAAAATAACTTTAAAGTTCAAGGCGTAGTAATGAAGCTATGTAGGTACCATAGGAGACAGTGGCGGCTCGTGCAATGTGGCAACAACGATCGGTGGAGGCTGCGGACCACCACTCGAAAAGTGAAAAATCGATTGCTGTTGTTGTTGTTGTTTTTTTTTTTTGTTTTTTTTTTTTTGACAATAGAGGGGGGAAATGAAAACTAACCCGCCCTAGTAGGAGCGTTGCGGTCATAACCTAAATTTTAGGTTACCTAAATTTTAGGTTATGACTCGTTCAAATGATAATTATTAGTCAAAAATTCTACGTTGCCACTTTCGGCGAAAAAAAAGAAACGGGGAAAATTTGGAAAGGATTTCGCGGACCACCAAAACTCGGTCCGCACCACCGGTTGGGAACCGCTAGCGTATAGCAAGAGCCCCATTAACTCTACTCATTCAATCGCTTATAGCAAAAGTTAGCAAGAGCCCCGTTCATAAAAATACTACAACATACACGTGAGCAGCTATGATTGTGAAATACATTACATCAACTCTTGCGTCTAGTTCCAGTTCTAAAACCACTTTGACTATGTTTTCCAAAAATGGAATTGGACAGCTTTGAGATACAAAGGCTCATATAGAAGGGCGGTGATGAGATCAGGGCAGGAAAATACTGACGCGCGATCGGCAATGCGGAATTATTTCGGCGGGAAATTCTGAGATATTAATGGGTCAAACACCAGTGTTGCCAGATTTTACAATGAATAATTGATTTTTACATTTTATCAAATGGGAAAATTTGATAATTATCTGAAAAATGGCAACGCTGTTTAACAAGACCATTCTCAAAAATACGCTCCATTCCTCAAATCTTATTACCCGGGTATTTGTTATAAAACCATAAAGGCTTTCGTAACCAAAGACATTATAAAATAAATAGGTAGAGATCAGTCGTAGACAATGTAATGATTTACCTGCATAAGCATGCGACTTCCATTGAAAAATAAAGTTATTCAGACGTTTCAAGCATCTTGGTGCTCATCCTCAGTGAAATGCACGAAACTAAAACTAAAACTAAAACGATGGAAACTTAAATCGAACCGGAATGAAATACGACATTAAAACTAAACAAAGGAAACACGAGAAATAAAAACGTCTGAACGAACGAACGTCTGAATAAACGTCTGAATAACTTTATTTTTCAATGGAAGTCGCATGCTTATGCAGGTAAATTATTATAAAATAAATGTATATAGGTAGACACAAAGTGCATCCTTTGTAGTGCCATTGGACCAAGTGAGGCAAACATAACAGACTCTAGTCTACAGTAGCAGACGGGGAAGTCTTTAGTTCAAAATCTGGTGGGGGGGGGGTTAGGGGGGAGGGGTTCAACTGGTGTTAAATTAACAAACGTACTCTCATACCCAAACTACTACTTCAGAAAAATAGGAATCAAAGAGTGATGAAACACTATTGAACGATAATTATTTTAACCTACTACGGTTAAGTGATGAAAAAAAGCTTCAAATAACTCATAAAATTGGAAATAGTGAGCAACATTATGGGACTACCAAGATGGCGACGGTTTGCTCGTCACCAACGAGCTATATACCACTGGCGCAACCAGGATCTCTTCCATCTCTCTCACTTCCCATTTGAATGTATGAGGAGAAAAAGGACAGAAAGAGGGGGTTTTATCCCCTTGTCCATCCTTGTCTAACATACGTTTCTGAATTAATTGAGAAAAGCGAGAGATGAAGATACTCTCGTTGCGCTACTGAGCTATGCTATTTTATTCAGTCCTATCCCTAACAGTGGCGTAGCGTGCAATTTGGCTACGTTGTATTTTGTCCATTTGAACCCATGTGAAAAGTCAATTGCGGAGGTGTTCACCGTACACCCAATAGTTCGATCTTTCTCATGATATGAAATGGACAATCTGCAAGGTTGCCAAATTGCACGCTACGCCACTGATCCCTAAGTGTGAGAGCATGGACGATTTGATTCTGGTATGTTCTGTTAATCAACCTTAAATAAAAAATTGTGTATATAGCTAGTTCTAAATGAAAGTACACTTGTTTTAGAATGGCTAGATCTGGACACAGAATTCTAAATCAACAAACCAATTGAGAAAATTTGTCTTGCTTCTTTCATGTGTTATTAGTTGCTATGCGTGCAAACCCTTCTAAAAGAAACAGTTGTATCTATGCGTCCAGATACAGCCATCTCTGAGTCACTTGCACTTTCGTTTAAAACCAATTTCAAATTAATTCATCTCCATTAATTTTTTTAAAAAAAATGTAAAAGTTAAAAACAATGAGGCAAACAAATCCTAGCCCACGTCAAACTTTCCGTAAGAGATGTTCGCCATAGCTGCCTCCGTGGTGCCTCAAAACCACGTCCCAGAAATCCCCTCCATCGGTAGCTTCGTTACTTTGTGACAAGTTTGCACCAAAGATTACCAATCTCCATGGTGATGCAATGGAGCTGTAGCGAAATTTTGCTACTTATAGGCTTATGAATAGTTACTTAAAGGGCAAACCCCTGTAAAAATGACGATAAGCGCACTAAAAAATCACAAAATCCACTTTCAAACTCATGAAATGCTTTTAAACGCGAGACCATAATGGCAGTGGCTTCTCCTTCTTTTTGAGTGGTATCACGAGAACACCTCGCGATGATAAAGCTTCTTGCGATAGGGAAAACCATAATGTAAAATGCGGTAATCTCCGCCATTACGTGAAAGCATTTTATGAGTTTGGGAGTCGATTTCGTGATTTTTTAGTGTGCTTGTCGTCATTTTTACAGGGTTTTACCCCATAATCAACTATTGATAAGCCTGTAGCAAAATTTCACGACAGATCCGTTGTTATAGGTGAACTGATGACTGTAGAGCATTTTTGGCGAATATGCAAACCGCAAGTTCGCCTCAAAAAACCTGCTACGCACTCCTTCTATATGATATAATGTATTTTGTGGTGCGTGAGAACTGATAACTCCCAAAATTCCGGTAGATTCAGTCCACTGCGTATGATAATAATAATAAATAAATAAATAAAAAAAAAACAGAGCTACAAAGCTACTTCAAACCGCTATAGGCTTTCAGACGACCAGCAGCAACGGGACGGGACTCGAACCGCGAGCTTGAACCTGAACTTGTCCCGCGAGCCGCTCGCGAAGGCACGCGCACTCCACGCGAATCCGCGCGCTCACCGCTCGTGCTCGCCCTCGCCTCACCCGCGAGATATAATCGCGAGTCGCCAGTCGCGTACGTCACCTTCATAAAGCCTCCCATCATATAATAACAAGCAAGACTACAACTCGGCGAATGAGACACAATATATAGTATTAAAATGTATATAATAACTCATCAAGCACTCAAGCATGTGAATATTTCGATAAATTATGACCCGCCGCACACTGGATCCAAACTTAGATTTTTTCAGACAAGAAAAATGCTCGTTCTTTTTGCTTTAAAATGGAGTCGGAAGTTCCTACGTTTACAATGTTAAATGTGTCGTTACAAATGCCCCTTTTTCTCAGTGGCCACAAGAGATATTCGAGCAAACTTTTTTTTTTTGCTAGATTCCAAAATTGATTTGAGCAGATTTTAACACGGTTTTTTTTTGCAAAATTAAAAAATTACAAGTTTTACGAATTTTTAAAAGTTTCTTTCAAAAATTGTTCAAAGTTTCGTCTAAAGTGAGTCATAATTAAATGAGGAATCAACATTTTATTTAAAAAAAAAAAAAGTCCACGTTAAAATGTGTAAAACTTGACCGGGGTGGCTACCGCCACTTATAATTAGAGTGTGATGATTCCGGCAAAAAAACATTGTTCAGATAGCTTCAGTATAGTTTCTGAGAAAGAGGGGCAATTGTGAGAAAAAACATAAAATTGAGAAAACTCATTTTTAAAACTGAGCAGCATTTTCTTTCACTGTTTCAGCACATAAATCAGCACTCAAATCTGAAAATAAATTTCGTGCACTGCAATTTATACAACAGCTCATAAAAATCGTACCAATGATCAGAATGATAAAAAATTTGCTCGAAAATGAACGTGAGGATATGCTGAATAAATAAGTAAAAAATAATTTAAATTTTGACTCAGGCGGACTTCCGACACCCCTTAAAAGCATTAGTTGGCGTTGATATTTCTTGTTCATATAACCTTAATTTTTATTCCTGTCCAGTAAATACTATATTCTTTAAACCACAGTGCGCCATCGCCCATCACATTCTCGGCGGTTTAGATGCCACTCGGCAGATATATATTAGATAATATCAGGGCAATGAACGCAAAATATTACGCTCAGAGCAGAGCTGCCGCATACCGTTTTGTGTACATTTAAATCCATTTTTCGTTTCACCGGTTGACTGAAAGAATGCATATTTCAGTTTAGTAGATGACTAAAATCAACGAGCCATGCCAAAAGCGAGGATTTGTGGAACGTGCTTTTGAGGTAACATCGGAGGCCATAGCCGCAGTACAGGGTACTGTCTTTCTCTCTCTCTCAGCCCATTTGACTGCGTGTGTTAGAAAAGGACGGAGACAGGTGCTAAAGTCACGAGACAGCCCCTATATCCATCCTTCTCTAACACACGCGTTCTAATGGGATAAGAGAGGGAAGGACAAATACGTGGATCCGCCTATGTCTTGCACCATAGCCGTAGCCAGGATATTGCCTTTCTCTCTCTCTTAGCCCATTTAACTGCATGTGTTAGAAAAGGACAGAGACAGGGGCTGAAGTCACGTGACAGCCCCTATATCCATCCTTTTCTAACACATGCATTCAAATGGGTTAAGAGAGAGAAAGACAGTATCCTGGCTACGGTTATGACAGAGGCATCCATGATGGAAACCTCTTACTAACATTTTCACGCTGGGCTCCATTTGTTTGCCTCATTTGTTTCAACTTTTGAAATTGAAGGTGGGGGAGGGGGGAAGGGAAGGGGGGAAGGGAAGGGGGGAAGGGAAGGGGGGAGGGAAGGGGGGAGGGAAGGGGGGGAAGTTGTGTCAGATCTATTTGAAAATGGTTTTAAACGAAAGTGTGCGGGTGATACAGAGTGGCTATCGGGACACAGAATGGGTCTGTTGCACACTTCGGCTAGAGTGTTTTAAAGTATCTACTCTTATGTAAAATGCCGTAAAAATGACAATGGCAGCATCAGAAAACACCAAAATTCAACAATAAATTCACAAATTGCAAAAACCACTAGACACTATTCACCCCTGTATCATTCCACCAAGTGCACGATATTTCGCGAAATTAGCGCGGCACATTCAAATAATCACGGCCGTCTTTCATCACAGCTGACTTCATAAACAAATAAACAGTAAACACTGACAGCGTCTGTTTAAATTCTTACGTCTCAGTATCCTCACTTTCCCACAAAAGATTAATAAAGGTACGGAAACCGATATTTGTGTCGAAAACTTATCAAAATGAAACAATAACACACAGGAGTTCCAAGCATGATGATCGAAGTTGGAATCATTCTTGGATCCTGTGAGTTATTGTTTCATTTTGATAAGTTTTGTCACAAATATCGGTCTCCGTACCATTTACAACCTTTTGAGAGGAATTGAGGATATTGGAACGTAAGAATCCGAACAGACGCCGTCAGTGTTTACTGTTTATTTGTTTATGAAGTCAGCTGTGATGACAGTCGGCCGTGATTATTTGAATGTGCCGCGCTAATTTCGCGAAATATCGTGCACTTGGTGGAAAGATACAGGGGTGAATAGTGTCTAGTGTTTTTTGCAATTTGTGAATTTATTGTTGAATTTTGGTGTTTTCTGATGCTGCCATTGTCATTTTTACGGCTTTTTACTTATGAATAGATACTTTAAAATGCTCTAGCTGAAGTGTGCAACAGACCCATTCTAACACAACTATCTAACAATAAGTGAGAAAATTTGTTATGTTTCTGTCATGTGTCAGTTTCTTTATCGTGCGAATCGTTCCAAAAGAAACAGTTGTACCGATTTCTGTGTCCAGACAGGCACTATAAATTAATTGAATTTTCGTTTAAAACCGAGTTCAAATTGATTATAGGCACAACTTGTTTTTCTAACTTCAAAGCTTAAAACAAATGAGGCAAACAAACCAAGCCGCGTGAAAGTGCAAGTGTTGTAGTGTGGCTATCTGGGCACAGAAATGCGGATACAACTGTTTCTTTTGGAAGGACTTTTGGCGATAAAGAAGCTGACACATGACAGAAACAAGCAAAATTTTCTCACATGAATTCCACTTTCATTTGAAAGCAATTTCTACAGCATTGATTACAATTTTTGATTAAGGTTAAAAAATGAGACATACAAATCAGTATTAGATCATTCATGCTGCCACACTTTGAGATAGAACTTCACAGCAAACACGGAGAAAAATTTCTTATTAGAATTATGGGACGTATTATTAAATACAGGGTATAAATAAACTCCGTTTAAAATAACATGAATTCTTATTGATTCGACGATTCTTTCTTGTAAATTATCACAAAGTTCTATTGGATCAATGAGAATTGTTATTGATCCAATAGAAAGTTCCGATGATTCAGAAGAATCACAAGAAAGAATCGTTGAATCAATAATAATTCTTGTTATTTTAAAAGGAATTTATTTTTACCCCGCACATTCAACAATAAGTTCCGTCATCATAGGCGGAACTAGGAATTTTGTGGGGGGGGGGGGCTGAGTTCCAAGGGATCTTAGAGACACCTCAAGACCGCCCCCCTCCAAGAGGGGTATACCATGGACCCCCCCCCCCAACTTACTTAGGCGTATGATGTACTTACAGTTACAGTCGACGAATTAAATAATGTCAGATAACGTCCTGGGTTTTGACTTAAGTAGGCCACATGCGATGCTTTTTACTGTGATAGGTATCGCAGGTAGTCTACTTGAACCAAAATATAAGGCGGCATCTGACATTCTTTTGTCGACTGTAAGTACCTACATCATACACACAAATTTTCTGGTAGGGGCTTGGCAGACCTCTGGGGGGGGGCTTAGCCCCTCCATTTGTAAATCTCGTTGAGAAAAACATTAATACATGCAATATCTCTTAACCTACCAAATTGTATTGAAAGCTAAACGCACGCATAATGTTGAAAACCTTCGGAAGTCAAGTTTAAGATTATCTCCTTATCCCTTAAGGAAAAATGTACGTTATCGCCGTAACAAACACAAAAGCTCAGTAAGGACATCTTCATGTATTCTTTTATGAAACATTAATACACATCATTTTTTAAAGGACAATCGGCGGGTCGATAGGTCTCAGAGTCAGACGATTCAAATTGATATTTATAATTGCAGCTGCCACTTATAATAACACTTCCTCAAATTGAAATACGAAAGAACCAAACGAAGATGTGCAGACACTGAGATACAGACATAAACACACGCTTGGAATTCTGTTTGCATAATATACAAACATGAAGCGCTCCTTTGTAAAGACGATTGATTTGAATAGAGGGAAAACTCAATGCGAAAAAGAGACTCTTCGATGGGCGCACCGAGCGAGTCATTTTAAGTCAACGCACGTTTAAAAAACACGTTCTCCGGACGAACAAACAAAAGGATTTACAACAAACATCCTTGTAGAATGACTGAGTTACAATTATTCACAGACTGACGAAAAATACGGCAAAATATCCTCATGAATTAATTGTAAAACTGATTTGTTCATCCGAGCAATTCGGCAAGAGCTGTATAAGTAACCGACCACAATATTCGGAACAATTTAATCAATAAACAAATTGATGGTTGCATCTAAAATTCTAAAACTACTTCCTCACTTTGATACATAGGGGAAAAGCAACAATATTGAAGATGGTAAACAGGTACAGCAAATCTTCTCTTATACATTATTCACATGCTCAAGTGCATGAATTTCAATTTCGAGTCATCGATATACCACCGCGAGAAAAACAGATCTAATTTGGCAAGCAACCCTTATCAGTCAATTTGCTAACTGCAAAGCACTGTGGCAAAATGGGGCTGTTGCACATTTTTTCTATAAAAGCAATGGAGCTGTTGCAAACTTTTGCTACATGCTTATTAATGGTTGATAATGGGGTAATAACCAGTAAAAATAACGATTAGCGCACTAAAAAATCACGAAATCCACTCCTAAACTCACAAAATGCTTTTAAACGCGAGACCGTAATGGCGGCCGGGGCCGCCGTTTTCATCGGGGCTCCCTATCTTCAATCAGCGCCATCTACACGAGGTGTTCTCGCAACACCACACAAGAAGAAGAAGAAGCATACAATTGCCATAAGAAAACCGCGGCCTTGGCCGCCATTACGGTCTCGCATTTAAAAGCATTTTGTGAGTTTAGGAGTGGATTTCGTGAGTTTAGGAGTGGATTTCGTGATTTTTTAGAGTGCTAATCGTTATTTTTACAGGGTATTATCCCATATTCAACTATTAATAAGCCTGTAGCAAAAGTTTGCAACAGCTCCATTTAAGAGTCGGTTCAGATGTGATACCTGCAAAAAATAACAATGTTGTAGCACTAAAAACTTGGGAAATCCGAAAGATACACCTAAATTCATTAAATGTTATTAAAAGCGCCAGCATGATGGCGGCGTTGGGTACATATAATGGGAGATTCTCATCTTAATTTCGTCACTCTTTCTCTAGTGGGGAAGAAGAATCACAGGATAACTAGTTTTGCTAGACAATGGCGGATACAGGGGGATGGCGAAGGGAGCGATCGCCTCCCCCCCCCCGTTCGGCCCAAAAAGTGGGAAAAGAGGCGAAATGAAGCCGGAAAGCAAGAGCGAAAAAAATAAAAGGGGGTCACAAAGAGGCAAGAATCCCAAATTCGCCCTCCCACCGTTCGCGAGGGCTGGATATGCCACTGGGCTCATCACATGGGCAAAAACGTGATGTCGCCAAAACCCCGCTTGTGACCCCTCTATCGATTCAGCTTGGAAAATGGAGTCGATCGCCCTCAAGGGTTTTTATATCCTTTGCAATGGGGCCGTTTCACTCACAGCAACACTTGACTCATCCATTGGTGGATAAACGGGGGTGGCGAAGGGGCTGATCGCCCCCCCCCCGTTCAGCCCAAAAAGTGGAAAAGGGGGAAGGAAGGGGGGAAGCAAGAGGGGGGGAAGAAAAAGAGGTCACTAAGGGGCAAAAATCTCAAGTTCGGCCCCCCTCCGTTCGCAAGGGCTGGAACCGTCATTGTTGCTAGAGGAGTGATTGACAGCCGATTGATGGTGGCGTGACACCTAAAGACACCGGTGCCAAAGGAAAATCTTCTCTTATCGGCCACTTCTTGATGGAGTAACAGTATTATAATTATTACGAGGGGCGTTCAACTTATAAGTTTCCCTATTTTTTATCTCTGGCCTTGTTAGTGCTAGACAAATTTCATTTATACGATTAAATTTGTCAAATCCTCAGCTTTCCAACGGTATTTTTGTTTTTGAAATTTGAGCAATTTTTGTAGGAGAAAAAGCTATATTTCTACACCCGTGTCGAAAAAGTCCCCCGCCAACTTTTTCAGCAAAAAGGTCTCGCCTGTTTTGAACAACAGCATTCGTCTGATCAGCGACGAAAATGAGCCGTTATTGCTCCATACCTGTTGCTGCGCTCACTTTTTGTCGTGAAATCTTATCTAAGATGATCACATATTGTCGGCAAAAGTACCGCACGTAAAGTTCCAGTCAGATGACCACCTGAAGGATACCGTGATGAATTTTTCAAGTCCTTAGACCGAGAGTTTTTCGCCCAAGGTATTGAAAAGCTGGCTCATCGCTGCAAAAAATGTATCAATCTGGAAGGAAATTATGTGGAAAAGTCGTAAAAATGGAATACTTCAAAACTAAAATGTATCTTTTATTTTAAAGTTTTGCGTTCTTCATTCCAAGTGTCAAAGTTAGTTTTTACTTTCCAACTCAGAAGTTGGCGAGGACTTTTTCGACAGGGGTGTAGAAATATAGCTTTTTCTCTTACAAAAATTGCTCACTTTTCAAAAACAAAAATACCGTTGGAAAGCTGAGAATTTGGCGGACTTAACTGTATAGATGAAATTTTTCTAGCACCAACAAGAATAGAGATAAAAAATTGGGAAACTTATAAGTTGAACGCTCCTCGTAGATCGGAACCTCCCACTATTAGTGTCCAACAACACCTCTACGGTCGAAAGCTTAAAAGCATTTTATGGGTAATTTTCATGCTGCCATATAGTTGTTTTTGAAGGATTTTACCTCTGAATCGCGACCCTTAAACCGCCCGTAACAAAAGTTAGGAACAGCCCAATTGAAAAGATATAAGTCGACTTAATTCGGGCTTTACACAAGACCCAACAAAGGACGGACTGACGACGCGCGACGGTCCCTTGTCATCTACCCTAATGAGCGCGAATCCTCGTTCCTGATTGGTTGAAACTCTACCTAACGTTGAAGATCAAAGGACAGTCCGTCCCGCACATTTTTTGGTCCCTGGTATTTGAATCAAACTGAGACAAATCACACTTCATCACGTGACTTTCATAATAAACGATAGTTTTATCGAAGCCCGATGCCTTAAATGAGGTGAACATCGCATAGGCATATCACCTTGTACATAAAAGGCCTGTAGACAAACGGCGAACTTTATAGGGTGATGCTGCAATTCCCTGATGGCCGGCGGCCGTGAGAGCACGTCTTGTGTCAAATCGGGAGAGCCGAAAAGACAAGCGTACGTAACATAATTTTCAATGCCGAATTTTTGACACAATTTCTTTAATATCTCTCTCTCTCTCTCTCTCTCTCTCTCTCTCTCTCTCTCTCTCTCTCTCTCTCTCTCTCTCTCTCTCTCTCTCTCTCTCTCTCTCTCTCTCTCTCTCTCTCTCTCTCTCTCTCTCTTCTATCTCCCTCCCCCCCCCCTCTGTGTGTATAGAGCAAAAGTCACCGACTCATTGACAAGTACATGGAGCATTGTTCGCACGTGCCTATGAAACAGGCGGCGACCGAATGATTGATATTCTGAGGTTCCGTCGAATTCGCAATGGACGCCAAGAAGGGCCATCCGTAAAGAAGCGCCGTATGGATGTGCTAAAGGTGGCCGCGGCCAAGCTAGACACGCACACAAACGAAACATTGAACATCAATGGCCTCATTTCATTTCGCCATACACTGTTCAGTAAACGATACATCGTGATATCAATAGCGAAGCGTGAAATTTAGCTACGTTGCATTTTGTCTGTTCAAAACGAGCGTTCACAAACAGTAAGATGCCTGTTCACCAAAAATCCAATAGTGCGATCTTTGTCAGTGGCGTGCAATTTGGCAACCGTGGTTATTTCTCATTTGAAAACATATAAAACAGTCGATTATTCTGTGGAGGCTTGCCGGCCGGCCTCCTCAAGAATCGATTGATTTACACGAGTTTAAACGGAAGAATTGCATGGTAGCCAAATCGCACGAGCCGCAACTGAAAAATATCGAACTATTGGGTTTTCAGTGAACAAGAATCTGATTTTTTATGAACGTGGGGTTTGGAGAGACAAAATGTAACGTTGCCTAATTGCAAGCTTCGCTATTTGATATCACGAGGTATCGTTTACTGAACGGTGTGTGGTAAAATGAAACATGAGGCCATATTGATGTTCGATTTTTCGTTTGTGTGCAGGTCAATATACACCAGAGCAGGCTGATTCTTAAACTTCCCGACTTTTGCATCGACTCCAATCACCGTTTTCCACTCTTATCCAATCTATCCAAAAGTCTGGAATTTCAAGAATCGGCCCGCAGGAAAGGAGACCAACAAACACCAAAATACCTTGAAAATATCTGCACAATCACAAAATTACTGTCATATACTATCAGAATCTTTGTCAGTTTGAAGAAAGTAATCTTTCACCCCATATATTTTGTAAGAGCACCAATCACAGGGAAATCTTATTTATTTATTTATTTATTTATTTATTTATTTATTTATTTATTTATTCATTTATTTATTTATTTAAACGGGACAAGCCCTTATTATATTCAAACATGTAATGAATATTTTTGGATATGCAAATAGAACTGTTTCACGTGTCCGGTTGTAATATGATCTAAATTGCGTAAACGAACGCATGTAAAATTGGAATCGGATTTTTTTTTTTTATTTCATGAGTTTGAAAAGGAGAGACTTGTAAGTATCGGTTCGACTAAATCTCGGCTGAGAAAATGCACCGGGTCATTTTGTCTCTCCATACTTATTGTAAGATTAAATTTAGAAAATGGGTCTAATCTCGATGGGTTCCATTATATTTTGCGTTGATTTGACACGGAATAACCCAGTATGGTTTGCAACAAATTCATCAGTGCACATTTCTGAGAACCAAGGCACGCTCTTTTCAGAATCAAGAAATCCGCTCCATTTCTGCATCACCTCGCTGCGGTATGACTATAACTTTCAGCTTTGGAAGACTGTCATGTCAGTCCGTCACCTACATCCGACTTAAATACAAATAGCTTCACCAGGAAACTGCTGATGGTCACTTGGAATTTCCAATACAACTATTTGTGTCATAGTCACATGGTAATTTTATCATCTTCAACGTATGCTAGGATTTAAGTCATACACATAAAAACACTTGATAAGTAAACGAATAAAATTTGTTTTATGTGTTATACTTCCAGTCAGGAAATTGAGGAATTTTCTAGTTTTCTCTCATTATCAGTGTAGATTCCTTGTGTTTGTAAAAAATAAAAAAAATTAAAAAAAGAATTAAAAAAAAAAAAAAAAAACTTATTTCATTCAACTTAATACGCTTCTGAAGCTTTTCCTGATGGCACGTCATTGGCCGTCCCGCTTTAATACTGGAAAAAAAACTATTTGCTTTCAAAACCGATTAAATATGAAAAAAAAAAAAAAAATAATAAAAAAAAAATAAGCCGTCAGGCAACAAAGCCAAGTTCCGCGCGCAAAGTCGCTAGAGAAAAGTGAACTAGAATAACAGCACAACCTATCCTAACCTAACCTAACCTGTGTGTGGTCACTTTCAAGTTTCATGACGATCCGTGAAAGGAAAACTATACAGTATTAAAATAAACAACCGTTCAAAAGTTAAGAGGGGGGGGGGGGGAGGACTTATATTACAACCTGTAGAAAAAACCGAAACATGAAAAATCAGCAAAAAATAAATAAAATAAAAAATATTGGTGAAGGAAAAAAAAAATGGTAAAAATTTGAGCTATTAATATTTTTGGTCAAATATTTAAACAATTTAAGAAAAAAAACGAAACATGAAATATCAGGAAAAAATAAATAAAAAAAAAAAAAATACTGGTGTCGAAAAAAAAATAATAGCAAAAAAAAAAATTGGTAAAAATTTGACCTTCTATTATTTTTGGTTGCATATTTAAACAATTTTAGAAAAAAACCCAACATGAAATAACAGCAAAAAGACAAAACCTATAAAAATATACTGGCGTAAAAAAAATAATATCAAAGAAAGGAGAAAAAAATTGTTATTATTTTTGGTCAAAAGTCGAAAACCCGTGGGTGAAGAATAACAGGCAGAAATGGATATTAATCCAATTACTTTAACCAAAACACAGTTACATAATAGTTCAGTACAGTTCAGAGTCGAAATATTTACATGACTGATACGAAACTCGCAGAAATTAGCTGAAGGTGACTCGGAACAGTGAGAAGACTGCGACTTTGGAATGAGCCAAACAGCTGAGCTAGAGATCGCCAGATGAATAATTTCAATTCATACACGTATAGACAAGACTATTAAGCTATAGGATAGATAAACTAGTCTCGTTTCGATGGCGTTATATTTTAATTCATAATCGACCTTGAGAGTTAGTGGTGAGCACCGCTTTTAGTTAACTGATTATTAAAAGAGATGAGTTTTTTCAAGGTAACGTGCCGACATCGGCTGATGGACCACAACTTAAAGCTGATGACTTCAAAATACAAATACAGTTGGTTCTGACTGGGGAATTTCGCCGTTTCAGTCCCCCCCCCCCCCATCCCAGCTGATATCAACAGTTTGAGACTGTTAATCGTGCTTGATGTTTTGAAGAGCCCCCCCCCCCCCTTACGGACCCTTCATAATTCGAAACAAAGACGGGCTTAACACTGGCGTTTGGAAAATCAATTTCTTAAACAAGTTGCCAAGTCGCGTCGCGGCCGCGGCGCGCGGCTGGTCGGGTGAAACTTTTTTATAATGAGGCATTGCATCCGCTGTTTCAGTGGAGAAAAGGAAAGGAAACTTTGAATATCATGATTGTCATGATTGGGGCTCGTGCAAACTTTTGCTGAAGGGAATCGAAGAGTTTATTCTTGCATATAAACCTGTAAAAAAGACGAAAAGTTCACTAAAAAATCACAAAATTCACTCACAGGCTCGGGCTTGGTTGCGGCGGCTTCATCGCAGAGCCCCACAGTTCATGGGGCCACGCAACAACCTTTCCAAAAAGTGTCGCACTCCCCCATAGTGCGTGGGGCCACGCGACACTTGAATTTTGTCTTAAAAAAAAGTGCCTTACAAGTGTCGCAGAGCCCCACAGATTTTTAAAGATTTCTGTGGGGCCGTGCGACAAGTAAAATATTAATTTTTCCACCATCTGACCAAGTGTCGCGTGGCCCCACGAAACAGCTAAAATTAGGATTTTAATCGAGAAGATTGTGGGGCGTTGCGACACTTGGTTTTCATACATTTTCAAGTGTCGCACGGCCCCACAGCCGTCCAACAAAAGTTGTCCTCTAGTCCAGAAACTTTTGAAAGAAGGACTCTTATCATTAAGTGATTGGAGGTGAGCTCGTGTGAGTAATCAAAGCTAGAACTGATAAAGATTTGTCAATATCAGGGTTCTGTGGGGCATTGCAACACTTGATTGGGAAAGACTGTTTCGTGGGGCCACGCGACACTTGGTCAGACCTGAGTCGAAATAAGTTATCTTGTTATAAAGTGATTAGAGGTGAGCTAGCATGAGTAATCAATTCATCGAGTTATTAGAGGTAAGCACCAGTGAGTAATCAATTCATGAACTGATAATGGTTAGTCATTCTTTAATAAAGGTTAGTCGTTCCTTATCAGGTTCTGTGGGGCTTTGCGACACTTGATTGAGAAAGACTGTTTCGTGGGGCCACGCGACACTTGGTGGTGAGTCTAGTGTTTCACAGCCCCACAAAAGAGTTTGATCCCCAAAGCCAGTATTGGTGCCCAATCAGCTGATAACAAGGTAAACTCTAAATAGAGGAGGGGCTTTGTATCCAGAGAAAGTATTTCACAGCCCCACAACTAGGATTGATTGGCGTAGGCAAGTATCTTTTCAGGGCAAACCGTCTAAATGCCCTGATTTAAGCCACCTCAGCATTAATTATAAACTGTTAAAACTTTCAGAGATGGGTACTCACCAGTAGACAGTGAATAACAATAGAAACAGATGATTCACCGAGTCGCAGGAAAGTCGGTTGCTATGAGTTAATGATACCAGGTCTGCCGAAAGGCAATCATGGTGTCTCAATCAAAACAACCGGGGAAAAAAAGTGCTAAACTAAGCTATGGTAAAACAGTCGCGATTTAGCTTTTCAGTTTGAGCTTTCGAAGCCACATATATATGATATAAAGTAATAGAAACTTGAGGTAATTGGAGCACTGCCACTTTTAACAACAATTCGAAGGAACACTCATGAGGAAATAGATTTCTTAGCTTGGAAACGTATCCGCGAAGCAAACAATTAATAACTATGCCAGGCACTTAATCCTATTGTACCGTATGTAAATACACAAGATCCCTGATGAGGGAGCTTTGGACAGCAGTGCATTACGCTGGGGCTGGGTAGGTAGGGCTGTAGGGCTATGTCTAGTAGCACACGAATCACCGCAGCTGAAATCGACGGGACAGAAAATAATTCACCGAAACATGAGTTTCACAATTTTAAAATTAACCGAGACATCTAGCAATATGACATAATGTTACGGCAAAGGTTATAACGAAGTGCTTTCAATGCAGGGAATAAATATAAACAAATGACAATGCGACAAATCTGGTCACTTGGTTAGGTTAGCTGTACTGTCACTGTCAATGCGAGGGTTATGTTGATGCCTGATGCACAGCAACCGTTTGAGGGGCGTGTCCCGAATCTCAGATTCCAGGCGGGAACGTAGTACCGCTAAATTCAAATGAACGGGTCGACTTGTGGAAGCGCGTCTCCTTTCTTCCTACGTTTTAGTGTGTGTATACTATGGAATGCCGTTTGTCCATTTACCCAAACTTCTTTTCGTGTTATGTAGTGTGTGCGCGCGATGCGCCAAATGTCCATTTACTTCATCAACTCGGTGCTCGCTATGGACCAAATGTTAACTTATTTGTTCAACTCTGTGCTCGCTCTCTCGCTCTTCCTCCATTAATCATGCAATTTTTCAATGTTGCCCGATCTAAATTTATAATTCAATTAAATAAACTCTTTCTTCGCTCGCAAAGTTCGATGATTGCGCGCGCGCTTTGTTGTCTGCTATGTTGTTGATGTTCTCTGTCTACTCATTTTGTGTTCTCAACATTGTAGCCAGGTATGGAACACCGTTTTTTGTGTGTGGTTTAAAACAAAAAACAAAAAAAAAAAAAAAAAAAAAAAAACTAAAAAAACTAAACAAAAAAAAAAACAAAAATCTGAGTATAGGATTTCCGATCTATTTGTCCGTGATTTTAATTAATTAAACTTCATGCAGAATAGCGAAAAAATTAGCTTAATAAACCTCAATTTTTAAATATTTGTTGAGGGTGGACCCCTAGACCCCCTTGCCTACCTGGGGCTATCCCACCCAGATCCTCCACAAGGGATCTCATATCTTGCTATCCCACAAATGCAAATGTCTAGCGACGCCACTGGAATAAAATGACAGAATGAGGCGAGCTATACGGGGTGTTAAGAAGAAAGTTTCCACTGCGGTTTTTTCGGAAACGGCTGCGAATTTTGAAAAACAGCCAAACACGTGTCCAATGATATTGAGGGGGACCCATTTTGGGTGGGTTATTTCTTTCGGCCCCCCCCTGGTAGGGGCGGGGGAAGGGGTAACCCCCTTTTTTTCTTATGGGAGCCCTATTTTTTTATTTCAGTATCTGAAAGAACAAAAAAAAAAACTTTTTGGCGCAAACCGAAGGTCGATATCGTTTTTCGTTTTCGATATATCGACGGTCAAAGTTCGATATGGACCTATTTTCAAAAAATCATTACTCCACTTTGAGATACCGGATACCGGAATTTAAAAAACTAGGGGTCTAAAATACCCCAAAAAAGCAAGCTCTATTTAGAAAAAAATACGAATTTGACACAAAGTTAGCCAAAAATAGGGTTTAACGCCCCCAAAAATTGACAACGTTTTTGCCTAAATTTAACTTTGACATTCGATATCTCGAATGTGAAAAACGATATCTACTTCCGGTTTGCGCCAAAATGCTCAGTTTGGTATGCCTTTTTGATCGATGTATCACTCGATAGTCGTCGTCTCAAGGAATTGGTCTGATGGGCCCCCCTGGGGGGCAAAGACGTTGACAATTTTCGGGGGCGCTAAACCCTAATTTTTGCTAAATTTGTGTCAAATTCGTATTTTTTACTAAAAAGAGCTTGCTTTCTGGAGTCTTATAGACCCCTAGTTTTTTAAATTCCGGTAACCGGTATCTCAAAGTGGAGTAATGATTTTTTGAAAATAGGTCCATATCGAACTTTGACCTTCGATTTATCGAAAACGAAAAACGATATCGACCTTCGGTTTGCGCTAAAAAGTTTTTTTTTTTATGTTCTTTCAGATACTGAAATAAAATAAGCTGTAGGGAACACCCTACGAACACTTTCTCCCTCCATTTTTATCTGGGGGGGGGGGGGTCGAAGGACCCCCAGACCCCCTTAAGAAATCTGGGGGAGACCCCCAGACCCCCCTATAGTATTCTGGGGGAGACCCCCAGACCCCCCCCCTTTAGAATTCTGGGGGAGACCCCCAGACCCACCTTTAGATATCTGGGGGAGACCCCCAAGTTTCTTTAGAATTCTGGGAGAGACTCCTAGACTCCCATTAAATTTAAAATATTTTCACCTCTGGACATAATTCCGCCTTCAATCCGAAGTGTTGGCGATTTTGCAGAGAAGCTGTACAAATAGTTGCCTACTTCATCCTTTGAAGGATGGGTTTTGAACTGTGGATCTTCAAAAGAAATTTTTTAGTTTGGTAGTTTAAAACCCCCCCTTTAAAGATGTTCTTTGTTTGTAGATTTTGTACCTCAAATGTCAACAAAATTCATCCATCCATTTTCTTTAGAAGTTTAATTTTCTTTGGATATTCTATTTTTTGGGTTTATTGGTGGAACAGCTATTTTGCCTTTAAACAGTTTCAGACATAAGGGTTGTATATTATAGTTTTACATTGAAAAGAAATCCCTGCCTAGGTTGGTTGCAAACTTTTTGTTGCAATTTTCATCAAACATAATTGAGTCATGATTGAATTTCTTATTCCAAGTATTACGATTGTTTTTTTATTTCCTTGGTTTCAAAGAGTTTTGCTTGATCGCACCTATATTGGCCCTTGAAACGGTCTTAAAGGTTTTTGATGATGACTGTATGATAGGAATATTTTAGTGGGTCAGTAACATAATATGTTTGAGCAAAGTTTCATCAAAATTCATTCCATGAATGATTGACTCCAAGTTTTAACATCAATTTCCCGCTTTAATTCATGTTTTAGGGTCGAACACCCCATTTTGATTTTTAAACTCTCTTAAGTGTTGTAAATTGTATCTGTAAGGAATACTTTCTTATATAGACTAATTGTAGATTGTATTTGCCAGTTCTTAAAAAAATTCATTGGACCAAACCTGAACTATCTCAATTAATAGGATTATGTTTTTATTTGCTTATATTCCCATATTTTTTTCTCAATCCCACCTATATTGCCTCTTGAAAAGGTTTTATCAGTTGTGTATGGTGACTAAGAAAGGAAAATATCTTAGTATTTTCATAGTGGATTGTGTGTACAAAAGTTTTATCAAAATTCATCGAGCCATAATGGATTGACTCCAAGTTTAAAGATTGATTTCTCACGATAATTCCATTTTTTGGCTCGAGCGCACCGATTTTGATTTTTTAAACAGTCTTAAGGGCTGTATATTGTAATGATAAGAAATTCTATATAAAGTAGAGTAAATGTAGGTAGATAGATTGTTTGTGCTGGATTTAATTAAAATTAATTGGACCTAACCCGAATTATCTCAATAAGTAGGATTATGTTTTTATTTGCTTAATTGGTCTTATTTTTTCTCAATCGCACCTATATGGTCCCTTGATTAGGTCCAAAGGATTTATTATGATGATAGTGAGAAGAAAATATTTTAGTACTGCGGTAGTACATTGTGTATACAAAGTTTCATCAAAATTCATCCAGCTTTTAGTAATTGGCACTGCTACACAAGATTAATTTCTCACTTTTATTCCATTTTTTGGCTCGAACGCCCTAAATTGATTTTTTAAACGGTCTTAAGGGTTATTTTACTGAACTGTAAGGGGTTAATTTTACTGTGGGCTGGTTGTAGAATGTTTTTACAAATTTTCTTCCAAATCCAAAGATCCAATATTGAAATATTTAAATTTTTCTCTTTTTTGACCCATTTTCCCATTGATTTTAATGGAAACCATTTTCTGATCAGACATTGACTTCAAAGATTACAGTTTGGATTTCTGCAATGAGACCACACTTAGGAGTTCTTTTAGGGAGCTGCACCACTTTAGAGCTCCAATAGCAATACCTAATTTTGACTGTAAACTTTGACATCCATTATTGAGAGAATAGATATGAAATTAGTTTTTGGACAAAAAATAACTGATTTTGAAGTGGTTTTCATGGATTTCTGCCACGAGAGCTGCAGATTCCGAATTCAGCCGTGGCTCCCAACGAGCGATAGAGGGGGGCCACACATGTCCTGAGCCCTATCACAAAGTGAGGCAGCCAGGCAATATGATTCAGGTTTGTTTGCCTCACCTTTTTTAACCTCAAATTGAAAATTTTAACAAATCCAGTGGAAAGTTGTTTTAAAGATAGTGCAGAAGTTGTAAAGTGGCTTTCTGGACACAGAATTCTAATAAATCTGTCCTGATGAGAAAATTTTGCTTGTTTCTGTTATGTGTCAATTTCTTTCTCATGCAAATCCTTCCAAAGATACAGTTACGTCGATTTCTGTGTCCAGACAGCCACTCTAAAACACTTACACTTTTGTTTATAACCAATTTCAAATGCATTTGTTGCAATTTTTTTTTTTTTTTTATGTAAGTAAAGGTTTAAAACTATGAGGCTAGTAAACCGAGCCTGTGTGGAAAACGTCCACACGAGATTTCCACTGCTGCCTCAACATAACGTCCCACTTATTGTTAGTTCCTCGCTTTCGAATCACGCGGCACCGAGTATCATACTTGCCTCTCATTGGTCAGCCTTTGTTCGAGTACCTCGTATACAGTAATCTCTTGTTTACAACATCGTGTGAAGACCCTAACCTCACCAAAATTAAAAATAGTAACGTAACATAACACTCACCGCTCTTTAAGTGCATCGAGCTTTTGCAAGGCATTATTTTTTTTTACTTTTATTCTCGGTCCATTGTAATTATTAGAATGAAACTTATGTTTCGGTGAATTATTTTCTGTCCCGTCGATTTCAGCTGCGGTGATTCGTGTGCTACTGGACATAGCCCTACAGCACTACGTACCCAGCCCCAGCGTAACGCACTGCTGTCCAAAGCTCCCTCATCAGGGATCTTGTGTATTTACATTCGGTACAATAGGATTAGGTACCTGGCATAGTTATTAATTGTTTGCTTCGCGAATACGTTTCCAAGCTAAGAAATCTATTTCCTCACGAGTGTTCCTTCGAATTGTTGTTAAAAGTGGCAGTGCTCCAATTACCTCAAGTTTCTATTACTTTATATCATATATATGTGGCTTCGATAGCTCAAACTGAAAAGCTAAATCGCGACTGTTTTACCATAGCTTGGTTTAACACTTTTTTTCCCCGGTGGTTTTGATTGAGACACCATGATTGCCTTTCGGCAGACCTGGTATCATTAACTCATAGCAACCGACTTTCCTGCGACTCGGTGAATCATCTGTTTCTTTTGTTATTCACTGTCTACTGGTGAGTACCCATCTCTGAAAGTTTTAACAGTTTATAATTAATGCTGAGGTGGCTTAAATCAGGGCATTTAGACGGTTTGCCCTGAAAAGATACTTGCCTACGCCAATCAATCCTAGTTGTGGGGCTGTGAAATACTTTCTCTGGATACAAAGCCCCTCCTCTATTTAGAGTTTACCTTGTTATCAGCTGATTGGGCACCAATACTGGCTTTGGGGATCAAACTCTTTTGTGGGGCTGTGAAACACTAGACTCACCACCAAGTGTCGCGTGGCCCCACGAAACAGTCTTTCTCAATCAAGTGTCGCAAAGCCCCACAGAACCTGATAAGGAACGACTAACCTTTATTAAAGAATGACTAACCATTATCAGTTCATGAATTGATTACTCACTGGTGCTTACCTCTAATAACTCGATGAATTGATTACTCATGCTAGCTCACCTCTAATCACTTGATAACAAGATAACTTATTTCGACTCAGGTCTGACCAAGTGTCGCGTGGCCCCACGAAACAGTCTTTCCCAATCAAGTGTTGCAATGCCCCACAGAACCCTGATATTGACAAATCTTTATCAGTTCTAGCTTTGATTACTCACACGAGCTCACCTCTAATCACTTAATGATAAGAGTCCTTCTTTCAAAAGTTTCTGGACTAGAGGACAACTTTTGTTGAACGGCTGTGGGGCCGTGCGACACTTGAAAATGTATGAAAACCAAGTGTCGCAACGCCCCACAATCTTCTCGATTAAAATCCTAATTTTAGCTGTTTCGTGGGGCCACGCGACACTTGGTCAGATGGTGGAAAAATTAATATTTTACTTGTCGCACGGCCCCACAGAAATCTTTAAAAATCTGTGGGGCTCTGCGACACTTGTAAGGCACTTTTTTTAAGACAAAATTCAAGTGTCGCGTGGCCCCACGCACTATGGGGGAGTGCGACACTTTTTGGAAAGGTTGTTGCGTGGCCCCATGAACTGTGGGGCTCTGCGACGTAATCGTTGCGGCGAGACGCAGCAGGGCCATCATGGGAGATTCCTATTAAATAGAAACTTATCTCTGATTCCCTAGAGAAAGTGACATAATAGACAGGAATCTACCCCGATACCTGCGTTGAGCCGCCATTACGAACATGCCACAGTAACATTTAAAAAAACATTGGCGGTGCCCCGGTAGAGCATAGGGGACGTTTTGGGAGCCCTACGTTTTGTAAGAGATTAAAAGCCCACCCGAAAGACAGGTCCGCCCGTAGCTCTGTTATTCCATTTCATATCACATTCGCGGTGTCCCGGAAGAGCACAGCGGACGTTTTGAGAGCCCTGCGCCTTGTCAGCGATTAAAAGCCCACCAAAAAGACAGGTCCACTCGTAAGTCTGTTTTCCCATTTAAAATAACATTGGTGGTGCCCCGGAAGAGCACAGCGGATGTTTTGAGAGCCCTACGCTTTATGAGAGATTAAAAGCCCACCCGAAAGACAGATCCGCTCGTAAGTCTGTTTTCCCATTTAAGTTAACATTGGTGGTGCCCCGGAAGAGCACATCGGACGTTTTGAGAGCCCTCCGCTTTATGAGAGATTAAAAGCCCACCCGAAAGACAGATCCGCTCGTAAGTCTGTTTTCCCTTTTAAATTAACATTGGTGGTGCCCCGGAAGAGCACAGCGGACGTTTTGAGAGCCCTGCGCCTTGTCAGCGATTAAAAGCCCACCAAAAAGACAGGTCTGCTCGTAAGTCTGTTATCCAATTTAAAATAACATTGGTGGTGTCCCGGAAGAGCACAGCGGACGTTTTGAGAGCCCTGCGACTTGTCAGCGATTAAAAGCCCACCAAAAAGACGGGTCTGCTCGTAAGTCTGTTATCCCATTTAAAATAACATTGGTGGTGCCCCGGAAGAGCACAGCGGACGTTTTGAGAGCCCTACGCTTTGAGAGAGATTAAAAGCCCACTCGAAAGACAGGTCCGCTCGTAACTCTGTTATTCCATTTCATATGACATTCGCGGTGTCCCGGAAGAGCACAGCGGACGTTTTGAGAGCCCTACGCTTTATGAGAGATTAAAAGCCCACCCGAAAGACAGATCCGCTCGTAAGTCTGTTTTCCCATTTAAATTAACATTGGTGGTGCCCCGGGAGAGCACATCGGACGTTTTGAGAGCCCTCCGCTGTATGAGAGGTTAAAAGCCCACCCGAAAGACAGGTCCGCTCGTAAGTCTGTTTTCACATTTAAATTAACATTGGTGGTGCCCCGGAAGAGCACAGCGGACGTTTTGAGAGCCCTGCGCCTTGTCAGCGATTAAAAGCCCACCAAAAAGACAGGTCCGCTCGTAAGTCTGTTTTCCCATTTAAAATAACATTGGCGGTGCCCTGGTAGAGCACAGCGGACGTTTTGAGAGCCCCGCGCCTTGTCAGCGATTGAAAGCCCATCAAAAAGACGGGTCTGCTCGTAAGTCTATTAACCCGTTTAAAATAACATTGGTGGTGCCCCGGAAGAGCACAGTGGACGTTTTGAGTGCCCTACACTTTGAGAGAGATTACAAGCCCACCCGAAAGACAGGTCCGCTCGTAAGTCTGTTTTCCCTTTTAAATTAACATTAGTGGTGCCCCGGAAGAGCACAGCGGACGTTTTGAGAGCCCTGCAGGCTGATTCTCCCTATTTGAACGAGACGAGACGAGATAGGAAGAAACGATGAATCCCATTGGTTTAAATGGCGTCACGTGACAGATTTGAAGTCATTGGAGCGGGATTGGCGCAAGCTCCGAGTCATGATTTTGAAATTAATGACTCGGAGCTTGCGCCAATCCCGCTCCAATGACTTCAAATCTGTCACGTGACGCCGTTTAAACCAATGGGATTTGTCGTTTCTTCCTATCTCGTCTCGTCTCGTCCAAATAGGGAGAATCAGCCTGCTGGGCCTTGTCAGCGGTTAAAAGCCCACCAAAAAGACATGTCTGCTTGTAAGGCTGTTATCCCATTTAAAATAACATTGGCGGTGCCCCGGAAGAGCACAGTGGACGTTTTGAGAGCCTTGCGCCTTTTCAGCGATTAAAAGCCCACCAAAAAGACAGGTCTGCTCGTAAGGCTGTTTCCCAGTTTGAAATTACATTGAGGGTGCCCTGGAAGAGGAGAGGGGACGTTATGAGAGCTCTGCGCCTTGTCAGCGATTAAAACCGACGGACACTTGCGTAGCCGACGGACACTTCAGAACAGGCGGACAATCATTTTTTTTCCGTTTTAGGCCACGAAGAGAATAGTTTCGCCAAAAATAAGGGTTTCCTTGATCCGCGTGTTCTAGAGGTTTTTTTGAGCACATGTATGCTCTGCAATATCCATTTCAGCTTGGATTTGGTATCAAAAACTTGGGTCGAATACCGAAAATCGCGTCAGGGACGCGTGACCAGCGGACATTTTAGACCATAAAACAGATAAATAAAAGTAAATAAATAACCGTAAAGTGGAAATTGCTGTCGCTTTTCATAAAAATAAGTTATTCTGACTTAATTTTCTTTTCCCCGACAAAATGTTGTCGTTTTTAAAGGCGCTTTCTCGTTGGGCATCAGTTTTCCCGTTTTGAAATTTTGACCCTACACGCCTGAGGTCGTTTACAACTTTAGATTTTATTCCAAAATTGTTATGGATCTATACAATAATGAGACCATCTATTATCTCCCTCCATAATGATAGAATCAAAACAGGAAACCGAGCATAAGGCATAAATTAACCCGTGTGCAAGAGAATAACAACGCCTCAAGAGTTTTGGGTAACACCTAAAATCTCGAAATATAGGTAGATTAAAATGTATACTCGAATTTTCCTCTAACATTTTCCTTCTTTTTTCCTCGTACTATCGGGGATAATCGGAAATAAATCGTTACGAGGCAAAACAGTATGATTACCTAATTTATTTATTTCAAATTTTTTAAACTAAATTTCCAGCTTGGATTAAATTTATTCGAACCAATGTCAGACCTTAATTTGAACGAGTAAGGTTCTATTTTGGTTTGAGTGTATTTTAACTCGGCCGATGATTCGATGAATGATTTGAGATCGCGGGAGAAAAATTTAGAGAAACCATCAGTAGTGCCATTTTTCGAATAAGTTATCCGATTTTCCCCGTTTGACTCAATGAATAAAAATTGATAATATGGGAAAATCAGGCAACATTGCAGATCATAAAAGGATGAATCATGAATTTTTATTTTATTTTTGGCTTCAAGAAGAATAATTTCCAATCATTTACTGTTTTGCCTCAAAAAGAATAATTTTCCACTCATTTATATTTTAATTCAGAAAGAAATAATGTTGCAATCATTTTTTGTTTGCTCGAAAAAGAATAATTGTTGTCCACGCCCATTGGTAAGCTTCGAAACCAGTGCTCCCACTCCTTATTTAAAAAAAATCCAATTTTCCTGAATTTTCTTAAAAATCGCCGAAATTCAGTTCCAAACGGTACGGAAAAGATAGGAGCTTTCGATATTGGAAGAAAATCCAGAAAGTGAAGAGACAGTTTGGACCTACACTAAAAAAACCCCACTTAATTTAACTATTTACACATAGTTACAAGTACGGAAAAAACTTAGAAATCGTTACTTTTACCGTTTGAAATAGTTAAATCACCTCCGTGCTGAGTTAGTTGAACTCTTTCAAATGTTAAAACTAAATAGTTAAATGCAGCACTTTACTTTTCAGTGTAAGTTGCGGTGGTTTTAACCAGGATCAGTTTGACACTCATTTAAAATCATATGAAAATAAAATTGGGAGCTTTGAGATTTTCCAAAATTGACTGAGAAACAGCTAACTCAAAAAATGAGTTGAAAGAATGGGTCTGTTGCAAACTTTTGCTACAGCGCTATATAGAGTGATTAATCTCATGTAAAATCGCGTGAAAAGTCCATTGGTGGCAGCAGAAAGTCATAAAATGCAATAACAAACTGACAAGAAGCATTTAACCGAAATCCAAGATGGCGGTAAAATATTGAGCAACCTGTATGAAAGCACCATGAACATCCAAGATGGCCAACCTCACAACACCGATCAAAACCAATCACAACGCAAACAAACTCATAACCTCCGATGCTGTGAAGTTGTTAACGTTGACCACCATGGATGTTCACGGTGCGTGGACACAGGTTGCTCGATATTTTACCGCCATCTTGGGTTTCAGTTAAACGCCTCTTGTGAGTTTAATACGGCATATTATGACTTTCTGATACCACCAATGGACTTTTCACGTGATTTTACTTAAGATTTAACACTCTATATTGCTGTAGCAAAAGTTTGCAACAGACCCATTGCAATGATGTATCACAAAACGAGTCTTCGAGTCAGAATGATGATAGGGGTCCCATCTAATTTGTTTGTACTCTTTGATTGTTCACTTTTCCCCGCATACAGAGTCTCACTGACCACAGTGTGACGTCTAAGCATAGCCGTAGCCAGGATATTGTCTATCTCTCTCTTAGCCCATTTAAACGCGTGTGTTAGAAAAGGATGGATATAGAGGCTGTCACGTGACTTCAGCCCCTCTTTCTGTCCTTTTCTAACACATGCGTTCAAATGGGCTAAGAGAGAGATAGACAGTGCGTCTAAGTATCATCGCGATCACGATGTTCAACACTCGATCATTAATGTCTCGCTAGCCTTGTAATTGATGAACTGAGAGTTCATCAACATCCATGGATATTTTGAAATTACCTCATCACGAAAACAGACATTATTTTCCAAATTTGATTCGAATATCATTTGAAACGCTTTGAATTCTGAGAAACAGAGCGAGCGAAATTTAATTTGGCGATGCTGTTAACCAAAGCTTTAGAGATTACAGAGCCAAAAACAATCGTCAAATTACTAGCGTAATTTTTTCTTTTACCTCCCATTTCTAGATCAAAAGTGTTTCAAAAGGGAATTAAGGAAAGCATGGGTTTTTGGCGGAGTTTTCCTAGCAACATATACCAACATTAACAAATCTACGCGCTACTCGCGGAAATCTACTCACTAAATGGGGCTCTGGCTACCTTTGGCTATAAACGATTGAATAGTTCATTCCTACGATGAAGCGTATAGTCGCACGGCGGAGCCTCAGACGTACCATGGAAGGTACATATCTAATATGAGGCTTTCTTCTGTGTGTTTCTACAGTGACAGAGAGACGAATAAAATTAGGCTCCAATGACAAATGCAAAGTTCCTTTGCATCTTTGCTCTTAAATGGTGAAGCTACGCAATTTTCATGAGGGATTCCTGTCAAATTTGTCACTTTCTCTCTATAAAAACACACGGGGGAAAGACAGGAATCAGCAATCTCCCATGGTACCTATGCAAGCTTTCAGGGGCGCCATTTCAGATTTATCTAGGGGAGGGAAAGGCCCTCCAAAAATTTGAAATTAGGATGACTTTTTTTCTTCTTCTTTTTTTTTGGGCCCACCTTAAAAAAATCTCTTTATCTCTCTGACTTGATTGGGGGGAGGGGGTGGGGTGGGGGGACAAGGCCCTCCAAAAATTTGGATGATCTTTTTTTTTGGGGGGGGGGGGCGTGCACCGTAAAAAAAATCTCTTATCTCTCTGACTTGATTGGGGGTGGGGGTGGGGGGGCAAGGCCGTCCAAAAAATATGGATGACCTCTTTATTTTTTGCCGTGCATCTTCAAAAAAATCTTTCTGACTTGATTTTTCGGCCACATTGAAAATCCTTGGGGGGGAGGGGGGGCATTGCCCCTTGCCCAATGCAAGCTCCGCCATTACGCCTAATATTTGAAGTCATTTTGTGGGTCAGAGTAAATTCCGTGATGTTTTAATGTGCTCATCATAATTTTTGCTAGATTTTACTCTAGTATTAACTATCTATTCAATCGCTTATAGCAAAATTCAACATGAGCTCCATGTAGGAAAATTTTGTACACGATCTTCTCTGATATTGAAAGCTTTCTAATTCTTAACGTAGCTCTGGCAAAAATGGTCCACACAAGCCTAAAAGGTCCATATCCAATTCCTCTTATACAAAGTGTAAATATCAGAGACAAACAGAGACAGAGCACTAACTGGCCGCAGCTGAGGCACTCTGAATTCTCGCGGATCCAACAAAACAACAGTCAACTTCGCATGGTGTTGAGTGTTGAGCACCCTCCTCTCCTCTCCACTTCCCGCCCCCCCCGTGTTTTCCGAATGTCACCGTTCAACACCATGCGACATCAAAAGGTGTTGAATATTGTTTCACATATTATTTTGTTGAATCCCCGAAAATTCAGTGTGCCTCAAATCTTTCCTATGTATTTCAGCGTAGTGCTCCGTCTCTATTTGTCTCTGGTAAATATGTATGATGGATCCATATGAATCTGTATGGACATACGTGTTGATATCTTCACAGATCTATACTACGAGGGTCGTTCAGAAAGTAAGATTCCCTATTTTTTTTCTCGACTTCTAATTAAGCTACAAAAACCCAGCATCGGAACCGTCATAAACTGACGATTCCAACGATTTTTTTAAATTAAAATCGGACCAATAGTTTCGTCACAATCTTAGTTTTTGTGAACCCACCTTTTTGAATTTCCGTCCACCTCCAGCGATGATTTTTCCAGCAAAATTATCGCTGCGTAACGAGCTCACTCATGCCCACTGTGTGAGTAAAAACTTTCGGCATTTGAGATAAACAGTTTTGACGGACTAACGTTATCAAGATAACGGATCATGAACCTCAGATTTGGGATCAAAAGATTCGCAACGCATCCTGAGCTGAAGGCTGCGGTTATGGGATTTTTCAGCGCTCAACCAAAAAGTTTCTTTGAAGAGGGCATCAAGAAGCTTATTCCGCGATGCGACAAATGTATCGGTGTGCAGGGTGGTTACGTGGAAAAAAGCTAAGAAAGGTAAGGGTTACATACATAATTTTTTTCTCAATTTTATCACATGTTTCGATTTTGATCACAACGATTGATTTTGAACTAAGGTAATCTAGTGTACAATTGAAGCGCAAGCATCGCATCGGAGGTGGACGGAAATTCAAAAAGGTGGGTTCACAAAAACTAAGATTGTGACGAAACTATTGGTCCGATTTTAATTTTTAAAAAAGCGTTGGAATCGTCAGTTTATGACGGTTCCGATGCTGGGTTTAAATTTTTTGTAGCTTAATTAGAAGTCGAGAAAAAAAATAGGGAATCTTACTTTCTGAACGACCCTCGTATATCCATATCAGGGCTTCGGACCCGAGCATTTGAACAACGGGTCCGGGTCCGGGTCCAAGAGAAAATGAATCCTCAGGGTCCGGGTTCGGGTCCGGTCCAAAAAGAAGTGAGTCGTCAGGGTCCGGGTCCAGGTCCGGGTCCACTAAAATTCTTTGGACCTGGTCCAGGGTCCGGAACCGGTTCTGGACCGGTTCTTGAAGGGTCCAAGTAATTATTCGATAAATTTGCGCTTAATGGTTGAACTTTTTTATGCAGGAAGGGACACATTTTTATGTTTACGCAAAAGTGAACTAATGAACAAAACAAGAAACTCATAGCAATTGGTTACTTTCTTCATAAAGTCACCCATACAATAATCTGGTAATAAATAGCAAAGGACAGAGCTAACGGAATGATAAAATAGCAACGGGGTTTTGTTTCCTTTTCTTCCTTTTTTTCTTTCCTTTTCATTTCTTTTCCTCTCTTATTTCTTGCTTTCTTTTGTCCTCTTTTTTTCTTTTTATCCTTCTTTTTTACCTCTAATTTATCCTTTTTTCATGTGCACACTGGACCCGCTGAGGACCGGTTCTAGCGGGTTCTGAATGAACCCGTCCGAAGGGTCCGGGTCCGGTTCAGGGTCCAGAAGTGAAGACATTTTCGGTCCGGGTCCGAGTCTGGGTCCAGAAGAGAAAAAAAAATTCGGTCCGGAGCCGGGTCCAGGTCCAAGCAAAAAAAGGGGTCCGGACCGGTTCCGGGTCCAGGACCGGTCCAGGGTCCGAAGCCCTGATCCATATTACTGATCCACACAAATCCATACTCAATAAGGGGCGTTGGTTGTGGGCCTTAAGGAGCTTTATGAACCATTTTGGCCAGGGACACGTGCTAAATTAGACAACCTCTTTTTCGGCTACACGAATTTTCCTTGAATTTTGAGATGTGTCGAACCTTTTGGGAGCGGTTGCTCTTAGCTTCTGCCACCCTTAGACAACCACCCTGTTTGTTTTTTGTTTTTTTTATCTCGGGTCATAGACTACCGCGGCGGTGGTTCAAGACCGCGGCCATGAATGTAGCCTAGCTCTTCCCCCTGATAATAGACGGTTTTAGTGAGAAGTCAACGGTGAGCCAAAAACCACACCAATGCACTCATCGGTCGCAATCGGTTCTAATAAAACTTGCGTAGCGTTCCAAACTATCTCACTCACTCTCCCGTGACCCCCATGTACACCTATCTCTTTCTAGTTTCGAAAGTCGTACATATACAGGGCCTTGTTTTGCGACATATTATGATCAAAATCGCGTTAAAATTCCTCCAAGAATTCATTTCAGCCAAAACAATTTCACTAAAAGTGTCTCTATAAATACGATTTTTGAAATCAGAGTGAAATGACAGTACATGGGGCCTAGGGGTCACGTAAGCACGGAGAAAAATGTCTGGTTGAAATTAAGGAACGTACTATTAATAATGAGGGTAAAAAGAAATTCCTTTTAAACTAATAAGAATTCTTATTGATCGAACAATGCCTTCTTGTGATTCTTCTGAACGTTCATAATTCTCGTTGAATCAATAAGAATTATCATTATTTTAAAAAGAACTTCTTTTCACCCCAATTTCTTAATACGTTCCGTAACTTCAACCAGAAATTTTTCTACGTGAGAGCGAGAGAGACAAACTGTCTTTGTTGGGAACGCTCATCACCGGCTGCCGACATTACTAAAACCCTCTATCTTTCTTCAGTCCAGAGTCTAGACTCCAGACGATGCATGCCACAGTGAAATAAATCAACCGAGATGAGAATACAGGGGGAAAGAAAAACATTGAACCAAATATTTATAAATAAATAAGACGCGTGATTTTGATTCTGTTGACAGATAAACAAGGATGATACTGCTACTCAACATACTGGCGTTGACTGTGGGCTTTGGATCGGCTCAAAACTACCCTCCTCTCACGGACTCGTTAGTCCAGATCCTGAGCGAAGGTCAACAGTACATGAGCTACGAACCCCCGGACACGAAAATCTTGCTCAAGGAATATGATTTCATAGTGGTAGGCGCGGGCACAGCAGGAAGCGTGGTTGCCAGCCGACTCAGCGAGGTAATAACTAATAACCATAATTAATAATTTATCGACCGCACACTCACAAATTTATCGCTCCCCGTCACATTTTCAAACAGTATGAACACTATTGCGAACAGCACGCGGCAAACCATGCGCGTTGCACGTTGTATAAAGGACAGAGGGCCGATCATTTACTTCATCGTTAAACCGATCGATAAAACTGTCTACGAGTGATGCTATTGGTCGAAAATTGTAAAACTTGGCTGTTGCTATGGTAACCATCGTTAAGAGTCTCGTTTTATAAAGGCTATTCATGAGTAACCTTTAATAAACGGACACTATAACGATGGTTACCATAGCAACAGCCAAGTTTTACAATATTCGACCAATAGAATAACTCATAGCCAGTCTTATCGATCGGTTTAACGATGAAGTAAATGATCGGCCCTCAGGTGTAGATGGAGTGACGCGACGCCCGACGGAGCACTCGATGGTCCGATCGCCTATGCCAAAAATGACGCTAGTGGGGCTCTTGCACACTTTTGCTACAAGCAATTTAACCCATAAATGCCCAACTTCATTTGAACATGTTGAGTGTTTTTTGGTGTTTTTAAACACCATCTTAGAGTTAAGAAAAAATGAAAATTTAAAAATTGAGGACTTTTCTGGTCCAGCTAAATTACAAGTGCTGAGAGATCACAACATTGATTTTTGAGTAAAATTGGTCTAAATTTACTTACTGTAATTTGGTTATAAAAAAAAAAAAAAAAAAAAAAAAAAAAAAGTGGGTCGTTAACGACCCAATGGACATTATTTATGGGTTAATAGTGGAGTCTGGTGTAAAAACTTATTCCAAAATCCACTCTATAACTCAATAAACGTTCTTATTTGCGCGAGCGTAATGGTGGCTAAGGGCAGTAATATAATGGGAGGTTCCTATCTTAATTTCGTCACTCTCTCTATGCTTACAAGGATGATTCACAGAGTAATGATCAGTAGCGTACGCAGGAGTTTGTCTTTCTATCTCTTGCCCCACTAGAACACGTGTGTTAGAAAAGGACAAGAACAGGGGCTAAAACGTGACTTCAGCCCCTATTTCTTTCCTTTTCCGGCACATACATTCATACGGGAGAAGAGAAAGAGAGACAAATCCCTGCGTACGCTACTGGTAATGATCCACATCCGATAAAAGGTACTGTGACATCAAGTGACACCGGTGTCCGGTGTCAAATGAAATAAGTCGTCTCTTATTGGTCACTTCTCGATAATGTTACAGTATTGTTAGATGGGAGTCTCCATTCATTACTGTCCTAAGCTACCATTACGCTCGCGTAAATAAAAGTCTTTATTGAGTTTAGGAGTGGATTTCGGAAGTTTTAAGTGCTGCCATCGTTATTTTTGGAGGTTTATACGTCAGAATCAACTATTATAATCGCTTTTATAGAAAAAGTGTGCAACGGCACCTTTTTGAACAGCATCAACCATCGTAGGTGCAATGTGCATCCACATCCACGATGTATTAAGATCTCTGAGCGTCACGCCTTCGCAGAATCATAACCGTAGCCAGGATATTGCCTTTCTCTCTCTCTCTCTCTCTCTCTCTCTCTCTCTCTCTCTCTCTCTCTCTCTCTCTCTCTCTCTCTCTCTCTCTCTCTCTCATTCTACGAGTACCCATTCCTCTCTCTCTCTCCTCTCTCTCTACTTCTCTCTCTCTCTCTCATTCTCATCCCTTCCTCTCTCCTCTTCTCTCTCCTCTCTCTCTCTCTCTCTCTCTCTCTCTCTCTCTCTCTCTCTCTCTCTCTCTCTCCGTCCATTTGAATGTATGTGTTAGAAAAGGATGGATATAGGGGCTGTCACGTGACTTCAGCCCCTGTTTCTGTCCTTTTCTAACACATGCGTTTAAATGGACTAAGAGAGAGAAAGACAATATCCTGGCTACGGCTATGCTGGTTACGGCTGGAATCTCTTGATGGAAATATTGTATAGGGAGAACCGACAAGACCACAACGAGTTTTGATTGGTCGTTGGTTTTAGACTTTCACGGACGCGAGCAGGAGTCGGCGACACCGAAGGCTCCACGCAAAAGAGTCGACGAGTAGAAGAACGTATGGGAACGGACCGGAATGCCGGCAAATCCACCGGTCCACCACCGGTCTGCTGTCTAGAGTCCCTTGATGGAAATATTGTATAGGGAGTACCGACACGACGCTTTATGCATTTTGACAGGAGTCGATTTTGTCGACCGCGTGAACGAATTCGAAGGTTAAGTTCGACAGTGGACCAGTGGTGGACTGGCGGATTTGCCGGCATTCCGGTCCGTTCCCATACGTTCCTCTACGAATCGACTCCTTTCGTATGGAGCCTTCGATGTCGTCGACTCCTGCTCGACTCCGTGAGAGCCTAAAACCAACGACCAATCACAACTCGTTAAGCTCGTGTCGGTACACCCTATACAATATTTCCATCAAGGGACTCTATGCTGTCGAACTTACCCTTCGAATGTTTTCACGCGGTCGACTCCTCTCAGGTGTATAAAGCGTCGTGTAGGTATACTCCCTATACACAATTTCCATCAAGGGACTCTAGTCACGGCCTACAGCTGTATCTTACTAAACTTAACAATATTGTTGAACGCCTTCATTTTGATGAACGCAACTTTAGCAACACTGGCCCATGATCGATGAATTGCAAACTTTTGTAAACCAAAAAAATAATAATAGAAAATCACTGATGTGATGAAAAAAAAGCACCAAAAATGCGGAATCACCTTTTGGAATTAAAATAGTTAAGTGGTAGAAAAGTTATTATCTAAGAGGTCACGCTCATTTTAAATGTACTATAGCAAAGCGGGAGCAAATATGTATATCTCGCCAGGATAAGCAATACGCTATGCACAAAATTGTATACCATTCAACATAGTAGTAGGTGTGTTGCGGGTTGCATATTCTAGCTAGGATATGCAATACACAGCACACAATATACCATTCAACCAACATACGTATTAGGTGTGTCACTTGTTGCATGCTATTGCCAGGTTATGCAACACGTAATGCACAGTATCAACCATTCAACACACATGCGGTGCGTTGCGTGTAGCATATTCAGATCAGGGACCAAATAATGTTGCGACCTCACAGTACTGTACACATTGATGGTCGGTGAGCACTTGCAGAAAGTTAAAACCACACGCAATCACACTTTAGAGCGCACTATCCAATGTCTTTCGAAGGACCGTCAAGCCGCAACATCATTTGATCCCAGAACGGGGATCTTGCAAACTTTGCTACAGCAGGGGATTGAAGAGTTGGTTCTTTCATAAAAACCTGAAAAATGGCGAAGAGTACACTCAAAATATCACGAAATTCACTCTCAGAATTGAGCTTAATGGCGGAGAAACGCATGTATCATGAGAGATCCCTATTTACATTTAGCCACTCTGCGTTTCCGAAGAAAAAGTGACAAAATAGACAGGAATCTTCCATGATGCCTGCGTTGAACCGCCATTAAGATCTTGCCTTGATGGCAGTTATGTGAGTTCATTACTGAATTTTAGAATTTTTAGTGTGATTTTCGCTGGTTTTTACATAGGATTGGACTATTCATTCGCTGACAGCAAAAGTCCAAAAGCAAGCAAGCAAGTAGGATCGGCATCTTTGAGCCGAGATCCACTACAAAACGGCAGGTGAGCCAACCGTTGCATGTTTGGTTGACGTTCCATTCGTCAAAAAACTGCGCAAATTGACGGCCCGTCAAACTGCAGAGTTGCCTATTTGACGATGGATGGTGTGTCATCTGTTCATCAATCTACAGTAAAAAAAAAAAAAAAAAAAAAAAAAAAAAAAAAAAAAACCAATAAAGCCGTTTTGGAGGTGTTTTGGTCAAGATTATGTTTGAATTTTAGAAAAGTCAGGTTGGCAATTCGAAAGTTTGCAGTGGATTTCGGCTCACTGATGCCAATTTGACGATCCTACTTTGAGCGTGTACGAAGACGTCACGGCCCAACTATTTGTACGGAACAGACGGTTCTCTCAGCTGATAGATGCTGAGAACTTAGGTCTTGTTTTGTTTTTGTTTTTGTTTTTTGTTTGTTTTGTTTTCTTTTTCTTTTTTAAATTTCTAATCGGAAGGGTTCTTTTACCCCGTTCAAAATTTGAAGAGCAATCATGATAATTAAATAATTGTTGCAGGTGCCAGAATGGAAAGTTCTACTGATCGAGGCTGGTCAAGAGGAGAACATCGTTATGGATATTCCTTTAGCTGCCAACATGCTTCAATTTACACAAATCAATTGGAAATATAAGACGCTGCCATCTAATCAATACTGTTTAGGTATACTATTCCACTATTTATGTCTGATTCATACAGAAATAAATAAATACTGTATCATTGAGGACTTCTTGAAAACATACTAAACTTTACGAGTCAAGTTAAAGAGATTCAGTACTGAGCATATTAGACTGAGCTCCAACATTTTAGCAGACTTTAACAAAAATAAAATTAATACTTTAAACTTTAGAATCACGGTACAGAAGCAGTCCTTCCAGATTCTGTACAACTCTAAAGAATATAGAGCCACATTAGCAACAGCTCAGGGACCCCATAGGGTGATGTCAGAATATCGTTGGCATGTACAAGCTGGCTCAGTAAAGTGAAACGAAACAGTGGAAACTAAAACACCATTATTTTAGGAGAAAAATTAATGGCAATATACAAATAATCACTTGAGAAAAAGTTTATGATAAATATTTGAAAGAACTACACATTTTCTTTTCTAAAACCAATAGTTCCCGGTTTCCCAGATATTTCCAACTAAAAGACCAATACCTACGTCAAGAGAGCGTTTCAGTTGTATGCGTCCTTTTTTTTTCTTTGGTCGTTCGTAAGGGGGGAGGGGGGAGGTCAAGTTACTGCCACCATGTGGAGTTCGATTCATCCACAATCGGTCTCGTTTTCTGCCCCCCTGCTCAGAGAAGATCTCATAGCTAATTGAATCGGCTCATTCGAAAACGTTTGTTGTCCAAAATATTTATCCTTAAAAAGACAAATATATAAATAAAAAAAAAACAAAACAAGGGAACAAGTCTGATCAGTACTCACATAGATGCAGCTTCTTCTCAAGAGTAATGTACTTATGATCACAAAGTGAAATATAAATAAAATGGACTAAGAATGTTTTCGCATGAGCCCCTTCCAATATGGAGGACGTACCCACAAAAAAAAAACAAAACAAAACAAAACAAAACAAAACAAAAACTCCAATTTTCCGTCTGAAAGCGGTGAGGAGCATTTCTTGGAGCGGGGTGCACGCAGTTCGCACATCATACAAACCAGGCAGGAGGGCGAAAGTGTCTCTCCACCTGGGCTCGAAGAAATACCCTACTCTGCAAAAGTGTACTATCGACGAATTAAAGATTGTCGCGATATTTTCACACAATTTCAGTCATAGGTGTGAGTTTGGGACTGATCTGCAACGGCTTCTCCACCCCAGCCGCACTGGTACTGGCCTCTCGCCTGAATGATCTGAGGAGTATGAAGAATGGCCGAGCCGGAAACTTGAAGGCAAAACTTGTTAAAATCTCGAGACAATCTTTGATTCGTCGATAGTACAGTGCCACGTGACTTTTAGGATTACGGGTGCGTCAGACCCTGGCCCACAGGCTGGCTCCCTGCAGGTATAGAGGTACTCCTTATTACAAGATTAAATGCAATCGTACATTTCGTATTTAATTTGATGTAATTTCGATTTGATATTTATTTTCCGTCACATTTTCCTCAGCTCTCTGCATTTTATTGCTTAACTCATACTCATTAGTGCGGTTTCGCAGACAGCTTTTATTTTTAAAATATTACGGGGTGTGAGAGCCAAACTTCAAAGAAGGAGAATAACACTTCTTATTTACGCTACTAAATTACCGTGCAATGTATCATTTACAAACGATTAAAACTATCTGTTTTCTTCAAAGCAATACCTATGACCACTACATTGTCAAAAGTAACTGCGACAGCGCAGTTGGGATTACTATAGTTAAAAGAGAGATCGGATAGGATGCGCGCTGGAACGAACATAACCTAAAAAACGAGTTTCCTCGCACTGTCGTCACTACAGAAAAACCAATTAAAGATGAAATTACTAATCTCATCTCTAATCAGTGGCGTAACTAGAAATTACATTTCTCTCACTTTGTCCATTAAAATGTGTACGTTAGAAAAGGGTAGGAAAGGGGAATCAATCCCCTCTTCCTATCCTTTTTCTACCTGTGCATTCGGATGAGTAAAAAGAGAGATAGAATAATTTCTAGTTACGCTACTGTCTCTAATAAGTCGCCGATCATCGAGATGGAACTTGAGCTGATCCAGGATCCGATATTTTTCTCCCTCCGCCCGCGCACATTTGAACACGTGCGTTGAAAAGTATGGAGGTAGGGGCAAAAGTCACGTGATCGCCCCCAAATCTATCATTTTCTAACACGTGCATTCAAATGGGCGCGGGTGGGAAGAGAGAAAAACAAAATCCTGGAATCGCCTACAGACTGTTTTAGACAACAAGCGATGATAGCGAGAAACTAAAATGTTGATCAAAAGAGTAATAACTAATAGTTGACGAACTTCATTATTAGTTTATTTTGTAATTTTAACTAATTTTTTGCAAGGAAAAGTAAAATTATACATTTTTCTTACTATCGTTATCATCTATTGACCTATTGTCCCTTTACCCATTCTATCAAATACGTCAAAATTATTATTATTATTTGATACATCCTACAATGGGTCAATAATTTTACACTATTTAGATGAAAAAAAAAAAATAAATAAAAAAATAACCTTTTCTCCGGGGGGGGGGGGGGGGGGGGGTGTCTCCTAGACCTTCCATTGGAGTTCAAAAATGTTTGCCGCCCCCCCCCCCCCCTTGAAAATTTTTCTATGGGCGCCCACGATGGAAATCTCTTATGAAGATTTTCACACAGGCTCGGTTTGTTTGCCTCACTTTATTTAAACTTTAAATTTAAAAAAAAAAATTGTGATAAATACCGACTGAGCCAGAGCACCCGTACCAGGCATTTTTCTCGGAAACTACGGAATCAAATGATTTGAAACAAAAAAGCCAGATTGGGAATGGACCCAACATTTTTCATTTTTGATATTTTTGAAAGCCCCCGACAGTCCCCCTTCTAAAATTTCAAGGCAAAACTTAGCCCGTGAAAATCAGGCGACAATATTTAATTCGTCGACAGTACAGTTCAATGTGTAAACCATGGGTGCACCCGGGGGGGGCAAGGGGGCCAATGCCCCCCCATAGGAAGAAAAGGAGGAAAGGAAAGGAAAAAAGGAGAAAAGGAAAGAAAAAAATGAAGAAAAGAGAAAGAGAGAAGAGGAAAAGAGGAGGAGAGAAAAAGAAAAGATGGGAAAGGAAATGAGTTCAAAAAAAGTATATCAATGTCATGAAACATATTTTTCCTTGGAGGAACACATCTTTCCCGACAGCAATGTCCTTAATTAATTGTTAGTTTCGCTCGATCTTCTGAAATCTAGATTTCCTGAAGACTCCGTCTTTCTATCAGCATGATGAAGATATTTCCGATATTTCCGATATTTAAGATATTTCAGCATAGTCTCGGAAAATCTCATTTTTCTCTTGAGTTAATTCAATACAGTTTCTGAATAGAATTAGCCTAATTTTGTGTCTAAGAAGAGCTAAATTTTCAAAATTTCCCGGGGGAGGACCCCCAGACCCCCCATATGAAATGACAACTTGCCCCCCCCCCCCAATACAGAAATCCTGGGTGCGCCCTTGGTGTAAACTAAGTATAGCTATTTCATAGGAGCCTGCACTTATTTCCAGGGCTGCCGTTTTGCGTATAATTAATGCTATTTTTCTATTCACCGATGATTCCACCGGTTGAGAAAAGATTACACAGTTCAGTTTAGTGTCTGACAGTAAAGCACGAAAATACTGTGATCTATAATCTTTCCTTAATCGATGGAAACTCCGTTGATTAATTAAAATATCCGCAAGTTTTTTAAAGTCATCGACGACTCCACCGGTTGAGAAAAGATTACAGATGCGAGTATTTTAGTTTATTACAGCCATGCACTAAACTGAACTGTGTAATCTTTTCTCAACCGGTGGAATCATCGGTGAATTGAAAAATAGCATTGATTATACGCAAAACGGCAGCCCTGCTTATTTCTCATATACCTAACTTGAGAGCTTCGCGGAGTATCCTCTTTTTTGAGAGGAGAAGAGAAGGAGAGAGAGAGGGGGGGAGGGAGAGAGACATGATTGGAAAATTTATTAGTCGATCAATCGATTCGGCTGATCAATGAGAGTAATGGATGTCATGCGATCATGTTATAAGAGACGGAATGACGTACTGCATCAAATGCATGGCGCGGTAATTCGCTTTGGCGGTCACCTAGGCGTGCGAAGTCCAATAGGCGTCAACGATCAGCCTCTAATTCATATGATTTGATGTCCACAGGAATGACTAACAACCAGTGCAATTTTCCTCGAGGGAAAGTGATGGGAGGCAGCAGCGTTCTAAATTACATGATCTTCACAAGAGGAAACTACCGAGACTTCGACCATTGGGAAGAGCTTGGAAATCCGGGTACGTACTCTACTCTACTCTCGTCAACTTGAGAGAGGGAGGCGTCAAAATATGATCCTTGGGTCATTTTTTTTTCTTCTCTGCATTCTAGTTCGTTGCGAGCAAACACATCATCAGCAATGGCGTAGCGTCAAATTTGGCAACGTCGCAGTTCGTAAATTTAAACCCATGAAAATTATCGAACTATTGGAAGTTCGGTGAACACCTCTTGCTTCAAATTCGATCTTTTAAATGGGTTTAAATGGACACATTCCAACGTTGTCCAATGGAGCCGGCAAACTTTTGCTACAGGCTTATTAATAGATGATTATGCTGTAAAACCCTGTAAAAATAACGATTAGCGCGCTAAAAAATCACGAAATCCACTCCTAAACTCACAAAATGCTTTTAAACGCGAGACCGTAATGGCGGCCGGGGCCGCGGTTTTCATTGGGGTTCCCTATCTTCAATCAGCGCCATCTACACGAGGTGTTCTCGCAACACAACACAAGAAGAAGAAGGAGCATACAATTGCCATAAGAAAACCGCGGCCTTGGCCGCCATTACGGTCTCGCATTTAAAAGCATTTTGTGAGTTTAGGAGTGGATTTCGTGATTTTTTAGTGCGCTAATCGTTATTTTTACAGGGTATTACCCCATAATCAACTATTAATAAGCCTGTAGCAAAAGTTTGCAACAGCTCCATTGCACGCTAAATGCCACTGATACAGGCGAAAACAGGGGGAGGGGGGAGGATAGACCCCCCACCACCCCAGAGGTCTGTCAATCCCCCCCCCCCAAGAAATTTTGAAAACAAAAAATATTTAGCCTTTTGGCCATGTGATTTGGAATTCAAAGAGCAAAAACAGTGTTCTCCCCCAAAAGACAGGATTGTGAGAGAAAAAGGGGTATCACGGATCTTGATTGTCAGAGTTATATAGCCGTAGCCAGGATATTGTCTGTCTCTCTCTAAGTCCATTTAAACGCATGTGTTAGAAAAGGACAGAAAGAGGGGCTGAAGTCACGTGACAGCCCCTATATCCATCCTTTTCTAACACATGCGTTTAAATGGGCTAAGAGAGAGAAAGAAAATATCCTGGCTACGGCTATGGTCAGAGTTATCTGAGATCATCAGGGCTGCCGTTTTGCGTATAATCAATGCTATTTTTCAATTCACCGATGATTCCACCGGCTGAGAAAAGATTACACAGTTCAATTCAGTGCATGACTATAATAAACTAAAATACTCGCATCTGTAATCTTTTCTCAACCGGTGGAGTCGTCGATGACTTTAAAAAACTTGCGGATATTTTAATTAATCAACGGAGTTTCCACCGATTAAGGAAAGATTACAGATCAGAGTATTTTCGTGCATTACAGTTATACACTGAATTGAACTGTGTAATCTTTTCTCAACCGGTGGAATCATCGGTGAATAGAAAAATAGCATTGATTATACGCAAAACGGCAGCCCTGGAGATCATACACATGAAAAATACATTTTAGCCGAAAATTAGTGTAAATTTAAGGCGACGGTTCTTTGATAATCAGAGTTAAAGATCGGTAGGTCATTGTTTACTTTGGTACACAATATCTCTCTGCTGTACCTACTTGCTATCAGAAATAAATATCTAGCTAGTCAATAAATTGACCAAAACTTTCGTTTAAGATCGTCTATTTGATATTTCATTTAACGAAAGCTACATATCATGACCATGTGCTTTTGAAAACATAAGTAAATAATTTACATTCTTTTGAAACATTTTTATGTCACGACTATGGTGATAAGCCTCCACGTTAAATGGGTCTGTTGCACACTTCGGCTAGAGCCTTTTAAAGTATCAATCAGAAAAAAGCAGCATCAGAAAATACCAAAATTCATTAATAAACTCACGAATTAAGAAAAGCACTGGACACGATTCACCCCTGTATCTTTTCACCGCGTGCACCGTATTTCGCGGAGTTAGCGCGGCACATTCAAATGATCATGGCCGACTGTCATCACAGCTGACTCCATAAACAAATAAACAGTAAACACTGGCGGCGTCTGTTCGAATTCTTACGTCTCAATATCCTCAATTCCTTACAATAGGTTGTGAAAGGTACGGAAACCGGCATTTGTGTCGAAGAATTGTCAAACGAAGCAAGAACACACAGGAGTTCCAAGTATGATTCCAACTTCAATCGTCATCCGTGGAGCTCCTGTGAGTTATTGCTTCATTTCGATATTTGTGCGACACAAATATCGGTTTCCGTACCTTTCACAACCTATTGCGAGGAATCGAGAGTATTGAGATGTAAGAATTTGAAGAGACGCCGTCAGTGTTTACTGTTTATTTGTTTATGAAGTCAGCTGCGATGACAGTCGGTCGTGATTATTCGAATGTGCCGCGCTAACTCCGCGAAATATGCTCGTGCACGCGGTGGAAAGATACAGGGGTGAATAGTGTCTGGTGCTTTTCGTAATTTGTGAGTTTATTAATGAATTTTGGTGTTTTCAGATGCTGCTATTGCCATTTTTACGGCTATTTACAAATAAATTGATACTTTAAAACGCTCTAGTCGAAGTGTGCGACAGACCCATTGGTTCAAATTTCAAAACTCTGACAAAAACTGAAAAAGCGCCGTCTTCCTCCTGAGAAGCTATGCAACACTCAGGCTTTCCTCTTTGACCGCAATATCGTGGACTGCAGAGCGCAGAAGAGAAAAAGAAGGAAATGCATATTTCGATGAACGTCATCAAAACGTCCAAGCTATTAATATTTTCCATTTCCTTTGAGAACAGAACTTCAAAACTTAAGAGTACACGAGAAAAGAGACACCTCACTCGATTTAAGGCATTTATAATTCCATCGTTGAATTACTTCTCAATTGTCTCTATTAACGTCACAGGTGGCACGAAGCATCTAATTTGAACGTGTTTCCTACACCTGATTATGGCAATAATTCATACTTAGCATAAAACAATTATTCAGGCGACTGATAATCTTAATTATGACAGCACCACGGAGTCAAGTTCGCCGGTAGCCGCGGTAATAACAAACCCAACACATAAAAATTGTTCAAGGCTACTCATCAAACCAACTTAAAATCATTACGCTGCAGTTACTCCCGACAAATTTGCTCTTCTTCACAATAACGCAGCCGATTAGAGTCACCAGGGTGGCACGTACACCTTTGACCTCTGGCTGTCTTTCTGGAGTGCGCATCAGAACTTTAGAAGACAGCTCGAATTAAAAAGCTCGTGCTTACGAATGGCATGGGCGGATACAGGGAATTGTCTTTCTCTCTCTCCTCCCATTTGAAAACGTGTGTTAGAAAAGGACAGCAGAGGGGGTCAAAGTCACGTGATGGCTCCCTCTGCTATCCTTTTCTAACACATATGTTCAAATGGAGGGAGAGAGAGAAAGACAATTCCCTATATCCGCCCATGACGGGTGGCTAGACAAATCATCCTCGATGTTACACGCAAAACTTTGAAAGTGGAAAGTTGGAGGGGTGGCGGGGGGGGGCGTATCCACGGGACTGAACGGGTCTGTTGCATACTTTTGCCACAACAAAATAGAACCTTGATAAAATACCTTGTAAACTTCTGCGAAAACAACGATGCCCACATTAAAAACGTTCAAAATCCACTCATTAACTCAGGAAATCACTTCAATTTCAAACAGCCCGCGCTACACTAGACACTATTAGCACCGGTATACTACTACATAGACGGAACCACCGTGCATAAGTAAACAACATCGTAACTACAAAATGATGGGATTCCTTTCCAAATACATGAACTATTGGCTGCATTTGCTGTCTGGTCTTTTCGGTTTATCAAAGATTACAAAATAATATAAGAAACGTACGCATCTAAACGAAACATTCCAATGTTTGTAAGTTCTGTTCATGTTCACATAAACGAGATGGTTTCCATCTATGTAGTTATAAGTCGGTGATATAGTGTCTGGTGAAGCGCGGGTTGTCTGAAATGGAAGGTATTTTCTGAGTTGATGAGTGGATTTTGAAAGTTTTTAATGTGCGCATCGTTATTTCCGCCGAATTGTACGTTGGAAACAATGTGTCATATTGATGTAGCAAAAGTACGCAACAGACCCATTGAAAGAAGTGGCGGCTCGTGCAATTTGGCAACTATGTCTTCTTGCCATTTGAACCTATGCAAAAGTAATCGATTGATGCCCAGGGATTCAGTGAATCTCCTGAGGATAGATTATTTTACCATTTTAAATGGAGGGAATTAAAGAGCATTGTATCTTGAAATATACTCAATCAGCTACAATATGACATTCTTTCTCACAATCAGTTACGGTACGAAGAAATTATAAGAGAATGACCACTAAATAACACACTGTCGACTCGATGGCATTACGGTACGATAGTTTCATAATAAGCCTTTAGGTGTTTTGGAGGTTATTAAAAAGTAAACAGACATGTTTAACATGAACACGCTGCGCCTACGATCGTTCGAAAATTCATCGGAGGACCGATGAACTTCATCGGCTTTACCGTAAACATCATCGGGGAATTCTGATGCATATCACCGGGTTAGTTTAGGTTAGGTTAGGTCTGGAGTATTCTAGAACACCCCCATTGTCATCGTAACCTGGTCCTGGTAGTAAGAAGTTTAAGATAACTCATAGTCGTATAATCTTTATTATCTTACAAAAACGAAACAAAACAAAAATCTATAAAGACACCCAGAATCACCAAAATACACCAAAAAATTATTTTTGGTTTGTTTTTGTCTTCATTTTTGTCCACTTTATTTATTATTTTGTTTTTCTTTCTTCATTTATTTATTAATTTTCTTCTTTGACGATGAAAGTTGAAAACGAAATAAAAAAACTGAAAAAAATAATTCCCAAATTCTAGTAATATTATCAGAAGCACAACGATATGTGAACCACAAAGAAAGTGTAGTACTTTCACCAGTAAAGTCTGGCGTTAACCCCTTATGGACTAAGCCCGAATATACTCGTTTTCTCCTTTAGTCTATTTCACATTGTTTCAGTATCAGGATTCCAGATAAACAAGATTCTAGATGTAGTATAAAAAGATGAGATTTCGACTGGCGCCTTCGATCCGTCGTATATGCAATTCCAACTCCCCCGAGTACGAACAGTTAACTACCTTCCCTATACAAACGGAAAAGTGACGTTCATGTGAACTAACCAGAGATTACTGAGCTAAAGAGATATGGCAAGTCCTATCCCCGCCATGTTAGAAAACCTTTAATCGACATTTCGTAAAAAAAAAAACGCCTTCAAATAGGCTGTGATACAATACGGCGTACCACCTGGTGGACCATTATTCGTAAACATTGCTATTACTGCTTTTAGTGGAAATAAATTCAAGGCACACACTTTGCTGAATTTGTTTACTTTATAAACACGTTGACAAAATGGAAAATGTCAAGGGAAAAATTTAACCACGAAAAGAACCACTAAAACTTTAATCAAAAGTCATTTACTGGCAGCCGAACGCACTTCGGTTACTTTCAGAATTGTTTACAAAATTGGTCCACCAGATCGTATGCCAGTTTGCCTACTTCGTAGGAGTCGATTAACAGTTTTGAGCAGTTCTGCCATCTCTCTTTAGCTTAGTAATCTCTGGAACTATAACCTGGTCTTTAAAGGGTTAATACCAGAGTATGGTTATAGAAATAGAAATTCCTCAAGAGCTATGTTACAAACACTAGAATTCTGGTAATTTTACCATCCCTCACATCGGTTCACATATCGTTACGCTTCTAGAAATCTTTTTTTCTTCAGTGCAATAAAACATTGGTTTATCTTCTTTTTGACCGCAGGCTGGAAGTGGGAGAGCGTTTTGCCGTACTTCAAGAAACTCGAGGACATGACGATCGAGGGACCCAGACGGGACACTCGGATGCACGGACGAGGCGGATACATGACCATCTCCGAGGTCCCTTACAAGACCCCAATCGCCGAAGCTTTCCTCGCCGGAGGCCAAGAAATGGGATATTCCAAGGTCGACGTCAACTCGGAAAAACAAACTGGATTTACTTTCTTACCGGTCAGTGACTTTTCCTTGTTTCCACACTCACTCCAGAAGCGTGCCAGCGCAGCGAGCGCGCCAAGCACCGACTGTGTCCGAGCCAATTAACCGACTGAAGTGAGCTTTCGCTTCAGAAAATAACTTATGAACTAATCCAGCGTTAACGCAAAGAAAAATGTCTCAGTTGATTGCAACGAGCTGTACACTTACATATCTAGAGCACATGACAATACGTATACAATACAGTGACTGGATAAACCACAGTGCGGCCATTTGCCCTCCACCCCTCAAGAGCGCACCCACTTTAGCATGGGCAGCATGCGGAGTATGATTGTTCTTGGGTTTCGGAATGAAGATTTCTCTACCCCCTGTCTGAAAAAAGTCATGAATGCTATGTATAAACCATTTTTAGGGCGGGGGCTTGCGATATTTTTTGCGAGTAACTCAGGAACACACTTCCTCCCTATGGCGCCCGCGTTAAATTGGGTACGCAACCGCGGGGGGGGGGGGGGTGTCAGTTACGGGGAATCGTTGATTTCTCTCAATTTTGCGAACCAATAAGTTTCAAATTTGACAGAAGACCTTCAGTCGTGTCTAACTTGCGTACGAGAACCCTATAAAACCGTAAAAATACTTCTAAATGCTCAAATTCGCGATCTAAGGAATCCGACCAATCAGGAAGACGACCGAAATGGCCGCACTGTGGTTTATCCAGTCACTGTATATACGCCAGTGGCGTAGCCAGGAATTTTTTTTAGAGGGGGGGGGGGGGTGTCCAAAGATACTAATTTGGTCAAAGTCTGAAAACGCAAAAAATGACCTTTTTTAAGGACAAATTTTGGTGTCAAGGGGGGGGGGGGGGGGTCAGACCCCCTGGACTCCCCCCCCTTGGCTACGCCACTGGACTACGCAATATCTATCTTGCCCACATTAAAATTAAATACAGAGCAGAAAAAACGGGGGGGGGGGACCCTTTAAAGTACTGATAAAACCTTTGGTAGAAAATGACCCAACAAAAGGAGTGCAATTTGGCAACGTTTCTTTATCTCCTCTTTAAACACATTAGAATGGTCGAAACGTCTAGTCATCGCCGAAGACCGAAGCTTTCGATTAAATTCAGTTGGTTTGAATCAGTGGCGGTTCGTGCAATTTGGCAACAATGTATTCTATCCATTTAAACTCATGTAAAATATCGAATTCAGGGGGTGCACAGTGCACAAGGAAAATTCGATATATTTAGTGAGTTTAAATGGAGCAGTTGCATTGTTGCCAGTTAGTACGCGACGCCACTGGTTTGAATGGAGAAAGTACATCGTTGCCAAATGTCAAGCCTCAATACTGCCTAACATAATAAATCTTCCACGTTGATAACAGGTGGCGAAATAAATTGTGTCAATCGACTCCTTGTTTTGGTTCAGGTGTAGGCAACCATGCAATATATGCTTGGACTGATTCTGATTCGTGTACTGCTAGGAGTACTAACGACTTGGATCCAGAGCTTCGGTCCAAATCAAATGGTGCGTCTTTCGCGACAGAAAACCAAGAAAAATGCAGTAAAACCAGTAATTTATCGCTCAAAAATTGATAGCAAGTGCTCTCGTACAGTCACAAGTTGATTTCATGAATTACAGTTTGAGTTATTACAATCAAAGCCTTATTTAAGCCAACGTAAAAATATAATCTATCTTTAGGGAAATCACTGAGTCCCTGTGGAATTGATGCTTTTGAATAAGTTCAAATGACAAAAAACATGGCTGTCAAATAGCACGAGCCGCCATGGAGGCTAGGGCAGCTCCCACTGGAAGAATTCAAACTGTAATCAATGAAGTTTATATTTGACAGTGCGAAATCACTTGTGAACGGTTGACCAACGGATAGTTACAATAGTCTGACAGTGCAAAGCATTTTTCATGATTTTCAACCGAGAAACGCCAAATATTTGATTATAATCGTGGGGTTTCGGCTCCGAGACTCTGAGTAGGTAAGGACTCAGTAAAGCTATGGATGTTTAAAACACTAACTGGATTTTTCAGAGAGAAGTGACATTTTTAGCGCGTGAGATAAAAAAAAAACAAAAACAAACCAAAAAAAAAAAAACAAAAAAAACTTATCGGAAAAACGACATCAGAGCCCAAAAAAGTTCCGAAAGAAGTTGGGTGGTGAGCACTTACGCTTGGTTTTAGAAGGCCGTAAATGCTCACCAATCATCTGCGAGGGGGACCATCCGTACCGAACATTTATTGGGCCAAGAAACCTAAGTAGAAGTTCGGTTCTTTTCTGGAGATCACTATGACAACGCTGTAACATGTCAACATTATTGACGATTTGCTTTTGACTAGGAGATATCTGAGAACCCGTGCTGTTATTGATCTACATGCAAAGCATATTTTCGCAGATAGACACAATTAATTAAACTGTTAAACGCGTTTTTCTCGAAAAGCGGTTTTCGCTTCTAAATTGCTTTCCCGGCAAGGTCCACAATTTTTCTTTCTAATGAGCTTTTCTGGTTTGCCAACGCATTGAGGGTTAAATAAGGGCAGACATTACGAAAACTTTCTTTTCTATATTCATACATTGTAAAGAAGAAAAAAACCAACACAAACACTTTTTTATGTTTAAGGGAAGCAGAGGCGTAGTAAGGCGGGGGCGGGCGTTCCGCCCCGGGACCCCGGGTGAAACTATCATATAGGGGTGACACTAACAGTAAATACGCAACAAATCGAGGAGTAAGGGGAGAAAAAGAGAAAAAAGATAGGAAAGGGAGAGAAAGAAGAAGAGAAGAGACGGAATGAGGAGGAAGAGGAAAGAGAAAAATTAGACGAAAATAGAGAGAAACTGGAATAATGATAGAAAAAACGAGAAAAATGGGTGTAGAAGGGAGTTATGCGATTAAAGTATCAACCTGACAGTCTCGGTTTTGGAGATACACACGTGTGAAGTTGTAAAAAATCGTGTGCATATAGTGACGTCACTACGCGGAATCCCCATTTAAAACAATGCATTTTGGTCCAAAATCTCAACTCCGGAACAATGGGACGTAATTAGAAACCAAAGGCATCTTTGTTCTCAGCTCATCAAGGACATTCATTTTCTTTATAACAAACACAACATTTTAGACCCTTGCAACTGCCCCATTATTGTGGACAGAATCCTGGCGAAATCGAAATAAATTAGGACGAGTTCGGTTACTTCAGGAGGCTCTGCAGCGGTACAGTCTGATGAAAAGACAAAATTTGATCCCTTTGACCAAAGAACGTCAAGAGTGGGGGAGGGGCGGTTGGAGATAGAAAAAGCGGCAAAGCATTGACGAGCGAAGACAAGAGTAGAGAGTGGGTTCGTAACATATTCGCACGAGTAAACGCCGAGATGGATAAGCAACTTCTAAAGCTCGGTACGAGTAATGCGTATTGTCTATACATTTAATTGAAGGCGCACTTTATAAGCCGGCGATCCAATACTTGTTACACGCTGATTTCATGGTCAAACAAATCCGCACGAGTATACGCCGAGATGGATAGGCAACTTCTAAAGCGCGGTACGAGTAATGCGTATTATCTAAACCTTTAATTGAAGGCGTACTTTATAAGCCGGCGATCCAATACTTGTTACACGCTGATTTCACGGTCAAAAAATGCTTCGCCTTAGGCATTAGGCATGTGCGACGTCCAGTTTTGTGCATCAAAGTTCGATGCCCAAAAGACATCGACATTTTATCGATGCATCGAAACAAATTTAAACAAGTCAAAAATGAGAAATCACTGAAAACCAAGATACTTTTTTATTCTTTTGAGATGGTTTAAGAGGAAAAAATGACACTTGGGTCTGTTTTTCGTAAAAATATCGATGAAAAACTAGTTTCGATGCATCGGTAGACATCAACATTAGCATCGAATCCATTCGATAGCCGGAAAACATCGATACTTCGATCGATGCATCGAACATCGCACAGGCCTACTTTGCCTCTTGCTTAGCGCCCCTTCCCTCCTCCCGCCCATTTCTACATTCAGAGAATCAGAGAACGGATTCCAGCATTCAAACAAACAAAACCCCGCGGTGGGTATGCAACTTCTACAGCACGGCCCGCGGTAATGCGTGTTGCCTATGCATTCAGTTGCAGGCCCACTGTAGAAGTCGACATCCTAACAGACTGTTTTAGTACAGCGATACATCGTATCGACTGCCGTTCAGGACCTCTGGTTCCAAACGAACTCTGGTTAATGTAATTTCCCCATAAGCGGATTTTTGAACGGAAATGTTGACTATTAAATCAAGAAATTAATGCGACCGTTTTGCAATTTTGAATTTTACGTCCTCAAAAATACTTCAGTATGCCTGGTTCCTTGACTAAATCAGCCGAAATCAATAAGATATTTAAGATTTTACTATGCATTTGGAGGTTAGAATCGCCCGAAATCCCGCCAATTCCACAACAACAACATTTGGGTGATGATTATAACCTCCAAATGCATCGTTTCATTTGTTGGATCGTCTCGATTTCAATAGTTTCAATCAATAAAATCAGCAGATACAGTGGCGTCGCGTGCAATTTGGCAACAATGTATTCTATCCATTTAAACTCATGTAAAATATCAAATTCAGGGGGTGCACAGTGCACAAGGATAATTCGATATATTTAATGAGTTTAAATGGAACAGTTGCATTGTTGCCAGATGGCACGCGACGCCACTGAGCAGATACGATACGACCGCTTAAGGTGACTCTAGGCGAAACTTTTCCAGATTTCAATCCGATGGATAGCGCCACTAGTCGCTTTCAGAAAAAAATCTTGTTTTTCGCGTTTGAAACTGAAACCATATATAAAACGCAAATTTTGAATGGATTTTTTGAGCCCAAAATGAGCAAAATTGCTGTAGAATTAAAGCCGTAAATTATGCAATTCGTTTCGCTACAAGCTTAGTGAGTGAGAGTGAGCGCGAGTGATGATACGTCTGTCTGCCTCACTCGCACTCATTGCGGCTTACGGGAAGTTTCGTATTTCATAATTTCCGGCTTTATTTTTGAGTGTTTCAGCCTGAAACTTTCAGGGTATCTTCCTGAAGTATGCTCGCAGGTGCTGACGTTCCTCAAATTTGTGTTTTTAGCGTGAATTCGTCAAATTTAGCAAAAAACTGTTGACTTTTTAAGCAGCGCGACGCGACGTGGTGTCCACAGTTGGAACTAATCGACCCTGGAATCATCTTAAACAAAACAGTATCATACCACATTTTCTGCTTGAGTTTTAAAAATTTCGTACCGAAAATGTTGAAATTTACGATATTTTAAAAAATGTTGTTTCAGGTAACGCTCCGAAATGGAACGAGATGCAGTACATCTCGAGGATACTTGCACCCAGCTCGCTACAGGAAGAACTTGCACGTTAGAAAATACAGTCAGGTGACCAGAGTCATAATGGACCCGAAAACCAAGACAGCCATCGGGGTGGAATTCGAGCGGAACAGGAAACGGTACCAGGTTTTGGCGCGAAAAGAAGTCATCTTGTCGGGCGGATCCATCGGTTCACCTCACCTCCTCCTGCTCTCGGGTATTGGACCAAAGAAGCACTTACAGGAAAAAGGCATCAAAGTTATCAAAAGTCTCCCTGTCGGATACAATCTTCAAGACCACGTGGCTTTAGGTGGACTCACAGTTTTGGTCGACCAACCCGTTTCAATCAAAACCGAGCGAGTGCTAGGTAAATTGAATTTCGAATTATTTTTTGTAATTAGCAATCATTTTGTTTCAATGTGACTCTTCTATTTGGGAGTTTTAAATTTTAAGGAAAGTAATTGTTCATTCAATTTAAAGGGGCTGTTGCACAGTTTTGCAACACAAGATCGAATAGTACTGTCAGGGACTAAAAGAATGTCAGGCGTCTTCTTGAAGTAGGCTACCCGCAATACTTATCTCAATGAATTTAAGCATTGCAGGTGGCCTACATCAAGGAGTCGTCCGACATTATTTTTGTCCCTGGCTGTGCATTCTTCCGTAAAAAGCAGAGAAAATGACATTGAGCATTCAAAAAAAAAAATCACGAAAGCAAAAATATCCGATAAATATTTTAAACGATTTCTTAGAGTTTTTAAGAATATAACCTTTGATTCTAAAAGACCTTCGGACACGTTCAAAGTAGGATCGTCAAATTGGCATCGGTGAACTTAAATCCACCGCCAACCTGAACTGCCAACCTGACATTTCTCAAATTCAAACATAATCTTGACCAAAACACCTCCTAAACGGGTTTATTGGTCTTGTTGACTGTAGATTAGTGAACAGATGACACACCATCTATCGTCAAATAACGCTGTAGTTTGAGGGGCCGTCAAAGTGCGCACGCGCACAGCTGTTTGACGAACGGAACATCAACCAAACATGCAACGGTTGGCTGGCTCACCTGCCAATTTGTGGTGGAACTCGGCTCATCGATGCCAATGGGGCAGTTGCAAGGGTTTAAAATGTTGTGTTTTTTTGTAAAGAAAATGAAAGTACGTGATGAGCTGAGGACAAAGATGCCTTTGGTTTCTAATTTCGTCCCATTGTTCCGGAGATGAGATTTTGGCCCAAAATACATTGTTTTAAATGGGAATTCCGCGTAGTGACATCACTACACACCCAATTTTTTACAACTTTAAACGTGCGTATCTCCAAAACCGGGACATCTAGGAAAAACCCAAAAGCACCATTGTTCTCAACTCATCGAGTACTATCATTTTCTTTATAAAAAACACAACAGTGTTGCCCCTTGCAACTGTCCCATTTTACGGTTTTGACGGTTATTACATATGAATTTTAAATTAAATTTACTTCCCCGCACCCGGCAGTGGGAGTGTAGCCCCCCCCCCCCCACCTGGTGCAGATTCGGTGCAATCGATACTGCACTGCCCCTGAGCCTGGGGTGAGTTATTATTATTCTTATTACTATCCATATATTATTATTCTTTTTATTCTTATTTTTTGTTGTAGGTAACGCGACAGCTCTCAACATGTTCTTAACTCAACACCGCGGCCCGATCTCAATTCCCGGAGGCTGCGAGGCTCTCGCCTTCTTCGACACCGAAAACGACGACCCGAGAAACCTCGACGGCTACCCAGATCTGGAACTGCTCCTTGTCGCCGGTGCCGTCAGCTCCGAGCCCACCCTCAGACTCAACTTCGGTATCAAGAACAGCCTTTACAACGCCGTCTACAAACCAACAGAAGTCATGGACGGATTCATGATTCTACCCATGATCATGAGACCCAGAAGCTCAGGGTTCATCGTTCTCAAGGACAAGAATCCCTTCCACAGCCCTTACATCATCCCAAACTACTTTGCTGACGAGCGGGATCTCGACATTGCCGTTGCCGGAGTCAGAAAAGTTCAGGCCCTCCTAAAAACCAAGGCCATGAAGGAGCTGGGAGCTACGTTACTTGAAACTCCGCTACCAGGGTGCGCTTCGATACCATTCGACTCGGACGATTACTGGAAGTGTCACGCCAGGCATTTACCTTTTACGATCTATCATATTTCGGGTACTTGTAAAATGGGTCCTAATACGGATAAAACGGCCGTTGTTGACCCTAGACTCAGGGTTCATGGGGTAAGAGGTTTGAGAGTGATTGACGCTTCCATCATGCCAAAGGTGACCGCCAGTCACACGAACGCTCCTGTCATCATGATTGCTGAGAAAGGCTCGGATATGATTAAGGAAGATTACGGAGTACCTACGGACTACTTGATATAATTAAATTGACTGTGGATCACTTCCTGGGGAGGGAGGTTGGGCTGAGAATCGTCGCAGTGTAGTCTCGGATCGTCGAAAAGTGGCCAAAAATTAAAAAAAGAAAATTTCTCATCAAGTTATCATTTATAGACTTTCGATACCAGTTTTAATCTCAAAGAACACTTTAAATAAGTAAGTAATTTAAACTTTGAAATGGCTTTTGAAAATTTTAAATTGAGCTTAACCTTTTAACCCATATATGCCCAACTTTATTTGAACATGTTGGGTGTTTTTTGGTGTTTTTCTCAAAAAACACCACCTTAAAGTTGGAAAAATTTGAAATTTAAAAATTGTGAAATTTTCTGGTCCAGCTAAATTATAAGTGCTGAAAGATCACAACATTGATTTTTGAATAAAATTGGCCTAAATTTACTGTAATTTGGTCCAAAAAAAACATGATAAGTGGGTCGTTAACGACCCAATGGGCATATGGGGGGCCAGGTTAGTTTAAAAGAACGCCACACTTTCGTTTAAATAGCGAAGGTAGTTAACTGTTCGTACTCGGTGAAGTTGGAATTGCCTATACGATGAATTGAAGGCGCCCAGATGAAACCTTGTTTCGTGAGCGTTTTCATCAATGAGTCGCGTTTATCCGGGATGAAGACTGAAACAATGTGAAATGAACAAGAGGAGAAAAACGAGTAAACTCGGGCTTGGACCATAAAGGGTTAAAGGTCGAAAACGATGAGTTTTGGTGAATTTTGTTCACTGATTTTTGGCCACTTTTTTTTAGATCTCAGACCATAGTGCGTCGCATGCAATCTGGCAACGCTACAATTCGTCCCTTTAAACCCAAGTAAAATATCGATTCGAGGGAATGAACTGTGCACCCCCAGTATTTAGACCTATTTCGTAAGTCTACATGGACCCAATACAACGTTGCCAGATTGCACGCTACCCAACTTTCCACTGAGAAATACGAGGTTTGGGTCTCGAATTTCCAAATTACGGCTGTAAATTCAGTCGAGACGAACAACTCTTCTCCAAAATATTGTGAATGGGAGAACTATCGTTGTTTCACTCAACATCTCAATTGATCATGACTCATGACATGTGGTTCTGAGCTTTGAATTAGAAGCTTCGAGAGGGAAGAATTCGTGGCAATTTGCTGGGTTAAGAAAGGTCATGATGATTACCCACTTGGCCGTGGAGCAGTGGCGTAGCGTGCAATTTGGCAACGTTGCATTTTGTTTATTTAAATCCATGTAAAAGGTCGAATCGAGTGTGTTCACTGAACTCCCAATAGTTCGATATTTTTAATGGTTTTAAGTAGAGAAAGTGCGGCGTTGCCATATTTCACGCTACGCCACTGCAGTGGAGGCTCGTGCAGTTTGGCAACATTGGATCATCTCACTTTAAATCTATGATAAGTAATCGATTTTCAGGAGGCTCAACAAACCTCGAAAAAAATCGATTCTTTTGCATTGGTTTAAATGGCAAAACGCATGGTTGCTGCATTGCCACTAATGATGGCGAGGAAACGGTACTGAGTACTTGACTCGATCTATATTTTGTTTCGTATAGAAAGAAATAAAATATGAATAAAAAAGTAACTTCTCGCGACCTAAACGAATTCAGACTGATCTTAAGTTTGGTCTCTTCACCTCTCATCTTGAGAAAAAAAAAAATGCCATACGAATTTAAAACTAGTCATATCTTCTTGAAAACTCGAAAATCTAAAAAAATCTAATAAAATAAAAAATAATATAAAAATAATAGAATATTACAAACCATATGCAAAAAAATTTGACCATAAAATTGAATCTGACACAGTGCTTATTGATCGTTTTGTGCTTGATTCAAAACTCATTAAGAGGTCTGAAGATTAGATTAGACAAAAAATTCTCTCATATCTGTCCTTTTACCTCAAAAAAAATTATCTGATCATATCAACAAAAAATTTAACCCAAATGAAAAGAAGAGTTAGATAACTTCTGGCTGACTATAAGAACAATCATTTTTACATCGGACGGGTCTGAAGATGAAGGATACGTCTGGATTAGCAAAACGGACAAACCGGCAAAAAATTTAAAACTTCCTTCCGCATGCGAAGCAAAACTACCTATTTGTGTTTCTTCTTCCATAAATGAAATAAAATGTGATATTATTTACGAAATACTCTAATTATTAGAATAATAGTACTAGAATTCTGTTATTCCTAATAAAAGAATTTTTATATTAATGATAATTGATATGATAAATAGATAATCATACACAGAGAAGAAAAATGTTACCTTCATGAGCGAAAGCACTAAAGGTCGATTTTTTGTTTTTTTGCTGAGATTCTGTGAGAAAAAATTAAAATGATATTACACAGAGGTATGATGGCCTACTCAATACTTTGTTAAGTAAGTAAAAGTGCCATCAATGTAGTCCAATATGTGTCAGGTTATCACCATTTTCCTTCTTGTTTCAATCTATTGATCACATAATTATCTATTTATGTCTGATATGGATGCCCATGAAATTATTATAAAAAATTGACAGTGAAAGCTGAAAAAATAGGAAAAACATGATTTACCTCTTCAAAATATTGAAAAACTCATTTTCTTTAAAAATAGAAGAAAACACACTATTATTTATTAGACTGTAGATATTATTTATTTTAGCTTTAAATCTTAATTAAGTGATATTTTGAGTTGATTGTAAAAAGATTAGTTTATAGATGTGTCTCCTCATTAAATAAAAAAGGAAAAAAAAATAAAGAAGTAATGATGAAACACCCCACACCGGTCTGTGTATTAGATGATTATTTAAAATTCATTCCTGTCCTCCGTACGTATTCCATACTGGTCTTAATTTCATCTCAAAGAACAACAGATTATCTTGAACCGAAGTGTGTTGGTCCTAAACCTGTCTGCAAATCAAACACTCAAGTTGTGAATCTATCACTGATTGGTTGACACGCAACTGTTCATTTTTTGCAACAATCTGTTGTTAAAGTTGAGAGGAAAGCAGAGTTCCCCAGAGAGAGTGGAGGTTATTGGGGGGGGGGGGGGGAGGAAGGAGCCACCACACTCAGAAAAAAGTTCTAAGTAGCCTAAGAACCCCAACTTTCTTTGTCTCTCAAAATTTCTTTGGGCACAAAGAAAACCATATTCACACTTTGATGAAAGGTAAACCAGAAAGTTTCACCACTAGAAAATTGTGTGAAGCTAGAGTTTAATTATGCATATTCAGTACCGGGATCTGACAAGAACCGTTGTCTTCTTCCGAAATGATTCAAGACGCATCGGTTAGAAAGCAGTTGAAACTCAGTGCAAACCAACTGCTCACCTATGCGTTTTGAGACATATTGGAAGCAGGCACCGCTACATCAGAATCAGTTACTCGAAATGCCTGACGGAGAGTGACAGTAGTGGATCTAGACATTTTGCAAGGGGGGCAGGGGCTCAAACTTACTTTTTCAACAAAAATCCCAAAATTTCCTCACAATCCTTTTATAGAGTGTAAAATTTTGGCTCAAGGGAGGCTACCCGCTACAGCCCCCTTGTATCCGTCACTGAAGAATGAAGAAATTTGTGTAGATTTGAAAATGCGAAACAATACTTAAACTTTCAAAATCAAGAGGATAGCAACATAAGGGTGACATCAAATGTCAAAAGCCATCGACAAACAAAAAGCGATTAGAGAAGTTTGCCATTCACGTTGGGCCTGTGAGTCTTGATATTTGAAGACACTTCCACGCAGATGGAGATGGAAAATAATCAACAAGCTATACACGGTTACACAGTGGCGTCTCGTGCAATCTAGCAATGCAGCATTCTGTCCATTCAAACGCATGAAAAAGGTCTACCTAATAGAGGTGCGAAGTGCACTTCCTCGAAACGATACTATGCATGGGTTTAAATGGGAAAAATGCAACATCGCCAGACACCACTGTATTTATCTAGAGTGGTAGTCTTAAGGGTAACCTGGAGCTTGGAGGATTTTTAGTTGACCGTTACGGCTTGGATTTTTCTATCTTCCCCTACGTGTAGAGGTGTCACGCAACAGAGTCAATGGACGTACTGTTCAGCAACCTCAACAACCAAGATACAAAAGAAAATATGAGAAAAGTTACGCCTTAACCATAGAGTCCCTTGATGGAAATATTGTATAGGGAGTACCGAACAGAGCTCAACGAGTGCTGATTGGTCGATGGCTTTAGGCTCTCACGGAGTCGAACAGGAGTCGACGACATCGAAGGCTCCACACGAAAGGAGTCAATTTGTAGAGGAACGTATGAGAACGGACCGGAATGCCGGGAAATCCGCCTGTCCACCACTGGTCCACTGTCGAACTTAACCTTCGAATTCGTTCAGGCGGCCGACTAAATCGACTCCTGTCAAAATGCATAAAGCGTCGTGTCAGTACTCCGTATACAATATTTCCATCAAGGGACTCTACTTAACCATAGTCTAATAACCTTCCTCATCAGTCAAACTGTGTAACATCTGACACACTTTAAATAAATGTTTGACTCACTAAACACGGTGAGACACCTGTTGAACAGCCCCTTAATAACTTCTGATATTTTGGCTCATGCTGTAATTTTAAGTTCGTAAAGTACTCAAGTCATTCGAAGGTAATGGTCAAGACGCTTGATTATTCTCATCAGACTCATCAAATTTTGATTTAATGGGAATGAGGTGATCTAAAGGTAAACATTGAAGTGTGTAGATTCACACAAAGGCAACCGATACCAGTTAGCTCCTAAGATTTTTGGAATTCTTTTCAATCTCCCTCAGTAAAAATCTAATCGTTTTTCATGATTTCAAAGAATTTTCTGGGCGTAGAGCCCATGGAACAACAGGTGTGCTTTTCAGCTAAAAACCTTCATTTGCTTATAAAACACAATTCTCAGGAAGAGCATGTACCCATTGTTTTATGGGCCCTATTTTCGGATATGTCCTCTATTTCTCTGTCATTCGACAAAATTCTGCTTTGAAAAAGTAACAAACCTAAAGATTTTTCTAAGAAGAGAAGCTGAATACTCTCTTATATCATGATGACTAAAGGTCTGCTGAAAAGTATAAGAATAAGAAATTGTATTTACAATAAACTGTGCAAAGACAGGCTGAACCTTGAACTCAAATATAAACATAGGTACTACAGAAACCTTTTAAACTCCCTAATTCAAGAGGCTAAAAATCTATATTACAAAAACCTCCTAAATAAAGTATCCCACGATCCCAAGAAAACCTGGAAGATAATTAACACATTGAGTGGTAGAGTTGACATAAGTAGAGGACAAATTCACACTATACAAGCTGACGAACTCAACACACACTTTAGCACAGTAGGGAAGCGACTAGCAAGCAGTATACCAACTAATACTAAACCTCAAAAGGAAAAGGAATCCTCTACTGAAAACCCTCAGGGCTCCCTTTATTTTCAACCAACGGATAACGCTGAAGTCTTCATGGTCATAGGTGAACTAAAATTAACCAATAGCACTGGAATGGATGGCATAACGGTCCAACTCCTTAAAGATAACGCACCTGCACTAACGGGCCCCCTTACACACATCTTTAACCTAGCTCTAGAACAAGGAACATTTCCAAATGATTTTAAAAACGCAATAATAACACCGATTTATAAAAACAAAGGTGCGAAAACAGACCCATCAAATTATCGACCAATTTCTATCCTTCCAAACCTATCCAAAGTATTTGAAAAAATCATAAAAAAAAGGCTGATGGGTTTTCTAAAGGCAAAGAAATTTCTGGCTGAAAATCAGTTTGGTTTCCAACAAGGAAAAAATACATCTCAGGCAGTTGGGTCACTCGTGGATGGAGTATGCGACAATCTGGAAAAAAAACTAAAAACAGCTGTCATATTTCTTGACCTAGCTAAAGCTTTTGACACTGTACAGCATGCCATCTTAATACGTAAAATGTGTAAAATGGGAATTAGAGGAATAGCCCTTAAACTCTTTAAAAGCTACTTGACTGGAAGAACACAAGTTACTCGTAATGGATATGTCAGTAAATCCATGCCATTAGAAGTCGGGGTTCCTCAGGGCACTGTTCTAGGACCCCTTCTTTTCTTAATCTATGTAAACGATTTCTGCAAACAGACCATACCAGATTGTCGCATATTCATGTTCGCGGATGACACGGCCCTACTCTTTTGCGGAAAATCATGGAAATCTCTAGAGACCATAATTAGAAATACCATGAGAAATTCTATATTACCATGGTTTTCTGCAAACCTACTGTCGGTCAATACCACAAAAAGCATTTGTCTCCCATTTACCACACAAGGTGACTCAGTTCCAAATAATTTTGATGTAAAACTACACTTTGAAAATTGTAAGGAAGATACTTGCCAGTGTGAGGAGCTACAATTAGTGAAGGAGGCAAAGTATCTTGGTGTGCTAATCGATAATAGTCTTAGCTGGAAATCACACATTACTTATATATCTGGTAAACTGAAAAAAGTTATATACACATTGGTAAAACTGAGAAGAGTCCTTCCATCTGACACACTAAGGACAGTTTACTTGGCTCTCTTCCAGTCTGTTGCCTCCTATGGCATTGGAGTCTTTGGGGGCGCTTCAAATGATACTCTCATGCCATTGATACGCCTCCAAAGGCAGGCGATAAAATGTATCCTGAAACTCCCCCTCGATTACCCCTCGGCAGAACTTTACTCGCTACTCAACGTGATGTCTATCTCTCAGCTCTACACCCTGGACCTGATAAGACTAATTCCTGAATTTTTTCATAATTTCACTTTTGACAGGCCTAGGAGGGGGCTGAGGGGAGCCATTTCTGGAGAAGCTAATGTGGTGAGATGCAGGCTGGCATTGAGCCAAAAAAACATCAAATATAACATAGTGCAATTATTTAATAAATTACCAGCAGAGCTCCGTATGCCTTTTGTTTATGGTTTTAATTTTTCTTCTTTTACTCCTCTTCTCAAGGAAGCTTTTATCAAATGGACTTTAAACCCAAATTAATTCCTTCTCTATCCAGGCTCTCTTTTACTGTCCAAAATAATATCACTTAGTACCCCTTTATTTATTTATTTATTTATTTATCTATTTTCGGTTTCTTTCCACTCCTCTCTTTTACAAACCTAAAACCTTCTCCTCAAAATAAAACAAAGTGTTGGCATACCGTTTCTTCTTTTAAAATAGTGAGCAGCATTTTTTAAGATAGTTGCCTAATTTTCCCATTCTCTAAGTACTTAACTTTAACTTGAAATCATTCAGAAAAAAATTTTAATTTTTTTTTTTTTTTTTTTTTAACTTTTCTGAAACCTTTTTTATTTATTTATTTTATTTTATTTTATTTTATTTTATTTTATTATTTTATTTTATTTTTTTTTTTCTTCTTTCTTTCTTTCTTTCTCTATATCAAACCAAAGATTAAAAAGTATAATTACAACAAAATATATCCTCTTCAAATTGTAATTTTTAATATTTAATATTTATTAATTTTTCTTTTTTATTTCTGTTTTTATTTTACGATTAGTTAATTATTTATATTTTAAATTGTACCCTACCGCTGCCACACAAGTTTTCTTTAGGCAGGGTAGTTTTTGTTTTTCATTTTGTCAAAATATTTTCGAAATAAAATTATCTATCTATCTATCTATCTATCTATCATTCAATTACCTGCCTTAATTAATGTCCTCCGCACACCACTGGATTCATAATCTTATGCCAAAATCAAGCCTCTCGAGTGAAGTCAACTAAACCACAAACCAGCTAGCGTAATACAAGACAACAGCCAGGTAGATCTCTTTCAACCAAAGCTAGCAGAAGGTAGTTCAGTATGAAGGAATTACGTAAAGTTGACAAGTTTGTGTTTCAGCAATGCACAGAGATGCAAAAGCACCAACCGTGCAGGAAATCAGGCGAGCTGCCTTCTGTGATACAAGCTCTACAAGGACATGCAGATACTTGCACAAGAATTGCTAGCTGGCAATTTGTAAAGTGACTAAAATAAAATCATTGACCATTGGAGGCTACATTTAAAGGGGTCTCTCCACCTGCGAATTTAAAAGCGCAAATAAATTGATTAAGCCAATCAACTGCCTTGAAGCCGATAGGTCGAGTCCGATATATCGACGATGAAGAAGCCCATTGGCTCAAGCAGTCATTTCGCGCTTTTAAATTCGCAGGTGGAGAGACCCCTGAGTCCGCAGATAAGTTTATTTCAGCTGCAAACAACAGACAATCACATGTCAACCCGTGATGCTCAAAAACACCACAACTCATACTACAGAAGTATCGTTCCTAACATAGAATCAAAGCCTCCAGTAAACATGAGATATCAAAATTGAAGATGAAAATCTTTCGAAACAACTTGACTCGACTGCTCACTATAAAAAGTAAACAAGGAGCAGAATGAATCTAAGACAGTGTCAGAGGTAAAGAAAAATTACCTGAAACAATAAGTGCTGTATTTGGTCCAACAGTGTAAATATTTCCCATGATGAAAGGAATCTTGTTAACAATCTATCACTTAAATCCAACGAGCACACCTTAAACCTCACACACTTGACACTTGACACAACCGCACACGTGAAAACAAACACAAGACAGTAATATAAAATTTAAAACAATTGAATCGGGTGTTCACAGAATATGGAATAATGACCAACCAACGATGCTGTTCAAGGAAATTCGGGTAAAATAAATGATTATTCAGTCGCGATGAGAAGGATGGAAGACTACAACCTTAGTAAAAACACGGTGTCCTATCATGAGTTTCGAGATAACCAAGAAATTTCGTCAACAGCTGAGAGCATGTTTTGTTTACATTGCACGACGCACGTGCCCCCCGACCCGCCCGGCGCCAAGCACGGCTATCAGCGACATACCGCAGTATCAAAGAATGAGGCCCCTCCCACTTCCCCATGATGCTTTGCTCTACTTCATCACTAAGCCCGCGGAGATTTAAAAACTCGGATCGGAGTTGCGCACTGCGTCAACCTCAAAACGCGTACGGCATATTCACTTACAGTTTACGGTCATGTACTTACCGATGGCGTAATCTGGGGGGTTGGGGGGGGGGGGGGGCTTCATGTACCTCTAATATTTGAGATGAATAAATTAAACATTCTTTTTTTTTTTTTTTTTTTTTAAATTTGAAAAAAAATTCATGATTTGAGAATTTTGAATAAAAGAAGAAGTTTGATGAAAAAGAGGAGAGAAAAGGAAAGAAAAGAAATAGGGGAGAAGAAGGAAGAACAGAAGAAAGAAAAAAAGATAGGGACACTTACAGAAAGAAAGAAGGAAAGAAACGGCCAGAAATAAGCTCTAATTTACCCCAAACTGCGTCTCGAGTAAGTCTTGAATAAAAAATTCCTCTTTCGTCAATGATGTTAAGAAAATATACGTTAAGTCCATTAACTTTTGTCATTAAAGTGTAATTTTTTAGGACGAAATTGCTTGAAGTATCGTTTGAGGAACTTAAATTTTCAATTTTTTCCATACCCCCTCCCCCCGACTGTACTACATCTGCTCAGAGGTTGTTTCCCCCCTCCAAATGAAAATCTTGAACAGCCACACTGTAATGGGACCTATCATAGCCTATCCTGATACAACCTTTCATCACAGGAGTATTAGTTGAGTTGGGTTGAGTCCGTTTGGCTCTTTCCCCTTCTTAACCAATACTCCTGTGATGTTACGTTAGATCAGGTTAGGCTATGATAGGTCAGGCAAACTTGGGGTGGCCGGTTAAAATAAGCAAATCTGAATAATTATAGTTATGCTGCAATGGAATAGGACAGGTTTGATCCTACGGAGGGTTTTAGTAATGGCGACTGCCGGTGATGAGCGTTTCAAACAAAGACAGTTTGTCTCTCTCACTCCGACGTGACCCCCATCATGTACTGCCATCTCACTCTAATTTCAAACATAGTAAATAAAGACTCATTTTGTAAAAGTTTATGGCAGAATTGAATTCCTCGAGGCATTTTAATGCGATTTTGATAATAATACGTCGTAAAACAATGCCATGAATACAAATTTCAAAACTAGAAAGAGATGGATATACATGGGGGTCACGGGAGAGTGAGTGAGATAGTTTGGAACGCTAAGCAAGCTTTATCACAACCGATGAGCGCATTGTTGTGGTTGTTGGCTAACCGTTGACTTCGCACTAAAACCGTCTATATCGTCGGTGTTTAAAGAAAGAGGCTTAAGTCAATTTTTAGTTTCTAAATCTCTCTTCACTATTTTATTTTCGAAGAAAAGCTTATGCATGAATGTTCCTGATTATATATCCTCAGTTTTTACATGTGAAACAATTCTTTTACCTTGATTGCCTCGAACTGTGAAGGAACACATAAAATAAAACTTCATAATGGAGGAGAAAATCAAAGTTTAAAGATTAAGGGCTCAGAATACATGTTACAGCCGATTTATCTTCCGACTATCTTCATTTTGCCCAACTTTAAATTAAAATTAACTCCAATTAAGTGTCAAGTTAGATGTTTTCACAAGAACCACCTCGCTAGAGTTTGTTGCAGAAGTTTAGGCGCAGCTCACAGGTAATCTTTGACGACTTTTCAATTTTCATTCCTTCACATCAAAACAGAATTTGCCTATGACAAACCGTTCGTGACCTAACCCATTTTCAATGTTCATGATGGTATTTTTCTTCTTTTCTTCTATTTTCCTTTTCCTTGTTTTTTTTTTAAATCTCCTTTTGTTCCCTTTATCAACCAACATTGCTCTTTCCTGCAGTACGGGGGCTGCAGGGAGCTCAGTGGCATGAAATCTGGCAACGTTGGATTTAGTCCATTCAAACCAATAAAAAAGGCCAAAATATTGAGGTGGTTGCATGGTACACTCCATTGAGTCAATATTATAATGAAATTAAATGAGAAAAATACAGCAGTGCCTGATTGCACCCAATGCCACTGGCAGAACCTGTCGTAAGGAACCTCAAAGGGACACTACCTATGGAGGAAATATCTAATCATTTGTCTCCGTGTAATTTTATAAGGGTCGGCCGCAGGGTGGTAAGAAACAACACCTTTTTGAGTCCCAGGTCAAGATAAAAATGAGCACCATTTATTAATGAATGAAGTGATAGGGTGACGGTAGAGGGGGAAGGGGGGAACACCCTTCACTAAAGGAATGATCTCTATTTAAGATCAGGTATTTGAACCAGAGCAAATTTATGGCGACTCTAGCTCATTGAGAGGAAAATAAGCAAAAAATTAATGTCTAACATGCAATAATCGAGGTTCATGAATTTTATAATCACACTGCAGGTCTAAAGCTCCAATTTTCTTCTCAATCAATGACAATGAGAAGAAAATTCCTGAAACTGCCGTCTAACAAGTAAAGGAAGAAAAAGTTGTTGCCCTCCAAGCCATAAGGGACCCAGGTTAATGCCCGGGCTGCCCATGGCATTGGCGGATCCAGCCCCCGCGAACGGGGGGAACGAACTGGGGATTTTTGCCCCCGATCACCCCCTTTTTATTCTTTCACTCCTTCTTTCCCCCCCTTTCTCCATTTTTTCGGCCGAACGGGGGGGGGGGGCGATCGCCCCCTTCGCCCCCCCCCTCCTGTATCCGCCAATGGCTCATGGGTAAGTAATTAGAGCCCTGGACAAATTTAGAAGGATAGTTTACACCCAGCAAAGAGACTGAAATGCCGAACACTTGATGGACATCTTAACTCAACCAATCTATAGCAATCAAGGACATTATTTCCAACAATCTTTCCAGACACACATAGTTTGTTGAATTAATAGACTGAGGAGGTAAAGTTTCAGAAAGCAGGATTAGAAGAAAAACTGGAACAAAATAAATCGTTCCTTGTCAAATTTGAGGTACCCTGAGAAACTATTTCATATTGCACAAGCTAAGAGACAGTAAAAAGGTACTTCAAAAGTCAAGCGTACATATAGCTACTAATTCAGCTAATAATATTTCAATTTTTGGAAACTGTGAAATGAGAGCTTGTGCTCTTTCAAAATGCATTGTTGTGAGACCAGTGATTTGAACTAGGATGAAATTATATTAACACCTTTTTTTGCACAGGAAAATTATAGATTTATTTGAGACGACTGATTTAGTTTTAGAGGTGCTCGCAGAGGAGTCGAACCGCGAATGCCCCTTCCGAGTCAAGAGCTGGTTAGGGCTCTTGGCTTGGAAGGCCTTAAAAATACTTAGAACTAAAGAGACATGGATATTGAAAGAGACATGGATATTGAAAGAGAGATGGAATGTGACGAAGTATAGAATAGGAGTAGGAAGAGCGTTTTTGGAAGGGAGTATTGTGCGCTGGCGAGGCGCCGTGTAGCTGCATGAGCGACAATAGGAGGTAGTGGCGCTATGCAGTTACAGGGTTGCCAAGCAGGGACACAACAGCATTACCAGTATTACCACACCTATCGATAAATTAAGTATCATCTCGAAGTTATGTGCAGTTATGATCTGTATTCATTCCAAAGTTTCTCGATTTCCCCCGATCCATGATCATCCCACCAGGGTTTGACCAAATGCTGACGCTGGCGGATCCAGGAAATTGTCCGGCTTCTCGCTCTTCGAGCCACTTGAATGCATGTGTAAGAGAAGGATGGAAGAGGGGGCAAAAGCACCAGACTGCCCCAGATTTTCATTCTTCCCTTCTCTAACACTTGGGTTCTAACTTCTAATGGGAAAATAAGAGAGTGACGGACAATTTCATGGATTCGCTAGGGAACGCTTATTGGCCAGCGTATTCCCAAATCCCTCAGTAGATATTAGACTGAAGTGCTCCTAGCTTAACTTACTTAGTCCATTTGATGCTAATTGATCAACTCAAGTAAGAAGATTAATGAAATCATTGAAGCTCATCGTCAGATGAGCTGTTTCAATCATGACTGAAGAAGTGACAAGGCCAACAAAATGAGACGTTCATTTCTCACAAGCAAGCACTCATTCATTCTGACAATCATAATCAAGTCAAACTGTGAATGCCTAGCGTTGTTTATATTCTAGAGACTGTTGTATCATGTTTTTTTGGGGGCGATTCAAGCAAAGATTAGATTCAAGAGTGGGTCTTGGTACAGTACCTGTTTCGTTCCATAATGATCTTCTTGTGATAATGTGATCCTCGCTGATAATCTTTTCGTTGATACTACGAACCTCACAAACACAAAAATCACAGTAACTCCTATAGTGAACAGCATCAGATGGAGGTTATGGGAAAGTAAGCGCATAATATTATATTATTAGAGGTGAAAGGAACCCGCAGAAAGCCCGAACCCGAGAAACCGAAGTGGTTAACCCACAGCAGATCGTAAGAAACTGGGACCAAATAGTGTTCCGATGGAGCACCCGGGAGCTCACCGGGGCATGTAAACAGAGCCGATTGGGAGCCACGATTTGGCGGGCTGTTTGAATTGATATAAAAGAAATAACATTTGTTGGCATTTTAGGGGAGTTGTAACGCCCTTCGGGCGAATACGCGCGCTCCGCGCTGCGTTTACCTCCCGCTCGCTTCGCTCGCTCCCGGTCTTTTTTATAATCTAACTTGGGGTTGTCTGCACTCGGAAAAGGGGTTTTTTTTGGGGATAGTGGCAGGTTTCTCCGCTTTTCTTTGGTGGACCACAATGGGAGTTCGTCGATATCACGTAAATAGAACCTCAAAATTGAACGGCCCTTCATCGAACTACACCATCAAAGCATTTTTGTGAAAATTAAAAAAAAAAAAACAACAAAACAAAAAAGAGACTAGCCGGGGATCGATCCAGCAATCTTCTGGTCCGGGAGCCAGCACTGTACCACTAGGCAGCAATCGACCGATGGAGATGAGGGTCAAAACTCAGGTATATAAACTCAGCTCATCAGGACGTACGTAGTTCAAACTTTTGCCGCTAGGTGCCACGCCGGTCGGCTCCCAATCGGCTCTGTTTACATCAATGAGCTATAACTTTAGAGTGGCACATCAAGGAACGTTCCGCTGGTTCATTGTTGTCACCTAGGGCGCCGCCATCTTGCCGTAAAAATCGATTTTGAGGTTAAGTTTTGTAGGTTGTTTCCGGTCGTTTCGTAAACAAACTCGGGCATCGCCGGAAACGACCTACGAATCTGCCGTCCAAATTCCCGCCAAATTCCGAACGACCTACAAAATTTAACCTCAAAACTCGGAATCTGCCGTCCAAATTCCGCTTTTTCCCGGGATTCCTTCTACCCTATGTGGCACAAGGTGGACCAGCCCGCTGCCACTCTAAAGTTATAGCTCATTGGTTTACATGCCCCGGTGAGCTCCCGGGTGCTCCTTTGATAGTGTTCGGTCCCGAGCGTAACTTACGCACGGTCACATGACCGTGCGTAAGCTCGCTGATTGGTCGAAACCGCACGCAAGATGCACGCAATTCAATGCTCGGGACCTAACATTATTTGGTCCCAGATCTTTTATCTTAGATTCTTGGATCTTACAGCTGAAACGGAGGGAAAGGAAAACCATGAAAAAGGCGCGGAAGTGGACAGTTGACAGAGTTGCCAATAGTGGCTAGATTCGACCACACGTGGACTATTTTGATGAGAATTTAGCTACGCTCCCGGCTCCGTCGTCACGCTTCTCCGGCATCCTCCCATACCTATCCACAGCGTAGCTAGAAACCAACTCGAAAACTGTCCACGCGTGGCTATTCCACCCCGTCCAAACCTGGCAACACTGACAGTTGACAACAACGCGAGTCAAAGAGGCGCGGGAGTGGAAACTTGAGAACAATACGAGTCAAAACTGGGCGGCAAGATCTATCATCTATCAGAATTCAGAACAAATGAGTCATGAAGAAGAAACGAGTGTTATCAGTTGGGCTAAGAAAGAACGGTGGCTTTCGTTTCGTGGTTTTGCGGTAGCGGTCAAAGCGCCCTGCCCCTGCCCTGCGTCTGGCGGTCAGATAAGGAAGCTCGTGGCTAAAGACCTAAAGTGGCTTCGAAAGATTCTGTTCTTATATGTGCTCTAATCAGTGGCGTAGCTATATGTCCCGCTGACCCCGCCTGGTGGTCGGGGGGGGGGGGCAACGCTTTGGTGGACGCAAACATTTTGAGAAAAGAAGGAGAAAGAGCGAAAAGGATGAAAGGAAAGGAAAAGGGGAGAAAAAGGAAAAAGAAAATAGGGAAGGAAAAGGGAAAAAAGGAAAGGAAGAGGAAAGGAAAAGGATAAAAAGAAAAAAAAGAACAGATTAAGAAAAACAGAAGCTATAGGAAAAGAGGGGAGAAAGCTACATAATGGCTCTAGCTTTTGCCAAAATTTGGGCAAGGCCCAAACACGAAGCGGTCGATTTTTTCCTTAAAAAAGAGGGGCGTAGCATTCGAATCGGCGGAAGGGGGGTAGCGCACGCTCAACTAGACACGCTACTGATTTAAAAATACATTAGCGGTGCCCCGGAAGAGCAGAGGGGACGTTTTGTGAGCCCTGAGCCTTGTCAGCGATTAAAAGCTCACCAAAACGACAGGTCTGCTCGTAAGTCTATTTTCCCATTTGAAAATACATTAGCGGTGCCTCGGAAGAGCAAAGGTTGCGTATTGTGAGCCCTGAGCCTTGTCAGCGATTAAAAGCTCACCAAAACGACACGTCTGCTCGTAAGTCTATTTTCCCATTTGAAAATACATTGGCGGTGCCCCGGAAGAGCAGAGGGGGCGTTTTGTGAGCCCTGAGCCTTGTCAGCTATTAAAAGCTCACCAAAACGACAGGTCTGCTCGTAAGTCTATTTTCCCATTTGAAAATACATTAGCGGTGCCCCGGAAGAGCAAAGGTTGCGTATTGTGAGCCCTGAGCCTTGTCAGCGATTAAAAGCTCACCAAAACGACACGTCTGCTCGTAAGTCTATTTTCCCATTTGAAAATACATTGGCGGTGCCCCGGAAGAGCAGAGGGGGCGTTTTGTGAGCCCTGAGCCTTGTCAGCGATTAAAAGCTCACCAAAACGACACGTCTGCTCGTAAGTCTATTTTCCCATTTGAAAATACATTGGCGGTGCCCCGGAAGAGCAGAGGGGGCGTTTTGTGAGCCCTGAGCCTTGTCAGCGATTAAAAGCTCACCAAAACGACAGGTCTGCTCGTAAGTCTATTTTCCCTTTTGAAAATACATTAGCGGTGCCCCGGAAGAGCAGAGGTTGCGTTTTGTGAGCCCTGAGCCTTGTCAGCGATTAAAAGCTCACCAAAACGACGGGTCTGCTCGTAAGTCTATTTTCCCATTTGAAAATACATTGGCGGTGCCCCGGAAGAGCAGAGGGGGCGTTTTGTGAGCCCTGAGCCTTGTCAGCGATTAAAAGCTCACCAAAACGACACGTCTGCTCGTAAGTCTATTTTCCCATTTGAAAATACATTGGCGGTGCCCCGGAAGAGCAGAGGGGGCGTTTTGTGAGCCCTGAGCCTTGTCAGCGATTAGAAGCCCACCAAAACGACAGGTCTGCTCGTAAGTCCATTTTCCCATTTGAAAATACATTGGCGCTGCCCCGGAAGAGCAGAAGAGACATTTTGTGAGCCCTGAGCCTTGTCAGCGATTAAAAGCCCACCAGAACGGCACGTCTGCTCGTGAGTCTTTTTTCCCATTTAAAAATACATTAGTGGTGCCCCGGAAGAGCAGAGGGGGCGTTTTGTGAGCCCTGAGCCTTGTCAGCGATTATAAGCTCACCAAAACGACACGTCTGCTCGTAAGTCTATTTTCCCATTTGAAAATACATTGGCGGTGCCCCGGAAGAGCAGAGGGGGCGTTTTGTGAGCCCTGAGCCTTGTCAGCGATTAAAAGCTCACCAAAACGACAGGTCTGCTCGTAAGTCTATTTTCCCATTTGAAAATACATTGGCGGTGCCCCGGAAGAGCAGAGGGGGCGTTTTGTGAGCCCTGAGCCTTGTCAGCGATTAGAAGCCCACCAAAACGACAGGTCTGCTCGTAAGTCCATTTTCCCATTTGAAAATACATTGGCGGTGCCCCGGAAGAGCAGAAGAGACATTTTGTGAGCCCTGAGCCTTGTCAGCGATTAAAAGCTCACCAAAACGACAGGTCTGCTCGTAAGTCTATTTTTTATTTAAATATACATGAGCGGTGCCCCGGAAGAGCAGAAGGGACTTTTTTTGAGCCCTGAGCCATGTCAGCGATTAGCAGCCTGCCGAAACGACAGGTCTGCCCGTAAGTCTTTTATCCCATTTGAAAATATATTAGCGGTGCCCCGGAAGAGCAGAAGAGACATTTTGTGAGCCCTGATGAGCGTTGACAGCGATTAAACGCCCAACAAATCGACAGGTCTCCTCGTAAGTCTAATATCCCATTTAAACTCTAATCAAAACAATATGCATCGGTCTTAACTCATTGATTGGTTAGAGGTTTTATGACTTTCAAAAGAGGGTATCTCGAATTCTGTAAGAAATTTGTAGTACCCATTTCCTTTCTCACCCAATTTTAAAGAAGCTTGTGATTTAAAGGTGTTTAAATTCAGAGTCAAACAGAAATACCACGCGATGGTATGCTTGGTTTTCCAACAAAGATTTTTATCTTTAATTTTTTGGAAATAATAGTCTTTAACAAGAACAATTTGACGAGAGGACTATCTTTTGAAGGGCATAGTACATTGGCGGATACGGCGCGGTGGGTGACCCTATATGTTTTGCAACAAATGGCGGTAAAGAGGGGGAGGGGGAAAGGAAGAGAGGAAAACGAAAAGGGGAGCCCAATTTTCCCGATTGCCTCTAAGGGAGGGGCAAAAATCCTAAGTTCTCCCCCCCCTCTTTCGGAAGGGCTGGATCCCAAAATCGGCAAAATCGTCCATTGATTCATACGAGAAATTCTGCGAACCTCAAACCTCAAGCGGACGATCAGATCCGATCCGTTATACCTAGAAATGAGATGCGTTTTTTTTTCTTTTGTTTTTTGTTTTTTTTTCTCAATAAGATAATAGTAAAGACTTTTAGCTTCTAGGATATGCTGTAAACTCAAAATTTTGACGCTGGGGGGGGGGGGGCGGCGGGGGCTTTTTACCAAAAGACGAGATTTTTGGGACGTGTTTTTGAGGCAACAGTGAGGATAGCCGTAGCCAGGATATTGCCTGTCTCTCTCTTAGCTCATTTAAACGCATGTGTTAGAAAAGGATGGATATAGGGGTTGTCACGTGACTTCAGCCCCTCTTTCTGTCCTTTTCTAACACATGCGTTTAAATGGACTTAGAGAGAGACAGACAATATCCTGGCTACGGCTATGGAGGCAGCCATGATGAAAATCTCTTGAGGACATTTTTCACTCGCGCGCGCGGGCTCGATTTATTTGCCTATTTTTCCACACCTAAAGCTTAAAAAATAATTTGAGACAAATCCATTTGAATTTGGTTTTAATCAAAAGTACAAGTGCTTAGTAGTGGATGTCTAGGCCATTGGCTACGCCACTGGCCTAGACATCCACAAATGGTAAATGGGGGTCATCGTAATCGAGTTCACAATCACCGAGTAATCGTAATCGTCGTTTTTTTCGGATGGTGATTCTATGGTAATCCAGGCCACCCATCATATTGGTCGGAGAGGACTTAAATCTAATCGAAAAGAACCTAAAGTTAACTATTTATCTGTGAAAAATACATATAATTACCATCCAAAGATTTGACGATTATCGATTACCCTAATTGTGTAATCGATTACACTCCTATTTGCCCAACTCAGCTGCTTACACCAATATTTTAATTCAAACGGTTCTTAAAAGTGGAAGTACTCACATCCAATTGGGAGACTTTTCTTTTCCTCCGAAGTGATAATAACTTCATGACGAGTTATTATTACGGTGACCTGAGTGGAGTCAATTTGACTGATGGGAAGAGACATTGTTAAATATAAAACGGCATCAGTGGGATCTAATAATAAATATCAGTTTTATTACTAAAATAAATTAAAGTTATCACTAGCACAAATTTCTAAAAAATAAATTTACTTACATTTATCCAAATAACTACCATTAAAATTATGTACAACAGGCCAAAAGTCAGTGAAACGAATTATTAAGTATAAGTAAGCAGAATTGAACAAATTGTAATTAATGTAATTCAAGGGCGTATCCAGAAAAAAAAATCCAGGGGGGGGGCAAAAGTTCAATTATTATCCATATTTTGACAAGATGAGGTAATTTTCAGCCTATCTCCTTGTTATTTTTGGCATTTTTCAGGAACTGGGGGAGGGGGGGCGCCCTTCTCTTCCCACATAAACGTCCTTGTTGTAACTTTTTTTTAGTATTTAAGTACTTACCACATTTGAATCTATGTCAAACAATCGATTCTTGGGGAGGCTGTCGACACCCCCCCCCCCACCTTTAGAGTAGATTTTTATATGGGTTTAAATGGCACTAAGCATGATTGTCAAATGTCACTGATGAAAACAAATCAATTTCATCACAACAATTTGATTTGATTAAAATTTGTCGAGGCCAGGAGGTATCCAATACCGCCCCTCATTATACTTTTGGAAAGGCGAGTGATTAAATATCGTACCATTTGTCCAACTCTTGACGACAGCCGATTAGAGTCAGTTTCCGATACTTTCTTATAAGGCAGAAGTGCGGCGGCTCGTGCTATGTGGCAACAATGTTTTCCTACCATTTGATTGTACGTAAAACAATCGATTCGATGGTGAGGCAGCGCTTCGCCAACATTCGATTATTGCACATAGATTCAAATGGAAAAAAAAACATTGTTACCAAATTGCAAGAGCCACCACTGTAAGGCAGCATCAGAATTCCATCATCATTAAAAAAAAAAACAAAACAAAAACAAAAAACAAAAACAAAAAAAATACCATATACATAAGTTTAGTTTACAGGGTTATGAGATATGTAGTCGGTGGCAGTGTTTTTTAAGTATTTTGTCATGATAATGATAAGGAAACGAAACATTGCATTAAAGCACCAAACTGAGACGATACGAAGAGCAGTGGCGGTCCGCGGGTCAAAAAGTGGTGGTGGGGGGGGGGGGGTTGGAAAGTCGAAAATGTATCACTTTTTTTTCGTGGGGGGGGCCGGGGGGGTGTTTGAAAGGATAGTTCAGTAAACTGTGGAGGAACTTCGTCATTTTATCTTCAATTCTTTTTTACTTTTTCTGTTTTTCTTTCATTCATCAATCCTTTCTTTTTTCTTCTTTCCTTTTACCCTTTTTTACTTTTTTTCCTTTTTTAATCATTCCTCTTTTTTTTTCTTTTTTCTTCTTATTTCCTTTTACCCTTTTTTCCTTCTTTCTTTTTCCGTTTTATTTTCTAATCTTTTTTAAACCTTCCTTCCAAAAAAATGGGGGGGGGGGGAGGGCTTGAGCTCCCAAAACCTTCCCCAACGGACCGCCACTGACGGTGAGACGATTCTAAAAGGGAGTAAAAGGGAGGATAATCAATGCTGATAGCTTTCGAGTTACTACACGATTTGAGTCGAGAGAAACAAATAATTCTGATATAAAACGCCTGCATAAAATATCAGAAGCAACAATGCTTACAGATGCGAGATGAACAAATACAGCCTGCATTTTCTCGTCAGAGGTCAATCTTTTCAATCAGTTTTTTTCTTCTTCTTCCATTTATATCGCATGTATGTCTTGTATACTGGTCAAAAAGACTAGTTCTTGTGAAAACACGATTCTATATAAATGCAAGGAAATCACAGGTATTCTTATTAGTGGAAGTTTTCACTTTTCCTATTCTAGTTACCGTAACCTGAGGTAGAGTTGAGAAGGTTATTTTGATATGACTCGGTGACTTGATCCGTGGACTCAGTGCTGTAGAAATTCGTAGTCGTCGACAGTTCAGCGCCCCAAGTTTCTTTGATCATATCCGCTAATTTCTCACCGATCATAATCGTCGGAGCATATGTGTGAGCCGTGGGTAACCTCGGAAATATCGAACTATCACCGACCCTTAAATTTCCAATACCATACACTTGTAACTGAGGGTTCACAACGGCTGTAGGATCCGACTTAGGTCCCATTTTGCAAGTCCCTGATTGATGATGCAAAGTAAACTGAATATACGTCATTGCACACCTCCAAAACGAATCAGTCCCGTAGGTATGATTCGAACACCCTGGAATACGCAACTTGAACACTTTAGACCCAACCCTTTTAAAAGTCTTAGTTTCGGCAAATCGAATAGCTGCCTTAATTCCCTCCACCATGACTTTAGCGTCCTCTTCTACCTGGAAATAATCATGGTAGAAAAGAGGCCAGTGCCATGGGTTCTTGTCCCTCAAACGAACTTTCCCTCGACTTTTTGGATGCAGGATCATTGGGAATATGGACCAGGCTTCTCTACCTTTTACTTCTCCATAAACTTCCTCAAAGAATTCATCCGACATACCGGTACTCTTCCTAATACTTTCTCCTGATAACAAAGATCCAGAAGCAAAGATCAACTCCATATCCGGATAATCTCCTGGTACTTTGTTGTACTTGGTCTTTATATATCCAAGACCTTCAACCCCACCTGCCAAAGACAACGGGCCCTTGTGGTCAACATACCAATCTATGAATTTACCAATGTCATTGGCTTTTTCTTCAGTTTTTATCAAACCAGTCTCGTTGAGAAGGAAAACAAGTCCTGGAAAACACCAATGTTCATTCATGTTATCCCCAACTCTTAAATCTTGTACAACAGGTTTTCCAAGTTCTTCCAAAGCTCCTTCGGCCCAATCCCGGAGAGCATAAGTAATTGAGGAGTGTTGAGAGCACCCGCTGCTAAGATCACCTCTTTTCTGGCCATCACAACCCTCCGTTTCGGTTTTTAAAAAATTCAACGCCCGTCGCCTTTTTGTCACTGGATCGATTAAGATTCGAGTCACTCTTGTTTCGATGCTCACGTGTGGGTTTTCGTCTGTTCTTCACCGGTTTAAAATAAGCCTTTGAAGCGCTACACCGATGGCCTCTGATCATGGTTGATTGAACATGAGCTACGCCTAATTGGGTACTGTCAGTATAATCAATCTCTTTGTACCCTTGCTCTTTGCCTGCTTCCGGGAACATGCCCAAAAAGTTCGGTCTTGTAAGGTGGATGCATGCATGCATTTTCCCTTTGGTTGAGTGGATTGAAGAATTTTTAAATTTAGGTATGGCAGTTTTCTCTGATTTAAGATAATACTGCAAGACTTCGTCATATCCCCAACCAGTTTTGCCAGCTTTCTCGAAATCGTCAAAGTCCTTTCGTTTCCCCTCGGGTGTAGATCATGTAGTTTATGATACTTCCACCGCCCATTCCCTTACCGCGAGGCCATACACATCTCTGATTATTGCTGGCCAAACATTGCCCATCGCGTTTCTCCGCTGTGTAACCCCAGTTGTAGTCGGTGAAGTGCAGATAAGATGCCAGAGCTGGGATGTCGGTGTAGACGGACTCGTCCTTGCCGGCTTCTAGTAAGAGGACGTTCCAATCCTCGACCTCTGTCAGACGACCGGCAATGGTGGCCCCCCCGGACCGGCTCCGACGACAATGAAATCGTAACTCTCATAGATTTTCCGATTTCCAAGAAATGGGTCCTCTGGGAAAAGGGGATCCCTTGTCTTTTGTACATCCGGTAGACTTCTTCCAGGGCTGCAAACCCAAAACGATTGGACTTAAACCCACGGCTAGAGCCAGAGCGAAGATAGTTATCGCTAAATTCATCCTTAATATCATAAGTCTTTGGAAAAATTAAAAAATTAAAACTAGTTTAGTTTGTTTCTCTTAAATATGAAATGGAAGGGGAAAAATCTTCCCCTTATTTTGCTTGTCTCATTCCGCTGCTGCGTATCTTCTAGAATGGCATGTAAATTTTATTTTGGAGTTGCTCCGTCATTTTGCATTCTGCATCGATCCCGAAAATAGGGTGGATTGTAGTTTTCAAAAGAAGGGTTGAAACAGCCTGAAACAGAACAAATTAATTTTTTTTTTAGAAAACTATTGCAAAAACATTCAACGCAAGTTTTTTTTTTTAAAAAAAAAAAATTGTGGTCAAGAAAAAGGCCGACAAAATTTGAATTACGAACCCATGCTCTCCAGTGGCGCAGCCAAGAGTCGGTGAGGGGAGGGGAAAGAAGATAAATGTATGGGAACGGACCGGAATGCCGGTAAATCAGCGGGGGCTCGTGCTATTTGGCAACAATTTTTCCCTCCATTTAATTCAAGGGAAAACAATCGATTCGATAGTGAAGCGGCTCTTCACCTGCAATCGATTGTTTTCTGTAGATTCAAATAGAGGGAAAACACTGTTGCCAAATTGCAAGAGGCGCCACTGCGGTAAATCCGCCTGTCCAGCGTCGAACTTAATACCTTCAACTCCTTCCAAATACATAAGCGTTGTGTCGGTTTTCCCCTAAAAAAACTTCCATCGAGGGACTCTAGTATGAATCTGATTGTGAGGGTCAATACCACAAAGTGAAACACTCAGAATCCCATAAGAGTCAACGGAAACTTTTTTTCAGTCTCTTTGGGTGACTATCCAAGATGGGAGACTTGTGTCTCCGTCTTTCGCAATGCTTTGAAGGGGGGAAGTTTGGAATTTTGGAACATCGCGAGATGGCGGACCAGAAAATAATACTTTAAAAGGAATCGAAGTTTCAATTCTGATTGTAGTATTCTGTGTCAGTGTGTGGGTCAGTGTTACTGGTGTTGCGTGCGTTGGCTTTGAAGGCGCTTGACGCGAAGCTAACTAATCAGCCGCTGCTAAGATCCCCCGGTTGCGAACACCGCTGCTCAAGGAGAAACCATTCATCTATTCGCCACAAAGATAAAATAATATTAGACACAGCTGCAAAAGTGAACCTACACAGTGTCGTCACCGTCACTTTTCAAAAAAAAACAAGTTGGAACTTGCAACACTGGAACAGTGTTAGCAAAGAGAGCATGAGTGTCGGCCGTAAATCATTGTAAGTGTGGAGTTCCATATTGATAGTACAAAACTGCGACAAATTCAATCGCAACGCTGCATTTGTGTTTGTATAACAGTGATCGCTGTAAAAATAACTTGATAGGTCAAAGTGGGAATGAAAATTTACTTATAGCGTGTTGAAACAGTTGTTCACGAGGCGAGGTGAATACTGTGGTTTTGAAAATCGATTTCGATAGCGATAGTTCCTTTAAAATGGGTGACGCAATACCAATCCTAGCAAGCCGCAAAGTCTAGTTTAGTTTTTTGGGACTTTTTTAGATTTCTCTCGCCTGAACCAAAGTCATCAGGAAGGAAATTCTTAATACCAATCCTAGCAAGCCGGAAAGTCTAGTCTAGTTATTTGGGACTTCTATAGAATTTTCCTCGCTTGAACCAAAGTCATCACGATGGAAATTCTTCGTCTTTATGGTTTCAGCTCTTTTTGTCTCAGTTTAAAAAAATGAATGTTAATATTGATCAAATGTCATCCGACATCATCAAGGCCCTTAAGGAACGTAATATGAACTTGAAAAAAGCTCATTCGATTTTTAAGGGAGCTTAAACGGTCCATGAGAGACGAAATTCGCGGATACAGAGTATCCACAGCTTATTTCAATGTTCGATCTGACAAGACCGTGCGCCTTTAAAAAATCGATATCTCGATAGTGAATCGATGTATTGCAATTCGGTTTGCACCGGTCGAAAGCGCTTGCTTGTGACTGACAACCTCGAAAATTTCAGATCCATCCGAGTTTATTTAATGACCTTACAGGACCTCTCGCGGCCGCAGTTAGACATTTCTTGTCAGAGTTACGCTGAAACGGGGAGTATTTCCCCCCCCTAAGATGATATTTTTTGGCTCGAAACTGCATTGGGCCCTCGGGACATCATTGGGGCCCGAAAAAAAGCGGAACCGATATAATACGGCACACGACTGGTTCGTGAGAGACGAAATTCGCCTTTTTCCAGCCTCCAGCGCCCCTCTAAGGTCGATCTGACAAGACCGCGCGCCTTTGAAAAATCGATATCTCGAGAACGAATCGATGGATTGCGCACTGCGGTTTGGATTGGGCGGTAGCTTCAGCTTTTAGATAATTCTTGAAAAAAAATTTAGATCCATCCAAGTTTTAAACGGATCTTATGGGACCTCCCCCGGCCGCAGTGAGACATTTTACGTGAGACTTACGCTGGAGTTGGGCCACGCCCCCCCCCCCCATATAGACTTTATCGGTCCGACATTTGTCAGGGCCCTTAATGAACTTCATGTGAACTCAAAAAACTCACATATGACTTCTCACGGCGCATGCTAGGTCCATGAGAGTCGAAATTCGCGGATTTTAGAGAATCTTAGATTTCTGACCCTATACCGCGCGCCTTTGAAAAATCGATATCTCGAGAGTAAATCGATGTATCGCAATCCGGTTTGGACCGATCAAAAGAGTAAGCTTACCGGTACTCGCCGTTAAAATTTTTGGGTCCATCTGATTTCATTTTGAGACCTTACTTGAGTTACTTGGACCCCAGTTGGAATTATTTTTTCGGAGTTACGCTAGCAAGGGGGTCGCTCCCTCTCTTGGAAAACTTTGGGGGGGGCCCTTTGCTGGGGCATACATTCTATTTTTCACTTTTTTTTTTTTTTTTTTTTTTTTTTTTTTTTTTTTTTTTTTTTTTTTTTTTAATTTATATTGTGTCTAATCTAAGTTGGGGGAGGAGGAGGAGAGTACCTGCAAGTCAACCGGCAATTTACTTTTGATAGTGGCTGCGGGTCGAGGGTGCGGATTGCGGACTTTTAACTTGTTGTGGGGTTTACAGGGTGGCCGTGTCTAAACTTATGAGAAAAGAAGGCAACCACAGACCGGAAGAACGTTCAATTTCTGGTTCAGAGACCATGGACAAAGACATGGGCACCCGCAAAACAATTGCCCGGAGGGGCAACTTTTTGAATGTCAATGGAAGGTCTAGGGGACTTCACTTAGAGACGGGAAGTCTAGAGAACCCCCCCCCCCCCACTTCCGCCCAAAATAGAAAAAAAATCAATTATCCTTCCAAATGGTAGAAATTGTAAGTGATTGTAGCATGTAGTTGTATCAAAAGTAATTCTATTTTGAAGTGTTTGATATTATGAATAAAGTGACAGCATCAGATGATAGAAATAGTAAAAAGCTAAGTACAACTATTCCTTCTTTATTTTCATTGTCCTGATGAATTCTAAGAGTTAAACCCATTTAAATTAACAAAACCAAACTCTTGCCTATACATTCTCTAATCATGTAATTATCGACCAGAGGATTCTGAATTTTTAAGGAAGTTCGCAAAATTCTCGTTGCCAACGGTAGTTGCCAATGTAGACACGTTCATACTAGTAGATTTTAAAACTTCTTTCGGCGAGGGAGATGACGGGTGGGAAGGATGATGTCGTCTGAATCAGGAGGGGGTGGGGGAAAAATCAGGGGGAGGTCTAGATCGGGGGGGGGGGGGGGGGGGGAATCCTGAAACTGGGGGGCGAGCTGTATAGTGGCAAGGGGTGGTTGGGCACCACTGCTTGGGGGGGGGCTACTTCCCGCCCTGCCCCCCCTAAAATTTCGCCCCCTATTAAAATTGTAAAGTAAACTAAGAATAAAGTTTGTTAACTCTTACTCCTTTCGTTATTATTTGATCTTCGAATGTTCCGATTCTTTTTTATTGTAAAGTTTTGATTTTTCTGAATTAGGGGGGGCGCCGCGCCGCCCCCCGGGGAGCGCCCATTGACAGATAAGGGAGAAAGGTAAGTGTGGGAAAGCGCCCGGGGAAACCGGCGTAGTGTGCCGCAAAAATTACTACCAATGGCGGATCCAGAAAAATTTTTTTAGGGGGGGGGGGGGGTTCACGCCTATGAATTTTCAAATTTGCAGAGAGGAATTTATGGGATTTTTTCTGTTGAAAAAAGGCAAAGGCTACCGTGAGTTGGGGGGGGGGGGGCCTTTCCCGAATCCGCCGCTGATTACCATGTAACACTGGGCCACGATGACCGATGTCGCATAAAACCAGGTAGAAGACCCGTGGCGGGCGTGGCATCCGTGATGGCTGTGAAATTGGGATGAAGTAGATGGACACACATCATTCATGCAATCTGCACAACGCGGCAAGCAACTGTTGTAGGCATAGGTGCAGTAGTTCGTGGGGAGGGCAAAGGGGGCGGGAGGTCGTCGCAAAACCATGGACGAAGATATAACTAAGGACTGCCGACTTTTTTAGTCCTGTTTTGCTCTCGACCCCAGCGCTCCAAGCAGCGGTCAGCTGAACTACTTTTTCAAGTGAGCGATCCTGGCGATGTGTCCATGCTCACATGCTGTGCTACTGACTGCTAAAACCGTTGTTGGAGTTGGTCTGTTATGGCATGGCTGTCAACTGTTGTCGGCGACCCAAGAGGATCAGATAACTCAGTATCTCAATGGAAGATCGAAAGCAAGGGAAATTCAGAATCAACTTTGGACAAGGTAACAGAAATCATCAGCAAATTAAAAGAGTCGCCTGATCTCTACTAATAAAACAAATGTCTATGTACTCTTTCTTGTTTGATTCCGTTTTGAGGTTAACTGTGATGTATAGTATTTCAGTCCTTGATTAATCATTTCGACAATTCAGGAATCTTTCAAGAAATACTCCAGACGTTTGCTTTTTAGCGGATTTTGCTTCCTTTTAATTCGCTGATCATTTGTTCCCTTCGTTCAATCGTGATTCAAATTACCTACACGGTATACATTTGCGGGAAGGCATGGGAGAAAGGGAGCCGGAGCGGCCACCGCTGCAGCGGTTCGCTTTTAGTTGACCCTTATTGCTGCTTGGAGCGCTGCGGTCGCGCTCGAAAACCCGCTAACAGGTTTTAACACGGGCGGAGATAGGGAGTCGGCAGTCCTTAGTTAATCTTCGTCCATGGCTCGGAATGGTCTTAAAATTCTCCTTAGGTTTTGATCTAGAACGCAACGTTCTTACATTTTCGAAAAGTTAACTCTAGCTCTCGCAATTAACGATTAAAGGGGGAAAAAAAAGCATGGTTTCTGGACCGCGGAAGAGTGACGTTATCTAGCGGATGAGAATCTTACTACAGGTCGCTGAGGATTCACATTAAAACGCAACGCCGATCGCGTTCCCCAAACGAACTCTTTTAGCGGACCGAAACATCAACAATAACAGGATTGGAAATTTGAAATCATCTAAATGCATTTTAAATCGCAGAATACACGAAACATGGACACAATCCTCTGATATAAAACCCCAAAATCTCATACAGAAGATTTCGTTGAAGTCTGATCCAAATTAGTAACGTAGTTACATTCCCAAAAATGCTTAACCTCAATCTTGGCCAAAAACTCCCGCCACAAAGAAAAAGCGACAAATTGGGAGGACACGGATTGGCGGAATCACATGGGTCAATCGGCCCTCGAGGACCCGTTCTCGATACTGAAACCAAGCGTCCCCGAGCGGCCCCCCGAACCATGCCGTTCCTATAAGAAAAGCATTATTGACCTTGTAGAAACGATTTCAATAGAGCATGACACTCATGCTCAAAAAATAACCCTTAGGTTACGGACCGAAACCCGGGGGGACCGTTGGGTTTTTCAGAGGTGTGCGATATATTTTCCAAAAATTTTTCAAAAGGCAGTGGCGGTGCGTGCAATTTGGCAAAATTGCATCCAGTCCTTTTAAAAGTCATTAAAAACGTCGAACGTTGGGGGTGCGGTACACGGTGCCCTCCCTGGAATCGATACTTTACATGGGTTAAAATGGACTAAATGCACCGTTCCCATAGATTGCACGCGCCGCCACTGCTAAAAAAGGTGTCGCTGCCGCTATTCTCCATTAGGTAGAGTATACTATAAGACCCGAGTATTCCCGATCAGTGTGACTTTGAGAGAATCGATTTTAACCAAAAATGGCGGCGATCAGCATATCAAAAATGTAAACATTGAGACCATTGAGTGACCAATCGCGTTGCTTCAGTGTATCGTATTTGTTAGAAAATTTTGTCGGTGCAAAATTAATCGTGATTGTATACGTCAAACGGCAAAATAAGTTAATAACATATTTTGATAGTAGGGGAAGCGTGTCTCGTCTTATTTGAACGGCGCGTAGTGCAGTGAGAAAATGGCGCCAAAATCACTTTTTGCAGCTTTTCTCGTCAATTATCGAGTTATTTAAAAAAGAATAAAACACCCTTCTTTTTAAGGAAAAAAAGAGATAGCCTTTTTAATCCTTACTTATCTCATTTTTTACCGAGAAATCCTGCTCCTGTGAAAATTTCAAGGGAGCAGTATTACTTGGTAAAAAATTGAGATAAGTAAGAATTCAAAAAGGCTATCTCTTTCCTCTTTTAAAAAAAAAAGGTGTTTTTTTCAGTTTTTAATTTAACTCGATACTTTGCCGAGAAAACTGCAAAAAGCGATTTTAGCGCCATTTTCTCGCTGCACTGTGCGGCGCACCAAAACTGTCTTCTAAACGCGCGGTCGATTTGGCTAAACGAACATGGTAGGTACTAGCGGAGACAAATATACCTAGCGAGGGTATGCAATAAGCAATACACAGCACCCCATTCAACACGTGTAACAGGTGTGTTGCGTGTCGCATACTCTGGCCAGGTATCTTTGTCCCCGCTAGTACGTGTCGTCGAGAATACTCGGACTCGGGTCTTATAGTATACCCTATCCATAAGAGGTTATTCAAGCAACACAAAAGCGGATCCAGCAATCTGGCAATTACGGATTCTTCTAATTTGAATATATGAAGAACAATCGATTAGTAAAAGGGCCATGTTTCCCTCAAGAGTCGATTGTTTTTCATACGATCAAATGGAAAGAGTGCACGGTTTCCAAATAATTGCTGGATCCGACCATGCAGCAGCAGAGTAAAAAACTATACCAAATGCATAAAGTGACAAATCGCCTCAACAATAGTCAGCTTTAGGAGAATTTTGAAAAAAGCAATATTTTTAAAGTGTGACTAAAAACCAGAGCATCATTAATCAATCTTGAGGACGAAGTGAGAGAACTAGTAATAGGAGTTGCAACTCCAAATACCAAGAATAGCTGAAAGCCAGTAGCAGTTTTCATAGAACGGCTGTTTACTAATTGCTCATGACCTTATATGCTACGTGCATTGTGCATGCCACAATAACTCTAACCAAGTGGCGGCAATTAAAATTAATTTTTTGTTTCTTTTTAATTTTTTTTTTTTTTTTTTTTTTTTTTTTTTTTTTAAATTGCATCTCTCATGCTCACTTTTTAAAAAATGAACGAGTGGTCTTAACAAAAGTTAAAATTAATTGTTTCAAGTTATTATTATTTTTCTTTCTTTTTGTTTTTGTTTTATGTTTTTGTTTTTGTTTTTTTTGAAATTTTTTTAAAGAGCGCATCTCTTTTTAGAGCTCACTTTTTAAATTATGAAAGAGTGGTCTTATACCAAAAGCTGAAATTAATTAATTGTTTTAAAATATTATTATTTTTGTTTATTTTTTTGGTTTTTGTTCTTTGTTTCTTTAAACTTAATTTTTCATACTCGGTGCCCTCAAAAAACATGTATTATAAAGTTCATTGGTCGAAAAAAAACAAATCAAAGAGCTACTCACGGTAGAATTTACAGTTATTAAAAAAAAACAAATGTGACCTTTTCTTAAAAAAAAATAATAATAATAAAAGAAAAAAAAAAATCTAGCCCAAGACAATTTATTTTTTAACAAAATATTAGAAGCTCATTCGCAACGTCATTCCGTTTGTCTGAAAATTTTTGAAGGTGAAAAGAAAAAATTGTGATATGTAGTTATGAAAGTACGTATTCATGCGGTACTTGTAGACATTGGCGTAACTTTGAAACTCGGGCCCACCCCGCAGTTTGAGCTGGAAACCCCCCCCCCAGCACCCCTGCAACAGAATCTGCATACTCTAAAATATCTCATCGACCTCAAACAGCCCCCCCTCCCCACCTAGTCGAATTTCTGAGCCCAAAAAACGTTAGCTTACTCATTGTCAGATTTTACGACCGAATCCAAGTTCGAAATCTTCAATTGATTATAATTTGTCAAAACGCAACTTGATCTTAAAATCTAAGAGCGTTTTTCTCTTTTCTTTCTTTTTTCCCCTTTAACCCGTTTTTCCCCTTTCTTTTTTTTTCTTCTACCTGGCTGCGTTAAGGGCCCCCAATCGTTCCGGGCCCCCCGCATCAGGGTCCCTCTGCCGTCCCGGAAGTTACGCCACTGCCTGTAGATAAACTTCCCACCCCATTTTGATCCCTAGGAATTTAGATTTGGAGTAAACTATGTCGAAAATTACTTTGTCTCATAAATTTTTCATTTAAAAACTTTCAAGATCAATTTTAATCATACAGAATATACTTTTCACAGGCAAATTTAAAACTGTAGAATTAACAAAAAGAAAGTTTTAAATTAAACTATGAAGGTCAAAAACGACGATTTTTGATTATTTTTTTCACTTGTTTTTTGCCCCTTTTTTCCATCTCAGACTGTAGTACAGCGATACGAGTGACCCTTCCACCCTCCCCCCTCCATTTTGATGGCTCAACTTATCGTAAAACAGGTTACACGGCGTTAAACGAACCAGATAAATGCAGTTTGACCTTTGACATTTCGAGGATGCGGATTAGAAAGAATATTAAATATCGCAATTCGCACAGATATTTTCTCGGGAAGGGAATTATAATTTGCATTTTCTGTTGCCATTTCGTCCTTGAGTGGGGAGAAAGAAGAGAAATTGTTTTGAAATTTGGCCAGACCAACATTTTTTTATTTATTTTTGTTTCTTAAAATCTGCGTCATACATTTTTTACTCGGCGCATGATCCGCATAAATTTTCGACTGTTTTGACCCCCTGCATTAGCACTTCATTTTCTGGTCCATTATTTATTAGTTACCAAAATTTGCAAAGAACCCCCCTTTTTTTACAGTGGTGAAGAAAGCAGTCCAAAACCTCTTGCTTCACAGTTTCTTGTTTAACTGTTCATGCGATTAAACGAATCTCTCATTTATAGGGTTTTATTTTTTTATACAATATTATATTTTATTCCTACACATCATGCTACTTAATAACACAGAATAATACAACCAGAACTGAAACTCTGTCGGATTTTGAAGCAAAATCATTTCGCGTCCGCCATGTTGGGATATAGGATGTTTACATCTGGATTCGCGCGGGGAAAAAAAAAAATATAGGACATGATCCGCGAAATTTTCATTCTGAAATCCCAATAGAATAAAAGTGAGGCCGGAAACTTAAGATTTCTTTCCAGAATTTACAGAAATAAACGAGTTTCAACACAAATCAACCACGTCCGCCATGTTGGGATATAGGACCACAGCGTTGCCTATTGGTGCCGTTAAATTCCAAAATTGCTTCCATTGGCTCTTATGGGAGTTTCCGTTCTGATTGTATTATTCTGTGTTAATAATTACCACCCACATTCATACATCTTTTTTATTTTCAAGTGCCGATGCAAGCAATTGAAACAATGGGCTTTCACCTATTTAAACGCGGCTAAGCACTTTGTTTTATCAACATATTTAATATGGCCTGGCAATGCGTTGCCTAAATAGGTAACACGGGGTGTTTTAATTTTTAAAAATTCAAGAAATGAAGTGCTATTCATTCTGCATGTTGTGACCTATAGGTAACAATATGGCCGATGTGGAGAGGAGGGAGGATAATTATGATCCAGAAGTGCCAACATGAAAAAAATCCCCCCCCCCCGAAATTGGCGGGGGAAAAATTAATTCATGCCATAGAAGGTTGATAAAAAAAAAAAAAAAAAAAAAAAAAAAAAAATTGAATGCCAGTGACGATTTAGGACACGGAACATTCATTCGATGCATGGCAATTGATTCAAAACAGTTTACAGAAACTATTTTCGGCTTAGGTTGGTAAACGATCATATTTTCACAGCAGAATTCATGCATTTTGCAAGGTTGCAAGAAGCAGACAAAGGTCAAAACATCGAATATAAAAAAAAACCAAAATAGGTCAAAAATGACAACTGGGGAGAGGGGGTGGGGGGTGTCTCTTACTGACGCAGTATTTTGAAGGATCTTTCGAAAAGTATAAAGTCATGGCAAACCATCAGAGTATTTCCACTGGCTGGAAACGGTAACCAGCCGCACTATGGTCTAAGATGGAAAAACACTGGCCAAAAATCAGGGGAAAATAGTAATACCATCGATTTGAACTTTTAAAGCTTAATTTAAAACTTTTCAGTGGCATTTCTTGGTTTAAATTACTTGTTTACAACGTCCTCTACATTTAAAACTATGGTCTTGAAAGTTGATAAATGATCGATTGATGAGAAATCAGTGGCGAAGCGTGCTATTCGGCAACATGGCATTTTGTCCATTTGAACCCATAGAAAAGGTCGAATTCGCTGGTCATCGGCGATTCCTTGATAATTCGATATTTTTCATGGGGTTTAATGAGCCAAATGCAACGGTACCAGATTACACGTTTCGCCACTGTGAGAAATTTAATTTCTGATTTTAAGCCACTTTTTGACCATCTCAAACCATCGTGCGCCGTTTCCTGAACTTGCGGAAATTGCGTCGTTGCCAGTTTAATAAGTTTCAAAATTGTTTCCGTTCTGCTTTTTCCTTGATAAAAAAAAATATAAAAATAAAAAAATGACTGAAACGATTGAATTTTTTTTTTAAATTTGGCAGCTCACATAATATGAGACCCTGAGACCCGTTACTTTTGCCCCACAAACAAACGGTAATAAAACTATAAGACTTGGCACCTTTGTAGATCAGATAGCGCCAGGTACCGTTGGTTGCGTCCGTGTCGTAAATCATCTCAAAGCTCAAACGTATGAGTTCTGTTACTGTTAGTTCCTGTACTTATTGCTGCAGATGAACGATAAACAGAGTCCGTCGTCGGTGGAATGCATGAAATAATGAGTCTCTTTAAATTTCACGGAGCCCCTATGCCGTAGTGTAGTTATGGTAGTGAGTATCAGGTCGAGGGCGAATGCCTTTGAAACGGAACCGTGCAAGATAAAATTCCGAGCAAAATATCGTGGGTGCCAAAGTAACGGCCTCATTTTCAAACCTCGCACCTCAAAAACGCCGCCGACTTTCCTGTTCCGTATAACGGAAAAAAACTGGGCTAATTGGACGGCCTGGTGCAAAAAGGATCTGACTTAAATGGAAAATCAATGGCACAATTATAGTTCCTTTCAGCAGAAAATTGTCACATTACTCTTATTGAAATAATTACAAACTAAATGGCCAAAAAAACATCACAGGCAAACTAAGGATTAAAATGGGAACCAGACCAAAATAAAAAAGTTTTTATTTATTGTTGGTCTAGTTCCCATTTTCATCCTGAGTTTGTCCGTGATTATTCTTATTGTAGAATGTACAAATCGATTGTTGTTCTACGGCATAATATTAATGAAACAGTTTCCTGCAGAAAGGATCCAACTAAATGGAAAATCAATAAAAGGTTGTTCCTTTCTGTAAAAAACTATCAAATTAATTTTATTGTCGAAGCAGTGGCGGATTGTGCAATGTGGCAACAACGTATTCTTTCCATTTAAACCTATGTAAAACAATCGATCTTCAGGTGGTGCTTATTGCACCCCCCAAGATATCGATATTTTTGCATCGGTTTAAAGGACAAATAAGCATGGTTGCCAATTTGCACGAGCCGCTGGTGTAGAATGCACAAATCGATAGTTGTTTTACAATAAAATAGATGTCACTGTTTCCTAAGAAAGAATCCGACTACATGGAAAATCACAATAGGATTTCGTTCCTTTTGTTAGATAACTATCATATTAATCTAGAAAAGAGATACGTTTGATTACTAGATTTCCATCTCGGCAAAGTATAGGCAAAAATGACCGATCTGACGGCCAATTATCAGCAACATTATTTAATTGTTATTTAAATCACTTAAATTCATTGCTTAAGAGTTTTCGCGACTAATTTGAGACACCCGGCGCCCCTTTCAGCGGCAAGATTGTTCCTCAAGGAACTCCTAAAGTAAGCTGACTTCTAGAACGAATGGTCGTTAATAGCTTAGGTGATATCACATCTTAGATTCATTAGCATATGTTTCTTATACTTACTCATATTAATATCTTATCTTAAATTTATTATTAGGCGTGATCCTGTACCTAAACAATAAACATCGCATCAGAGATCACCTTTTTGGGTAATGATTAAAATGCAGCCGTATCTTGCAAACATGCAATATTTCATTTCAGGACTTTCTGTTAGTTTGAGGAGCTGGTTGAGTATTTGAAGCAGTGGCGGCTCGGGCAATGTGGCAACAACGGATATTCTCCATTCAAACATATGTAAAATAATCGATCTTCAAGGGACTCGTTAAATCCCGGAAAAATCGATACTTTTGCATAGACTCAAATGGCGAAAAAACACGGTTGCCAAAAAGCGCACGAGCCGCGAGTTTACGTTTCTGTGCAAGCGTTAAAGTCTCCAAGGCAGTGGCGTGTCGCGTGCCATCTGACATTGTTGGAATAAGACCATTTAAATCCATACAAGAGGTCGGACTATTAGGTTTGCACAGTGCACTCCTTCTAATCGATATTTTACATGGTTTTAAATGGATAAATTGCAGATGGCACGTGACGCCGCTGCTCCAAGGCGAATACGAATACCTTATAAAAAAGAAGCACTAAGTAAAGTGCTGAGGGACTCCTTCCGCGGCAGTTTTAAAAGATTATCCGCGGCGGTAGCCAAGGTCAATAAACACCAGATCAAACCAGTAGCACTGCAATCTTTGCACTCTCTTCCATTAGAGCCTCTCTCTCACAATTTCAGCTTCCAAGATAAAGTTGAAAGTAACTTTAGATAAATCCAGATGGGCAACTTGTGAGTAGAGGGGGTTAACAACCTGGGGGGTGATCACGGAGGATCGTTTCGTTTTGGTATCGTTATCGTTATCGTTTACATGTAACCTTACGGGTGGCTCAACTGATCGAATCGTTGTGAGCCCCTCGTAACGATTGAAACGGACGAAAGGAAGCGATGAGTCGGAGGCTGTCGTAATCTCGATCGTTTGAAGTAGGAAGAAGTGAGGAGGGGATCACCTGCGCGATCGAGTTGCGCAGAAGCAAGCCCATTTGATTTAATGCAAACGATTACGATAACGATACCAAAACGAAACGATCCTCCGTGATCACCCCCTGTTGACGGCGTTGACCCTCCACACCAGCGGTTCCCAAACTGTGCCCCCCCCCCTTCAGCGGGGATCCGCAAAAGGTTCTTACGAAACATGCCCAAAACTTACAGCGAGGGTGAAATTCAAAAGTCAAAAAAAGGCGTCAGAAGTGTTGGTGCCGATAACTTTCACAAACCTATGTGAAAAGCCACTCTCCACCATTCTGTGTGCAGAGAACAAACATAGAGGCTGCCTTCAAAATTTTGAGGGACAGTTACGGTGCCAGGTATCGCCAGTGAAACCGAACATTAACAAATTCATGAGTTAGATGCAAATATAAGTCACCTCTGATCGGGAGGGGCGGTTTCAGGACATTTCGTCAACGACTTTCTGTCCACGCTCATGTTTCGTCCAAGTGTTTACGTCACTGCGTTTTTTCGGCAGCAACATGTTGGTCCACTTAGTAAATAATGTCCAAAGTTTTTTGGTCCAAATAAAAACACCGTAACTCCATACAGGAAATATTGCAAAAATTAGGAGACATCATAATTTTGGTATAATTTTTGATAAAACTCACATGATCGTTTGTTGGGAGCCTGATGAGCGGCAGCTGCGGGTTTTATAAAAATTGTGACATTTTAAACAAATTTTGGCAACAGAAAATTTGGAAAAAAATAAAGAAAAAAATAGAATGACATCGGTAAGGACAAGAATTACTCCACACGAAAATGAAGTTACCATAGCAGCACCTCTTCATCTATTTTCCATTTTTGTATTTTCAATGTTTCCATAAATTCTTTTCCTTGCAGTATGATTATTTTTCATACATGTTCTTAACTGTTGTCAAAAATTTTAAATGTTCAGTAAAATCAAACAAATGGACCAAAATTAAACGCATGGACCTATCTTTCCTTGCCTTCATACATGCGTGGACGTAAAATGCCTAGACGAATTTGTATCCGGACAAAAAGTCCTTGACGAAATGTCCTATAACCGGAGGGGCTAGCTTGTTTACTCTGATCATATTATAATACATCACAGTAATAATGATAATGAGGGTGCGTATTATTTGTAATAGCGATAACTTTAAGTGGAATCGACTGATTTTTCCTGATATGAATTATATTTATTTACTTGGTAAACAACCACTCTCATTTCTTTCAAAGTTATTGCAAGAACTTTTTATCGATTTTTGGACAGCTCAAAATGATGACCGCCACTCACAATCAGACAATGGTCAAGATCCAACAGCATGCTTCACGCGACCTTGATCCTGCGATGAGTGAGTCGGAAAAAGAACCATCTCGTATTCCAGTCTCATGCGCTTTTAGTGCTAATGGTTTTGAAATGGACTCAACTCCAGAGCGCATAAACACAAATTAACCCTTTCTGAATGCGTAATTTAGACGTAACAATCCCGACATTTTCTAACTCCTTTTGTTTCCTTTGTTTGTTTTCTCAGGATTAGACGTGTCTAGGCGCTCGTAAGCTACAAAGCAATGTCGACAATGGTCCGCGTTACCTCATAAAAATGTTCTTTCTTTTCTCTCACTACGGTCCTGGTTATAAAAGTGCACAGCTGGATTTAAATCGAGGTCTTTAAGATTTAAAAAAAATAAAATTAAAAAAATTAAAAAAAAAAAAAAAAAAAAAAATCAGCTCCTTTCTAGCAGTCTTATTTTATGCATTTTTTTTTTTTTTTTTTTTTTTTTTTTTTTTTTTTTTTTTTTTTTTTTTTTAATACTTATTGGTGTTTTTATTTTTTCAAAATACTTGATTAGATTTCAGACACCGTTACATTCTGAGACTCAACTGATACCTACTGGAATGAATAATAAATCATAATTCAAGATACTCAGACGCAACTAACGATAACGGCCCAGTGACTTTTGACGATGCGTAAAATGTTGCAGTAAATAAAGTACGAAGAGTTGTGAGCTACTGATCGAGGATTGATTCCCTCTCTCTCTTTCTCTCTCTCTCTCTCTCTTTCTCTACGACAGAGGTCTATTTGATATTTTTAGCGTCTTATCTTCTGATTCTCTCTCTCAACAAATGCCCTCTCTCAAGCACATCAATCATAATTATCATCTGTGTGGCCGGCGGGGTTTCAGCTCAGAGGGCAAGACTCCCCAACCCCTCAAAATGGCCTCTCGAAATATCTGTGGAACGAGAGTCATAATTGCATCAAGAAAAGTTAGAAATCATGGTTTTCCAGCTGAGAGAGCGGTAGAGAGAGAGAGAGAGAGAGAGAGAGAGAGAGAGAGAGAGAGAGAGAGAGAGAGAGAGAGAGAGAGAGAGAGAGAGAGAGAGAGAGGAAGGGGTACTCGTAGAATTTCTAACGAAACTTTGCTGACCCTTCCGACGAAATCCTGAATCAGCAAATTAGGCTTTCAAGAGAGAGAGAGAGGGGGGATTTTTAATTTTTTTACTTCCATTTGGACTAGCTCAGAATGACGGAATTAAAAAATTGCTTCGTTTACCTCAAAGCTCAACTCAAGCAGGGTGGCGCATGGCGCCTCCGGCTTCGAGAGGCGGGAACTATTAAATGTTTTAACATCTTAACTAAGGGAGGAGGAGAGGAAGGGGAAGTCTTTCGGTGTTGTCACTTTAGTCTAATTTTTAGAAGCTGGTGTAATCAGAGCTGCCGTTCGGCGTATGATTAATCGCATTTTTCAGTTCATCGACGACTCCACCGGTTGAGAAAAGATTACCTACAGATGCGAGCATTTTTGTGCATTACAGTCATACACTGCAAACTGAACTGTGTAATCTAATCTCTACCAGAGGAATCAATCGGTGGTTTGAAAAATGCGAATAATGGAGCTGTTGCAAACTTTTGCTACAGGCTTATTAATAGTTGATAATGGGGTAAAACCCTGTAAAAAGATTTTTACGCCTTAACATTCGGCTTTAGTTTTTTTTACTGATAACTCATACTTTTTCCAGAATTTAGAATTTCTTGCTAAGAAGACGTAATTTCGAATTTACGTAAAATCTAAGTCAGTTTAATGAAAACTGATAGAATTTTTGAAATCATCAGCGTCGCAAAATACACCAGGTAGCGATGATGAAGTGAAATTGTAGGCGTAGGATTATTCGAAAACACTAAACATTAGTAAAATTAACACTGATGGATGGTGAATGTCGCGGACCCATTATGTCGTTTTTGATGCTTACTTTCTGTAATAATAACGATTAGCGCAATAAAAAAATCACGAAATCCACTCCTAAACTCACAAAATGCTTTTGAACGCGAGACCGTAATGGCGAAGAAGAAGAAGAAGAAGAAAAAGAAGAAGAAGAAGAAGAAGAAGAAGAAGAAAAAGAAAAAGAAGAAGAAGAAGAAGCAAACAATTGCCAATAGATTTGGGCGGCCTAGGCCGCCATTACGGTCTCACGTTTAAAAGCATATTGTGAGTTTAAGAGTGGATTTCGTGATTTTTTAGTGCGCCAATCGTTATTTTTACAGGGTTTTACCCCATTATCAAATATTAATAAGCCTGTAGCAAAAGTTTGCAACAGATCCATTATACCCAAAACGGCAGCTCTGGGTGTAATCGTTATTTTAGCTGAATAATCTGGCATCTCCGCCACAATTTTCGACTACTTTTTGATCTGATTTTTTTCCCTTTTCTTTTCAAACCACAAGTTGTATGAATATGTAAATGAGAGATACAATATTTATAAGATGCTTTTCCTCACCGTTCAATGAACTATTATATTCCAAAAGAATGACATACGTTTTGCATTAACTTTTTGTCGCCATCAACTAATCAGGCGGATATAAGTTAACCTCTTCACTGTCTTGTATATGCATGGGTCTGTAAAGCTACCGCCGCACTACGGTCTGAGATCTTCAAAAAGTGGCCCAAAATCAGTGAGGAAAAGTCTTCAAAAATCATTGTTTTCCACATTTCCGGCTTCATTTAGAGCCTCCTAGTGACATTTCTAGGTTTAAATTACTTGTTTAAAGTATTCTCTGTGATTGAAATTGGTCTTGAAAGTTTATATAAATGATGATTTGATGAGAAATTTACTGTCTGATTTTTGGCCACTTTTTGACGATCTCAGCTCAGACCATAGTAAGTCGCACAGTGGAGTGAGTCAATAGGTGGGGTTGGACACAAGGTTATAGATTAAAGAGGTATGCTCATCTTACTTCGCGCCACAAATTCAGTGGCGCGCAGTTCAAAATCACTGCAGGCAAGATGGCCGACAAAAGCAGAAAACGTATACTCTGTGCAGAAAACATTGGGTTGTTTTCTGCTTTCCTGCAGAGGGCAGCCCATTGCTTTCTGCAAAGAGTATACGTTTTCTGCTTTTGTCGACCATCTTGCGTGCAGTGATTTTGAACTGCGCGCCACTGAATTTGTGGCGCGAAGTTAGATGAGCATACCTCTTTAATCTATAACCTTGGGTTGGACATGGAATATATTACTAAAAGTTCAAATTTGATTGTTTTTACAGTCAAAAAACAAACTAAAAAGGGTGATTCTCGTAGGAAATTTAACAATAAAACCGATGAACCCAATTTCAAAAATCTACGCTGCGTATTAACAAAGATATATACGACTTTAAAATCGCCAGGCTATGTCCGGTCTTTTCCATTTACTATCTCCACTGAGCGCCGCACCGCCGCGCCGCTTATGATTTAGCGCGCTACAACCAGTACAGCCCCTCTCCCCCTACCAGTGCCGGCTATACTTTTTGCCAATGACGTAAAGTGATTGTATTGGGCCGAAAAATCTTCTTTGTCTACGTGTTCTGAGAATCAAGAAAACACGCAGAATGAATTTCAGAATTAAAACGTAGTTTGGAACAGTGCACTTTTTCTAAACCACGACACCACGAGATGACTGAAGTATTGGGACTTTAGCACACTTCCATTACAGGCGATTTAAGGGGCGATTCAGATGTGAAAACCTCCAAAAATAACAACGGTATACAGTAGTGATGGGCAAAAATCATTTTTTGGAATAACCATGAATAACCAATAATAATTAACTAAAATTATTCGCATTATTCTCATGTTATTCCTATTAGTAAATCAAAGTTTTGACCAGCATATTCATCTGTCACAAAATGAATGACTGGTAAAGTGTTAAAGCTTCGATTTACTGAAAGGAATAACATGAGAATAATGCGAATAATTTTAGTTAATTATTCATGGTTACTTACTCAAAAAATGGTTTTTGCCCATCACTGCAACAGAACACTAAAAACTTCCGTAATTCACTCCTACACCCTGAGGAGTATTCCATACCCCCCAGACCCCCCGGAGTTTGAGTAGGTCCAATCCCCCCCCAGGCAAATTTCTCGGTGCGCCACTGGTTCTTAGCAAAACCTCCAGAACTTTCTCGACGTCCCTGCCAACACCTGTGAAAATGTGTTTAGCCAAGGAGGGCTGAGAAATGAAAAGTTGAAGAATGAATGTTTTTTTTATATATTTTTTTTTATTTTTAGAAATCAAAGTCGAAAAGAAGAATTTTTGTGTCGAAAATCTTCAAGTCAGTCACATCATGTGGCAAAATAAACGTAAGAATCCAACATTCTATTTCTGTGATTATTTGAAATTTTTCAGTAGAGATAGCTTAAAATTGTGTCAATTAGAAGCTTGATTTTAAAAATTCTCCGGGGGAGGACCCCCGGACCCCCCTTAACCTGGGTGGTGTCCCCCCAGACCCCCCAGGGGGCCAAAAAAATACATATGGGGATGATACAAAAAATAGGGCCCCAAATGCACAGTTTGCCCCGGGCCCCCAAAATCCTCTCGACGCCCCTGGGGAGATCCATACCTTAATTAGTAGTTGTTTCTTTTTTACATACCTACCTCTCACAACCTACATCTGGAATTAGTATTACTCTATATATACTCAAATGTCTGTCACCCCGTAAAGTTTTTTCCTTCTACACGTCTTTCTTTTGCTAAGCTAACTTTCCAGAGTGTCTTAGGACGTGTCCTATAAGGCTTTTTCTTCCTCTTAAGTATTAATTTACTTATTTCCTCCCCTACTCTCTCCAATACTGTTTTATTCCTTCCTTCGTCTACCCATCTTATTTTAAGCATCCTTCTAACAGTACCACATTTCAAATGCCTCTATACTCTGCCTTTGTGCCTTTCTTATACCACGCAGTGGCGTAGCGTGCAATGTGGCAACGTTGTAATGTGTCCGTTTAAAAGCCATATAAAAGGTCGAATGCGAAGGTGTTCACCGAACACCCAACAGTTCGATCTTTTTCATTAGTTTAAATGGACACAGTACAACGTTGCCATATTGCACGCTACGCCACTGATACTATGTTCACGTCTCGCCAGGTGAGGCAAGTGTCGCGACAGGGAGCCATCGCCTCACATTTTTTGAAGTTGGAGAAAGAAAAAAAAATTAAAAAAATAACATATAAAGGTTGAAATGGTTATTATGCCACCATCCTTTGTTTTAATAGTCCAAAAAGTATAAATGGAACATAAAACGTTCAAAAAAGTTTATGTGAAGAGCGTTTCAAAAATAATCCTGTGCACCTCTCATTTTCGTCGCCTCACCTCCACGAGCCCCAAGTGCGTCTCGCTTTTATAAAGTTCCACGCTCCATATCAGGGTTTTTATTATTTGTTTTTCTTAATCTTAAATCTATATTTGCGGTCAGGAAATTTCATTTCTTTCGTTCAAATTTCCATTTAAAAATGTATTTCATATTTTTAAAATCAACGCTTATATTTTTAAAAACTCTTTGAGAGCTCATTCAAAATCTTTAACCCTTTCATACCTGGTCTATATTTCAATGTACATCTGAATAACATAGAATCTTATGGAGAAAATGAGAATATGATATACACATCGTTTTAAAGGAAAAATCGTGCCTGGATCAGCTATGATGGCCAATAATCCGTCCCTGAACAAAAAGTATTTTCAGATTTGAAAGGATTAATGGATATTTTGGTCAAAACTTTTCATTTAGCGTGTAGTAAATGCGTTCGCATGGTCCTCACCCACTGATACACCGTCATGGAGAGCCGTGCTTTCTGAAGGTCAAGCTAATATTCGCGCTGGTCAATGGTTATATACATACATTGCGAGAATTGAGTTGAAACACGGCTATAATAACAAGCTAGTTAAAAAAAAAAACATTTTAACGGTCCATTCTGTATAGGCATTTAACCTTACAGTTTAATCTATTACGAGTGCGACATTTCTTGACAACCTCACTATGTATAATCAAGTTATGAATGGAGGCCTTGCATTCGCCGCACAAGTCACAACTAGATATTGCGGTATATGCTCGCTCATTCATAAAACAAAAATAAATGGAACGCATCCACTTATTGTTAGTCTCAAAGATTAATGAAAACAACTCAGCACTGGTTGTGAGAATTGCCGGAAGGAATCGAGTACCCGTATACTATTAGTGTAAACTATAAAGTGGAGTGTGAATTCATCTCTGATTGACTCTGTCGGTTTAGCGCTCGAAAGAATCGTTCCTTAAAAAGAATCGGTTCATATGATCCTCTACTCTGAGGACTTCCCATATCAGAGCCGTAGCGAGGAATTCTTCTTTTTCTCTCTTAGCCCATTTAAACACATGTGTTAGAAAAGGACAGATACAGGGACTGAAGTCACTTGATTGCCCCCCCCCTCCCACCATCATCTTCTAACACATGTGTTTTAATGGACAAAGAGAGAGAAAGACGACTTGTAGAAACATTTTATGTGAAATTTGTTGACGGAAATGGATTTCTCGATGTCGTGTTAATGCGATTTTGAATGTAAGTAAATGTCACGAAACAATGTCCTATGTACTGATTTCGAGATTTCGACACTAGAAAGAGATATTACTATGCATGAGCGTCACGAGAGAGCGAGAGAGATAATTTGGAACACTATACGCTGGTTTTTTCACAGCTAATTGTTACCGATGAGTGCATTGTTGACAACCGTTGACTTCGCTTTAAAACTCGTATTACTGTGACACTAATTTATTAATTTCTTATTTCAAGTAACACTGTGATGACTAATTGAATCAAATTAATAATTCTAACTTCTCCGCAGTTGGGTCGCTTTAATTATCAGTATAACTGCAGTATGGATTCAATTCAAGGAAGGAAAGAGACTTCCTCAGTACGGAGAAAATAATTTTACAGACTCTTTTGCGGGAAAAAATATGTAAAAAGACTGTAAGGGAAATCGCAGTTTTACACCTTTTCAACTCTGTTCAATATATAGAAACGGCAAATTGCCGACGAACAGTAAAATGATTCATTCAGTAAAACATACATTTTCTGTTCATGACTCAATTTTTTCTTTTTTTTTTTAATGCAATAAATAAAATACTATTCCTAAGGCGTGTGAAAATATGCGGGTCATTCATCCAGAGCATCACCAATGAATAGCAATTTCTACGTTAAAACCATGATCGTTGACGTTGGAATTTATAAAATTTAAATTTGAATTTTATAAATACCATTTTTGATTTAAAATATTTGCCGTTTCTGAGAAGGTCGCAGTTTCAGTTTTGCTCTTGCAATAAAATTTGGAGTCGGTTCTGCGCTTTTGCACTCTGATGAAGTCACTCTCTCGACAGTGGAGCTGTTGCACACTTTAGCTATGAACGGGCGATTTAAGGGATCTTTACGCTTTAACGACATAGGTGTCCGCCCCCAATGAATACAAAACAAGGGACCCTAGATATACACATGGGCTTTTTTCTTTTAATTGGACCTGAAATCGCGTACTCAATAACGTTTCCGATGTAAATTGACCTGCCGAGTTCGAATTTGGCCCTAGTTTTCATCGAAATATTCGAGATTTTCCACAATTTAAACTTTATCACGAACATTTTTTAAAAGTAGAATATGCGTAAAATCGGGACGAGCTAAGTAGAAATGATATCATTTTTGAAATCAGCGTCCCAAATACTATTGATTAGCACACGATTAATCTATGTAACAAGAAAATTCATTGAAATACATTGAAATTTAGTTTAAAAAAACACTGATGTTTGGTGCTTTCGCGGACAGTTATGTCGTTAAAGAGGCCTATTTGATTTAAGGTAGATTCAAAAATTACAACCTTCACAAAGAACGACGGTACGATTGAAAACTTACAAGATCCATTCCTAAACTCATAAAATGCTTTCAAACGCGCAACCGTGATGACGGTGTTGGACACCAATAATGGGAGATTCATATTTATATGATTACTTTATTCATGTCCTTTGACCTATGCAAATCAAATTGCTTTGCGTTGAATTTACACTTACATACGTGTAAACAAAAAAACTACCTACTCGCCTTATTAAAATAAATTATAATTAAATAATTATTAACAAAAAAAACCTATTACAATGGCCGCAGCTACACCTCTGAGGGCCCAGGGGCAAGATGCATTTCGGGGGGCCCCCTAAAATTGGGGAAGGTGACTGTGGATGGGGGGGGGGTCACCCGGACCCTCTTGCTTTTCCGGGGCACCGCCAATGTGATTTCAAATGGGAAAACAGACTTACGAGCAGACCTGTCTTTTTGGAGGGCCTTTAATCGCTGACAAGGCGCAGGGCTCTCAAAACGTCCCATCTGCTCTTCGGGGGCACCGCCAATGTGATGTCCAATGGGAAAACAGACTTACGAGCAGACCTGTCTTTTTGGTGGGCTTTTAATCTCTAACAAGGCGCAGGGCTCTCAAAACGTCCCATTTGCTCTTCGGGGGCACCGCCAATGTAATTTTAAATGGAAAAACAGACTTACGAGCAGACCTGTCTTTTTGGTGGGCTTTTAATCGCTGACAAGGCGTAGGGCTCTCAAAACGTCCCATCTGCTCTTCGGGGGCACCGCCAATGTTCGTTTAGATGGGAAAACAGACTTACGAGCAGACCTGTCTTTTTGGTGGGCTTTTAATCTCTAACAAGGCGCAGGGCTCTCAAAACGTCCCATCTGCTCTTCGGGGAGCACCACCAATGAAATTTTAAATGAGAAAACAGACTTACGAGCAGACCTGTCTTTTTGGTGGGCTTTTAATCGCTAACAAGGCGCAGGGCTCTCAAAACGTCCCACCTGCTCTTCCGGGGCACCGCCAAAGTTCGTTTAGATGGGAAAACATACTTACGAGCAGACCTGTCTTTTTGGTGGGCCTTTAATCGCTGACAAGGCGCAGGGCTCTCCAAACGTCCCATCTGCTCTTCGGGGGCACCGCCAATGTAATTTTAAATGAGAAAACAGACTTACGAGCAGACCTGTCTTTTTGGTGGGCTTTTAATCTCTAACAAGGCGCAGGGCTCTCCAAACGTCCCATCTGCTCTTCGGGGGCACCGCCAATGTGATTTCCAATGGGAAAACAGACTTACGAGCTGACCTGTCTTTTTGGTGGGCCTTTAATCGCTGACAAGGCGCAGGGCTCTCCAAACGTCCCATCTGCTCTTCGGGGGCACCGCCAATGTGATTTCCAATGGGAAAACAGACTTACGAGCAGACCTGTCTTTTTGGTGGACCTTTAATCGCTGACAAGGCGCAGGGCTCTCCAAACGTCCCATCTGCTCTTCGGGGGCACCGCCAATGTGATGTCCAATGGGAAAACAGACTTACGAGCAGACCTGTCTTTTTGGTGGGCTTTTAATCTCTAACAAGGCGCAGGGCTCTCAAAACGTCCCATTTGCTCTTCGGGGGCACCGCCAATGTAATTTTAAATGGAAAAACAGACTTACGAGCAGACCTGTCTTTTTGGTGGGCTTTTAATCGCTGACAAGGCGTAGGGCTCTCAAAACGTCCCATCTGCTCTTCGGGGGCACCGCCAATGTTCGTTTAGATGGGAAAACAGACTTACGAGCAGACCTGTCTTTTTGGTGGGCTTTTAATCTCTAACAAGGCGCAGGGCTCTCAAAACGTCCCATCTGCTCTTCGGGGAGCACCACCAATGAAATTTTAAATGAGAAAACAGACTTACGAGCAGACCTGTCTTTTTGGTGGGCTTTTAATCGCTAACAAGGCGCAGGGCTCTAAAAACGTCCCACCTGCTCTTCCGGGGCACCGCCAAAGTTCGTTTAGATGGGAAAACATACTTACGAGCAGACCTGTCTTTTTGGTGGGCCTTTAATCGCTGACAAGGCGCAGGGCTCTCCAAACGTCCCATCTGCTCTTCGGGGGCACCGCCAATGTAATTTTAAATGAGAAAACAGACTTACGAGCAGACCTGTCTTTTTGGTGGGCTTTTAATCTCTAACAAGGCGCAGGGCTCTCCAAACGTCCCATCTGCTCTTCGGGGGCACCGCCAATGTGATTTCCAATGGGAAAACAGACTTACGAGCTGACCTGTCTTTTTGGTGGGCCTTTAATCGCTGACAAGGCGCAGGGCTCTCCAAACGTCCCATCTGCTCTTCGGGGGCACCGCCAATGTGATTTCCAATGGGAAAACAGACTTACGAGCAGACCTGTCTTTTTGGTGGACCTTTAATCGCTGACAAGGCGCAGGGCTCTCCAAACGTCCCATCTGCTCTTCGGGGGCACCGCCAATGTGATGTCCAATGGGAAAACAGACTTACGAGCAGACCTGTCTTTTTGGTGGGCTTTTAATCTCTAACAAGGCGCAGGGCTCTCAAAACGTCCCATTTGCTCTTCGGGGGCACCGCCAATGTAATTTTAAATGGAAAAACAGACTTACGAGCAGACCTGTCTTTTTGGTGGGCTTTTAATCGCTGACAAGGCGTAGGGCTCTCAAAACGTCCCATCTGCTCTTCGGGGGCACCGCCAATGTTCGTTTAGATGGGAAAACAGACTTACGAGCAGACCTGTCTTTTTGGTGGGCCTTTAATCGCTAACAAGGCGCAGGGCTCTCAAAACGTCCCATCTGCTCTTCGGGGTCACCGCCAATGTGATTTCCAATGGGAAAACAGACTTACGAGCAGACCTGTCTTTTTGGTGGGCTTTTAATCTCTAACAAGGCGCAGGGCTCTCAAAACGTCCCATCTGCTCTTCGGGGAGCACCGCCAATGTAATTTTAAATGAGAAAACAGACTTACGAGCAGACCTGTTTTTTTGGTGGGCTTTTAATCGCTAACAAGGCGCAGGGCTCTCAAAACGTCCCACCTGCTCTTCCGGGGCACCGCCAATGTTCGTTTAGATGGGAAAACATACTTACGAGCAGACCTGTCTTTTTGGTGGGCCTTTAATCGCTGACAAGGCGCAGGGCTCTCCAAACGTCCCATCTGCTCTTCGGGGGCACCGCCAATGTAATTTTAAATGAGAAAACAGACTTACGAGCAGACCTGTCTTTTTGGTGGGCTTTTAATCTCTAACAAGGCGCAGGGCTCTCAAAACGTCCCATCTGCTCTTCGGGGAGCACCGCCAATGTAATTTTAAATGAGAAAACAGACTTACGAGCAGACCTGTCTTTTTGGTGGGCTTTTAATCGCTAACAAGGCGCAGGGCTCTCAAAACGTCCCATCTGCTCTTCGGGGTCACCGCCAATGTTATTTTAAAGGGTAAAACAGACTTACGAGCAGACCTGTCTTTTCGGTGGGCTTTTAATCGCTGACAAGGCGTAGGGCTCTCAAAACGTCCCACCTGCTCTTCGGGGGCACCGCCAATGTAATTTTAAATGGGAAAACAGACTTACGAGCAGACCTGTCTTTTTGGTGGGCTTTTAATCGCTGACAAGGCGCAGGGCTCTCAAAACGTCCCATCTGCTCTTCCGGGGCACCGTGCCGATGTTATTTCAAATGGGAAAACACACTTACGAGCAGACCTTTCTTTTTGGTGGGCTCTTAAACGCTGAAAAGGGGCAGGGCTCTCAAAACGTCCCCTCTGCTCTTCCGGGTTTTTGCAATGTTTCAACTCATCTTTGTTTTGTCACCCTTTCTAATTGCTGGGAAGGAAGATTCACAGAGTAACTATCCACCAGAGGAGTCACGAACAACCAGTTAATGGTACCGTGACACATATTGACACCGATGCTAAAAGAAATTCTGTCTCTCATTGGCCACTTCATGATAGAGTGTCAGTATTATTAAATGGGAATCTCTTGTTTCCAATGCCGCCACTACACGGTTACGCGTTCAAAAGTATTTAATGAGTTTAGGAGAGGATTTCGTTCTTCAGTGCTAATATCGTTATTTAGCGAGTTTTTCCTATCTGAATCGACTCTTAATTTGCCTGTAGCAAAAATGTTCAACAGCCCCATTTGCATTCATTACTTTCGTTGTTTCATCGATTTCTCAAAGACTGTGGCGAGGAAATTGGATCGGTTGGTCAGTCTTGACTGGAAAAGATGTCAAAGCGTATAAACTTCTTCACGTGAAATACTGTCTCGTCTGCATAGAGGATGTAAAATGGAAGTTTCCTGAACCCATGTACGCCCCCCCCCCCTTCCGCAGGACCTCCAGTGCACCCCTGCTACTTGCTTTAACTGCAAAGTCATCTGCCAACAAACTCATCTGTCTGAGACGAGTGTCTGTATGCTGTACGTCTGAGAGATCTCTTTTAATTTAATCGTCAATCGCAATAGTCAATAGTCAATCGGGGCCGTCTCTTGTCCTCATAAAACTGCGTGCGCAATTTCGTTCGTCTCCCTGATCATTGTTGCTAGATTAGGCCAGAAATTCACTATTTAGACTTTGTATTCACTCGAATTGGTATAAGTTTCGGCCTTACCTGGCAACTGCTACCCGGATCCATGAATCGAGTCGAGATAGGTGCCACGCGAGTTAAGGTTAAGTATTTAAGTAGTGCTTAATAATTAAATATTGTTTGAGCGTAGGTATTGATGACCAAGGTTGCCACGGTGCCCGCCGATCATGACTGAAGAGTATAGGAAGCTTATAAGCTCTGCGTTTCCTAGCTGGATTCTGAATAAAATCAATTTGATTTTGATCGACGTTCGTTCTTCAGGCTGTCGATATCGATCGATTTATAAGTAACGGACAAGTAATGGGTCTGTTGCAAACTTTTGCAGCAACGATTAAGAGTGTTTAATATAATGTAAAATCACCCGAAAAGTCCATTGGTGGCATCAGAAAGTCATAAAATGCAATAATAAACTCACAAGTTGCGTTTAATGAAATCCAAGATGGCGGAGAAATATCGAGCAATTTGTATACATGCACCACAAACATCCAAGGATAGCCAACTTTGAAAACCTCACTGGAGGTAGAGGATTATGTGTTTGTTTACGTTGTGATTGGTTGTGATCGATATTGTGAGGTTGGCTATCCTTGGATGTTCGTGGTGCATGCATACAAATTGCCCAATATTTCTCCGCCATCTTGGATTTTATTAAATGCCTCTAGTGAGTTTATTATTGCATTTGATGACTTTCTGATGCCACTAATGGACTTTTCATGCGATTTTACATTAGATTAATCTCTCTTAATCGTTGTAGCAAAAGTTTGCAACAGACCCATTCTTTTTAGAGCATGAGTGTCATGCTCTATTGAAATCGTTTCTACAAGGTCAATAATGCTTTTCTTATAGGAACGGCATGGTTCGGGGGTCCGCTCGGGGGATCGCTTGGTTTCAGTATCGAGAACGGGTCCTCGAGGACCGATTGACCCATGTGATTCCGCCAATCCGGTGTCCTCCCAATTTGTCGCTTTTTCTTTGTGGCGGGAGTTTTTGGCCAAGATTGAGGTTAAGCATTTTTGGGAATGTAACTACGTTACTAATTTGGATCAGACTTCAACGAAATCTTCTGTATGAGATATTGGGGTTTTATATCAGAGGATTGTGTCCATGTTTCGTGTATTCTGCGATTTAAAATGCATTTAGATGATTTCAAATTTCCAATCCTGTTATTGTTGATGTTTCGGTCCGCTAAAAGAGTTCGTTTGGGGAACGCGATCGGCGTTGCGTTTTAATGTGAATCCTCAGCGACCTGTAGTAAGATTCTCATCCGCTAGATAACGTCACTCTTCCGCGGTCCAGAAACCATGCTTTTTCCGCCTTTAATCGTTAATTGCGAGAGCTAGAGTTAACTTTTCGAAAATGTAAGAACGTTGCGTTCTAGATCAAATCCTAAGGAAAATTTTAAGACCATTCCGAGCCATGGACGAAGATATAACTAAGGACTGCCGACTCCCTATCTCCGCCCGTGTTAAAACCTGTTAGCGGGTTTTCGAGCGCGACCGCAGCGCTCCAAGCAGCAATAAGGGTCAACTAAAAGCGAACCGCTGCAGCGGTGGCCGCTCCGGCTCCCTTTCTCCCATGCCTTCCCGCAAATGTATACCGTGTAGGTAATTTGAATCACGATTGAACGAAGGGAACAAATGATCAGCGAATTAAAAGGAAGCAAAATCCGCTAAAAAGCAAACGTCTGGAGTATTTCTTGAAAGATTCCTGAATTGTCGAAAATGATTAATCAAGGACTGAAATACTATACATCACAGTTAACCTCAAAACGGAATCAAACAAGAAAGAGTACATAGACATTTGTTTTATTAGTAGAGATCAGGCGACTCTTTTAATTTGCTGATGATTTCTGTTACCTTGTCCAAAGTTGATTCTGAATTTCCCTTGCTTTCGATCTTCCATTGAGATACTGAGTTATCTGATCCTCTTGGGTCGCCGACAACAGTTGACAGCCATGCCATAACAGACCAACTCCAACAACGGTTTTAGCAGTCAGTAGCACAGCATGTGAGCATGGACACATCGCCAGGATCGCTCACTTGAAAAAGTAGTTCAGCTGACCGCTGCTTGGAGCGCTGGGGTCGAGAGCAAAACAGGACTAACAACAGTCGGCAGTCCTTAGTTATATCTTCGTCCATGGTTTTGCGACGACCTCCCGTCCCCTTTGCCCTCCCCACGAACTACTGCACCTATGCCTACAACAGTTGCTTGCCGCGTTGTGCAGATTGCATGAATGATGTGTGTCCATCTACTTCATCCCAATTTCACAGCCATCACGGATGCCACGCCCGCCACGGGTCTTCTACCTGGTTTTATGCGACATCGGTCATCGTGGCCCAGTGTTACATGGTAATCAGCGGCGGATTCGGGAAAGGCACCCCCCCCCCCAACTCACGGTAGCCTTTGCCTTTTTTCAACAGAAAAAATCCCATAAATTCCTCTCTGCAAATTTGAAAATTCATAGGCGTGAAGCCCCCCCCCCCCTAAAAGAATTTTCTGGATCCGCCATTGGTAGTAATTTTTGCGGCACACTACGCCGGATTCCCGTGCGCTTTCCCACACTTACCTTTCTCCCTTATCTGTCAATGGGCGCTCCCCGAGGGGCGGCGCGGCGCCCCCCTAATTCAGAAAAATCAAAACTTTACAATAAAAAAGAATCGGAACATTCGAAGATCAAATAATAACGAAAGGAGTAAGAGTTAACAAACTTTATTCTTAGTTTACTTTACAATTTTAATAGGGGGCGTAATTTAGGGGGGGCAGGGCGGGAAGTAGCCCCCCCCCCCAAGCAGTGGTGCCCAACCACCCCTTGCCACTATACAGCTCGCCCCCCAGTTTCAGGATTCCTCTCCCCCCCCCAGATCTAGACCTCCCCTGATTTTTACCCCACCCCTCCTGATTCAGACGACATCATCCTTCCCACCCGTCATCTCCCTCGCCGAAAGAAGTTTTAAAATCTACTAGTATGAACGTGTCTACATTGGCAACTACCGTTGGCAACGAGAATTTTGCGAACTTCCTTGAAAATTCAGAATCCTCTGGTCGATAATTACATGATTAGAGAATGTATAGGCAAGAGTTTGGTTTTGTTAATTTAAATAGGTTAACTCTTAGAATTCATCAGGACAATGAAAATAAAGAAGGAATAGTTGTACTTAGCTTTTTACTATTTCTATCATCTGATGCTGTCACTTTATTCATAATATCAAACACTTCAAAAATAGAATTACTTTTGATACAACTACATGCTACAATCACTTACAATTTCTACCATTTGGAAGGATAATTGATTTATTTTCTATTTTGGGCGGAAGTGGGGGGGGGGGGGGTTCTCTAGACTTGCCCGTCTCTAAGTGAAGTCCCCTAGACCTTCCATTGACATTCAAAAAGTTGCCCCTCCGGGCAATTGTTTTGCGGGTGCCCATGTCTTTGTCCATGGTCTCTGAACCAGAAATTGAACGTTCTTCCGGTCTGTGGTTGCCTTCTTTTCTCATAAGTTTAGACACGGCCACCCTGTAAACCCCACAACAAGTTAAAAGTCCGCAATCCGCACCCTCGACCCGCAGCCACTATCAAAAGTAAATTGCCGGTTGACTTGCAGGTACTCTCCTCCTCCTCCCCCAACTTAGATTAGACACAAATATAAAATTAAAAAAAAAAAAAAAAAAAAAAAAAAAAAAAAAAAAAAAGTGAAAAATAGAATGTATGCCCCAGCAAAGGGCCCCCTCCACAGTTTTCCAAGAGAGGGAGCGACCCCTTGCTAGCGTAACTCCGAAAAAATAATTCCAACTGGGGTCCAAGTAACTCAAGTAAGGTCTCAAAATGAAATCAGATGGATCCAAAATTTTAACGGCGAGTACCGGTAAGCTTACTCTTTTGATCGGTCCAAACCGGATTGCGATACATCGATTTACTCTCGAGATATCGATTTTTCAAAGGCGCGCGGTATAGGGTCAGAAATCTAAGATTCTCTAAAATCCGCGAATTTCGACTCTCATGGACCTAGCATGCGCCGTGAGAAGTCATATGTGAGTTTTTTGAGTTCACATGAAGTTCATTAAGGGCCCTGACAAATGTCGGACCGATAAAGTCTATATCGGGGGGGGGGGGGGGCGTGGCCCCAACTCCAGCGTAAGTCTCACGTAAAATGTCTCACTGCGGCCGCGGGAGGTCCCATAAGATCCGTTTAAAACTTGGATGGATCTGAATTTTTTTCAAGAATTATCTAAAAGCTGAAGCTACCGCCCAATCCAAACCGCAGTGCGCAATCCATCGATTCGTTCTCGAGATATCGATTTTTCAAAGGCGCGCGGTCTTGTCAGATCGACCTTAGAGGGGCGCTGGAGGCTGGAAAAAGGCGAATTTCGTCTCTCACGAACCAGTCGTGTGCCGTATTATATCGGTTCCGCTTTTTTTCGGGTCCCAATGATGTCCCGAGAGGGCCCAATGCAGTTTCGAGCCAAAAATATCATCTTAGGGGGGGAACTACTCCCCGTTTCAGCGTAACTCTGACAAGAAATGTCTAACTGCGGCCGCGAGAGGTCCTGTAAGGTCATTAAATAAACTCGGATGGATCTGAAATTTTCGAGGTTGTCAGTCACAAGCAAGCGCTTTCGACCGGTGCAAACCGAATTGCAATACATCGATTCACTATCGAGATATCGATTTTTCAAAGGCGCACGGTCTTGTCAGATCGAACATTGAAATAAGCTGTGGATACTCTGTATCCGCGAATTTCGTCTCTCATGGACCGTTTAAGCTCCCTTAAAAATCGAATGAGCTTTTTTCAAGTTCATATTACGTTCCTTAAGGGCCTTGATGAGTGTCGGATGACATTTGATCAATATTAACATTCATTTTTTAATCTGAGACAAAAAGAGCTGAAACCATAAAGACGAAGAATTTCCATCGTGATGACTTTGGTTCAAGCGAGGAAAATTCTATAGAAGTCCCAAATAACTAGACTAGACTTTCCGGCTTGCTAGGATTGGTATTAAGAATTTCCTTCCTGATGACTTTGGTTCAGGCGAGAGAAATCTAAAAAAGTCCCAAATAACTAAACTAGACTTTGCGGCTTGCTAGGATTGGTATTGCGTCATCCGATTTTAAAGGAACTATCGCTATCGAAATCGATTTTCAAAACCACAGTATTCACCTCGCCTCGTGAACAACTGTTTCAACACGCTATAAGTAAATTTTCATTCCCACTTTGACCTATCAAGTTATTTTTACAGCGATCACTGTTATACAAACACAAATGCAGCGTTGCGATTGAATTTGTCGCAGTTTTGTACTATCAATATGGAACTCCACACTTACAATGATTTACGGCCGACACTCATGCTCTCTTTGCTAACACTGTTCCAGTGTTGCAAGTTCCAACTTGTTTTTTTTTTTAATTATTTTTTTTCGTGTGCACTTTCTAACTTTTCTCTACAAGGAGGAATTTCGCTTCAAATGGGGCTCTTGCTAACTTTTGCTGTAAGCAATTGAAAAGTTAATTCTTGAGTTAAATAGAGCGTAAATTATGATGAGCACATTAAAGTTACGAAATTCACTCACAGACTCACAAAATGGCTTTAATGTTCACTCACAGACTCACGAAATGGCTTTAATGTTAAAGGTGTAAATGGCGGAGCTACGCAAGTACTTGTGTACGTAGAGAGAGAATGGCCGAGATTCCTATCTAATTAGCGGCTTTCCTCTGTGTTTCTATAAAAAGAGAGACAAATTAGACAGGAATCCTCCACGACGTACTAGCGGAGACAAAGATACCTAGCCAGGGTATGCAATAAGCAATACACAGCATCCCATTCAACATGTGTATTACTTGTGTTGCGTGTTGCATACTCTGGCAGGTATCTTTGTCCCCGCTAGTACATGCGTAGCAGCGTAACTCCGCCATTTCAAAGCAAAGATCGCGGAGCTATGCAGGTAGAGCTCGTTTCAGAAGTGTAGGCGGACCAAAATCATAATCTTTGGCGAATTTTCAACTTTCATTCCTTCAAATCAATACCAATTTTGTCCCTGACTATATTCTTTTGTGTTTAAAGTTTTCCTCATTGAATAGTGAACACTCAATTTCATTTTTATTCATTTTCATGGAGATATATCAGAAATAATGTTGACAAATTCCAAAGATTATCGGTCTAGGTCCGCCTACACTTCTGAAACTACCTCTAACATGAAATCCTCTTATCTAATCTCTCTCTCCCTCTCCCTCTCTCTCTCTCTCTCCCTCTCTCTCTCTCTCCCCTCTCTCTCTCTCTCTCTCTACACATGTGCATAGAATGTATCTTTTTTGTTTTGCTTTAGTTTTTCTCACTGTGTCTCTCTCCTTATAAAAACCATTTGTTTTTGAGTTTTATTTCCTTGAAAATTACTATATCATCATAACTATTTATATTTTTCTTTAAAATGTAACCGTTTCTCTACTGTTTTTCTTTTTTTTTTAATATCCGTGTTTGCCTCATTAGAAGCAAATGAGTGAGATCAAGGAGGTTGGGTGGAAGAGAGGACTAAATAATCCAAATCCTGCCTCCTTGCTCAATTCGCACTGTTTCTCCTTTTTCTGTTAATTTAATTTTAACTTATTCTTTTTTTTGTTCCTTTAACTTATTCTGGTCTAGTTGAAATTAAGATTGTTTTTGTTCTCTGTAAATATGTACGAATTGAGCGTTAAATAAAACTATTTCTCTCTCTCTCTCTCTCTCTCTCTCTCTCTCTCTCTCTCTCTCTCTCTCTCTCTCTCTCTCTCTTTTCTCTCTCTCTCTCTCTCTCTCTACTTTTCCCCCGTATTTCTGTAGGCTTGGATGGTTGGAGCCTCGCAGGCGCCTGGCGCTGCTTTCTCAGGTCTTTAATGTACTGAAGTTTAGGGAGCCTTTGCTACCTTAGCACTTTATTCTAATTCGCATTGGAAGTCCACAAGCTCGCGCTCCGATCTAAGGCGTTGTTGCGCATACCACAAAATCGGACGGCGCGTGGCCGCGGCGCGGCGGTGGGTCAGTTGTAATCACTTGAATATTCCGAGTATAGTGACGTTGGTTGTCCTAAATCTTGACTTTGAGGAAATCGCTTAGTATTTTACCGGCTGACCATAAAATTTCTCACGTTAACATCGCCGGTTCATCAACCACAAAAAGTGCAATATTTATGCGTTATATGACCACTAAAATCGCGGTGTTATTGCAGCCGGAACGGCTCGATTTGCATTCGTATGGACGGGATTTTTTGTGTTCTCCCGTAAAAGCTCCGCAGATCAGAATGAAGGGCAATTGTTTTTTGTACATATCATAAATTCGGAGACAGAAGAGTCTTTGCGCGCAAAAATCAACTGGCCCAAAGTAGCCTCTGTTACTCTTAATGGGTCTGTTGCAAACTTTTGCTACAGCGATAAAAAGTGTTTACTCCAATGTAAAATCGCCTGAAAAGTCCATTGGTGGCATCATAAAGTCAATAAATACAGTATTAAACTCACAAGAGGCGTTTATCGAAATTCAAGATGGCGGCAAAATATCGAGGAATATGAATGTACGCACCGTGATCATCCAAGGATTGCCAACTTTGACAACCTCACTGCAGGTAGAGTTTATGTGTTTATTTACGTTGTGATTGGTTGTGATGGATATTGTGAGGTTGGCTATCCTTGGATGTTCGTGGTGCATGCATACAGATTGCTCGATATTTTGCCGACATCTTGGATTTCATTAAACGCATTTTGTGAGTTTATTGTTGCATTTCATTGCTTTCTGATGCCATCATTGGACTTTTCAGGCGATTTTACATTAGATTGCACACTCTTTAGCGCTGTAGCAAAAGTTTGCAACAGACCCATTGCTAACTTCCTTCATTGGAGGAAGCATTGACAATGGGTCTTTAAGTATAAGAAAAGTAAATTTTTCTGTAAAATCACGTGATAATCACATTGATAGCGTTCAAAGGTATCAAAATCCACCCACAAACTGTATAAACGCGTTTCACGAAATTCCAAGATGGTCCCATTTCATCGCAACTTTAACTTTCTATGCTGAGTAAAGTGAATCATTATAGAGAAAGCTGCAATTGGGCACTGGGCAGTGGGCAGTTGCAAGGGTCTAAAGTTTGGTATTTCTTTTAGCAAATAAATGAAACTACTCGTCGAGCTGAAAATTACGGTGCCTTTGGTTTCTAACTAGGTTTCATAGTTCCATCATAAATGGGATTTTGATCCGAAAAACATTGTTTTAGATGAGATTTCGGCGTTACGTCGTAACACACGCGATAACTTTAGAATTAGAGAACCCTCCGCCTTGTTTGCATTCTCAAGTGAACAGGTCTGCTCGTAAGTCTTTCTTCCTACGTAAAAATGTGATTGACAATGTCCGGAAGAGCAGAGAGTATACGCTTTGAGAGCGCTAAGCCATGTTGGCTCCAAAGAAGAACGGGTCTGCTCGTAAGGCTGTTTTCCCTTTTAAAAGAACATTAGCGATGCCCCGGAAGAGCAGACGGGATGTTTTAAGAGCCCTAAGCCGTGCTGGCGTTTAGAAGCTCCGGAGATAGAGAGGAACGGACCTGCTCGCAAGTCTATTTTCCCATTTAAAATAACATTAGTTGTGGTGGCCCGTAAGAGCAGACGGGATGTTTTAAGAACCCTAAGCCATGTTGGCGTTTGGAAGCTCCGGAGAAGAACGGATCTGCTTGTAAGTCTATTTTCCCACTTAAAAGAACATTAGCGGTGGCCCAGAAGAGCAGAGGGGACGTCTTGAGAGCACTGATTGTGAGCCATGTTGGTGTGCAGATGCGACGAGGATGGGTCTGCTCGTAAGTCGATTTTCCCATTTGAAATATAACATTAGTATGGTGACCCGGAAGAGCAGACGTTATAAGAGCCCTAATCCATGAAAGCGTTTAGTAAACTTCGGAGATGAACCGTGATGCTCCTAACTCTATTTGCTCATTTAAAATAATATTGACTATGCCCCGGAAGAGCAGAGAGGACGCTTTTGAAAATGTTTAATGTTTTAACGATAACTGTAAGGTCGAAGGGGTAACCATTTGCTTGCCCGCTTCTTTGCGGTGAGATAGGAATGTTTAAACGAAGTAAAAAGTACAGTTTTAAAATTTTACGGGTGCTACTTGTTAAAATTACCTACGGTTTTTAAATGTGACGGATGTTACACTTTACCTGTGATGGCTCAGTCAGAAACGCAATTAAATAGAGGGGAGCTTATATGGTAGTGTTCAAAACATATATTTGTGTCGAAAAATGATCAAAATGAAACAATAACTCACAGGAGTTATCCAAGTATGATTCCAACTTCAATCATCATTATTCGAACTCATGTGTGTTTATTGTTTCATTTTCATATTTTTTTCGACACATGCAAATATCGGTTTCCGCACCTTTTACAACCTATAGTGAGGAATTGAGGATACCTATCGAGACGTAAGAATTTGAATAGATGCCGTTTGTGTTTAAGTGCATGTTTATTTGTTCATGGTGTCAGCCATGATTATTTGAATGTACTGCGCTAACCCCGCGAAATGTCGTGCACGTGCGGTGGAAAGATACAGTGGGTGAATAGTGTCTAGTGTTTTCGCAATTTTTGTGTTTATTAGTGAATTTTTGTGTTTTCTCATAATGCCATTGTCATCGTTACGGATTTTTGCTAATAAATTGATACTTTAAAACGCTCTAGCCGAAGTGTGCAGCAGACCCATTGCCCCCCCCCCCCTTTAGACGCTGCTGTTCCTCAGGCAATTTGCATTCTTGTTCCTTCATAGCTTTCTTTGGCAGCTCACAAGCAAAGGCGGATCCTGCAATCTGGCAACTGTGGATTCTTCCTATTTGAATGTATGAGTAACAATCGATTAGTAAAATGGTCATGGCCCCCTTAAGAATCGATTGTTTCTCATACAGTTAAATGGGAAGAATGCATGGTTGCCAAATAGCTGGATTCGCCCATGCTCACAAGTCAGAAAAAAATCAAAGGTCGTGGATCCCAAAACTTTGAGAGAGTATAGGAATCTAACAAAGATTTAAGCGCTAAGCGGCCCTCGCTTAAGAGGGCCCCAAGACCGTTGTGAAAGGTCAACACATACAAACACTCTGAGGAATTCGCGAGCTCTTAACAGAACGAGACAGGCTGACGACGAACAAGTATTTTTTAAAAAAAAAGAAGAAAAAAAGTACTTTCCTTCTGTGCCCCCCTCCTTCTTTCTCCCCTTTCTTGGAGATTACTGACAGAGCTCAGAGTAAATAATTATTTTATTGGTCGGATTTGACTCCATGAAACGACTATCGTTCATTCACAACGAAGACATCACACTCCAACATTGAAAACCCTTGAGGGCGATCGACTCCATTCAGCAAGCTTAATCGATAGAGGGGTCACAAGCGGGGTTTTGGTGACATCACGTTTTTGCCAATGTTTTTATGAGTGAAGAGTTGACATGAGTGAGTGAAAGAGCCACAGAAGCAAAATATTTGAAAACCCTTGAGGGCGATCGACTCCATTCGTCAAGCTGAAGAGATAGAGGGGTCACAAGGGGGGTTTTGGTGACATCACCTTTTTGCCCATGTTTAAGAGGCATGAGTTGACATGCATTAAAGATAGAGCCTCAGATGCAAAATATATGAAAACCCTGATATGAAGATGGAGGAAGAAATGGAAAATTTAGAGCAGGGTTATTCTTTAAATCTATTGGGCGTCATGAATATTTAAAAAAAAATTGTTTCAAATTCCTACCCAAAGCTATTCTTTAATTTTACATTATTGACGTGAGTGCCGAATCGACTCCAGAAATGCCACCAATCACAGATCATAGCATCCAGGTAAATTTTATGTTTTTAACCATTCATGGCGCTTTCTTGCTGTCTATTTTGATGCGATGTTGCCAAACTTTTTTTTAGTGCAGATCTATATATTTCTTACCTGCATGTTTCTACGGGACGGAACTCGGTTTCCGGTTTGGGACCATGGGACGGAACTCGGATACTTTTTTGACCGCGGGACGGAACTACGAAAATTTCCAACCCATGGACCTTTCTTCTCGATGATACCAGTGGCGAACCGTGGAGAGAGGGGACTTTGAGCTTTCCCTTCTTTTGGAAAGGACTCAAGGAAGGAAAAACAAAGGCGGTAACACTTCAAGCCCTCCCCCCCCCCAACTTTTAAACGGAGGAGGGCTCATCAAGAAAAGTGAGACCCCCCCACACCAAAAAGGAGTTTATCACACTTTTTCAAGCCCCCTTCCGGTGGGGGGGGGGATTTTCAACCCACGGACCGTTACAATAGATGATACTAAGATTCAAGAACGACAGAAATGATGAACAATACAAAGAGAGCTCGACTCGCTCGGCTTTTTGGAAGATGCATCGATTTAATATCGGTATTGCTCTTGCAATGGAACGAATCCGGTCTCTCAATGGATGGATATAATAGACTGTTTTAGTAGAGCGATATATCGTATCGATTGCCGTCCGAGGGCCTCTGATTCCAAACAAACTCTGGTTCAATGTAATTTCCCCATAAGCGAACTTTTGAACGGAAATTTAGGGTATTAAATCAAACAATTGATGCGACCTTGTTGCGATTATGAATTCTACGTCCTCGAAAATGCTTAATTATGCCTGGTTCCTTGACTAATACTGCCGAAATCAATAAGATATTACAGATTAAATGTTGCATTTGTAGGTTAGAATCGCCCGAAATCCCGCCAATTCCACAACAACAACAATAACATTTGGGTGATTCCAACCTCCAAACGCATCGTTTAATCTGTAATATCTTGTTGATTTCGGCAGTTTTACGGGTGGAACCAGACAAAATTAAGCATTTTCGAGGACGGAAAATTCATAATCGCAAAAAGGTCGCATAAATTGTTTGATTTAATACCCTAAATTTCCGTTCAAAAATCCGCTTATGGGGAAATTACATTGAACCAGAGTTTGTTTGGAACCAGAGGCCCTCAGACGGCAATCGATACGATATATCGCTCTACTAAAACAGTCCATATAATCATTTGCTTAAAGGTTTCAATCAGCGGGCTGAGATTCAAGTCATTGCAAAAAAATAACCGATTTTTTTATACACTTGCAAGAAAGATAAAAATCTTCATGACCGCACACTCAGTTTGCGACATTGGATCAAAGGCTATAACACCCGATTCAAAAATCTGATGCGCGCGCGTTCATGCCTCATGCGTTTAAATTCAAAGAGCAGTTGTTTTTCTCTTTTATTATATTAACACCGGAACACCGGAAGTTGCTTGCGTCTGAGCAACTGACTCAGGTGACTTATATTTGCTCGCGAAACGCCCGCCCGCGGTCAAGGAGCCAAAACGCATTCAACGTCAAGGAAAAAGCATATCTCGGATAAGCCTGAGAAATAATTTTTCGATGGCTAGGTCAGGGCCAACAAAAACTAATTGCAGGATTTTTTTTTTATTATTTTTGGGGTTTTATTTGTTCTTTATTTATTTATTTATTTATTTATTTATTTATTTATTTTTTTTTAAATAATAAATTTAAAAATATTTTCAAACTTTCCTTTGACTTGTAGTACAATTATTATCTCAAAAATACCGTAGACAAAAAGATAAATATTTCATTTTTGTATTAATGCAGCGAGTACTGAATGTTAGGGGAAAATATATCATAAGCGTGGGAGAGTTTGCAGTGATCGAGTTAGTGATTCAAAGTCCCCCCCCCCATACACGCACACACAAACAAGGATACTCATGTATTATCCAAGGCAAATAGACATTTTAAATAAGTCAAAAATTACATCGATCCAATCTTCCGGTCTGAAATAAATGAGCTTTTTCCAGCGGTGGCTCGTGCAATGTGGCAACATCAGATTATCATTTAAACCTACGTAAAACAATCGATCTCCGGGGGATTCAGTGACTTCCTGAGACATCGATACTTTTGTATAGGTTCAAAAAACGGACAAAACATGGTTGCCAATTATCACGAGCCGCCACTAGTTTTTTCACTCTACATAAACTCATGTTGAAATGAAGAGTCCATCTTTATGACTTGATTACGATCAGCAGAGACAACAAAACAAATCAAAATTCTGCAGACTCATGAAATTTATTCTCTAATAACATTCAAGCAGATATCTGGTCGTTCCGGTTGACACTCGAAACACGATAACGAACGTCTGGTATATAAATTAATTGTTTTACCTTGTACCTGCTTGGCCGATTGGTACATACTTGGACCAAAATTTTGTTTCGTAAAGGAAGAAAGACTGGATCGCAAAGAATTAAGTCAGTTGAGAGGAAAACGCATTTTCTTGGAAAAGTTCAGCGGGAAACTTGGGTTGTAAACAATCTCATATAGCCTTTTTATGGAGAGAAAGGGAAAAAAACGAACGAGAAGATAGTCAGAATTTATTAATCGTTAGAAAAAATAAAGTGAACGATTCACTTGAACAAAACGAAGATGCGCGTGTACGAGGGTAATAAGTACATCCATTCAAGTTGGTTATTTTTGAAGAAAAACAATGGTAGAAAGTTATAAAAGTTAGCTACTTGTACACTATGGTCTAAGATCGTCAAAAAGTCGATTCTTTTCTTGGATGATGAATCGATATAGTGCTATATCGATCATGATCAATGAATAAACTGCCAAATAAAACAGGGGTCCGCCCCCGGAAATTTTTTAATGTTTGCTGTATTCAGATTAAATTTCTTGCAGCCTTGAAGCGGCATTGAAAGAAGTTCGAACTTTAAGCGTTGACTAATATCTATCTTAGTCTTTCTTCCAAAAAAAAAAAAAAAAAAAAAAAAAAAAAAAAAAAAAAAAAAAGAGAGAGAGAAAAACATTGATTGATTGGTACCTTCGCTTACATCGAGAGTGTTAGTGTTGGTGGGTTGGCGGTTTATTACAATTTGATGAACAAATAATAATTATTCCATCGAATTTTGTCAAAAAAATCGATGTAACTCTTGAAAAAAGACGTTTTAAAAGAAATAGCTATAAATAGCTCATGGTAACGGTTCACAGCACGCCCTGATCAGAACTGAAAAATCAATAGCTCTATACAACGATGATATCCTGATAAAAATATTGAAAAAAAGAAGAAGAAATAGAAAATCGTTCAAGATGAAATAGAAACAGCTTTTGCAGTCGGAAATAGTTCGACAAAGTAAAACCGGCGAGAGCAGCTATCATTGAGTTAATTCTGGTGGCAGCTCGTTCAATGTGGCTGCAACGTATTTCCCTTTAAATCTAGACAAAACGATCAATCTTCAGAAAGTGCGATTGCACCCTTCAGAAGATTTCGATTCAAGAATCGATTTGTAATAATCCGTTTTTTGGTACTTTCAGCCTTATTTTTGAAGTTATTGACGAGGTATTTTACAGAAACGTTCTTCATTTATGATTATCTAGTAACTGACACTCCGTTTTCTTTACATAAATAACTTTCGGCCTGTAATTTGATATTAATCGCACGGTAGCGCTCTGGTAGCAGAAATCGCCCTAAATGCTGAAGAATCACTTTAATCTGTTGCAAATACGATTTCAATTTATTTCATAGAAGATGAAAGAACGTTGAATAGGGTCATTCCAGAACAATGCTAAGCGAGCGCCTTCAATAGGCGAGGTAGACAAAATCAAGTACCGCTGAGGAGGAACCTTTATCTACGAGTCTATTTTTAAATGAGAGTGCAGTAAGACTTGTTAACCCTTTCGCACACCAATTATGAAAAAATATCTACTGTAATCTGAAACCTTTACCATTAAATTGAACGAATTTTTCTCATATGATTTCATGTGCGAGTCAAATGGGGCTATTGCACACTTTTGCTATAAGCGATTTAATAGTTGATTCTGGCGTAAAAACCTCAAAAAATAACGATGGCGGCACTAAAAACTTCCAAAATCCACTCCTAAACTCAATAAACGCAGTTATTTCCGCGAGCGTAATGGTGGCCGAAGGCACTAACAATAGGAGATTCCTATCTTAATTTCGTCACTCTTTCTATGTAGGATGATTCACAGAGTAAATAGTCATCAGAGTGATGATCCACATCCGATGAATGGTGCTGCAACACCTAGTGACACCAGTGTCAAATGAAAGTAGTCTCTTATTGGTCACTTCTTGATGGAGTTTCAGAATTGTTAGATGGGAATCTCCCATTGTTAGTGCCTTCGGCCACCATTACGCTCGTGCAAATAACTGCGTTTATTGAGTTTAGGAGTGGATTTTGGAAGTTTTTAGTGCCGCCATCGTTATTTTTTGAGGTTTTTACGCCATAGTCGACTATTAAATCGCTTATAGAAAAAGTGTGCAATAGCCCCATTATGAAAAAATATCTACTGTAATCTGAAACCTATACCATTAAATTGAACGAATTTTTCTCATATGATTTCATGTGCGAGTCAAATTTTTCGAATTTCCATAAGGCTCCATGTAAAATTCCGTCCCTTATTTGGGACATTGTGAGCGAAAGGGTTAACTTGGGCTTAACAAACTTTGGTACGGACGCCCGGACGGACGTAACGGTCCTTTGTCCTCGACCCCAAGAAGCGAATGATTGGTTGAGACTTTACCTAACGTTAAAGAACGTGCACCGTCCTTCCCAAACATTTTTTGGCCATGGGACCAAATAATGTTGCGGCTTGACGGGACGGTCCAATAAAAGACGTTGAATAGTGCGCGATTGAGAGGAGGTGAGTGTGGTTTTAATGACCCGTGAGTGCTCACCAATTATCTGTGTGCGGGACCGTGAGGACGTAACCACTGAAAAAAAAAATCAGCTAAATTTAACTAATTTCAACTTAAAAGTATGGACACCACTTAAAACTGATAGTTCGACTATTTGAATTAGTAAAATTAACTCCGTGTCGTGTTAATTAACATGGCACGGAGTTAATTTTACTAATTCAAATAGTCAAACTAACAGTTTTAAGTGGTGTCCATACTTTTAAGTTGAAATTAGTTAAATTTAGCTTATTTTTTTTTTCAGAGCATTATTTGGTCCCTCTGGTCTAGAAATGGTTGAGTAATATAAAGGTCTGATCCTATTAAAACCATGGCCAAAACCATTTTTTGTTTTGTTTTTTTTGTTTAAGTAAAAAAATTTCGATTTTTTTTTTTTTAGATTGTCTATAAAATTTTCATATCCGTCATTGTTTTTTCCTTTTTCTTAATCAAGTATTTAATATCTCTGATTTAAGGCTGCAAGTATAATGTATTAACATCGATTTTAAAATTGTTGGAGCAAAAACAGTAGATAAGTGCTTTCATGAAAAATTTCAATAATTTCATCACTGAAGGGGGGAAATAGGCAGAACGAAAGAAAATCAACGGAAATTATGGAAGGTAGGAAAATTCAGAGCCAGGCCCCGAAAATATACTTGGAGCCCTTTCACTAATCCACACACTATAAAACTTAAGAACGTAAACACAAACGTCGCGCCGTAAAAGTTAAAAAAAGCAACATTTCTTCTGTCAATTGATTTTGTCCCCGTTTTAAAAAATTTAATCGTCTCCTAGTCAAAGTAGTGAGACTAGTGAAAAGCCACTAAGTAGGCTAATTTTAAGATTATAAAAAACTCATGGTGTCGATTTTTTTGAAAATTTTGATTCGTTACCAGATGTCTTTTTAGGAAAAATCCCAACCACGGCTCTACGTTTTGCGAACAATACATATATTACACACTAATGATCAAACGAGTTCCACATAATAAAGTAAACAAACAACTCGTTGGGCGAGGTAGCGGAGCAAATGTGTGTACAACTTTTAATCCTTACAGTCCAATAGTATTTAAAATTGAAGACAATGTTTGGTACGGGCTTTCAAATAATTTGGAAAACAAAAAAATCATTGAACATGAAATGAAATTTGTTCGTTCAATCGACAATAAAGCAAATTATGGAATCGTTTATCAATGCGTTTTAATCGTGAGCGGGAGAGTTACCCTGGAATACCTTTTGGCATACAATTTTATTCGTCTTCATTTTAAAGTATCGAGTAATAAGATCTTAGGCTATTAGGTTAAAAAAGTATGCCTTTTTAAAAATGGGACGGACTGTTTGTACCTAGTGTTGCCTTTTTCTCACTGGAAACAACAATTCTTAAATTCTAAGAATAATACCTAAAGCACAACGATATATGAGCCATGGAGAGCCTGGAGCTTTTACCAAAAAATTCTGGCGTTAATATTTGCATCAGAATATGGTCACAGTAACAGAATTTCCTAAACATTTTCAAGAACTTTTTGGTACAAACATAAGACATTCTGGTAAAAGTACCCTTACCTTGATTCATATCGTGCTTCTGTTGGAATTTTTGCTATATCTTTTTTTCAGTAATTTTTAGTCACCTTGTATAACGGTCAAGTGACCAAGAGGGCTATTCGAGCAGAAAAATTAGGTAAAAAAACATGATGACCGTGCCTGAGGAAAACACGGGCACTTTTAGAAGTATAGTAAAGATCTTTCAGGCCATCAGATTAAAAAAGTATGCATTTTTAAAACATGGGTCTGTCTGTTTGGGAGGGGTTTTCTTTTATAGTCACGCTGTATAATGGTCAAGTGAGCGAGAGGGCTCTTCAAGTGGAAAAAGTGGGTAAAATCATATTGACCGTGTCTGAGGAAAACACTGGCACCTTTAGACATATAGAGGTAGTTTCAGAAGTGTAGGCGGACCTAGACCGATAATCTTTGGAATTTGTCAACATTATTTCTGATATTACTCGATGAAAATGAATAAAAATGAAATTGAGTGTTCCCACTTCAATGAGAAAAACTTTAAACACAAAAGAATAAAGTCAGGGGCAAATTCGGTATTGATTTGAAGGAATAAAAGTTGAAAATTCGCCAAAGATTATGGTTTTGGTCCGCCTACACTTCTGGAACTACCTCTAGTAAAGATCTTTAGGCAGTCAGGCTAAAAAAGTACTTACACATTTTTAAAAAATAAGTTTGTTTGGGTGGGTTTTTTTTTTCTTTATATTCACGCTGTATAATGGTCAAGTGAGCGAGATGGCTCTTCAAGCGGAAAAAGTAGGTAAAAAATATAATGAACCGTACCTGAGGAAAACACACACTGCGGAAAAGCTACGGTAAAGATAAAACCTCCAGACGAGGAACAGCACGTTTCGCCGGTCACTATAAAGAAACGGAATAGTTGGTGGTGTGTGGCCGGAAGAGTGGAAACGGAGTGGACCCGAAAGCGGAATCGGGGTTTTGCGAAATGCGAATTTGATGCGCGTCCGGAGTGAATCGGAGTGACTCGGAGTGATGCGGAGTGATCCTCCGACGAGCGAGCCCGTCCGTCGCCGTCGAATCGGTCTGTCCGTCCGAAGTGATAAAAACAGTTAAGACTTACGAGTTCTTTGAACTTGATTTCACTACTAACGAAAGAGTTCGCTCATCGCCATGCTCCAATCCTTACGTCTGAGGCCAAGGTCACGGACGAGACGCGCGTTTCGCGCTGAGAGTCCATCGCGCGCCCTCCGCGTCAGTTCGCGCACCTCGGCGCAATCTTCGCAGCTTTAAGATTGGTTTTCTGTGCGGTGTTGCAAGATCGCAATCATTTTTCAGCAGTTCAGGTTCGATTAGGTTAGGTTAGATATGTATTATTTATTTGGTTAGCTATGTTCCAGTGGCGGAGCGTGCAATTTGGCAACGTTGAGTTGTGTTCATTTAAACCCATGTAAAAGGTCGAATGCGAAGGTGTTCACCGAACACTCAATATTTCGATATTTTTCGTGAGTTTAAACGGACAAACTGCAACGTTGCCAAATTGCACGCTACGCCACTAATGTATTATTGCAGTTAAGGGGATAAGGAGGTCCTATGTTAAACCATGTTAAATATGCTTCCCTTCTGGTGCATTTTTCTCAGGAACTATTGGACCTACAAGGCTGCAATTTTGCATGGAGTTGTGTATGAGTATTGGCTATAAGCAGGACTAGGATTTTTAAAATTCATTGAAAACTTTTTTCTTTTTTCGACGTTGTAAGTTTGGTTGATTTTTTCACCTTTTTTTCGAGCTTTGAATGGCCATAAAAAAAGTAAAAGAGATACCTACTCAAAGTAACCTAGTCCTGCTTATAGAGCTTGTTCTGAGGAAAATTTAAAAAAAGAAATATGAAAATAGCATTACTAGTTCCTGAGAAAAATGCACCGAAAGGTAAAAAAAACATATTTTTCATTATCGCAAAAAGAAAAAACTAAAAATCAGCTGACCTGATAAGGACTCTTCAACTTCAAAAATTCATAAAAAATTGATTTTTTTTTCTAAATTATACAATGTATCATCTCATTTTAAAGCTGAGAACGTCCTCTTTCAAATTAGATTCAAAACAAAAAAACCATTTTTTTTCCATTTGGGGCCTCTTTCTCCCCTTAAGGTAACCATGGGCGCCACTTTTTTGAATGCGTTTTTGCGCATTAGCTTACACTCTGAAGGCCGTTGTTGTTTATAGTCCCTGCATGTACACGGAAAAAAAGACTGGTAGAATTTACCATCAGCATAGCTTATTTTGGCGTCTTCTGGCAAGGATGGTAAATTTCACAATAGTGTGGTAAATGCAACCATAATCCATTGATTTTTTTTTTTTTTTAGCAAAAGTTCATTCAGAATAGCGTGAGATTTTGCTTAACAAACCTAATTTTTTCAAAATTTGCCAGGGTGGACTCCCGCACCCCCGCTAACTGGGGGGTGTCCACTGTCCCCCCACACACACACAACCCCCCCCCCCCCCCTGTCACAGGGGTTCTCACTTCCCCCCTCCCCCTGAATGTTAATAGTCTAGTCAAGTGACGCCACTGACTATTTAGTACATTGGCTCCTGGAAACACTGAATCAACCAAGCCCAGTCCGCAGCTCTTGATGTTCGCATAGGTACACGTGATGGACCGCGAAGCAAGCAACGCAACGGGCGAGGCGCACAAACAGAATATTCCTGAGATTTTTCCGGCGCACGATATTTAAATTAGTTTTTTCATCTTTTAAAGGAATTTAATTCCAAGTGCTCGGCTTTGATTTATCTTCGAAGATCAATTTATTCGGCTTTTAAATGGATTTGTGTTAACTATTTTTTGAAAATTCAGAGCGTCAGGGTACCGAGATATGCTTCAAAAAAGGTTTGAAAGATATGGAGTCTTTGGAGGGCGAGGGGCAGAACAGCGGCAAAAATATTCATGAGAGCAAAATCAGTCATCTAACGGTAAAATTGTTCAGGGGCGTGCCGAGGGGGAACGTGGGTACCCTTGCCCTGGGCGGCACTTTCCGAGGGCGGCAAAATCAGGGTGAACCAAAAAAAAAAAAAAAAAAAAAAAGTTTTCTAATTTCAAAACGATTACATAGGGCGGCAAAAGAAGTGTGTAACAAGTAAAAAAAAAAAAAAAAAAAAAAAAAAAAAAAGAAGTCAAGAAATTTATAATTTTGTTCGCGGAGGGCGGCAAGATTACATTCTTGCCCCCCCCCTTTTGAAACCACGGCACGCCCCTGAAATTGTTTCAATCTGAGATATTTCTCTGCAAGTACAGAATACAGATATAGACCTTATAGTTTGCTCAACTATTTACAATAAATAAAAAAAAAAAAAAAAAAAAAAAAAAAAAAAAAAAAAAATGAGGTGCATTTCAAAGTCTGGAGGATACACATTTTCATAAATTTCAAAAATTAACAACTAATCACATAGGTCTCTAATCGTTTAAAACCAATGGTTCATAAATTTCAAAAATTAACAACTAATCACATAGGTCTCTAATCGTTTAAAACCAATGGATAAATCAAAAATGAGCGCCTAAACAGTCACTATACAATCAGTGATGTAAATCGTGCAATCCGGCAACATATGAATTGATGGCATTATATACCGTAAGAAAGACCTATCAAATAAGAGGTGCGCTATTTAGCTAAAAACCTCCTTATTTGCTCACGACGCACAATTCTCGGGAAGATCACACCCATCGCTCTATGAGCCCTTCTTCCGGAACAGTCATCAGTTAATCCTTTTGAGCCCATTGTAAAGATCTATACACGATACAGGGTGCTCGGTGGACACTCTCAAATTCGACCATTTTAAGGGATTAAATGGACAAAACGGAGTGTTGCCAAATTGCCGGCTACTGACGTCGGTGAATTTAAGGCGTATTCAAAGAAATGCATTGTAAGAAATCAGTCGATTCAGGACGGAGTACCACATAGACAGTTTTCGGGCGGCGCACTATGGTCCAGAAGTCCGATTTAGGAAGACATTAGTTTGCATTAAAATCGCCCAATATCTTGAAAACGGCTCATCTGACATCAAAAATGGTTATCACAAAAAAGTTAAAACGGTTTACGTTCTATCTTTTTTGTAATTACCAGTTTTGGTGTCAGATGAGCCGTTTTCAAGATATTGGGCGATTCTAATGCAAACTATTGTCTTCCTGAACCGGACTTCTGGACCATAGTGCGGCGCGGCGTTATCGCACAGAAGTCATCGGTCAGAGCAAACATTACACTCATCAGTCATCGGTCGCAATCAGCTGTGACGAAACTCGCGTAAAATTTCAAAGTATCTCTCTCACTCTCCCGTGAACCTCATGAATACCGATTAGTGGTGGAGCCGGGATTCGGCCGAATCCTCATGAAGATTCGGATTCGGATTCGGTCCACTGAAATCACGACTTCGAATCCGAATCCGAATCCCGAATCCGATTGAGATTTCAAAAACGCGCGCGTATCCTCCGCGGAAGGCGAGATTATCCGCGCGCGTATCCCCCGCGTATGGCAATATGTCCCGCGGGTGTATTCCTGCAGTGCATCCAACCGGAAAACGGACAGTCGAAATCCTAGAGCTCTAAGACCACGCACTGCCGAGACACGCAACCGAAATATCCATCCCTCGGAAAGTCGGAACCCTTTGAGAAAATGGCTTTGTCCAACGGTTTTTCTGTTTCTATCCATTCCGCTTATAGAATTTGCAAATTACTGCTCCCTAGAAATGGTTCTCTGTATGACACCTACTGTCCTACTCCTTTCGAAAATATTAACTCAAATGAACCGACTGCACATGATATATGATGGTAAATGAATGAGTCAATGAGTTACCAGATCAAAACTGTCTTTATAATTACTTTTTGGTCCTAAATCCAAACCTAAAAAAAAAGTATGCTTTTTGATGCTTTTACATAGATAGAAAAGTAAATAGTAGGAATGGAGCTGTTGCAAACTTTTGCTACAGGCTTATTGATAGTTGATAATGGGGTAATACCCTGTAAAAATAACGATTAGCGCACTAACAAATCACGAAATCCACTCCTAAACTCACAAAATGCTTTTAAATGCGAGACTGTAATGGCGGCTGAGGCCGCGGTTTTCTTATGGCAACTGTATGCTTCTTCTTCTTCTTGTGTGGTGTTGCGAGAACACCCCGTGTAGATGGCGCTGATTGAAGATAGGGAACCCCAATGAAAACCGCGGCCCCGGCCGCCATTACGGTCTTGCGTTTAAAAGCATTTTATGAGTTTAGGAGTGGATTTCGTGATTTTTTAGTGCGTGAATTGTCATTTTTACTGGATATTACTCCGGAAACAACTATTAATAAGCCTGTAGCAAAAGTTTGCAACAGCTCCATTCTAAAGTAAATTATTTGAAAATACTGCAAATGAGGAAGATTCGCGATGGTTCAGGATTCGGATTTGGATTCGAAGATTCGGGTGTTATAATCTAGGATTCGGATTCGGATTCGGGTTCGGGAAAATTTTGGATTCGACCCATCACTAATAACGATATCTCTTTCTAACAGCGGCTCGGCGGCTCGTGCTGCTTGGCAGCCCCGTTTTTCGCCTCTTGAACCTATATACAAAAAGTATTCCTTGAAGCTCGCTTATTTTGCGTAGGTTTGACCCTCTAAGGGCTAGGTTATTTCAAAAGGATGCCACTCTTCCGTTTTTAAAGGGAAGGTAGTTAACTGTTCGTACTCGGGGGAGTTGAAATTGCCTATACAACTTATTGAAGGCGCCCGAAGACATTCTATATTGTATATGTTTTCATCAATAATCGTGTTTATCCGGAATAAAGACTGGAACAATGTGAAGTAGACTAGAGAAGAAAAACGAGTATACTTGGGCTTGGCCCTTAAAGGGTTAAATGGAGAGAACCCGTTGTTGCTACTTTGCACGAACTGTCTCTAGGACGAATAAATGTTTGGTACAAACGGTCCTGCACCCAGATGATTGGTGTGCACCTAAGGCAATTTAAAAGCACAAGTAAATGCTCACCATCCAACGTCTTTTGGGGACCGAATGTACCGAACATTCATTGGTCCCTACTTTCTAGGGTCGAATTATGCATACACGGCCTTATTTCGCGAAATTTTCTTCTCAAAGTATAGCGTTAAATGAATTTCTATTGACATAGTTCACAGAACAATGTCTCTGAATACAATTTCAGCGATAATTTAGTGCAGCAGTGGCGTAGCGTGCGATTTGGCAATGTGGTATTGTGTCCATGTGAACCCTTGTAAAAGGTCGAGTGCGACGTTGTTCGCTGAACATCCAACAGATCGATCTTTTTCATGGGTTTAAATGGACGAACTGCGAAGTTGTCAAATTGCACGCTCCGCCACCTAACAGTGGAGAGAGATAATTATGAATTCGCTCAATGCGACTTTTTTACCGGGTGGAGTAATCCATGGCCGAAGCCATGAATTCTTCTTTCTCTTTCTTCGCCCATTTGACTGCATGTGTTAGAAAAGGACAAAAACAGGGGTTGAAGTCATGTGTCAGCCCTCTTTATCCATCCTTTTCTAACATATGAGTTCCAATGAGCTAAGAAACAGAAAGGCAATAGCCTAGTTTATGGGAGACTCAACCTGGGTTGGGCCTGAGTTGAGTTTCAACCCGGGTCCAACTCGGGTTAGCGCATAAACACACGTATATTTTTGAACTCGAGATCAAAAGATTTCTTCTTCTTCTTCTCTGTGTTTGTTCACATTTGTCACGAAAATGGTGGCAATGCTCGGTGCGGTAGGTACCAGAGATTACTAAGCCAAAGAGAAATGGCAAGTCCTATCCCCGCCATGTTAGAAAACCGTTAATCGACATTTCGTAAAAAAAACGCCTTCAATTAGGCCGTGATACAATACGGCGTACCACCTGGTGGATCATTTTTCGTGAACATTGCTATTACTGCTGTTAGTGGAAATAAATCCAAGGCACACACTTTTCTGAATTTTTTTATTTTACAAACTCGTTGAAAAAATGAAAAATGTCAAGGGAAAAATTTAACCCCTCTAAAAGAACCACTAAAACTTTAATCAAAAGTCATTTACTGGCAGCCGAACGCACTTCGGTTACTTTCAGAATTGTTTACAAAAATGGTCCACCAGATCGTATGCCAGTTTGCCTTCTTCGTAGGAGTCGATTAACAGTTTTGAGCAGTTCTGCCATATCTCTTTAGCTTATTAGTAATCTCCGGTAGGTACGGACAAGTGCGTCCGAAATTCCACATAAGACGCGTGTTTAACCTCGCTCGTTTTGGTGACATCGATGCCGCGCGAACCCGGGTTCTGAACTCCGGGGTGTTCATATGCGTAAAATCTCAACCCGAGTTCACCGACTCGACTCGGATCCGAATCAAACCTGAATTCAGCGAAAACCGAAGTGGTTATGCAAGCATATCTCAACCCGGGTTGAGATCTCCCGCATAAAATAGGCTAATATATCCTGACTGTACGGCTATGGCGCCATCACTAAAACCGTCTATTTATAAACAAAATAGGTACATACTATCCTTTGTTTGCTTCACAATAATCAAAACAGGACGAGAACTTTTAAATTATTGACATCAGGCTCATTTTCATGGGTGTGACATGTTTTCATTTTTGTCCGTCACAAACCTGTTTTTGAGCATATATACAGTGCCATTATTCGGTACTTTTCTGTGCACCAAATAGATTATATGCTCGTCAGTGGCGAAGCGTGACATTTGGCAACAGTGAATTTTATCCATTTAAATTCACCAAAAAAGTCGAACGCTTCAGGTAATGACCAGGTATTTCGACTTTTCTAATGTGTTTAAATGGGAAAAAGGAACGTTGCTAAATCACACGCCTCGCCACTGATGCTCGTTCCTCTCTTAAAACTATTAGTCCAGGCAATGGGGATCAATAAGCGGCAAATGGCGGAGCAAATTCCCAGCAAAGGTTTTTTGGGCTTAATCGCTTTGTTTTGGTGTCAGTAATGACCACCTAAAAGTCCCCATGCCTGGGTGCTGTGCTAAATTCAGGGGAGGGGGGGGAAGGGCCCCAAAATCGATTTTTGCGATATATATCGAAAACTATGCAAGATATCGAAAAAATCGATCATGTTTTTTGTTTCTGAGGTAATTTCCAACAAGAAAGGTCCTTTGTGTTTTTACGCTCTGACGACGTCTAAGCTCTCAAAAACACGATTTAAGTTTTCGGCGATTTTCAGGAAAATTGATACCCCAGGGCAACGCTCATTTAACGCAATGTTATTTTTAATGACTTCGATCGCCTTACCGTAGCATTTAGAGTGCTCCGATTTTTATGAAATTTGGTATCCGGGGGTTTTTTAGGTCGCTGATTTCATTTTTGGGGTCCAAATTTCCTTAAAACATGATTCAGATAAGCTTTTTGAGCTTTTATCTAAAAAGCTGTATTTTGTGGTAAAAGCTCAAAAAGCTTATCTGAATCACGTTTTAAGGAAATTTGGACCCCAAAAATGAAATCAGCGACCTAAAAAACCCCCGGATACCAAATTTCATAAAAATCGGAGCACTCTAAATGCTACGGTAAGGCGATCGAAGTCATTAAAAATAACATTGCGTTAAATGAGCGTTGCCCTGGGGTATCAATTTTCCTGAAAATCGCCGAAAACTTAAAACGTGTTTTTGAGAGCTTAGACGTCGTCAGAGCGTAAAAACACAAAGGACCTTTCTTATTGGAAATTACCTCAGAAACAAAAAACATGATCGATTTTTTCGATATCTTGCATAGTTTTCGATATATATCGCAAAAATCGATTTTGGGGCCCTTTCCCCCCTCCCCTGAATTTAGCACAGCACCCAGGCATGGGGACTTTTAGGTGGTCATTACTGACACCAAGACGAAGCGATTAAGCCCAAAAAACCTTTGCTGGGAATTTGTTCTTCCAATAATCACCCATTGCCTGGACTATATACGATATCCGAGATTTCAAGTATTCTTCGTCTCACTGTGCGAGAGCAGGCCGCTAAATAACAGCGCTGCCAGATTTGACGAAAAACAAACACATTTTACACTAAGTCTTGTGGGAAATTTGTATAGTTTTCATTAAATCTGGCAGCAATGGCGGTTAATAGGTAAGTACCAAAGCTGGTGTTGAATGCTGGTCAATCCGATAGAGCAGCGAACTTAACAGTCTACAGTGTTGCCGGGTGATCATCGCCCCCGAGGCGAATCGAATGCTGCTATTTGATGACTTAGATTGATGCTTCTATTCTTTACGAGTTGACAGTTAACATGTTTTATTCTTTTTCTTTCGTTTGTTTTAGTCATTGCGATATACCAATAGAGCTGGGCTAGCAGGCTAGCTATGCTCAAGGTACCTATATTCAAGCAAATTTTATTAAGTACGCAACAGACCCATATTAGTCACAAAATGAAAATATTGCGTGCTTGAGCTGGAAACGAAATTTTGGCTGAGCACAAAATGAAGTGAAAGGAAAACTACTAACTGAATTAAATTTTATTTTCTAACGATCGTCCGAGCCGGATAGAAAGTCTGACATTGTCCTGGCAGTGGCGCGGGCGTAACAACTCGGGAAGCAGGGGAAGCAGTGCTTTGGGGCTACTTGAAGTTGGCTTATACTCATGGCTAATTCAATTCTCAAAATATCTTAAATTAATAAAATATATTAAGGAGTTACGGACACTGAAACTGGGAGAAAAGGTTGGGGGGGGGGGGGCGTGATCGTACTCGTAGACGAAAATAACGACACAGAAATCGATCTCAAATTGTTCTCATCCCATAATATTATCAGAGTAATCGAAAACTAACTTTGGATTGGGGGGGGGGGGAGGGGAGGTGGTCCCTCATAGGAGAAGTTTTGCTTAGAGATATCCTCTCGTTTCGTCATGCCACTGGTTATCATATCTTCTGCATCTGAGGCTCCTTCACTCATGCATGTCAACTCATGCCTCCTAAACATGGGCAAAAAAGTGATGTCACCAAAACCCCCCTTGTGACCCCTCTATCGATTCAGCTTGGCGAGTGGAGTCGATCGCCCTCAAGGATTTTCATATATTTTGCATCTAAGGCTCTTTCACTCATGCATCTCAACTCATGCCTCCTGAACATGGGCAAAAAGGTGATGTCACCAAAACCCCCCTTGTGACCCCTCTATCGATTCAGCTTGGCGAGTGGAGTCGATCGCCCTCAAGGATTTTCATATCTTTTGCATCTAAGGCTCTTTCACTCATGCATGTCAACTCATGCCTCCTGAACATGGGCAAAAAGGTGATGTCACCAAAACCCCCCTTGTGACCCCTCTATCGATTCAGCTTGGCGAATGGAGTCGATCGCCCTCAAGGATTTTCATATCTTTTGCACCTGAGGCTCTTTCACTCATGCACGTCAACTCATGCCTCCTAAACATGGGCAAAAAGGTGATGTCACCAAAACCTTCCTTGTAACCCCTCTATCGATTCAGCTTGGCGAGTGGAGTCGATCGCCCTCAAGGATTTTCATATCTTTTGCATCTAAGGCTCTTTCACTCATGCACGTCAACTCATGCCTCCTAAACATGGGCAAAAAGTTGATGTCACCAAAACCCCCCTTGTGACCCTTCTATCGATTCAGCTTGGCGAGTGGAGTCGATCGCCCTCAAGGATTTTCATATCTTTTGCATCTAAGGCTCTTTCACTCATGCATGTCAACTCATGCCTCCTAAACATGGGCAAAAAGGTGATGTCACCAAAACCTTCCTTGTGACCCCTCTATCGATTCAGCTTGGCGAGTGGAGTCGATCGCCCTCAAGGGTTTTTCTATCTTTTGCATCTGAGGCTCTTTCAATAATGCATATCAACTCTTGACTCATATAAACATGGGCAAAAAGGTGATGTCACCAAAACCTCCCTTGTGACCCTTCTATCGATTCAGCTTGGCGAGTGGAGTCGATCGCCCTCAAGGATTTTCATATCTTTTGCACCTGAGGCTCTTTCACTCATGCACGTCAACTCATGCCTCCTAAACATGGGCAAAAAGGTGATGTCACCAAAACCTTCCTTGTAACCCCTCTATCGATTCAGCTTGGCGAGTGGAGTCGATCGCCCTCAAGGATTTTCATATCTTTTGCATCTAAGGCTCTTTCACTCATGCACGTCAACTCATGCCTCCTAAACATGGGCAAAAAGTTGATGTCACCAAAACCCCCCTTGTGACCCTTCTATCGATTCAGCTTCGCGAGTGGAGTCGATCGCCCTCAAGGATTTTCATATCTTTTGCATCTAAGGCTCTTTCACTCATGCATGTCAACTCATGCCTCCTAAACATGGGCAAAAAGGTGATGTCACCAAAACCTTCCTTGTGACCCCTCTATCGATTCAGCTTGGCGAGTGGAGTCGATCGCCCTCAAGGGTTTTTCTATCTTTTGCATCTGAGGCTCTTTCAATAATGCATATCAACTCTTGACTCATATAAACATGGGCAAAAAGGTGATGTCACCAAAACCTCCCTTGTGACCCCTCTATCGATTCAGCTTGGCGAGTGGAGTCGATCGCCCTCAAGGATTTTCATATCTTTTGCACCTGAGGCTCTTTCACTCATGCACGTCAACTCATGCCTCCTAAACATGGGCAAAAAGTTGATGTCACCAAAACCCCCCTTGTGACCCTTCTATCGATTCAGCTTGGCGAGTGGAGTCGATCGCCCTCAAGGATTTTCATATCTTTTGCACCTGAGGCTCTTTCACTCATGCACGTCAACTCATGCCTCCTAAACATGGGCAAAAAGGTGATGTCACCAAAACCTTCCTTGTAACCCCTCTATCGATTCAGCTTGGCGAGTGGAGTCGATCGCCCTCAAGGATTTTCATATCTTTTGCATCTAAGGCTCTTTCACTCATGCATGTCAACTCATGCCTCCTAAACATGGGCAAAAAGGTGATGTCACCAAAACCTTCCTTGTGACCCCTCTATCGATTCAGCTTGGCGAGTGGAGTCGATCGCCCTCAAGGGTTTTTCTATCTTTTGCATCTGAGGCTCTTTCAATAATGCATATCAACTCTTGACTCATATAAACATGGGCAAAAGGTGATGTCACCAAAACCTCCCTTGTGACCCCTCTATCGATTCAGCTTGGCGAGTGGAGTCGATCGCCCTCAAGGATTTTCATATCTTTTGCACCTGAGGCTCTTTCACTCATGCACGTCAACTCATGCCTCCTAAACATGGGCAAAAAGTTGATGTCACCAAAACCCCCCTTGTGACCCTTCTATCGATTCAGCTTGGCGAGTGGAGTCGATCGCCCTCAAGGATTTTCATATCTTTTGCATCTAAGGCTCTTTCACTCATGCATGTCAACTCATGCCTCCTAAACATGGGCAAAAAGGTGATGTCACCAAAACCTTCCTTGTGACCCCTCTATCGATTCAGCTTGGCGAGTGGAGTCGATCGCCCTCAAGGGTTTTTCTATCTTTTGCATCTGAGGCTCTTTCAATAATGCATATCAACTCTTGACTCATATAAACATGGGCAAAAAGGTGATGTCACCAAAACCTCCCTTGTGACCCCTCTATCGATTCAGCTTGGCGAGTGGAGTCGATCGCCCTCAAGGATTTTCATATCTTTTACATCTGAGGCTCTTTCACTCATGCATGTCAACTCATGCCTCCTAAACATGGGAAAAAAGGTGATGTCACCAAAACCCCCCTTGTGACCCCTCTATCGATTCAGCTTGGCGAGTGGAGTCGATCGCCCTCAAGGATTTTCATATCTTTTGCACCTGAGGCTCTTTCACTCATGCACGTCAACTCATGCCTCCTAAACATGGGCAAAAAGTTGATGTCACCAAAACCCTCCTTGTGACCCTTCTATCGATTCAGCTTGGCGAGTGGAGTCGATCGCCCTCAAGGATTTTCATATCTTTTGCATCTAAGGCTCTTTCACTCATGCATGTCAACTCATGCCTCCTAAACATGGGCAAAAAGGTGATGTCACCAAAACCTTCCTTGTAACCCCTCTATCGATTCAGCTTGGCGAGTGGAGTCGATCGCCCTCAAGGATTTTCATATCTTTTGCATCTAAGGCTCTTTCACTCATGCACGTCAACTCATGCCTCCTAAACATGGGCAAAAAGTTGATGTCACCAAAACCCCCCTTGTGACCCTTCTATCGATTCAGCTTGGCGAGTGGAGTCGATCGCCCTCAAGGATTTTCATATCTTTTGCATCTAAGGCTCTTTCACTCATGCATGTCAACTCATGCCTCCTAAACATGGGCAAAAAGGTGATGTCACCAAAACCTTCCTTGTGACCCCTCTATCGATTCAGCTTGGCGAGTGGAGTCGATCGCCCTCAAGGGTTTTTCTATCTTTTGCATCTGAGGCTCTTTCAATAATGCATATCAACTCTTGACTCATATAAACATGGGCAAAAAGGTGATGTCACCAAAACCTCCCTTGTGACCCCTCTATCGATTCAGCTTGGCGAGTGGAGTCGATCGCCCTCAAGGATTTTCATATCTTTTACAGCTGAGGCTCTTTCACTCATGCATGTCAACTCATGCCTCCTAAACATGGGAAAAAAGGTGATGTCACCAAAACCCCCCTTGTGACCCCTCTATCGATTCAGCTTGGCGAGTGGAGTCGATCGCCCTCAAGGATTTTCATATCTTTTGCATCTAAGGCTCTTTCACTCATGCATGTCAACTCATGCCTCCTGAACATGGGCAAAAAGGTGATGTCACCAAAACCCCCCTTGTGACCCTTCTATCGATTCAGCTTGGCGAGTGGAGTCGATCGCCCTCAAGGATTTTCATATCTTTTGCATCTAAGGCTCTTTCACTCATGCATGTCAACTCATGCCTCCTAAACATGGGCAAAAAGGTGATGTCACCAAAACCTTCCTTGTGACCCCTCTATCGATTCAGCTTGGCGAGTGGAGTCGATCGCCCTCAAGGGTTTTTATATCTTTTGCATCTGAGGCTCTTTCAATAATGCATATCAACTCTTGACTCATATAAACATGGGCAAAAAGGTGATGTCACCAAAACCTCCCTTGTGACCCCTCTATCGATTCAGCTTGGCGAGTGGAGTCGATCGCCCTCAAGGATTTTCATATCTTTTGCATCTAAGGCTCTTTCACTCATGCATGTCAACTCATGCCTCCTGAACATGGGCAAAAAGGTGATGTCACCAAAACCCCCCTTGTGACCCCTCTATCGATTCAGCTTGGCGAATGGAGTCGATCGCCCTCAAGGATTTTCATATCTTTTGCACCTGAGGCTCTTTCACTCATGCACGTCAACTCATGCCTCCTAAACATGGGCAAAAAGGTGATGTCACCAAAACCTTCCTTGTAACCCCTCTATCGATTCAGCTTGGCGAGTGGAGTCGATCGCCCTCAAGGATTTTCATATCTTTTGCATCTAAGGCTCTTTCACTCATGCACGTCAACTCATGCCTCCTAAACATGGGCAAAAAGTTGATGTCACCAAAACCCCCCTTGTGACCCTTCTATCGATTCAGCTTGGCGAGTGGAGTCGATCGCCCTCAAGGATTTTCATATCTTTTGCATCTAAGGCTCTTTCACTCATGCATGTCAACTCATGCCTCCTAAACATGGGCAAAAAGGTGATGTCACCAAAACCTTCCTTGTGACCCCTCTATCGATTCAGCTTGGCGAGTGGAGTCGATCGCCCTCAAGGGTTTTTCTATCTTTTGCATCTGAGGCTCTTTCAATAATGCATATCAACTCTTGACTCATATAAACATGGGCAAAAGGTGATGTCACCAAAACCTCCCTTGTGACCCCTCTATCGATTCAGCTTGGCGAGTGGAGTCGATCGCCCTCAAGGATTTTCATATCTTTTGCACCTGAGGCTCTTTCACTCATGCACGTCAACTCATGCCTCCTAAACATGGGCAAAAAGGTGATGTCACCAAAACCTTCCTTGTAACCCCTCTATCGATTCAGCTTCGCGAGTGGAGTCGATCGCCCTCAAGGATTTTCATATCTTTTGCATCTAAGGCTCTTTCACTCATGCACGTCAACTCATGCCTCCTAAACATGGGCAAAAAGTTGATGTCACCAAAACCCCCCTTGTGACCCTTCTATCGATTCAGCTTGGCGAGTGGAGTCGATCGCCCTCAAGGATTTTCATATCTTTTGCATCTAAGGCTCTTTCACTCATGCATGTCAACTCATGCCTCCTAAACATGGGCAAAAAGGTGATGTCACCAAAACCTTCCTTGTGACCCCTCTATCGATTCAGCTTGGCGAGTGGAGTCGATCGCCCTCAAGGGTTTTTCTATCTTTTGCATCTGAGGCTCTTTCAATAATGCATATCAACTCTTGACTCATATAAACATGGGCAAAAAGGTGATGTCACCAAAACCTCCCTTGTGACCCCTCTATCGATTCAGCTTGGCGAGTGGAGTCGATCGCCCTCAAGGATTTTCATATCTTTTGCACCTGAGGCTCTTTCACTCATGCACGTCAACTCATGCCTCCTAAACATGGGCAAAAAGGTGATGTCACCAAAACCTTCCTTGTAACCCCTCTATCGATTCAGCTTGGCGAGTGGAGTCGATCGCCCTCAAGGATTTTCATATCTTTTGCACCTGAGGCTCTTTCACTCATGCACGTCAACTCATGCCTCCTAAACATGGGCAAAAAGGTGATGTCACCAAAACCTTCCTTGTAACCCCTCTATCGATTCAGCTTGGCGAGTGGAGTCGATCGCCCTCAAGGATTTTCATATCTTTTGCATCTAAGGCTCTTTCACTCATGCACGTCAACTCATGCCTCCTAAACATGGGCAAAAAGTTGATGTCACCAAAACCCCCCTTGTGACCCTTCTATCGATTCAGCTTGGCGAGTGGAGTCGATCGCCCTCAAGGATTTTCATATCTTTTGCATCTAAGGCTCTTTCACTCATGCATGTCAACTCATGCCTCCTAAACATGGGCAAAAAGGTGATGTCACCAAAACCTTCCTTGTGACCCCTCTATCGATTCAGCTTGGCGAGTGGAGTCGATCGCCTTAAAGGGGTTTTTTCTATCTTTTGCATCTGAGGCTCTTTCAATAATGCATATCAACTCTTGACTCATATAAACATGGGCAAAAAGGTGATGTCACCAAAACCTCCCTTGTGACCCCTCTATCGATTCAGCTTGGCGAGTGGAGTCGATCGCCCTCAAGGATTTTCATATCTTTTACAGCTGAGGCTCTTTCACTCATGCATGTCAACTCATGCCTCCTAAACATGGGAAAAAAGGTGATGTCACCAAAACCCCCCTTGTGACCCCTCTATCGATTCAGCTTGGCGAGTGGAGTCGATCGCCCTCAAGGATTTTCATATCTTTTGCATCTAAGGCTCTTTCACTCATGCATGTCAACTCATGCCTCCTGAACATGGGCAAAAAGGTGATGTCACCAAAACCCCCCTTGTGACCCTTCTATCGATTCAGCTTGGCGAGTGGAGTCGATCGCCCTCAAGGATTTTCATATCTTTTGCATCTAAGGCTCTTTCACTCATGCATGTCAACTCATGCCTCCTAAACATGGGCAAAAAGGTGATGTCACCAAAACCTTCCTTGTGACCCCTCTATCGATTCAGCTTGGCGAGTGGAGTCGATCGCCCTCAAGGGTTTTTATATCTTTTGCATCTGAGGCTCTTTCAATAATGCATATCAACTCTTGACTCATATAAACATGGGCAAAAAGGTGATGTCACCAAAACCTCCCTTGTGACCCCTCTATCGATTCAGCTTGGCGAGTGGAGTCGATCGCCCTCAAGGATTTTCATATCTTTTACAGCTGAGGCTCTTTCACTCATGCATGTCAACTCATGCCTCCTAAACATGGGAAAAAAGGTGATGTCACCAAAACCCCCCTTGTGACCCCTCTATCGATTCAGCTTGGCGAGTGGAGTCGATCGCCCTCAAGGATTTTCATATCTTTTGCATCTAAGGCTCTTTCACTCATGCATGTCAACTCATGCCTCCTGAACATGGGCAAAAAGGTGATGTCACCAAAACCCCCCTTGTGACCCCTCTATCGATTCAGCTTGGCGAGTGGAGTCGATCGCCCTCAAGGATTTTCATATCTTTTGCATCTAAGGCTCTTTCACTCATGCATGTCAACTCGTGCCTCCTAAACATGGGCAAAAAGGTGATGTCACCAAAACCCCCCTTGTGACCCCTCTATCGATTCAGCTTGGCGAGTGGAGTCGATCGCCCTCAAGGATTTTCATATCTTTTGCATCTAAGGCTCTTTCACTCATGCATGTCAACCCATGTCTCCTAAACATGGGCAAAAATCCGATTACTTTTTTTTCTTTTTTCACCATTATTATATTTTTAGAGCCATAGAGCCGGCTGGGGGGGCAGGGGGGGGGGCAAAAATCCGTTTTTTTTTTTTTTTTGCTGATCAATATAATTAACCGGAGGCCTGTGGCCGCGTCGCCGTCGCGGCCGACCGAAGCTCCTTCCTTGAACTTTCTTCATATTTTTAATGCCTGTTTTTCGAGCTTACCATCTTTCAATATTCCTTCTGAACACGTGTCAAATATTTTTAGGGGGGCGTCTTTTAAGGCGATCACCGATTTTGGGCCCCCACCCCCCTAAATCCCATAATTCAAATGGGGACCCCCAAATTTTATGTGATATTTAAAAAGAGTATATGATTCTAAAACTTTGGACGCAAACCGGAAGTCGACATCGTTTTTCGTTTTCGATACATCGACGGTCAAAGGTCGATATGGACCCATTTTCAAAAATGTGTAACTTCCCTTTCAATGGTCCGAATTGAAATAACTTTGGGTCTAAATTACTCTAAAGAGTGAGTTCTTTCCAAAAAAAAAAAAAAAAAAAAAAAAAAAAAAAAAAATCCGTCCGATCATTTTATGACTTTTTTGTTTTCTTCGTTGCCATTTCCCCCCCCCCCCCATCAAATCTAAATTTAAATCGGATAAATTTGCCAAAATCAAAAATATTTTGTTAGTTGTGACTTTAATACATCACTAAAGAAAGATAGTTTAATTAGACCCTACTCAGCCTTTTACTATAGTGTCTGTGCGCAATAGTTCGCTAGCTATACCACAGCCTGTTGCGGTGGTAAGAAGCGAAAGTAAGCAAAAGCTAGCAAATGCAGTCCATCCACAGTAAAGTAAAGTAAGCAGTAAAGTTTGCAAAGCAAAAACAAGATGAACGATTTCTGCTCTATCGAAGTACTATTGCGGTACAAGTGCGGATACAGGACTTCGACTTTCTTCCTCACCTTCCATTTGAACACATGCGTGTGTTAGAAAGAGGTAGCACTCGGTAGCAGAGGGAGCAATCACGTGACTTCAGCCTTTATCTACGTCGTTTTCTAAACTTTTGTCTTCAAAGTTCAATCTCAATTAAATTATTTTAACATGAATTTGCCAACTTGATAAGTAAGAGACAAATAACCGCCTACCCCGGATCGCCCTCCATCCCCCTATGTCCGCCAAAGTTTAGGTGGTTCCAGCATAGAATCAATCAGAACCATACAATCAGAACCATACAATCAGAACGGAAACTCCCGTAAGAGCCAATGGAAGCAAGTTTGGAATTTAACGGCACCAATAGGCAACGATGCACTATGGTCCAGGCGCCAAAATTAACTAGACAAAAGTCCCCAAACTCACATAGGCGAACGAAACTAGGTTTCTGGGGGTTTTTTAGGTCGCTGAATTCATTTTTGATGTTGTTTCTTCATAATTGTGACATATAATCTCATAAAATTCAATTTATATACATGATTAGTGTAAAGTGAGCACCAGAAAATAATCAAAGAAAAACCTGTAAGTTTCTTTTGCTGTATGAGCCATAAATATCTTCTTTAATCGGTTAAAGTAAGTTTAAGTAAGAGTTAAATGAATTATATATTACCTCAAATGATGACAAACACAATTATAATGAAGGAACATGGAAAAAAAAATGAAATTCAATTATTCTTTAGTGAAATCTGCTCTGTCGTCTAAACTTCCATTAAAACGGCAAAACTAATGTAAACAATCTTTTAATTCATTGATTACAAAAATAACAAAAGAGGATCGACAGAGAAAGAAAAATAATATGCACTTTAAATGAGAATACAAAATATTGAGAGCAAAGTAAGCTATACAAAAAAAAAAAAAAAAAAAAAAAAAAAAAAATGAACTAATTCAGCCAATGTTATAAATCATTGACTTTGAACAACATTTGTCCGTAAAAAATGCGGAGCATAATTTTAAAAATTATGATAGCTGACGAAAAAAACAAAACAGTTGACGTATTTCCAGCTAGATTTGTGGGAAATGAAAGATTTTAGAATATGAAATGTTTATCCTATTTAATATTGTACACAAACCATGAACCATGAAGCCATGTTCATGTATTAGGTCAAATAATAATTGAGCTAATTTATTTGAGATTTAGATGGGCCGAAAAAATTAAAAGTGGCTCAAGAGGAAAAATTATTGTCTATTTTATTCAAATTCAGTGGCGGCTTATGCCCATTGGCGAATCCAGCAATCTGGCAACAGTGCACTCTTCCAATTTGATTTCATGAGAAACAATCGATAAGTCACGTGGCTATGGCTCCATTAAGAATCGATCGTTAATCATACATTCAAATGGGAGGAACGCGCGGTTGCCGGATAGGTTGCTAGATCCGTTTATGATTGTGCCATTTGGCAACGCTGCATTTCGTCCATCTAGGCCTACATCAAATATAGGTTTCAAGGTAATTTCACGTAAACCTGAACATATCGACCTTTTCCAGGGCTCAAATAGTTAAAAAGGTAAGACGACAAATTTCACATGTCATTGCTCTTTAAATTACAAGCTCTGATTAACTTTGATTCACAATGATAACATTGGAACTATAACATCATGATGTAAGTTAAATGAATACTATTTAAATGCATTAAATTGCCGTCAACTTGAATTTCCAAGGTGATAAAGTCAATAGGAATAACAGGATTTGCGTAAAACAGCTCAAAAATCACCTACATGAATGTCAAAGGTGTAGCGTGTAATCTGGCAACGTTGCATTTAATCCATTTTAACCCAGGTGAAATAGCGATGCAAGGGAGAGCACTATGCACTTTCGATGCCTAAACCTATTTCATTGGTCTAAATTCAAGAAATACAATGATGCCAAAGAGGTTGATCCAGCTCCCATAAGGAGTGGGCCCCTCGAGTTTTCAAACCAAACCTTTTTAGATCGATAGAGCTACCTCTGGGGGTTCTGAAAAGGCCCAGTTTTTTAATTTTGACCCTATAGGGACGGGGGGGCGGGGGGTCAAAGGTGAAACCTTTAAACCGTTATAACTCCCTCAAAAGTTAAGATATCAAAACAAACTTGACGCCAAAAGATAGAGCATACAAAGAGCTTTCTAACCATATATATGTTTTTAAAATTCCAACCATTTTAAGTCCCGTTTTTGGCGATTTTTCGAATTTTCAAAATCAAAAATTTTGATTTTTCGATTTTTTAAGGGAGGCGGATCCTGGATAGGAAAACAAAAAACTGTCAGGAAAGTAGCGGAAGTAATGACCTTTTTAACAGCGCAAACCGCAATGTGGGGAAATGTTTCGTTTCAGAGATATAAGGCCGCAAAGTTGACGCGTCGAGATTTCTAGCGCTTCTCGAGGCGCGCGCGATGCCTGCGGACGGAAATTCACGCACAGGGAAACTGCATGACTTGAATAAATGGGAGGGGAGCATTGGAGGACGCTTCTTATCTCATACATTCATTAGATTTTGGATTTATACTTCCATTTCATTAACCCCCCCCCCCTCCCCTCAAAAAAGAAATGAGCCGCGGGGCTAAAACTGGCGACGGCGCAATCACACTAATAATCAGAAATTAACTAGATCCAAAAAAAAAACAAAAAACAAAAAAAAAAGGAGACTCACCAATGTGGCAATGTATAAATAAAAAAATAAATAAATAAATAAATAATTAGATAAATAAATAAATAAATAAATCGGCGCAGGGTTAATAATTGAACCAATTTTTTACAGTATTCATAACTATAGCTTATAGCTATAGCTTGCCTGATTTCAAAAAATATAAATTGACCATCGTATCCCCCTTTTTTTTAAAAGCTCGCCTCATATCTCGACACATTTCAAGTAAAACCTACAGTATATTTATTTTGATAGATTGCAGTGTAAAATCCTCCGATGGAATTATTGGCAGTTATTGCACTTGCAAAAACGGTGCGCGAACTGTTAACCCGTGCTCCCATATTATCGCATTAATATGGTATTTATTTTACGGCCGGTACAGGCAATCGGTTCAATCACCTGCTGAATTTTTAAATGATAGTTTCCCTCTTCTCAAGTCAAGTTTTGATCACAGTGATTCAGAGGATGATGTTGATGATGTGGAGGAAGAAGAATGGTATTGCCGCATTGGTGAGTCTCCTTTTTTTTTTGTTTTTGTTTTTTTTTTGGATCTAGTTAATTTCTGATTATTAGTGCGATTGCGCCGTCGCCAGTTTTAGCCCCGCGGCTCATTTCTTTTTTGAGGGGAGGGGGGGGGGGTTAATGAAATGGAAGTATAAATCCAAAATCTAATGAATGTATGAGATAAGAAGCGTCCTCCAATGCTCCCCTCCCATTTATTCAAGTCATGCAGTTTCCCTGTGCGTGAATTTCCGTCCGCAGGCATCGCGCGCGCCTCGAGAAGCGCTAGAAATCTCGACGCGTCAACTTTGCGGCCTTATATCTCTGAAACGAAACATTTCCCCACATTGCGGTTTGCGCTGTTAAAAAGGTCATTACTTCCGCTACTTTCCTGACAGTTTTTTGTTTTCCTATCCAGGATCCGCCTCCCTTAAAAAATCGAAAAATCAAAATTTTTGATTTTGAAAATTCGAAAAATCGCCAAAAACGGGACTTAAAATGGTTGGAATTTTAAAAACATATATATGGTTAGAAAGCTCTTTGTATGCTCTATCTTTTGGCGTCAAGTTCGTTTTGATATCTTAATTTTTGAGGGAGTTATAACGGTTTAAAGGTTTCACCTTTGACCCCCCGCCCCCCCGTCCCTATGGGGTCAAAATTAAAAAACTGGGCCTTTTCAGAACCCCCAGAGGTAGCTCTATCGATCTAAAAAGGTTTGGTTTGAAAACTCGAGGGGCCCACTCCTTATGGGAGCTGGATCAACCTCTTTTACTCGACGTCACTGATAAACGGCATGAAAAAGAGCCCCACAGAAATGTAAAAATAACACCCATTTTATCTCAAAAGAGGTGACGAAAAAAATTCATAACTTCTTTCGGCGACAATCGGCGACACTTATGAAGGCAAAGTGGTGAATCCATGGGTCTTTAGAATGACTTCAGCTATATTTGGTGATGTTACTAAGTGTTACACAATTCGTAGCGTACTTTAAGTGCAAAAATTATGGCCAAATTCGTTTAAATTTGACTAATGTCTATTACTACCTGTACTGCACATAATTTCCATTCGAATTGACAAATATCTGGCTTAAACTACTGCATTTACCTTCAGAAAGAACGTCAAAATGCAAAAAAAATGAAAATCAACGGTGAACTCTCGAAAAAACACGGTTAACGTAGGCCACTGCAAGCTTCGACTATTACAACTGTAAACATCGTAAAGGAGACACCTCGCGCGGTCGCAGAAAAAAGCTCGCCAAAGCCTTATCAATGATAATCATGGCAAACCCATTTAGGAGGAGATACTCCATGATATGTAGTATCACTCAGTGAGGTCAGTTTTCATGTTTTCCAACCTTGGATTTTAGACTTTTGTCTAGCTAATTTCGTCGCCTGGACCATAGTGCGATGTGGTCCTGTATATCCCAACATGGCGGACGTGTGTGATTTGTGTTGAAACTCATTTATTTCTGTAAATTTTGGAAAGAAATCTTAAGTTTCCGGCCTCACTTTTATTCTGTAGGCGTTTCATAATGAAAATTTCGCGGATCATGTCCTATATTTTTTTTTTCGCGCGCGAATCCAGATGTAAACATCCTATATCCCAACATGGCTGGCGCGAAATGAATTTGCTTCAAAATCCGACAGATTTTCCGTTCTGATTGTATTATTCTGTGGTTCCAGTTCGAGTTCACTCATCTCTGCATACATATAAAAGCTGTCCGGCGGTGGCTGTATAAGAATTCCAGTTGGAAGAACAAAACTTGACAACGGCGGAGGGCGTCAGCCTCTACTCTACACCGGCTCTAAAATTCGATGAACCGACGAACTGATTGACCATTCGACGATCATTTTCGATCGATGATCAATTAATTAATGCCTCGATTGGCGCGGTAGCGGGCGTTTCTCATGCCTGGACTTTGCGGCGCGCGCGCTTAATCGCACGCTCGTCTTGGTTCGGATATAAATGCTCGAGTGCGTGCGAGTGAGATAGTCCATCATATCGCTCGTCGCGTCGCTTTGTCTGCGAGCAACGATATAGTCAATGCCCGAGTGGGCCAAGTGACGCCGCGCCGCACTATGGTCTACGAGAGGTATAGCTAGACAAAAGTCGATTTTTGGAGGTCGGAAGAACGGAAATCTGACAACCTAGTGTGATTCCCCATATCTTATTGTTCGTGCATCTATATCTCAAATCAAATATTTCAATTAAAGACCCCGTGTTTTTTTGCATACTTGGAAAGAGCATACAATTCTAAGCATTTTGGCACAAACCAAAGTTCGATACCTTTTGTCATATTCGATACATCGAAGTTTAAAGTTCGATATCCACCCATTTTCCAAGAGTCGTTGCTCCCCTTTAAACGAACCAAAAATAAAATTTGGGTGCAAAATGTTTGTACCTACTTACTAAACGAGCACAGTGAGGAAAAAAAATACGACTATTCCCAAAAACTTGCCCAAAATTAATTTCTGAGTCCTCAAAAATTTTGTCGATTTTTCAAAACTTTGGAATACCTGATTTTTTTTAAAAAAAAACAAAAAAAAAACGGTAAAAATGGAAGAAAACGGACTGGAAATCGCAAGTTCTATTGCACTGATGGCTTAGAAACCAGAAAAATAACCAATTGCCAATTTTAACCACCGCAACTGCATTAGGAGACTTTAGTCTAGCTAGTTGGCTCGCGTAGACCATAGTGCGCCGCGGCGAACAGATACGCGGAAACGTCTCGTCACGCCGTTGCCAAATAGTAGCGAGGAATTTGGCGACTTTGGATTTTGACCATTAAACCTCATGCAGAAAATCGGAAAATGCATATAATAATTTAGTAGTAGGTATGTCATTGAACTCACCTGTGAAGCGCGCCGATTCACTTTCGCAATGTAAATGCCTCTGAGGGTTCTTCTTGGCTCAACTCACATCAGTAGCTTTACAAGTACCTACCTGAAAGGTTGCGGGGGGGGGGGGGATAAGTTCGTAAATATTTCGAGAACAACTTCAAGTTTGGAAACTGCAGGATTTTTTTTTTTTTCATAAGTCTGAGAGGGCGTTTTCAAAGCCCCCCCCTCCCCTCGAGAAATGGGTGTTAACAACTCCCTTACTCAAAAATTGCAAGTACCAAACCTCTATGATGAATCGTTAGAAAGGGTACAAATTGTAAATGAAAAACTTTAGCGTAAAACAGAGGTAGATAAGAGTGTTTTTTGTTTCCAAAAAATCGAAAGTCAAAGTTCGACTTAAAGCTATTTTTCATGGCACAGTTTTTTTTTCCCTTCTCTTTTATCTGTCCATTTTTCCTGATTGCTCCCTGTAGACCCTTCATAGAAGCGGCATGCAGTCCCCAGTTTCAGAATCACAGGTGTAAGTAATATCAACAGTGGCAACTCATGCCATTGGGCATCCATATTTTTGCCATTTGAACCTAAGCAAAAGTATTGATTTTTCAGGAATTCAGTGAAACCTCTGAAGATCGATTATTTTACAAAGGTCTAAATGGTGAGAATCCATTGATGAAACATTGCACAAGCCTCCACTAAATATCAATAGGTACCTCACTGAAAAAACAAAGTCCCAATAGAGCCAAAGTAGCCTTTTAAAATAGCTTCACAGAGAGTATAAAAGTTCTAGCTCTACCGGAGAAAGTTGCGGTTGTACAATACCTCTACTTCGGAAGAGCAAAGCAAAAAGATGAGCTGTTACTCTATCAAAGTACTTTTTCGGTACAGCAACAACTTTCTGAGGTAGAGCTAGAACTTTTACTGCATGAAGCTATTTAAAAAGACTGCTTCGGCTGTCTGAATCTTTGTTTTTTCAGTATTAGCAGCTTTAGTTTCAGAGAACTACCTGCAGCCCTCCAAGAACAAAAAGCACTGTTCCATCAGGTATCTATCGCGTAAGAAAAAAGACCAGTTGCTCAATGAAAAATGGGGCAATTGCAAGGGTCTGAAATTGTGTGTTTTTCTCATAAAGAAAATGATAGTACTTGATGAGCTGAGAACAACGGTGCCTTTGGTTTTTTCCTAAGTGTCCCGGTATTAGAGATACACATGTGTAAATTTGTAAAAAATCGTGTGCTTAGTGACGTCACTATGGGGAATTCCCATTTATAACAATGTATTTTGGGCCAAAATCTCATCTCCGGAACAATGGGACTTAATTAGAAACCAAAGGCATCTTTGTTCTCAGCTCATCAAGTACTTTCATTTCCTTTATAAAAAACACAACTTTACAGACCGTTGCAACTACTCCATTCCCCATCCCTTTTTCCTCTATTGAAACATGTATGTTAGACAAGGGGTTAAAACCCGCTATTTCTATCCTTTTTCTGCTTATACATTCAAAGGGCAAATGAGAGAGCTGGAAAAGAACGTTGTTGCGCTACTAGACAAGACTGCACTCACAACCACACTCCAGCTGAAAGCACCTTCTTTGAAACTGATTGATTTCGTTATGCGGTACTGATTTCAGTATTTTTTCGGTATTTGGCTCTGTCTTTGACTGCAGCCTCTAAATGAGTGAGATTGATAAAACTGCCGTGGGTGACGTGAGCCAGAAGCCAACTAAACACTATAAAACTGTCAAAGTATTGATACATACCATTCCCGCATCATAGTACCTTCGAATTCCCTTAAAGTTATGTAAAATGCCGAAAAAATCAGCCAGTTCGATATTTTACATAACTTTAAGCAAAGGTATTATGATATAGAAATACTACTTTGACAGTATCATAGGATTTAGTTGGCTTCTGACTTACGTCACCCACGGCAGTTTTATCAGTCTCACTCGTTTAGAGGCTGCAGTCAGAGATATAGCTAAATACCGAAAAAATACCGAAATCAGTACCGCACAACCCTACTGATTGACATAGGTACATATTTTTTCAATAAGAATTCGATTACGTGTTTTGAGAATTGTTTTTTCTACCAAACTCAAACGACCAATTTGACCCATTACTTCACTACTCACTGCCTTGGTAGTCCCTGGTTTTCCTCAACTTAGAAGCTAATAATCAAAGACAATATATAATAGAGACCATGCACTATCTATCTTGCCATTAGGTTAAAAGCGGTGGCAACTTTTTCTTATTGGCATCTCTACAAGACAGCGTCTAACTGGACCATACAGTGGCTGATGACCAAAGGTGTTGAGGTCAGTTTCTAAAAGAGAGCAAAGCTGGACCATGTTGGATGGTGCTTCCTGTGTTATTCTGGTGAGTCCTTGTAAAAAAAGTTAGCCTTTGCGCGATTGGCTAGTGCGTAATCTCTGGTATATATTGTCTCTACTAATGATTGACCTTTCTGTTGCACACATTGCTCTTCTAAAAAAATAGACAGTTGATTGGTCAAAATTTTGACAGAGCGTAGTGACCCACAGATAAAAAAAAGAAAAATTAAACTAAGAGACAAAGAGTTGAATTTCAAATATACTGTTATTATTTTTATTATTGATTTTCGATGGTTGGAATTTTATTTCAATGCAGGTATGAAAAGCGTTTCAGAATTAACAAATAACTATGAATGATTATAAATACAGATAGTTTGGTTTACACAATTTTTTAGTACAATTCTTGGCCTCATTGTTCACTCACTGTCCAATCTGCATGGACTTCTGTCCAATCTACATGGACTTCTGTCCAATCTACATGGACTTGTGTCCATTATTCAAAGAAATCAACAAATGAGGCTGTTACGTCCTGGAGGTAGGTAGAGGCCGTCTCAGATAACTTCGGTTCTGACAGCTCTTTGTTTACAAGCGTAAAAACGTTGACGCTGCTCACAGCATGAATCATTAGAGCTTTTTGCCATAAATAGGCTCGGTTATCTATCGTAATTAGTGAATATTAACCTTAAAGCGTAATTGAAGACTTGATATCGTCTTTCCGCGCATGTAAAGAAAGTACTGTTGGAACCGAAGCTACCTGAAACAACCTCTAATAGGACTTACAAAAGAAAGTTCCTTGGTAAAAATTGTTATTCTTTCATTTTTTAACCAATTTTAAGAATCTTGTCGTTTTCAGGTATTTCAGATATGATAGCTTTTGAAAATGTGCCTTAAAAAATCTAAAACTCTTAAAAAAATTATAGACAACTTTTATCGAGAATTTTTTAGAGGAGAGGATTTTCTTTTGCTGGTCAAAGTACATACTCCTTCCTCAAAAACAAATTTTACTGGATGGGCAAAGACACAAAACACTCTTCCCTCAATTTTTAGAAGGGACCCAGACTCTCCACTAAAAAAAAACCTTAAAATAGAAATGTAACGCACTTTAAATCTGACCAATTCAACAGTTTTCTCAGGTCTTGTAGAGATTCCATTCGATTAAACAGTCCACTACAGAGTTTGAAAAGGAGACAGAAAAAAAGAATGTTCTTAAAAAAGGACCTGATTTACAATTGTAAAAATTGATTATGTAAACCAAAGAAAATACACGCTATATCTGATGAATAAATTTACTTTGACAAATACTCAAATCTACTTTTGATTCTATAAAGTTATTCTGGAAATGGAGAAATCTTAAGCTTAACGGGACAAATAAGCTTAACAAATGAAAGGAAGACATCATATCACAAGGTAGGTAATTTTAGAGAAATGCAAACAATCAAAATTAAGTAACGGGATACAATGCCAAATTATAGAGAATCAACTTTGTTGAGATATTAATCTCACCACGGTTATACTCTGATATGTTAACTACAAAAATATAAAACGGAGAATATTTATCCAGACTACTTATTCTTTCATCGGTGAACGATGACAGATGGATAACTGACGAAGACGTAAAATACCTAAAAATCTTAAAGACATTAAATAGATAAAAAACTGAAAAAGGCTACTTTTAAATGGCATTAGTAAATAATAAAAAAAAATTGCTCTCAAAAAGATGCTTTAAACTTTGAGAACTTTCATGATAGGAAAACAGTAGACGTTCGCTAATTTAAGCTCGGCGGTAGAAACAGACTCTTCTAAACTTTTTTTTAGACTTTTCAAGACTCTAAAATCTTGAACGACACTTTTGTTTGCTTTAACCGATGATCATTGCCAAATAATATTCCTCTGTCCAATCACAAAAAAGCGCTCAAAATTGAGCAATTTGACCATGATGATCGCTTGGTCCACGAAGAAACGAGCCGTCATCGGCGACGGTAAAATGGTTAACAACCTTGAGAGGTTACCAAGGATGATGGCCATCACCCGATGGAACAGGATTGCCATATCATGAAATTAAATTAATAATAATTACATTTGGCTCCACCTAATTTTAATGACAATTGCAAAAGCAAAACATACGCCACAGCCATCGCAGGCCATTGATGACCAGACCATTAAAGAATTTTTGACGACAGAGCAAAATGCAACTTCTCCGTTAAACTTTTAACCCTTTCCACTCCACCACTTTTCGAGCTGAACCTTCCTGTACTCCATTAAAACTCCGTGAACTAGAGCTTCACTGGTAGATCCAGAAGAAGCCTGTCAGAGTGCAGCACTTCTCAGACACCTCTTTTTTCCCGTTGATAGCGTCAATTTCGAGCTACAAGATTTTGTCAACCACAGCTCGACAATGGAGCGGAACCCGTTAATCGATTTTGTCGACTACAGCTCGACAGCGGAGTGCAAAGGGTTAAGTTATCTTAAAATATAGTGGTTGTTGATTCCTTTCACTCAGTGTTGCTTAGTCAAGAGGGTGAGTATCAGAAATACGGATGCACAAACGATATTGTAGAAGTTAAGTGTGATAAATTAAGACCTTTTCAACTGGGCTGATTCCATTTTTTAGATATTTACATTTAAAGGTCAAAACAGGGAAGTTAGGCCAAATCACGAAGAGACTTATCATCATACCAACATTTTCATCTTCGACGAACGAACAAAGAACGAGGAAATACATAATAAAATTACACAAAATAAATACTTATAACATAATGACTTGAGTTTTTAGTTACAAACTAAATTGCAGCACCGAATTATTTCGAGGTGTGCGAATGCTATCTTTCACGATTTGAATCTTAATTCAAAAGTTCTGATTTATTTTTTAATTCGCATGCGGATCTTAAACTTTAAGATGGAAAGAGAGAGGAATATTGTAAACTTTTGGATAGTACTTTAAGGTCGGTTGGGTACAGCTCGTTTCAGAAGTTTAGGCGCACCTAGACCGTAATCTTTGGCGAATTTTCAATTTTCAGTCCTTCAAATCAAAACAAAATTTGCCCTTGACTTCAAACTTTTGATTTTAAAGCGTTCCTGAATAAAAAGTCAACTCTCAAACTCACTTTCATTTATTTTTATTGTGTAATATGAGAACTAATGTTGGAAGATTCCAAAGATCATTGGTTAAGGTGCCTACACTTCTGAAACAATCTCTACCTTCCTGTTTGTAGGCATTATTTTATCATAAGGAGCAGTTATCTGTGCGTTCTATGGCAACTTTGAAATTTTTAAATCTGAAATTTAGCTTGATGAATCCTGAATCCAAAATTTGAAGGACACCCATTCAAAATTAAAGGATTCGCACACCCCTCAGTTTTACAAAAATAAAAAATAAAATTTTTCGGATGGATTCTGTAGCATGCTGCAAACAAACAGAGACTCTCTCTAAACTAGAGAAGTTAAAAAAAAAAACTAAAAAAAAAGGTTAATTCAATTTTTAGTTTAGCGATGATTTAATTTTGACAAATTATAATTAGACGAGAAACGCAAAGATGCATACTCTCGGAAAATTGAGCTAGCCCAGTATTTTTGTCATTCACAGTCTAGATTCAGACTGGGTCGGTTCAGATTCTATCGCTTTGCAAAGAAGGAACAAATGCTTTTAAAAGCAATGTAAGTTTTCGAATTAAGTACAAATCAAGCTTCAATCATAAATTTACCGCTCTTTAAAAGTTATAAATAAAAATTCATATCACAAAAAAAAGTCGAACTGATCAAAAAATGAAAACTAGCAGCTACTTTTCGAGGAAAACATTTCATAGTAACAGAAAATTATCCCTGATGGAATAACTACTTATAATATACCTATATTAGGGCCCAAATTAAAAGCACAGTCATATTTATTTCTGGTATATGAGGGACTTGGTAAGTGAGGAGCCTAGGAGACACATTTGAGAGAACTGAAGTAGGGGGCAGAACAAGTTCCTAAATACATTGCAACGCACACTTACAAGGACTTTGACTGCATTCCAATACTTATGATGCTACAGCGTTTTGAAGTTGAACTTCGACGAGTAAACTATAGCACCGAAGGAGCTCTTGCTAACTTTTGCAACAAGCAATTGAATGGTGAAATCTTGAGTAAACTCCAGAATTACGATGAGCGCATTAAAAAATTTTGAAATTCACTCACACGCTCACAAAATGACTTTGAGGTTTGAGGCGTAGTGGCAGAGCAACGCAGGTACTACGAGAGATTCCTACCTAATTAGAAACTTTCCTCTGAGTGTTTCTTTAGAGAGGGCGACAAACAAGACAGGAATCCCCCACGACAACAACGCAGCTCCGCCATTTAGGAGCAAAGATGACAGATCTATGCAGGTATCACTGGAGATTCCTATCTAATCTGTCTCTCTCTATAGAAACACCTGTACTTGCGTAGCTCTGCCAGTAGGTATGTCGTAAACTTTAAAGTCATTTTGAGAGTCCGTGAGAGACTTTCGTGATTTTTTAATGTAATCATTGTAACTTCCGCTGATTTTTACGCTTGAATGGTCTATTCAATTGTATACAGCAAAAATTCAGCCTGAGCCCCATTGAATTTTGACTTGGATTATCTCAAAAAATCTAAATGTACTTGATCTCTACAGCATTGCTAGATTTTATGGTAGTTCCGTTGATTTATATTCGATAAATATGCAATTTTCCTAGAATCTGGTAATACTAGATCTTTTTACAAAAGTATATAAGTTTCCCAAATACTTTTGTCCTTCATAATAAGAATAAGGAAGCTTGATTCAATGATTATTCAACAGTGACTACAAGGGACTAGAACTAACGATCAGGGATTATTATCAGAACACGCAACTGGCAACTGTTGAATAGTCAAAATAAATTAATGACTAGTATCAGATGATACTAGGTAGTACTCTTTAAAATCAGCTGAATTTAATTTGGACCCAAGAACACACATTCTTACTGAAATGAGCTTAAAGTTAAGCAAAAACAAAATTAGGTTCATAGATTTTGACATTTGGCACGCAGGTGTCAGGGAAGTTTCTTCAACAAATTTTATTCAAAGTGTCGGGCAAAAATTTGAGGTTCAGAACTTTTCGGGGGACACTGAACACCAAAGTCAACAAAACCACTTCCAACCAATCAGGAGCGTTGTTTATTGTTGTCTCTCACCGTTGAGTTACTCTTTCCGCCCCCACCTTGCGGAACAGGTACAGATTCCGAGGTTCGGGTACAGCATCGGTGACATCCATCGTTGCAGAACAAACAGTTCGGGTGAGTTAATAACGTGCACAACCCTCGCTTCAGGTGAAAATCTTCACCCAACACTATAAATAAAATTCGCTTCTTCACAAGTTAAAAACAGATGACAATGAATAATTTGGAGTGACATCACAACGGTACTATCACCAGTACCGTTGATTCACTTTGATCACTAGTACCACTAGAGTATCTGGTCTAGGTTCTTCAAAAGCACTATTAAGCTCATTTAAGTCGAATTGAAAAACACTGAATATTTACACTGGCACAGATTTATAAACGTACAAAATAATTAAAGATAAAAGCCTCTGCCATGATGTGCAGAGGCAGATTAATTTCTTTCGTCCATTTCTTTTCCTATAACTGTTTCAACTTAATACTAAACTAAGATCATAAAGAAGCATTAAATTATAGTGAAGCAATTTTTATTTTGACAGAATCAACAAAAAATGTGGTCCAAAGGACCACAAAGACCACCAAAAAAACACGCGAATATTTTAGTAATGGAGCTGTTGCAAACTTTTGCTACAAGCTCATTAATAATTGATAGGAGGGTAAAAACCCGTCAAAATTACAATAAGCGCACTAAAAAATCACGAAAGGCAGTAATCACCGCCATTGCGGGTCTTGCGTTTGAAAGTATTTAATGAGTTTGTGGGTGGATTTCGTGATTATTTAGTGCCCTTAACGTCATTTTTATAGGGCTTTACCCCATAATCAACCATTAATAAGCCTGTAGCCAAAGTTTGCAACAGCTCCAGTTAACAGCAATTCCTCCGATTGAGGAAAGATTACAGGTCAGGGTGTTTTCTAACATTACTGTCAGAAACTGAACTGAACTGTGACATCTTTTATCAACCGGTGGAATCATCAAAGAATTGAAAAATGCCATGAAATATATACACAAAATGGCTGCTCTGATGAAGATCTAAACAAGAGAGCCTTACGTCTGATAAAACACTCAAGACTCGGCAAATGTCTGTAACAGCAATATTCAGAGGGGGTTTGGACACTTGGATGTTCTTTGTTTAGCGGTGGGGCAAGGGAACTGGATCCAAGGTTTGGTTTAAAATCTAAATTCCTAATAATAATCGGATGGTCCTAAGTTTTAAAAAAAATCCTTGAATGAGCTTGAGACAAGATCAGTCGGTGTAGAGTAATTTCAGATTAGTCTAAGTCATAAAGTATGAATTTTAGTTGGCAAAACTTTTTGAAGTTTCATGAATCGATTAATCCTAATAACAGGCACCTAATTATTGTACAGTTTAACTAAGCTTAACAACAAAGTTGACTACTTCCAGCTGCACGTCTGCAAACAGTATTAATACCTTTCACATTTAGTGTAATCAAAGGGTCTGAGGGATGAAGGGTTTAAAAAAAATAATGAGAGTCAACGATGAAGATGTTTAAGTGAATTCATCAGACAGGAGGTGGCATGACAGGTCAAGTTTTCGGAAACATACCTTCACTGCACTGCTGTGTCAAACAGGTTATGAAAATAGAAAAAAGGGCAACTATAACAAGAAGCTGGTTCTTTGCCTGATTCCTAGTGTAACAAATTTGTCAAAGTTAACTTGGTTCTGAGGACGTAATTATTGAAACTTTGAAATAAATAGGTCTTGATCAAAGGGCTAAACATGCCACTATGTTTTTTCTTTTCAACGACAGTAGCAAACCATTCAAGTAATTGCACCTTAAAAAAGGAATTTTCACAAATTTTGGCTAAAAAATCAAACCACAAAATTTGCTACACGTTATGGAGATCCAATTTTCAAAACTGATGGCCAATTTAAACTCTTTCTCCTTCATCCAAAATACCCTTCGATGAAAAACTATTATCCAAATTGAAGGAATTTAATAGGAGAGTAAAAAAAAAAAAAAAAAAAAAAAAAAAAAAAAAAAAAAAAAAAAAATATACAAGAGTAATAAAAACCAGAGGAGAAAGCAAACTTAAAGCGAACAAAGTGAGCATCGCAGACTATCGCAGAAAATCATCAATTTTTCTCAATAAAATTTCCACACCTGAAGTGGCTGAATATTTTAAAGTTTGACAGAATAAAGTTTCAATGTTTTTTCACTGTTGGTTGAAGGTGATTCCAGGGTTGGTTAGTTCAAACTAACAAACCAAGTTGCACTGCTCAAAATTTCAAAACTTTTGGGATAAAATTGATGAACTTTCCGAAAAAGAACAAGTTTGAGGAGCGTCAGCTGCGAGTATACTTCAAGAAGATACTCTGAAAGTTTCAAGCTGATTTACTCAAAAATAAAGCTGGGATACAGAAAATTCCCATAAACCTTGATGAGTGCAAGTGAAGAAGATACACATAGTATCACTCACACTCATTCCCACTCACTAAGCTTGGAGTGAAATGAATTACCAAAATTACAGCTACAATTCTCAACCATTTTTTTTTTGTTTTGGGCTAAAAAAATCCATAAAAAAATTACTCAATGTTCATGGATTTGGCATTTTTCTTTGTAAGTAATTTAAAATGCCAAAAATACGACTTTTAATGACTAGTGGCGCTATCTGTCGTATTGAAAAACGGAAAAGTTTCGCCTGGAATCACCTTAAGGGATGTCAGATGCTTACACTTTGAAAACTTTGGAAAACTTGGGCTTTAATTTTACAATGCTTCAAATCTGGACATCTGAAGAGCGTTCCGCAGCCTACGAGTCAAACTAAAAAGAAAACATTTTATCAAAACATAATAATTACAAAGCTGGAAAAAACCTGCGAGAACAGTAAATACAAAATATCGGTGTTACAAACAATTTAACAAGATCACTGAACAAATAAACTTACATGAGAGTACAGATTTCTGAAAGGTTTGGCGAACCTAAACATCATCTCGATTCCAATTGTAAAGTTCGTCTAAAATCGCCACCATTTTCGGGTTACCTCCGAGTTTCTCAATCTCTTCTCTTGCCTCTCTGTCCAATTCCACGAGAACATTTTGAGTATACTCAAAAGATCCAAACTTGTCCAAGAGTTTGACACAGTAACGTTTTACTTCAACATCCGTTGTTCGCTGACGGAGGATATTTAAAACTTGACGATCATCCGGGCGACTTCTGATTGCATGAATTACTGGAAAACTAAACTTGCCTTCTGTGAGATCTTCACAGTAGCTCTTATTTTCGGAATACTGTAAACAAAAAATAATTTCTTTTCATTAGATTTAATATCCTTTAAGTAAAATTACAAAAGACGGGGGAAAAGCACAGGCAAAAACAACGTTCAAATTTTCAAAAACTAGTGTCTTTGACCAAAAATTTGAATTTTTTGGTCAATAAAAACGTTCCAGTACTGCCTTTCCCATGAAATTTCCAAACATGGACAAAAAGTAATGTTATCAAGGTGTGCTATGATCTTGCTGAAAGTTCCTTCTGAATATTTTGTGCATTATTGAAGTAGAGGAATTTATTATTATATGTTTTACATTGGAAGAATTTTTCATTTCGCTGATTGATAAATTGAAGAATTTGATAGATTGAAAAATTTAAAAAATTGACAGATTCAATCAATTAATAATTTTTCGCAGAAAAGTAAACAGGAATGATGATCATCGGTAAGACAAAAGTGAAAAAAATGGAGTACTTTCCATTGGACATACCTCTTTCAAACTGAGATTACAATAATCATCGCGGATTTGAAAATAGAGTCCCAGGATTCCCGTGAGCTTCGTAAAATCAGATTTGCTGTCGCTGAAAAGCTGCATCAATCTGATGGCAAGCATGAATAATCCACCAGTTTCTACAAAAAAAAAAAAAAAAAAATTACAAAAAAATACAAAAATTGACAAAGAGGAAAAAAAAAAAGTTCTGTATAATTAGAATTGATTCTGCGAGGCAAGTGATTTCCCTGGGTTTGTTCCAACTCTTTTTCTACTTTCTCAAACAGGTTTTAAGTTCTTTGCACATCAACAAACTTACAATGAATGACAAATATTGTCACCGGTTAAGTAGAATGGTGTTGCTGAATGGGTATTCATTAGGAGAAAATCAGCAAATTTGTCAAACCAAACACAAAGCCAAATATCGGGAGGTGGGAAGTTCTGTACCACCCTTTTACAGCAAAAATTTCTCCATTTCCTAGAAGATAACCCTTTGATCCCCTCTGCCAGACATTTATGCAATCTTGAGAGACACACGGCCCCTAAATAATAAAACCTAGCCCTACCTTTGAATGGGGCAGTTGTTAGAGTCTGAACTTTAAAGTTTTTTAGTAAGCAAATATCAGTACTTGGTGAGCCGAAAACAAAAATACCTTTGATTTCCAACTAAATTCATAGTTTTGGAGATAAAGTTTCGGCCCAAAATACATTGTTTTAAGTGGGGATTCTGCTTTCGGATGTTACAACACAATTTTTTTGCAAACAAAAGTGTATCTGAAACCGGGACACTTGGGTAAAAAACCAAAAGCCACCTTCGTTCTTAGCTCATCAAGTACTTTCATTTTCTTTGTATGAAACACCAAATTTTAAACTTTTTCAACTACCCCATTGAGGAATGGGTGGTAGGGAACTTTGCAGAGTGAACACTAATAATGAACACTAATGGGTTCAATAGCTATTACACATTATAATGTATGTAGTTTAATTTAATTTATTTTAAACACATTTACTTATTTCCATTTATATTTATATTTATTTATTTATTTATTTTTGTTAGTTTTTTTGTATCAACAAAAGAAAATAAGTAAGATAGAGGTGAACACTCACTACACATGGTCATTGTCCTGTATTCTTCTTCCGATGGACATTGGTAATTATCTCTCCAATATATTTCCATCCCTTGACCTCGGTGCAACTTCAAAAGCTGTTCAGTGTAAACGGTTGTTGCCTACAAAAATTGTGCAAATTTTAAACAAAAGAGTGACCAATTATCAGTATTAAGAGATTAGATGAGAGGGTTTGATTAGATGTTCAATGGTACTTTTGCTATTTTTCGCTATTCTTAAAATGGCGGAACTACACAGGTATCATAAGAAATTCCTATCTAATTTGTCTCCCTCACTATGGAAACACTCAAAGGAAAGTCTCAAATCAGCAACACTGAAAAAAAAATCAGTTGTTAAAGCAACAATTCATTTGCTGATTTAACAAAAATTGAAAGTTGCGAAATCAACCAGTGTCTTCTGTTAAGTTAAGAATTTATTTGTTGAGTTTACAAGAATAGTTGTTAAATCAACCACATAATGGTGTTCTTTTAACAAAATAGACATTGTCAATTTAGCAACTTTAAATAGTTAAAAAAATACAGAACTTAACCCAATTAGTTGATCTAACAATTCAGCTTGTTATATCAGCAAAATAAATTGCTGATTTTACTTACTAATTTGTTATTCTAGCATAAAAGGAGGAGTGTCAATAAGGCCGGTTTTTGGCCCCAAAGATAGTCAATATTTAAGATGGTCTAAAAGTTCGTGTAAAATGGCTCTAAGTACTCTTAAAGGCTTATATTTTTAGGTTTGGGTGGTGTTTTCGGGTTATTCGAACTTTAGAGGCGTATTTTACCACCTCAAAGTGGGTCGGTTTTGTATTTTTCACGGAAAATGCCCGATTTTGCGTTAAATTATTGAATATTTAGATGTGAGCCGGACATAGTTCGGTTTCCTCCTTTAGATATGTTATTACACCACTAAAAATGAGTAACTTACTGCAATATAGTCACCGAACTATGTCCGGCTCGTACTTAAACATCAACTGTTTTGATTTCGTGAAAATGGAAAACTTGAACGAATTCTATTAATATCAATGTAGTAATGCTTATATTGCAACCTGGCCATCTGTCAAACCATGAAATACGTTTTGCAGGTTGCAAAGATGCAGTTTTGTATTATTGTACGTAAATTTTTAGAATTCGTTCAAGTTTTCCATTTTTACGAAATCAGAAAAGTTGATATTTAAGTACGAGCCGGACATAGTTCGGTGACTATATTGCAGTATGTTACTCATTTTTAGTGGTGTAATAACATATCGAAAGGGGGAAACCGAACTATGTCCGGCTCACATCTAAATATTCAATAATTTAACGCAAAATCGGGCATTTTCCGTGAAAAACACAAAACCGACCCACTTTGAGGTGGTAAAATACGCCTCTAAAGTTGGAGTAACCCGTAAACAGCACCCAAACATAAAAATATAAGCCTTCAAGAGTAAGTAGAGCCATTTTACATGAACTTTTAGACCATCTTAAATATTGACCATTTTTGGGGCCAAAAACCGGCCTTATTGACACTCCTCCTTTTTTATTTTTACTGTTTGATTTGAAAATGAATTGCTGGTTTAGCATTTGAGTAGTTAATTTAATAAAATTATAGGTAAATTTAGCAAATCATTTTGTCAGGGTCGGACTGGCCAGGGCCGCTAGGCCGCGGTCGCGGCCTAAAGTTTCGTTTTTGGCGGCCCGAGGGGGCCCCGGCCTAGTAGGGACCTTCGATGGGGCCCTCAAATGGAGAAAATGGAAAAATTTAGGAATGAAAAAAAGAATAGCGTATCTTAGAAGACAGTAAATAGATTACACTAAAAGAAAACCATTGTAAGTTAATTAAGATAACTTAATATAAGGATCGAAAGTGCATCGAGATTGGCCAAGTCCCCGCTCTAGTCAACGATGCGGACCGACATTTGGCAAATCTGGGGCCCCCGACCGGATAAAAAAAGAGCCTTCGAACAATAAGTCAATGTAATAACAAAGAAGTAAGAAACAGAGAACTCTAATTTATCAGTTAAAAATAGCGTAAAAACTGCCTCGTTTCAAGTTAATATTAAAAAAAAATGGCCTGCGGGGGGCCCCGAAATGGACCGGGCGGCGTAACATTTAGAGAGCCAGTCCGACCCTGCATTTTGTTCTGTACTTTTTTAACAATTCATTTTTTTCAGTGTAAGAATCTTTCATGGTACCTGCGTAGCTCTATCATTATGCCTTAAAATTTAAAGTAATTTTGTAAGTCTGTGCGTGAATAACGTAATTTTTTAATGAGTTCATCATAAAATTTTGTAGAATTATCAATTACAATCACTTATGGCAAAAGTTGGCAAGAGTCCCACTATGGCAGGAAACATTTAAAATAAAGAATATTTTAAGGAAGGATTTAAAGACAGATTATAACCACAAGGCATGACATAGGTAATAAGGTGCTTTGCTACGCGACAGTACCCAAAAGGCCAAAAACTTAATTTGAAGAGAGAGAGGTTCTCCATTCAACAACGAAAGTAATAAAATACTTGCAAACTAATTGAGCATAGTAATACCTCTGGATGACCAAGACTGAGGACTCTTTCGAGGGCAATGAAGAGTACATAGTTGGCAGCATTGATGGTGCTAGCAACTCCATAGATAGAGTGAGCCACAGGGATTCCTCTTCTCAGGATTGAATTATCTTGAATATCGTCAATCCTGGAACAGAAAAAATTTCATTGCTATCATTTATCTCAGTACCATTATACATAATAACATAACAACATAATAACATTGCAACATTGCGTACTCCTGTAAAATAAGGCACTGCACTTTATCCTCTATAATTTTTATAATCCCACTTTTAACACATAACGCCATTTTTGTGGCCACATGCAATCATTCTAAATTTGAGAATGCAGAAAAAATTACTTGAATAGTAAAATGAAGATGGTGGTCAAAAGACTCAAAATGCAAACAATAAATATAGGCTGGATCAATAAATTAATTAATAATTAAAGAGTCCAGTGGGCTTTGAAAATCCTTGGTCCTTGACAGTGGCTTCACCAAGGAGGGGCGGGGCTCCGAACGTGACTTTTGCGCGCCCCCCCCCCCCCCCCCCCCCACAAACGGTAAAGAGAGAAAACGTGTGAAAAAGTAAAGGGAAGGAAAAGAAAAGAAGAGAAAATGCAGGCAATGATGCAACTTATGACATCATCTACAAAAAAGGGTGAAGACTGTAAGGTCTCTGTATAGCCACTGTATGTCAGGTTGACAGATCATGGTGCGAGCGGAGATTCGGAGAAGTAAAGAGGGACCCGATACTCATACGATATGCGACGCGACGATGAGTCAGCGCCAAAAATGATGTCAGAAAAATCTGCACTGAGTCAGCAAAGCCGAGTCCTCTCAGTCCAGAAAGCTCGAGCTTCAATTTTGCGAGGCAATACTGCAAATATAATCTCGTAACCACCCCCCCCCCCCCCCCCGCAATAACTCTAGAATTCGAATAAACCGACGAACATTGCCCAGCGTTAAATCATGGATAAAATCTACGCCGGCAAGTTCAATCTTAATTTTGCACATGTTTTTATTCAATTAATGATAAGAGTTGTATATCATTTTATCACAGAATACTCTAATCAGAACGGAAACTCTAATTCATTTTGAAACATTCTTTACTTCGGGCCGCCATGTTCGAAAGTGAGTATCTTCGGCAATCTTCGGCAGATCTTCGGCAACTGGCCGAGTTGTGATTGGTTGTATAGCCTGAAAAAGCATGTCCGCCATCTTGAGAAGTGAGTAGGCTCAGTTGCCAGTGTGTGCCAGTAAATTCCAAATCTTGTTTCCATTGGCTCTTATGGGAGTTTCCCTTCTGATTGTATTATTCTGTGATTTTATGACCCTGCCCCCCCCCCCCCCCCCCCATTGGCACCTCGATGTTTTGCGGGCGTCGCTTTATGTAGAATAGGGCTGCTGCACACTGTAGCTATAAGCGATTGAATAGTCTATTCTGGTGTAAAAACCTCTAAAAATAACGATGGCAACACTAAAAACTTCTGAAATCCACTCCAACACTCAAAAAACGCTTTTATTTGCGCGAGCGTAATGGCGGCATAGGGCAGTGATGAAGGGAAATCCCTATCCTATCTTAATTTCGTCACTCGTTCTATACTGACAAGGATGATTTGCAGAGTGATTAGTCATCAGAGTAGAGGTCCACATCCGATAAATGGTACAGTGACATCTAGTGACACCGGTGTCAAATGAGAGTCGTTTCTTCTCAGTTATTGGTCACTTCTTGATAGAGTTACAGTATTGTTAGATGGGAATCTCCCAATATTACTGCTCTAAGCCACCACTGCGCTCTCGCAAATAAGAGCGTTTATTGAGTTTAGGGGTGGATTTCGGAAGTTCGTAGTGCTGTCATCGTTATTTTTGGCAGTTTTTACACCAGAATCGACTGTAAAATAGGTTACAGCAAAAGTGCGCAATGAGCCCCATTTGACCAAAAAAGTTGGTGTAAACTGTTTTTACCGTTGCATTGGAAAGGTGGGTCATATGAAACTTTTTTGAGGAAAAAAATTGTTCAAAGTTTTAAATGCCGGAGACAAAGACCTCGATGATCAGAGCTTTCAGGGATCAGACGCGCGAGAAACAGAAAAAAAAGTCAACAGAATTTGCCCCCCCCCCCCCTCGCCCAGCAAAAGTTGAAATAACATCCTTGTGGAAACCTATCTTCGCATACTACACTGCTCGCCAGATCCTTCGCTAATATACGCCTCAAGAACAGACGCATGTATCTGTGAAACCTCCTTCTTACATCTAACAAAAACACTCATGTCTGTTCACAAAATTTGGCCTCAAGTTTCAAAACTTGGCTATGCATAATAAATCATTTGCCACAAGTTCGTTTGAAGTGTCATAAAACTTTTCAATACCACTACTAACCCCCCCCCCCCAATTCACAAAATTAACTCCGAGAATTAATAGACCTTGAAGCTTTTTATATCCCACAACAATCGATCTTGGACGAAGTCAGTCTGCAGTTAACGGTTTCACGTTCGCACACGTGCAGCGTACAGTGTGAACTATACGCAAATACGCATTATGATGCATAAACACGGAACAAAACCTTAATATTATAAACAGCCGGCCAGATGTGTATCCACGTGGATCTGGAGTCAAGGGAAGGGACAGTGGACACATACAGCCACACTGCTTCCAAGTTCGTCTTTTCATACTTGTAATATGAAGACTTGAATACGTCATGAAGACCAAAAAGATGCGAATCGCTCTTGAACCAACAAGCTATTATATACAGGGTGTTACAATACTCATGTGCCAAACTTCTAGAGCATTTGAGGCCAAAATAAGACTTTTCCCCCTATAAACATGGGTCCGACAATGTACCCCTTTTGAGCTACAGCCCCCCAAAGTTTTAAAAAATGGAAGGTTTTTCTTTGGAATAGCGACCACCATTACAAACCGAATTTCATGAAAACTAGTGTCCCGAGGTAAAATTACGTGTGAAATCCATTAATGACCTTGAGAAAAGCAGAAATTAAGTCTGACTGTACTTTTTCAGACAATCTTGTACCTTTAACGGCGCAAATTGTACGTTACGGATTAAAAATTTGAAAAATAATTACTGAAATAAGATGGGAAAAACTATTGGAAAGATTTCTGGTTGATCGTATTTTTTTTTTCGATACGACGCGTTTTAAGCGATATAAAAGCTCTTCAATGTGGAAAAAGCAGTGCTTTTACCATGGTGAGCGGCAGTGGTTGGCTAAAAATTAAAGCCTACTTAAAATCGCAGATTTTACAGGAAACCATCAAGGATGCGCGCTTTCAAAGCACAAAGCTTCCCGCTCTAATTTCACGGGCCGAAGCGCCTCCCTCAACCCACAAGCTCCGAATGAGGTGCTGGAGAACTTCCAAACAAGTGATTAATGAGTGGGATGACGGAATAAATTTAGCACTTCCAGTCGCCAAAAAATAGGCACAAAAACAGTAAACAAAAACAGGAAAAGCGAAGGAGCTTGGGAAAGGAGCTTTTGTCGACCGGAACCCTTGATTCAAGGAGAAAACTTGAAGAAGCTATGGGACAGTTGTAGCACAAACAGGATCTCTTCCATCTCTCTCAAATTACCTTTGAATGAATACTTAAGTAAGTTGAGAAAAGATGGAAAGAGAGGGCTTCACATTTTAACCCCTTGTGTATCTTTGTTTTACACACGTCTTTCAATGGAGGAAAGAGAGAGAGATACAGAGAATTTCAAATGCACAAACAGGATCTCTTTCCATCTCTATCATTTCCCCTTTGAATGGATAATTAGAAAAAGGATGGAAAGTGGGGGTTTCGCCCAGTGGCGTAGGGTGCAATTTGGCAACGTCGCAGTTCCTTCACTTCAATCTATGAGAAAGATCGAATTATTGGGTGTTTGGTGAACACCTTTGCATTCGACCTTTTACATGGGTTTAAATGGATACAATACAACGTTGCAAAATGTCACGCTTCGCCACTGGTTTTACCCTCTTATCTATCCTTGTCTATTATAAGTGTTTTCAAGGAGAAAAGAGAGAGATAGATAAAGTTCTCGTTGCGCTGCTGAGCAGGGAGATCGCACCAAAAAAATTATGCTGTCTTAGACTCTCAGAGCAATACAATACAGTATTACACTTGACTTCAAGGTCCATAGCGCTACAGTATTGAAGACCAAATAGACACACCATATATTTTTTCAAATGGGGCTGATTTTCTCATTTGGTCAAGACCCACAGCCGAGCCGGCATAAACTAAAGAAAGGGAGCAAAGGATTCCAGAATGATACAGTGGCACACCCAAGCAGGGAGAGCTATCAGGCTGAAGCCCCCCCCCCCCCCACCGAGAGTAAATTTCGGGGCAGGTCTATAAAAAAACGCCGCACTCTGAATTTTGTAATGATAAAAAAAATTGAAAAAATCTTTACCTTTCTTTAGCCCCCCTTCCCAAATCCTGAGAGCTCTACTGGTGAGATAGGACCATAATTTCAGCCCGGAAGCGCTGCGCTGTGAGCAGACAGAGTTTCTATGTACTATCGACGAATTAAAGGTTGTCGCGAGATTGCCACGAGCTAAGTTTCGCTTTCAAGGTCCCGGTTCGGCCACTCTTCATACTCCTCTCACCTAGTACGTGAGAGGCCCTAGTGTGGGTGGGGCGGGAAAGCCGTCGCAGATCAGTCCCACACTTACACCCATAACTGAAAATGAGTAAAAATCCCACGACAATCTTTAATTCGTCAATAGTACTTACAAGATTTCAAAACCCTTGAGGGCGATCGACTCCATTCGTCAAGCTGAAGCGATAGAGAGGTCACAAGGGGGGTTTTGGTGACATCACGTGTTTGCCCATGTTTATATGAGTCAAGAGTTGATATGCATTAGTGAAAGAGCCTCAGATGCAAGATATGAAAACCCTTGAGGGCGATCGACTCCATTCGTCAAGCTGAAGCGATAGAGAGGTCACAAGGGGGGTTTTGGTGACATCACGTTTTTGCCCAAGTTTGTATGAGTCAAGAGTTGATATGCATTAGTGAAAGAGCCTCAGATGCAAAAGATATGAAAACCCTTGAGGGCGATCGACTCCATTCGTCAAGCTGAAGCGGTAGAGAGGTCACAAGGGGGGTTTTGGTGACATCACGTTTTTGCCCAAGTTTGTATGAGTCAAGAGTTGATATGCATTAGTGAAAGAGCCTCAGATGCAAAAGATATGAAAACCCTTGAGGGCTATCGACTCCATTCGTCAAGCTGAAGCGATAGAGAGGTCACAAGGGGGGTTTGGTGACATCACGTTTTTGCCTAAGTTTGTATGAGTCAAGAGTTGATATGCATTAGTGAAACTGCCTCAGATGCAAAAGATATGAAAACCCTTGAGGGCGATCGACTCCATTCGTCAAGCTGAAGCGATGGAGAGGTCACAAGGGGGGTTTGGTGACATCACGTTTTTGCCCATGTTTATATGAATCAAGAGTTGATATGCATTAGTGAAAGAGCCTCAGATGCAAAAGATATGAAAACCCTTGAGAGCGATCGACCCCATTCGTCAAGCTGAAGCGATAGAGAGGTCACAAGGGGGGTTTTGGTGACATCACGTTTTTGCCCATGTTTATATGAGTCAAGAGTTGATATGCATTAGTAAAAGAGCCTCAGATGCAAAAGATATGAAAACCTTGAGAGCGATCGACTTTATTCGTCAAGCTGAAGCGATAGAGAGGTCACAAGGGGGGTTTGGTGACATCACGTTTTTGCCCAAGTTTGTATGAGTCAAGAGTTGATATGCATTAGTGAAAGAGCCTCAGATGCAAAAGATATGAAAACCCTTGAGGGCGATCGACTCCATTCGTCAAGCTGAAGCGGTAGAGAGGTCACAAGGGGGGTTTGTGGACATCACGTGTTTGCCCATGTTTATATGAGTCAAGAGTTGATATGCATTAGTGAAAGAGCCTCAGATGCAAAAGATATGAAAACCCTTGAGGGCGATCGACTCCATTCGTCAAGCTGAAGCAATAGAGAGGTCACAAGGGGGGTTTTGGTGACATCACGTTTTTGCCCATGTTTATGTGAGTCAAGAGTTGATATGCATTACTGAAAGAGCCTCAGATGCAAAAGATATGAAAACCCTTGAGGGCGATTGACTCCATTCGTCAAGCTGAAGCGATAGAGAGGTCACAAGGGGGTTTTGGTGACATCACGTTTTTGCCCAAGTTTTTATGAGTCAAGAGTTGATATGCATTCCTAAAAGAGCCTCAGATGCAAAAGATATGAAAAACCTTGAGGGCGATCGACTCCATTCGTCAAGCTGAAGCGACAGAGAGGTCACAAGGGGGGTTTTGGTGACATCACGTTTTTGCCCAAGTTTGTATGAGTCAAGAGTTGATATGCATTAGTGAAAGAGCCTCAGATGCAAAAGATATGAAAACCTTGAGGGCGATCGACTCCATTCGTCAAGCTGCAGCGATAGAGAGGTCACAAGGGGGGTTTGGTGACATCACGTTTTTGCCCAAGTTTGTATGAGTCAAGAGTTGATATGCATTAGTGAAAAGCCTCAGATGCAAAAGATATGAAAACCCTTGAGGGCGATCGACTCCATTCGTCAAGCTGAAGCGATAGAGAGGTCACAAGGGGGGTTTTGGTGACATCACGTGTTTGCCCGTGTTTATATGAGTCAAGAGTTGATATGCATTCCTAAAAGCCTCAGATGCAAAAGATATGAAAACCCTTGAGGGCGATCGACTCCATTCGTCAAGCTGAAGCGATAGAGAGGTCACAAGGGGGGTTTTGGTGACATCACGTTTTTGCCCAAGTTTTATGAGTCAAGAGTTGATATGCATTAGTGAAAGAGCCTCAGATGCAAAAGATATGAAAACCCTTGAGGGCGATCGACTCCATTCGTCAAGCTGAAGCGATAGAGAGGTCACAAGGGGGGTTTTGGTGACATCACGTTTTTGCCCATGTTTATATGAGTCAAGAGTTGATATGCATTAGTGAAAGAGCCTCAGATGCAAAAGATATGAAAACCCTTGAGGGCGATCGACTCCATTCGTCAAGCTGAAGCGATAGAGAGGTCACAAGGGGGGTTTGGTGACATCACGTTTTGCCCATGTTTATATGAGTCAAGAGTTGATATGCATTAGTGAAAGAGCCTCAGATGCAAAAGATATGAAAACCCTTGAGGGCGATCGACTCCATTCGTCAAGCTGAAGCGATAGAGAGGTCACAAGGGGGGTTTTGGTGACATCACGTTTTTGCCAAGTTTGTATGAGTCAAGAGTTGATATGCATTAGTGAAAGAGCCTCAGATGCAAAAGATATGAAAACCCTTGAGGGCGATCGACTCCATTCGTCAAGCTGAAGCGATAGAGAGGTCACAAGGGGGGTTTGGTGACATCACGTTTTTGCCCAAGTTTGTATGAGTCAAGAGTTGATATGCATTAGTGAAAGAGCCTCAGATGCAAAAGATATGAAAACCCTTGAGGGCGATCGACTCAATTCGTCAAGCTGAAGCGATAGAGAGGTCACAAGGGGGTTTTGGTGACATCACGTTTTTGCCCATGTTTATATGAGTCAAGAGTTGATATGCATTAGTGAAAGAGCCTCAGATGCAAAAGATATGAAAACCCTTGAGGGCGATCGACTCCATTCGTCACGCTGAAGCGATAGAGAGGTCACAAGGGGGGTTTGGTGACATCACGTTTTTGCCCAAGTTTGTGTGAGTCAAGAGTTGATATGCATTAGTGAAAGAGCCTCAGATGCAAAAGATATGAAAACCCTTGAGAGCGATCGACTCCATTCGTCAAGCTGCAGCGATAGAGAGGTCACAAGGGGGGTTTTGGTGACATCACGTTTTTGCCCAAGTTTGTATGAGTCAAGAGTTGATATGCATTAGTGAAAGAGCCTCAGATGCAAAAGATATGAAACCCTTGAGGGCGATCGACTCCATTCGTCAAGCTGAAGCGATAGAGAGGTCACAAGGGGGGTTTTGGTGACATCACGTGTTTGCCCGTGTTTATATGAGTCAAGAGTTGATATGCATTCCTAAAAGAGCCTCAGATGCAAAAGATATGAAAACCCTTGAGGGCGATCGACTCCATTCGTCAAGCTGAAGCGATAGAGAGGTCACAAGGGGGGTTTTGGTGACATCACGTTTTTGCCCATGTTTATATGAGTCAAGAGTTGATATGCATTAGTGAAAGAGCCTCAGATGCAAAAGATATGAAAACCCTTGAGGGCGATCGACTCCATTCGTCAAGCTGAAGCAATAGAGAGGTCACAAGGGGGGTTTTGGTGACATCACGTTTTTGCCCATGTTTATATGAGTCAAGAGTTGATATGCATTAGTGAAAGAGCCTCAGATGCAAAAGATATGAAAACCCTTGAGGGCGATCGACTCCATTCGTCAAGCTGAAGCGATAGAGAGGTCACAAGGGGGGTTTTGGTGACATCACGTTTTGCCCAAGTTTTTATGAGTCAAGAGTTGATATGCATTCCTAAAAGAGCCTCAGATGCAAAAGATATGAAAACCCTTGAGGGCGATCGACTCCATTCGTCAAGCTGAAGCGACAGAGAGGTCACAAGGGGGGTTTGGTGACATCACGTTTTTGCCCAAGTTTGTATGAGTCAAGAGTTGATATGCATTAGTGAAAGAGCCTCAGATGCAAAAGATATGAAAACCCTTGAGGGCGATCGACTCCATTCGTCAAGCTGCAGCGATAGAGAGGTCACAAGGGGGGGTTTGGTGACATCACGTTTTTGCCCAAGTTTGTATGAGTCAAGAGTTGATATGCATTAGTGAAAAAGCCTCAGATGCAAAAGATATGAAAACCCTTGAGGGCGATCGACTCCATTCGTCAAGCTGAAGCGATAGAGAGGTCACAAGGGGGGTTTTGGTGACATCACGTGTTTGCCCGTGTTTATATGAGTCAAGAGTTGATATGCATTCCTAAAAGAGCCTCAGATGCAAAAGATATGAAAACCCTTGAGGGCGATCGACTCCATTCGTCAAGCTGAAGCGATAGAGAGGTCACAAGGGGGGTTTTGGTGACATCACGTTTTTGCCCAAGTTTTTATGAGTCAAGAGTTGATATGCATTAGTGAAAGAGCCTCAGATGCAAAAGATATGAAAACCCTTGAGGGCGATCGACTCCATTCGTCAAGCTGAAGCGATAGAGAGGTCACAAGGGGGGTTTTGGTGACATCACGTTTTTGCCCATGTTTATATGAGTCAAGAGTTGATATGCATTAGTGAAAGAGCCTCAGATGCAAAAGATATGAAAACCCTTGAGGGCGATCGACTCCATTCGTCAAGCTGAAGCGATAGAGAGGTCACAAGGGGGGTTTTGGTGACATCACGTTTTGCCCATGTTTATATGAGTCAAGAGTTGATATGCATTAGTGAAAGAGCCTCAGATGCAAAAGATATGAAAACCCTTGAGGGCGATCGACTCCATTCGTCAAGCTGAAGCGATAGAGAGGTCACAAGGGGGGTTTTGGTGACATCACGTTTTTGCCCAAGTTTGTATGAGTCAAGAGTTGATATGCATTAGTGAAAGAGCCTCAGATGCAAAAGATATGAAAACCCTTGAGGGCGATCGACTCCATTCGTCAAGCTGAAGCGATAGAGAGGTCACAAGGGGGGTTTTGGTGACATCACGTTTTTGCCAAGTTTGTATGAGTCAAGAGTTGATATGCATTAGTGAAAGAGCCTCAGATGCAAAAGATATGAAAACCCTTGAGGGCGATCGACTCAATTCGTCAAGCTGAAGCGATAGAGAGGTCACAAGGGGGGTTTTGGTGACATCACGTTTTTGCCCATGTTTATATGAGTCAAGAGTTGATATGCATTAGTGAAAGAGCCTCAGATGCAAAAGATATGAAAACCCTTGAGGGCGATCGACTCCATTCGTCACGCTGAAGCGATAGAGAGGTCACAAGGGGGGTTTTGGTGACATCACGTTTTTGCCCAAGTTTGTGTGAGTCAAGAGTTGATATGCATTAGTGAAAGAGCCTCAGATGCAAAAGATATGAAAACCCTTGAGAGCGATCGACTCCATTCGTCAAGCTGCAGCGATAGAGAGGTCACAAGGGGGGTTTGGTGACATCACGTTTTTGCCCAAGTTTGTATGAGTCAAGAGTTGATATGCATTAGTGAAAGAGCCTCAGATGCAAAAGATATGAAAACCCTTGAGGGCGATCGACTCCATTCGTCAAGCTGAAGCGATAGAGAGGTCACAAGGGGGGTTTTGGTGACATCACGTGTTTGCCCGTGTTTATATGAGTCAAGAGTTGATATGCATTCCTAAAAGAGCCTCAGATGCAAAAGATATGAAAACCCTTGAGGGCGATCGACTCCATTCGTCAAGCTGAAGCGATAGAGAGGTCACAAGGGGGTTTTGGTGACATCACGTTTTTGCCCAAGTTTTTATGAGTCAAGAGTTGATATGCATTAGTGAAAGAGCCTCAGATGCAAAAGATATGAAAACCCTTGAGGGCGATCGACTCCATTCGTCAAGCTGAAGCGATAGAGAGGTCACAAGGGGGGTTTTGGTGACATCACGTTTTTGCCCATGTTTATATGAGTCAAGAGTTGATATGCATTACTGAAAGAGCCTCAGATGCAAAAGATATGAAAACCCTTGAGGGCGATTGACTCCTTTCGTCAAGCTGAAGCGATAGAGAGGTCACAAGGGGGTTTTGGTGACATCACGTTTTTGCCCATGTTTATGTGAGTCAAGAGTTGATATGCATTACTGAAAGAGCCTCAGATGCAAAAGATATGAAAACCCTTGAGGGCGATCGACTCCATTCGTCAAGCTGAAGCGATAGAGAGGTCACAAGGGGGTTTTGGTGACATCACGTTTTTGCCCAAGTTTGTATGAGTCAAGAGTTGATATGCATTAGTGAAAGAGCCTCAGATGCAAAAGATATGAAAACCCTTGAGGGCGATCGACTCCATTCGTCAAGCTGAAGCGATAGAGAGGTCACAAGGGGGGTTTGGTGACATCACGTTTTTGCCCAAGTTTGTATGAGTCAAGAGTTGATATGCATTAGTGAAAGAGCCTCAGATGCAAAAGATATGAAAAACCTTGAGGGCGATCGACTCAATTCGTCAAGCTGAAGCGATAGAGAGGTCACAAGGGGGGTTTGGTGACATCACGTTTTTGCCCATGTTTATATGAGTCAAGAGTTGATATGCATTAGTGAAAGAGCCTCAGATGCAAAAGATATGAAAACCCTTGAGGGCGATCGACTCCATTCGTCAAGCTGAAGCGATAGAGAGGTCACAAGGGGGGTTTTGGTGACATCACGTTTTTGCCCAAGTTTGTGTGAGTCAAGAGTTGATATGCATTAGTGAAAGAGCCTCAGATGCAAAAGATATGAAAACCCTTGAGAGCGATCGACTCCATTCGTCAAGCTGAAGCGATAGAGAGGTCACAAGGGGGGTTTGGTGACATCACGTTTTTGCCCAAGTTTGTATGAGTCAAGAGTTGATATGCATTAGTGAAAGAGCCTCAGATGCAAAAGATATGAAAACCCTGAGGGCGATCGACTCCATTCGTCAAGCTGAAGCGATAGAGAGGTCACAAGGGGGTTTTGGTGACATCACGTGTTTGCCCATGTTTATATGAGTCAAGAGTTGATATGCATTAGTGAAAGAGCCTCAGATGCAAGATATGAAAACCCTTGAGGGCGATCGACTCCATTCGTCAAGCTGAAGCGATAGAGAGGTCACAAGGGGGGTTTTGGTGACATCACGTTTTTGCCCAAGTTTGTATGAGTCAAGAGTTGATATGCATTAGTGAAAGAGCCTCAGATGCAAAAGATATGAAAACCCTTGAGGGCGATCGACTCCATTCGTCAAGCTGAAGCGGTAGAGAGGTCACAAGGGGGGTTTTGGTGACATCACGTTTTTGCCCAGTTTGTATGAGTCAAGAGTTGATATGCATTAGTGAAAGAGCCTCAGATGCAAAAGATATGAAAACCCTTGAGGGCTATCGACTCCATTCGTCAAGCTGAAGCGATAGAGAGGTCACAAGGGGGGTTTGGTGACATCACGTTTTTGCCTAAGTTTGTATGAGTCAAGAGTTGATATGCATTAGTGAAACTGCCTCAGATGCAAAAGATATGAAAACCCTTGAGGGCGATCGACTCCATTCGTCAAGCTGAAGCGATGGAGAGGTCACAAGGGGGGTTTTGGTGACATCACGTTTTTGCCCATGTTTATATGAATCAAGAGTTGATATGCATTAGTGAAAGAGCCTCAGATGCAAAAGATATGAAACCCTTGAGAGCGATCGACCCCATTCGTCAAGCTGAAGCGATAGAGAGGTCACAAGGGGGGTTTGGTGACATCACGTTTTTGCCCATGTTTATATGAGTCAAGAGTTGATATGCATTAGTGAAAGAGCCTCAGATGCAAAAGATATGAAAACCCTTGAGAGCGATCGACTCCATTCGTCAAGCTGAAGCGATAGAGAGGTCACAAGGGGGGTTTTGGTGACATCACGTTTTTGCCCATGTTTATATGAGTCAAGAGTTGATATGCATTAGTGAAAGAGCCTCAGATGCAAAAGATATGAAAACCCTTGAGGGCGATCGACTCCATTCGTCAAGCTGAAGCGATAGAGAGGTCACAAGGGGGGTTTTGGTGACATCACGTTTTTGCCCAAGTTTGTATGAGTCAAGAGTTGATATGCATTAGTGAAAGAGCCTCAGATGCAAAAGATATGAAAACCCTTGAGGGCGATCGACTCCATTCGTCAAGCTGAAGCGATAGAGAGGTCACAAGGGGGGTTTTGGTGACATCACGTTTTTGCCCAAGTTTGTATGAGTCAAGAGTTGATATGCATTAGTGAAAGAGCCTCAGATGCAAAAGATATGAAAACCCTTGAGGGCGATCGACTCCATTCGTCAAGCTGAAGCGATAGAGAGGTCACAGGGGGGTTTTGGTGACATCACGTTTTTGCCCATGTTTATATGAGTCAAGAGTTGATATGCATTAGTGAAAGAGCCTCAGATGCAAAAGATATGAAAACCCTTGAGGGCGATCGACTCCATTCGTCAAGCTGAAGCGATAGAGAGGTCACAAGGGGGGTTTGGTGACATCACGTTTTTGCCCAAGTTTGTGTGAGTCAAGAGTTGATATGCATTAGTGAAAGAGCCTCAGATGCAAAAGATATGAAAACCCTTGAGAGCGATCGACTCCATTCGTCAAGCTGAAGCGATAGAGAGGTCACAAGGGGGTTTTGGTGACATCACGTTTTTGCCCAAGTTTGTATGAGTCAAGAGTTGATATGCATTAGTGAAAGAGCCTCAGATGCAAAAGATATGAAAACCCTTGAGGGCGATCGACTCCATTCGTCAAGCTGAAGCGATAGAGAGGTCACAAGGGGGGTTTTGGTGACATCACGTTTTTGCCCATGTTTATATGAGTCAAGAGTTGATATGCATTAGTGAAAGAGCCTCAGATGCAAGATATGAAAACCCTTGAGGGCGATCGACTCCATTCGTCAAGCTGAAGCGATAGAGAGGTCACAAGGGGGGTTTTGGTGACATCACGTTTTTGCCCAAGTTTGTATGAGTCAAGAGTTGATATGCATTAGTGAAAGAGCCTCAGATGCAAAAGATATGAAAACCCTTGAGGGCGATCGACTCCATTCGTCAAGCTGAAGCGGTAGAGAGGTCACAAGGGGGGTTTTGGTGACATCACGTTTTTGCCCAAGTTTGTATGAGTCAAGAGTTGATATGCATTAGTGAAAGAGCCTCAGATGCAAAAGATATGAAAACCCTGAGGGCTATCGACTCCATTCGTCAAGCTGAAGCGATAGAGAGGTCACAAGGGGGTTTTGGTGACATCACGTTTTTGCCTAAGTTTGTATGAGTCAAGAGTTGATATGCATTAGTGAAATGCCTCAGATGCAAAAGATATGAAAACCCTTGAGGGCGATCGACTCCATTCGTCAAGCTGAAGCGATGGAGAGGTCACAAGGGGGGTTTGGTGACATCACGTTTTTGCCCATGTTTATTGAATCAAGAGTTGATATGCATTAGTGAAAGAGCCTCAGATGCAAAAGATATGAAAACCCTTGAGAGCGATCGACCCCATTCGTCAAGCTGAAGCGATAGAGAGGTCACAAGGGGGGTTTTGGTGACATCACGTTTTTGCCCATGTTTATATGAGTCAAGAGTTGATATGCATTAGTGAAAGAGCCTCAGATGCAAAAGATATGAAAACCCTTGAGAGCGATCGACTTTATTCGTCAAGCTGAAGCGATATAGAGAGGTCACAAGGGGGGGTTTGGTGACATCACGTTTTTGCCCATGTTTATATGAGTCAAGAGTTGATATGCATTAGTGAAAGAGCCTCAGATGCAAAAGATATGAAAACCCTTGAGGGCGATCGACTCCATTCGTCAAGCTGAAGCGATAGAGAGGTCACAAGGGGGGTTTTGGTGACATCACGTTTTTGCCCAAGTTTGTATGAGTCAAGAGTTGATATGCATTAGTGAAAGAGCCTCAGATGCAAAGATATGAAAACCCTTGAGGGCGATCGACTCCATTCGTCAAGCTGAAGCGGTAGAGAGGTCACAAGGGGGGTTTTGGTGACATCACGTGTTTGCCCATGTTTATATGAGTCAAGAGTTGATATGCATTAGTGAAAGAGCCTCAGATGCAAAAGATATGAAAACCCTTGAGGGCGATCGACTCCATTCGTCAAGCTGAAGCAATAGAGAGGTCACAAGGGGGTTTTGGTGACATCACGTTTTTGCCCATGTTTATATGAGTCAAGAGTTGATATGCATTAGTGAAAGAGCCTCAGATGCAAAAGATATGAAAACCCTTGAGGGCGATCGACTCCATTCGTCAAGCTGAAGCGATAGAGAGGTCACAAGGGGGGGTTTTGGTGACATCACTTTTTTGCCCATGTTTATATGAGTCAAGAGTTGATATGCATTAGTGAAAGAGCCTCAGATGCAAAAGATATGAAAACCCTTGAGGGCGATCGACTCCATTCGTCAAGCTGAAGCGACAGAGAGGTCACAAGGGGGGTTTTGGTGACATCACTTTTGCCCAAGTTTGTATGAGTCAAGAGTTGATATGCATTAGTGAAAGAGCCTCAGATGCAAAAGATATGAAAACCCTTGAGGGCGATCGACCATTCGTCAAGCTGAAGCGATAGAGAGGTCACAAGGGGGTTTTGGTGACATCACGTTTTTGCCCAAGTTTGTATGAGTCAAGAGTTGATATGCATTAGTGAAAGAGCCTCAGATGCAAAAGATATGAAAACCCTTGAGGGCGATCGACTCCATTCGTCAAGCTGAAGCGATAGAGAGGTCACAAGGGGGGTTTTGGTGACATCACGTTTTTGCCCATGTTTATATGAGTCAAGAGTTGATATGCATTAGTGAAAGAGCCTCAGATGCAAAAGATATGAAAACCCTTGAGGGCGATCGACTCCATTCGTCAAGCTGAAGCGATAGAGAGGTCACAAGGGGGGTTTTGGTGACATCACGGTTTTGCCCAAGTTTTTATGAGTCAAGAGTTGATATGCATTAGTGAAAGAGCCTCAGATGCAAAAGATATGAAAACCCTTGAGGGCGATCGACTCCATTCGTCAAGCTGAAGCGATAGAGAGGTCACAAGGGGGGTTTTGGTGACATCACGTTTTTGCCCATGTTATATGAGTCAAGAGTTGATATGCATTAGTGAAAGAGCCTCAGATGCAAAAGATATGAAAACCCTTGAGGGCGATCGACTCCATTCGTCAAGCTGAAGCGATAGAGAGGTCACAAGGGGGGTTTTGGTGACATCACGTTTTTGCCCATGTTTATATGAGTCAAGAGTTGATATGCATTAGTGAAAGAGCCTCAGATGCAAAAGATATGAAAACCCTTGAGGGCGATCGACTCCATTCGTCAAGCTGAAGCGACAGAGAGGTCACAAGGGGGTTTTGGTGACATCACGTTTTTGCCCAAGTTTGTATGAGTCAAGAGTTGATATGCATTAGTGAAAGAGCCTCAGATGCAAAAGATATGAAAACCTTGAGGGCGATCGACTCCATTCGTCAAGCTGAAGCGATAGAGAGGTCACAAGGGGGTTTTGGTGACATCACGTTTTTGCCCAAGTTTGTATGAGTCAAGAGTTGATATGCATTAGTGAAAGAGCCTCAGATGCAAAAGATATGAAAACCCTTGAGGGCGATCGACTCAATTCGTCAAGCTGAAGCGATAGAGAGGTCACAAGGGGGGTTTTGGTGACATCACGTTTTTGCCCATGTTTATATGAGTCAAGAGTTGATATGCATTAGTGAAAGAGCCTCAGATGCAAAAGATATGAAAACCCTTGAGGGCGATCGACTCCATTCGTCAAGCTGAAGCGATAGAGAGGTCACAAAGGGGGTTTTGGTGACATCACGTTTTTGCCCAAGTTTGTATGAGTCAAGAGTTGATATGCATTAGAGAAAGAGCCTCAGATGCAAAAGATATGAAAACCCTTGAGGGCGATCGACTCAATTCGTCAAGCTGAAGCGATAGAGAGGTCACAAGGGGGGTTTGGTGACATCACGTTTTTGCCCATGTTTATATGAGTCAAGAGTTGATATGCATTAGTGAAAGAGCCTCAGATGCAAAAGATATGAAAACCCTTGAGGGCGATCGACTCCATTCGTCAAGCTGAAGCGATAGAGAGGTCACAAGGGGGGGTTTTGGTGACATCACGTTTTTGCCCAAGTTGTATGAGTCAAGAGTTGATATGCATTAGTGAAAGAGCCTCAGATGCAAAAGATATGAAAACCTTGAGGGCGATCGACTCCATCGTCAAGCTGAAGCGATAGAGAGGTCACAAGGGGGGTTTTGGTGACATCACGTTTTTGCCCAAGTTTGTATGAGTCAAGAGTTGATATGCATTAGTGAAAGAGCCTCAGATGCAAAAGATATGAAAACCCTTGAGAGCGATCGACTCCATTCGTCAAGCTGAAGCGATAGAGAGGTCACAAGGGGGTTTTGGTGACATCACGTTTTTGCCCATGTTTGAGACTCATGAGTCGACATGCATGAGTGAATGAGCCTCAGATGTAAACAGCGCTGGATTGACACTTTTGCGGGTTTGCTTTGCCGCCCATGGGCCGTTTGACTAATTGCCGCTGCTTCAAAGTCCACGCATCCTGGGGGATGGGGGGGGGGGGGGGGGGGGGTGGGGCTGAGGTGCGTCCCGGTTCAGTTATATGTCTTTCCCCCGGAAATTTTTGAATTTTTTTTTACCTGCTATAAATGCAAAATTACACGATTTTTAGAAAGATTTCTCGATTCTTTATATTAGAAATTAATCTGATTTTCGTTATGATAGCAATGCATTTAATGTACAGCGTTTTTTGATCATGATAATCAGCAATAAGCGTGGTTTTTGAAGAGACGCAAGGCTATGTAATGACGCATCTCTACGGAGTCGTACATCGCTCGAAGGATGTTATCTTTCGTCAGTTTTCATGCAAAAAAACAGAAAACACCTAGGCCAATTTGCCGCTACCAGAAATCTGCCGCCGCACCGTGGGCCACGGCCCAAGTGGCCCATGCCGAAACCCGGCGCTGACGCTTCTGTTAAGTTGAATAGGAAATTTGACTAACGAGCAGACCTGTTCATCTCGCGGCCCTCTAATCACCAAACTAGCACATAGCTCTCCAAACGCCCCCTCTGCTCTTCCGGGGCATCGCCTCTGTTAATTTGAATGGGAAATTAGACTTGCGAGCACACCTGTTTATATCGCGGCCCTAAAATCGGCAAACTGGCGCAGAGCTCTCAAAACGTTATTACTAAAGACTGGAAGTGAGCTTATCGCTTCTCTTTCCGCAAAATGGTCGATGGCGAATTCGGTCAATTTCAATCGGAACGTTGCGCGTCGGGGAATCAGCCCTGATTAGATTTATGGCATCATAGTAGGTCATTGTAAGTACGTGTTGGCTTGTGCCTTAAAATTCTAGAAATCGAGAAATAGGAGCCTTTTTATCTGAAAACCACCCAAATTTGAGTTAGGGGTGGTTTCCAAAAATTTTGGAATAGTAATCTCACTCATTTGTTCATACTTAAATTTTTACTCTTCCCGTCCCGTGGAAATGAAATGAAAAATTCGATCAATTCTTAAATGATACTCTAATTACCGGACAGATCAACCCTCAAGTCTGACAGTCAAGTGGCTCGCATCTCTCAAGGGAACACTGTCCACACCTACATTCTCAGGAAAATTTATAGCTCGCCATATTAAAAAGTAATAACGATTTTGAACGTACAATACAAGAAATAGCTTGGCACAGTTTGAAGATGGATTACTTCACATTATCATGCAAAGGTACAGTCTGAATGAAGCATTGCATATGAATATACTTATTAAGGACAAACACTCAAAAAAATTGGTAATCAAATATTATTTGGAGCATCACAATTAATAACTTGAGACAGACATTTGAAGTATGAGTTAAAGATTGAATACTGTGGGTTCTTTTGAGAGTATCATAGAAACATCATTAAATTCCTATATGAGTCATAAAAGAATAAAAAAAAAAATGTTAGATCAGAGAAATTTGAAAAGCCACAAATCAGCAAAGAGAGCAAGCAGTCCCAAACAAAAAGGCTGCGGCAGCTTGGAGTCGTGCGATTTGGCACCAATGTTTTCCCTCCATTTGATTGCATGTAAAACAATCGATTTGCTTTACCGCCAATCAATTGCTAAACAAAAATTCAAAAGGAGGAAAAACATTGTTGTCAAACTGCACTAGCCGCCACCTCAAAAAGGTGGAGGAAACACAATGCGCTATACCAATAGAGGGGATAGCACATGTTCATGTTATAAAGTCCTATCCCAAATTCAGGCAGTATTGGCGATCTGATTCTGGTTTGTTTGCCTCAGTTTCATTAACGTTAAATCAAAAATTGTATTTAATTCAAAGGAAATTAATTTAAAAAGATAGTGCAAGTGTTTAAGGTGATTCCAGGCGAAACTTTTCCAGATTTCAATCCGATGGATAGCGCCACTAGTCGCTTTATGGAAAAGTCGTGTTTTTGGCGTTTTAAACTGAAACCATAGATGAAACGCAAAATCCAACAACATCAGAACCTGTAAATTTTTTTGATGGATTTTTTGAGCCCAAAATGAATAAAATTGGTTTAAAATTAAAGCCGTAAATTATGAAATTCGTTGCGCCATAAGCTTAGTGAGTGAGAGTGAGCGCGAGTGATGATATATCTATCTGCCTCACTCCCACTCATTGAGGCTTACGGGAATTTTTGTATATCATAATTTCCGGCTTTAGTTTTGAGTGTTTCAGCCTGAAACTTTCAGGGTATCTTCCTGAAGTATGCTCGCAGGTGCTGACATTCCTCGAATTTGTGTTTTTATCGTGAATTCGTCAAATTAAGCAAAAAACTGTTGACTTTTCAAGCAGCGTCCACAGTTGGAACTAATCGACCCTGGAATCATCTTAAGAGTGGTTATCTAGACAAAGAATTCCAATACAACTATCCACGTGAGAAAAAGCTTCTTTTGGTATTGTGTCACTTTATCTATAGGCAAATCCTTCTAAAAGAAACAGTTGTATCGTTCTGTGTCTAGATAGCCTTGTATCGTTCTGTGTCTAGATAGCCACGCTAAAACACTTTCACTTTTGTTTAAAACCAATTTCAAATGTATTTGTCACAACTTTTTTTTAAACTTTAAAGGTTGAAAAACATGAGACAGACAAACCAAGCAACGGTGAAAGTGTCCGTAAAAGATTTCAATCATTGATGCGTTTTTTTATTCTCCAGTGTGCGCACCGGTGCAGCTTCAGTGCACCGGAGTTTTTTTTAGTAGCGGTGCGATGCGCCTGGAGCTGCTCCGATACAAGCTCCAGTGTATCGGAGTTGAAGACCGATGCACTGGAGCTGGAGCTCCGGAGCTTCTGCACGTGACCGGTGCTGCACCAGACAGCTTCGGAGCAGCTTCGAAAACTCTGGGTTATTGCACCGGTGCGGATTCCGGAGAATAAAAAATGCTTCATACGGCTACCTCTATGCTGCCTCAAAAGCTAATCCCACAAATCCTCTCTATTGGTTAGCTCGTAGAGGAGACAGTCAAAAACAAAGGATGAGACGAATGAGAGGAAGGAAAATGCTATCATCGCTATCAAGTAAGTTCACTTTAAATCTCTGTACTAAAAAAAGTTTGACACAAAAGATTTGTTGCCACTTAAAGAAAGCTATTTTGGTTTGTCAAAGTCTTTTAATTTGATAAAATAGAATGTCTGACCAAAATCAAGAGTGATATGGTGAAATTTTTTCAAAACTGACTGACTAAACAAGAGAGAGTATAAACATTGGCGGCGGAGACGGGGTAGAAACAACCAGAAAAACAAAACACAGCGGTTCCCGAATGTTGCAAGTAATGGCCGATGAATTGCGAGTTTTACGAAACAGATCAAGACCAATGCGTACAGTGACACACAATTAATTTAATCACATACTTCAAGCATGGCAGTTATTTGACTTTCCTCTTACCCACAAGCTTGCTGATTAGAGGAAATTAGAGATTTGAAGGCAGTGATTCTTTCGGGTGAATTTTGCGGATTAAAATTGATACTTTTGTTCAAATTACTGAAACTAAAATAAATTTATTCAACAACTAACGAGATAAACAAAATAAAATAGGGCATGACAGAAAAATCAATGGTACCACTTAAAAAAAAAAAAAAAAAAAAATTATGGAAATCTTTAGTAGCTCTGCAACACAATCTCAGGGATTGATTACTAAAGTTCAGGAGCATAGTTTAACTTTTTACAAGATGAGTGCTTTCGATATTGTTTGAGTAGTTAGTCTTTTGAGCCATCCTTAACTCTTCAATTTACTGAAATCTTGATTAGTTCAAAACCTAGACACCATGTCGCACTGCTCAAAAAGTCAACAGTTTTTGGGTAAAATTGATGAATTTATGCAAACAGTACAAATTTGAGGAACGTCGGCACCTGCAAGAATTCTTCAGGAAGATGTCCTGAAAGTTTCAAGCTGAAACATTCAAAAATAAAGCCAGGATGTTGGAAATACAAAAATTCCCATAAGCTTCAATGAGTGCGAGTGAGGCAGATAGACATAGCATGACTTGCGCTCACAATCAGTAAGATTATGGCGAAATGAATTCCCACTATATCTGCTTAAATTTTCGACTGACTTCTCTCGTTATGGGCTAAAAAAATTCAAAAAAACTCATGCAGGTGCCGACAATTGTCTTTTTATTACTCTCTTTGTTTTTAATTTAAAACGCCAAAAACACGATTTTCCCCAAAAGTGACTTTTGGCGTTATCTATCGGATTGGAATCTGGAAAATTTTCGCTTGGAACCACCTAGAGAGCTTTTAATTTTGTGCCTCACAGTGGATATTTGGTACAAAAAAAAAAAAAAAAAAAAAAAAAAAAATAATAATAAAAAAAAAATCCAGTGGGGGACTAAAAAACACGACCAGGGTCGGACTGGCCAGGGCCGCGATCGCGGCCTAAAGTTTCGCTTTTTGAGGCCCAAGGGGGCCCCGCAGGGGCCTTTAATGGGGGCCCCGAATGGACAAAATGGAAAAATTTAGGAATGAAAAAAAGAATAATGTATCAAAGAAGACAGTAAATAGATTACTCTAAAGGAAAACCATTGTAAGCTAATTAAGATCGCTTAATATATGGATTGAAAATGCATCGAGACTGGCCAAGTCCACTCTAGTCCAAGATGCGGACCGACATTTGGAAAATCTGGGGCCCCCGAACGTTTAAAAAAGGAGCCTTAGGATGGATTAAAACGGGGCCCCAATCGGGTGAAAAACGGGGCCCCCGAACGGTCAAAACGGGGCCCCTTAGTCCCCCAAAAAGTATCGAAAGAATAAACTGGGAAGAAAATAATAAATACTGGCAAAAAAACGAAAAAATGACAATTCGTGTAATTGCAAGCGAGAGGCGAGTCTTAGGAGTCTACCATTATGTCTTATATTTTTTAAAAACAAGTTTTCCTCTTTTCCTTCTTTTCAAAATCAAAACTTGCTAAAATGTTATCTCTATCTCATAAATAATTACTCGGTTCTCTCACAAATGAAACCCTAAAAAACACATTAAAATTGGGTTTTTAGGACGTAAAATTTTCAAAATTTCCCGGGGGAGGGCCCCCGGACCCCCCGTCAACACCTGGGGGGTATTCCATACCCCCCAGACCCCCCCGGTAAGTGAGACACGTGAAAACAGATGACGTCACTTTACCCCCCCCCCCCCCGGAATGAATATCTAACTCCACCACCAAAGATAATGAGTTACTTTATCCTGGACTAGAAGCCGCAGCCGAGCATATGCTCTAGCTGATATTTGGGTGGGTTTAAAAAGGACCAAGAGAAGCCCATTGCGATCTGGATCCTTTAATAAGTCTACGTACCTAATAACTAAAAAATAAGAAACAGAGAACTTTAATTATCGGTTGAAAAATAGCTTAAAAACTGCGTCGTTTTAAGTTAATTTTTAAAAAATGGTCTGAGGGGGGCCCCAAAATGGAGGGAGGGGCCCCCAAATTGACCGAGCGGCCCAACATTTAGAGAGCCAGTCCGACCCTGAACACGACCACCTAATTTTTCAGGAAAAACTAAGGGGAAAAATGCTGTGACAGCCTCAGAACCAAAGAATTTATTAAAACAAAAAGTGAGCGAATCTCAACTGAAGAGTTAGAATGTAATTAAGTAAAATCTTCCAAAGAGTCAATTTTCAAAACAGCGCAGTCTAATAATAAAAATTTCAACAAGAAATGATTCTTCCTTCCTCTTCGTTTATTGAGATGTGTCTGCATGATAATGTAAAATTGTCTCAGATCAGTGCTATGCAAAATCAAATTAGGGCTTATCAAAGGGTTTAATGCAACTGCACTTTGGCTTTAATTGCAATAAAACCAATAAACTCATTAATAAAAAGATTTAATGATCCCGGCGCCGTGAATTTCAAAAGGAAAAATGAGAGGGTTTTGACCTTACTGTATGTATTACTTAACTGAGCGATTGAAAGGTACCCGTACCTAACTGAGGCAATTTAAAAATTTCTCTGCCTGTATGATTTATGTTTACAAAGATGCAGACATAATAATCAATCGGTGCGGTCACTCATCATTTCAGGGCCAACTATGAATACACAGTGATAAGTGAAAAGATAAGCTTTTAATTGAAAGTCATTATGTTTCTTAACACAAGAGGAGTATAAGATCTATTGTAAAACAGACAGACATGGGAGTGCCAAATAAAAAAGAGCACAATTTCTATTTCTTCCAATTCTCAGCTTAACTCAATGCGACTCTTGCAAACTTTTGCTACAGGGGATTGAAGAGTTGATTCTTGCATAAAAACCTGTAAAAATTACAATGAGTACACTAAAAAATCACGAAATTCACTCTCAAAATCGGGCTTAATGGCGGAGAGACTCAGGTCTCATGGGAGATTTCTATCTACATTAGGACATATCTCTATGTTTTTGTAGAGAAAGTGACATAGTAGACAGGAATCTCCCATGATACCTGCGTTGAACCGCCATTACGAACTTTCCATTACATAGCAGTTACGTGAGTTAGTTTATAACTGAATTTTAGACTTAAAAGCGTGATTTTTGTGACTTTTGCTGGATCCGAAATCGGACCATTCATTTGCTCACAGTAAAAGTTTGCAAGAGCCCCATTGACTCGATCTAACTAGAAATAGGTCAACTAGACTATCGCAAAAAATCGATTTTGATGCAAAATTTATTCAGACTTTTTTCTGGGAGAATTGGTGACACCCAAAAAAAAAGTTCTGCTTTTCCTAGATATTAAGAAACAGCGGCATGGGTTCGAAAGTTGAAGAGGGGGGGGGGGGGGAGCTTGAGCTCTCAAAGCCCTTCTCCCTCCCAACAGACCACCATTGTCAAGAAAATAGCTGTTCACATTTCAAAATCTTAATCAGCTGATTGGATTCATTCAAGACCCTTAAACTCACAATTTCTTGAATAATCGCGACCAATAAATTGGTCGTAGAAAGCTCAGAACAGTAACAAAATGTTCCTTAGAATTTGATCTTGAACGCAAGGTTTAAACAGTTGCAAAAAATTGACTCAAGCTCTCGCAAATGACAGTAAACTTACGGTTCCAGGGAGTGCGCCATAGTGGTGCGTATTTCGCAGATTTAAATATTTCTTACTGTGAATAAAAATAAAATTAAAAATAGGGAACTTACAAGAGACTGGAATTGTGCAACAGTAAAGTTATATCTCCGACGACCGCAAGTTTGTCATCGGGTATTTTCAACCAGACATTGAACGCTTGCGCAAGTTTTCCTCGAATTTGTTTGCCCGGGACTTGAAGAATGTAAGTGAAGGGTTGAAGTAAAATCTGCAAAGACAAATGATGTAACCAGTTGAGAAACTTTGAAATAACAAGAAGTTTTTGTTTATTTTCTAAAATCCTTTCCTCGTTCATGCAATATGAACTTTGGCAGCTGTACTTTAGCATGAAGCGTAAAAAAGGGAACAAGTGATGGGTACAACTTGAATTGGCCTTTCAACATTTAGCGCTGAATATCAGTGCTGACAGTGTCTGCACATAGTGAGGGTGAGTTAACTTTAAGCACGCAGGAAACTTAAGCCGATTTGCTAGGGATGGTTTATACTACCGTTCCTATGTTTCTTGAAGCATGCAATAACTACCTAAGAGAAACAGGTGTATGGAAAAATTCTGGAAAGCACGCGAACAAATTTCAGTGCGGTTGTTTTGGATCCAATCGCAGTAATTTTCAATCCGATAATTTGAAAGCATCATAAAAAATCAATTCCAAATTGACATTTTTTATTTTATTTTTTTACTTTTTTTATTTTTTTAAATTTTTGAGTTGAAAATGGCTGCGATTGGTGAGGAAACGTCCTCACCAAAATTTGTTTGTGTGTTTTTCAGCATTTTCCCATGCACCTGTTTCTCTTACAGCAAGTCGTCGCTAGTTCGTTTTTGATCTTGCTCCTTTGTAATAACTACCGTCCTCCTCAACTTGAAATTCTAAGGAGACAAGAGACTGGCAAGAAATACAAGGCTTTTCTGTCAGGATTTCTGATTAAACTAGAGAGATGGAAATCCATCAATCTTATAGAGCCCTGGACACATAAAGAGGGGCGAAAACTAGATTTAGTTTAGTTTAAGAGCTTTCCTTAAAACAATATTTTCATTTCCTACTGGTAAAAGAGCTCGTCCTATAAAGTCTACGTAATCCTATGATGCGCCTACTGATCCAATTGATAGTCAAATAAATCCTTTGAATCAGCTCAAATCTAAGGTACCTATGAGAAAAGTTGTATTCAGACATTCTTTTTTCACAGACAGGACACTACGTCTGAAGAGGCTCAATATAACTCACTTACGGTCAGCGAAATCTCAAAATGTTACAGACAGTAGAAAAATATCTTCACCATAGAACAACCCACTGGCTCATGGGTTCAACAAAAAACTTATTAAGGTGCGGCAAAAAACAGAGCGTTGCGGATGGGGCGCTGACAAGTCATGTCTGTAATTCTTTTTCTTACAGTATCTTATCGAAATTGAAAAGATTGATCGTTCAGAAGAGACCATCCTCTTTTAAGAGCCATAAATTTTCAAAAAAAATTCTGCTGACTATTTCTGCATTTTACTTGATTACAATCAAAAAGACCAACGCTTTGAATTGAAGAACGGCTGATTTAGAACCAAAAGTGACAACCCTCTGAACTAAGTAATACTAACAAAAGTCTATCGAAAAATAAAATGTCTGAAAATATATTACGTATTATTGATACCAACATAACTAACAAATGGAAAACATTCGAGAAATCAATAATCGCAGCAAGTTTATAGATTCTGTGAGATGGAGACTAGACATGGAAATCTCACTCGTAACCAGGAAGTTAGCCAGGACAAAATCAATAAAAGTTGGAGCAAAATGGCAACAAGAATTGAATCAAATACCATGAGGAAAATAAGGATGTAAATGAACAAAGAAAAACAACTAGAAATATTGAATACAAAGCCGGTATCAGGTTGATGAGGGAGCTAGTAAACAAATAAATGTGACTGGTCTTATCTCTTACTCATGATGATAAAACAAGTATTGATTTTTGATTGGAAAATGATGATACTGCAGAGGTATGCACCAAAATTTTACGGACGTCTCTACAAACACTAAGCAAGCTAACTTTGACTAGATTGGGTTCATTTTCGAGGATATTTCTATTTAAATCAAGTTTAAAATAGAGTAAATTCGTTAAGTGCATAACCTCACTTACCTCATCTTGATCCTTATCGCCAGTTTGGCTTTTGTAAACACAGCCGTTCAGTTCCATCTTGCCGCAAAGAAAAGCAACTGGTCACTGGTTCGTCGATCGCTGTCTTTTCCCCCTTTTCAATGCAGTATTCCAAGTTCGGCATGCGCATTGCATTTCCGCTTTTTCTCCTGCCCATTCCGCATGTCCACTTTCCGCAGTGCAGTTCAAATAAAACGCGCGAAATAATCGCCCGCAAGTTTCCTTTTTCTAGCGGAACGAATAATGTGATTCTGACCGCATTTTTTTATGACAGAGGCAATATTAAAATACCTTACTTCCGTAAAAATTTAGAAAAATGTAGGGAACGGCTTACTCACACACCTTTTGAGGGGAGGCTAGGGCCGCCCATAGGATTTTTGAGCTCCACGAAAAATCTGTTCACTTGGCCCCCCTACCGACCCATTCGCGTCCAACCCCGTCCATGTACCCCCCCCCCCCCTCCCCAATGAACGGGGCCCTTGCAAACTTTTGCAGCGGGGACTAAAGAGTCGCTTCTTGCATAAAAACCTGTAAAAATGACAATGAGTATGTACACTAAAAAATCACGAAATTCACTCTCAGAATCGGGCATAATGGCTGTTCAACGCAGGTATCATGGGAGATTCCTATCTAATTTGAGACATATCTCTGTGTTTCCGTAGAGAAAGTGACAAAGTAGACAGGCATCTCCCATGATACCTGCGTTGAACCGCCATTACAATCTTGCCTTTAGAGCAGTTTTGTTTGTTTATAATTCAATTTTAGACGTTTTCGTTTCCGTAGAGAAAGTGACAAATTAGACAGGCATCTCCCATGATACCTGCGTTGAACCGCCATTACAATCTTGCCTTTAGAGCAGTTTTGTTTGTTCATAATTCAATTTTAAACGTTTTCAGTGTGATTTTCGCTGGTCTTAACATCACATGGAGCTATTTAATTGCTTAGAGCAACAGTTTCCGAGAGTCCCATTTACCAGTACCTTCACTTCCATTCGTTTTTCACCCGTAAAATTGTCTATTTTGTTTTATTTTTATTTTTAAAGTAAAAAATAATTTATTTAAACATGGGAAAAAAAAATTGAGAATGAGTATGGGCATTGTATCATGAGTATTAATATTGGCAGAAACTTGGATCGGTTGATCTAGGAATGTACTCTTCTCTCTCTTCTCCCATTAGAACGCATGTGTTGGAAAAAGACAGATTAGGGGCAGTCACGTGATTTTAGCCCCCTCCTCTTTCCTTTTCTTTTAATTTTGTCATTCTTTCTATGCTTTTTTTTTTTTTTTTTTTTTTTTTTTTTTTTATTGGAAGATTACAAACTGGAATCAGGGATGACAGGGCCCTGACCCGAAGGCCTGCAATACAAACTAACAAAGAAAGAAAAAAGTTTCGCCTGCCTATTTTTGGTCAGGGAAAAGTTTTTATAACTACCCTCTCCGATGGTCGAGAGGGTTATGTGAGATTCCTCCCCCAATTAGCTGGAACTGCCGTCAGGCATTACTTCGGCTAACTGAGGTCGCCGCTTAAGATGAGGCCATCCTCATCTCACCTGACAATGATGGTTCTCTACTCATTGTCCGATCTCCTATCCTTCCACGTCTTGTGTTTTGTTGTTCATCTTCGACGTCCTTCGCTTTCTGCTGGAGTACTTGAATAATGAAATTCTCGACTTTATGCCAGTGGTGCTTGGATTGAAGCATTGCATTCACTATGTTATCTGGCGTCAAAGTATGTCCTATTATCGCCTCAAGCTCGATCCTTTTGGTGACCCAGCGCGGGCATTCAAAAAATGTGTGCTCGACTGAGTCCAGCTCTCCGCAATACTGACACGCATCTGTGGTTTTTAGCTTGAAACGCTTCAAATATGCTTGAAAATTACCGTGTCCGGTCAAAAATTGCGTCACGTAAAATCCAACTTCTCCATGTTTTCTTTGGACCCACAGTTGAACATCCGGAATCAGGCGTCTAGTCCACATTGCTGTTTCATGTGAGCTTCTCGGGTCCCAACGTTGTTGCCACCGTCGAAACATGTTGTTATTTGTCTGTTCTCGATCGACCCCACTGCTTAGCTCCCTTCTATGATTTACCATAAGATCAGCAGGTGGGACACCTGAAACAACCTCTAGAGCGTCATTAGAAACGGTTCTGTAGGCGCTGCATATTCTTAATTTTGATGGTCTCAGCGCTTTTCTGACCTTGTCTCTCATATTAATTGTGTCCATTGCCACTGCCCATAGCGTGGCCCCGTACAGAAGAACAGAATGGATGACAGAGCAGAGCACTCGCCTTTTACTTGCTCTCGGGCCTCTTAAATTCGGCATAAGCCTACTTAGATTTTTTGTGACCTTATTCACTTTTTCCAAAGATTTCTCAACGTGGGTGGCCATTTTACCTTTTTTATCCAGCCAAATACCAAGGTACTTGAGCTGGGGGGCGGGGTGGATTTCGACGTCCTCAAGCTGAAAGGTTATATTTCTGTCTTTCTTCTTTGCTGATAACAGGATGGCTTCAGTTTTTTCAGGTGCTAACTCGAGCTTTTTCCTTATCATTAGCTCATTTATTTGTTTTAGGACAAGATTCGTCAGCCGTCTCAACTCGCACTTGTTACGGGCGGTCACCACTAGTGCTATATCATCTGCATAAGCAACAATTTCAACATTACGGGGAACATGCATGCTAACTATCTCGTCGTAATAAACGTTCCACAAGAAAGGCCCAAGGACGGATCCTTGGGGGACCCCGGCTGTTACCTCAATTCTTTTACCATCGACTTCAATCCACCTGTTTGTGAAGTAGCTTTGTATCATACTTATAAGGTACTCGGGGGTATTCTTCTTCCTGAGTGCCTCTACAATTCCTTTCCATGGCGCTGAGTTGAAAGCGTTTTTCACATCCAATGCGATTAGGACACAGCATTTTCTTTTTGCCCATGGGCCGCGTTTTACGTCTTTCGCGATCTGCATCACTCTTTCAACTGCGTCAATAGTTGATTTGCCCCGCTGGAATCCATACTGGTTTTCAGAGAGTGCGTCCGTCTCGTTTATAAGCCTATTGAGAAGAAGGTGCTCTAAAAGCTTTCCTAGTACATTTAGTAAGCACAATGGTCTAAACGCCGGCTTATCCTGCCCCGGTTTTTTTGGTTTCTCGAGTAATACTAGCTCTGCTTTCTTCCATTCGGTCGGAAACTCTCCTTTTATCAGGTACTGATTCATCATGTCCAGGGTTTTCTGTTCTTGTTGACCTGCAAGAAGTTTGATTATCTCCGGAGGTAACCTGTCAGGGCCAGCTGCTTTTTTGGTTTTAATGCGGAGCACAGCTCTACGCAGTTCGTCTAGAGTAAATTTTTGAGGGTGGGCCTCCTCGCTTGGAATGGGCCAGATAGCCCTCTCGTGTTCAGGGAACAGCTTGCGGGCCTCGTTAACCTTCTCTTCAGTTGTGAGAGGATTTCTGGTGATTTTCGCCGTCTTTTTTTGAACTATTTTGTAACCTGTACCCCAAACATCTGAGTCTACCTCATCGATCATTTTATTCCACGCATTTTTCTTTGCATCCTTAATGCTTTTCCTTAGAGCGTGTCTACTCTCAACGTATTCACTCTTTAGAAGTCCCTTATCCTCAGGGCTCAGCCTGTTGTTTTTGTTACCTCTGGTTAGAAGTCGTTTCTTTCTAGCGCATTCCTCTCGAAGTACTTTTATGTCTTTATTCCACCAGTACATTGGTTGCTTATTTCTCATGCCAGCTTTCTTCTTCGTCAAAGCCTTATTACATGCCTCTGTCAGTATTGTAGTGCATGTATCCGATGTCAAGTTACCACTCAACGTGCTCATTCGTCTTTCCAGTTCCTTGGCTACATCCCTCAATTTTTCTTCCTTGATGAACCAGCCTTGCTTTCTTCGCGGTTCAAGTGCAACTTTTACTTGGCCTGTGTCTATTACGAAAGTAACATAGTTATGATCACTCAGGTTCTCAATGCTGCCCAGTACGCGCCAGTCTTTAATATGCGTGGATGCTCTTTCAGTTGATAGAGTTAGATCAATAAACGAAGAGCCACGTGCCCCCACAAAGGTCGGCTCGAGACCAGTGTTGTGTAATGAAAGGTCATTTGCTGCTATCCACTCAGACATAATTTGACCTCGTTTGTTAGTTACCCGGTCACCCCATTCTGAAGATCTCCCATTGAAATCTCCGGACAGTATGACTTCTTTCCTGTGACGCTGCATGCTTTCTTGCAGTTTGAGCAAATACCCTTCATATTCTGTTGTTTCAACGTTTGGGGAAATATAACATCCATAAATCACGTAAGTGGAGAACTCAACCCAGACGAAGCCACTTCCGGCGCCATCTTTGATAACGCGGTCCTCAGGGCAATTTACTTGGATTTTCATTGCGACATCTTTGTTATCATCCACAAACCATCCTTCGCATATAAGGCTCTTGTTCGGCTCCGTCACTATTACAATACGCGCGTCTTTTTCTTGTGCCGTCTCCAGCATCAGGCTTAAGGCTTCTCTGCATCTGTTCAGATTGCAAACTAGAACTCTATCGCCAATCGAGGGTACACTTGCTACTTCATGGGTATTTTTATCATTTACAGCGCTAGTTCTTTTATCAACATATACATTTCTATTATTTACAGTCCTATTTACAACACTCGTGGTTACACTAGTATCTTGTACAACGCCGCTATTCAAAGTTCTACTATTCTCAGTTATGCTTCGTTTACTTGCAGCCCTATTCTTGGTGTTCTGAGAGGCACCGTTTCCCGTAGCAGAAGGGTTTCCGACCCTCTTGCAAGGGTCGTTGGCGGTTTGAAGTGGTCTAGAGGCACTATTTTTATTATTTAAACAAATATTGCTTTCACACCTGCTCTCCTCCACAATGATTTGCTCCCCATCGGGGTTGCGGCGCACGGGCGCAAACCACCGATCAATTTTAGTTTGTCTGGACATTGTTGTGTCCTGCCCCCTCCTCCTGGGGACTCACCTCTTCGACCGGGCTCACCTCTTTTAGCAGCTCCTTGCAGTCACGTGCAATGTGCCCTTCTTTCTTGCATCTCCGACAGCAATTGCTATAATCCTTTGTGCTTGCGCATTGCTGCTGGTGGTGCCCTTCTTCATGGCATCGGTAGCACAAATTCGACTCGACGTAGGGTCTCACTGGGCAGCTTGTGTAGCCCATCATTACTGTTCCCCTAGCGAGTGCTGCCCTCGCTGTCTTATCGTCGTGTAGGTCGCAGAACGCCAATCGTTTTCCCCACTTGTTTGCTGGTAGCAACCTTACCCGTAGTGGCTTGAGGCCACGTTCTTCCAATTCCTCAGTAACCTCCTCGGGGGTTAATCCGTCTTGGACTCCTCTCAACACCACCCTCAGAACTGGTTGCCGGTCCGCCGCTTGGAGTGCCCCCGCTTCCAGCTTCTCCTTGATCAGGCGGGCGTCGTCCCCATTATTAACCTCAATTTTGAAGTTTCCGTCTCTTGTCATCTGTGCGTTCACTATTTTCTTTCCTAATTCTCCCACTGTGTTCCTGACGGCTTTGGTCATGTCTCCTATCGATCTTCCTTCGGCCTTGACGATAACTACGGGTCGCTTTGGAGGTTGCGCTTTTCTTTTTTCGTTCATCCCAGCTGTACGTCCTTGGCTACTCAAGGCTGGGAACTCCTTTTCACTCCAAGTTACAATGTTTGCAGGTGCCGGATTTTCCCTGTTCGTAGCTCCTTGAGCTGCTGCCGCTGAGTATCCTTGTCTCGTTATTGCTGGATTCGGTTCCTTCGGCTTCATTTTTTTGTCCATCCATATCTTATTTTCCGTGTTGGTTGCTCTGCCGTGCATCTCTACTATCTTCCTTAGCATGGTGTGTGTTCCCTTCACACGAGTGCAAAAGGTATAGCCCCCTTCGGTCATGTCCGCCATGACTTTCTGTAACGCCTCAGTCATATTTTTTGCGCTGCTATCTACATCATTTACATCTAGCTTAAAGCTAGCTATGTACATCGTTGTGTCGGTATTCTTCTGCTTGCTACCCACCATTGTGATCTCTCGTTTTGTTATCTTTGCGTACTCTCCTTCTCCGATTTCGCCATTTCTTATTGCATGCTTTACCGCAGCAGGTATTCTCATGTCTAGTAACTGTGCATTCCCCTCATTGTCTCCTGCTGCTGATATCACGACCAAATTCCCGATTTCGTCTTCGTGAACTTCAGAGGTGGCTTTCGTCTTTGTGAAAGCGTCGCTTGGCCAAGGCAGTTGCGCTATTTTACACCATTCCTCTTTGACCACTCCCTTGTCTAGCATTCTTTTTAACTCATCCATGGGGATCTTTCTGTTTTCTCCCTTGGCTGCAGCGGTTTCTCTGTTCTTTTCTCTCTCGATCATGATACAGTCATTAAGCTTGGCTATCAAACAATCCTTCTCCTCGATGATCCTCTTCATTTCATCCATCTCTATGGCTCGTCGTTCAATAGCCTCGATCGCAACTTCCATTCTTTCCCATTTACGCCCCGCCGACTCAGCATAGTCTTGGAGTGTTTCCAAAACACCTTCCTTATTCTCTTCCTCCTTGCTGGCCAGTCTGCTGGAGCATTTTAAAACGGACCTCAACACTTCAGTCATTTTTCGGCGGTCCTGTGCTAAACCCTCGAGACAGGTGCTTACTCCGATGTCCGCATCATCCTCCGCTCTCCTTTTCTTACTTACGCTGGAAACTAAGGGCTCCGTCCCTTGGTCTTGCACCGTGGAGGCACTATTTGCGTAGAGCCGCATCCGAGCTGGGTGTTTCATTGCCACCCCTCCTGTATTTCTCCTACCAATTCCGGTCAAGCTGGCTGCTCCATGACCAGGGATATTAACTCCGGCTTGTTGTTGTCCAAGCGGTGTGGACGGTTGATGTGATAACCACTCTTCTTGCTCACGGCTTACCCCTCCCCCGTCTGCAGCACCGTCTCCCTTCCTCTCTTCGGAATGGTGTTCCATTCGGTCTTCTTCGCCGTTTGCCCCCGCGTGGATCCTCAGCAAAGGCACACCTAATGGTCCCGTGTGCCACTCATTTTCCGGTATAGGCCTGGGGGACATCCCAACAACCTGTATGATCCGTCCAATATCGTCGTCCTTCATGTTTCTTATTATCTGCCACGCTTCTTCGTTACTCATTACCTGCGTCGCCTGTGCTTCCCAGCAGCTTAGTAGCCACCTTTTTGCGGCTTCTAGAGGGACAATATACCTCGTTAAGGTCCTCATTAAGTCAAAGACCAAATACATGATGACAGGCAAATGTGTCGTCCCGTTCCTTCGAACTAGTGTCCTCCTGTAGTCGGACCCTTCGACTCTGTGAGCCATCACCTCAGTCACCTGAGCCATTGGATCCATTTCTTTGCCTCCACCCTCCGGTGAACCCAGGGGCGTCGCTGGCGTAACAGTAATCACTGGTTGGAACTGTTTATCTAGCTGCACCTTCTGTTCCTCACTTATATGAAGTAGATCAGCTACAGATGCAGCCGGTGACAGCACTGGGTTCAGTCTGGTCGGCATGATACTGTGCAGCTTGAAAAACAGTATAAACTCCACCTTCGTCAGGTCACCTACTAACTCGTGCAGCCCTTTCTCCTCGTTGGTTTCGTGCAGCCAGCCAATTTCCTGCATCTCCTTATACTTCTCCGGGCGTAGTAACTTCACCCAGGGCCTCAGGTGCCTAACATCCTCTTCGTAGAACCTGCTTCCTTTGAGTTTCAGCTTGACGAAGTAGTGGCCTTTACGTTTGATCACACCCGCATTTGTTGCCTCTGCCTCCGCTTCTAATCTCATCTGCAAGGTCACACTGCTCAAATTCGGGTCAAGCCCGTAGAGCCCCCTCCTCTTTCCTTTTCTAACAAATGCGTTCTGATAGGAAAAGAGAGAGAAGGACAATTTCTAGCGATCCGCCAGTGTAAACTTGAGTTTGTATTTGGGGGACAAAACAACCTCTGAGTAGATGCACTCTAAAGGGTTTGGAGGGACACTCCCCAGTGAGAGGGTAAAAAAGTTGAAAATTCAGGTTCACACATGTTAGATTGATATTTTAAACAATTTCATCAAATAAAAATTGCACCTTTACAAAAGTTATTGATTTTTAAGTATTTTGTCTTCATTTCCTAGTCCTAGAAGGAATTTTCCATTTTCGACTTTCAACTGGATGAAATCGAACCTGAAATTGCCTGAGGTATAAGTGTGCAACAGCCCTTAGATTCTTTAGATTTTGGCTTGAATAGGCCGCCTGCAATGCTTCATGCTTACCAGTCAGCGTTGCCAGATTTTAGGGAAATATCAGTAGATTTCCCATAAGGATCAATGTAAAATCTACTGATATTTCCCTAAAATCTGGCAACGCTGTTACCAGTCCAACGTCGGATATATCCGACAGCGTAAAAATCCCGTTCAGGTCCAATGTCGGATATATTTGACACGAAAGTTTAGACTTCTCGTAGGTTCCAAAGTCAGCTATATTCGACTCGTCCATCCCGTGGCGGGCTCTGGTGGACACTCGGGGAACTTGTTTCTCAATTAGCAGCGCAACCACAGCTGCGGACCTGCTGCGGCAGCCGCCCAGAAACGGCCGAGGACCGGTAAGGGTTAACTTCGTTGTGATAAGTATACTGCACGTCAAACTGAGCCAAGGTCTACGATGTCAACTGACATCACTCAATTTGTGTGCATTATTTTCCTTGAAGAAATAAAAAAGAAAGATACTATAATTTAGGATAAACAAGAGCCAAAAAGAACAAAGTGCTCATAGGCGGACCGTGACCAAAATAAGTGGGGGGGGGGGGCTAAAAGGTGATGACCTTTTTTTTTTTTGCTTCTCACGTCTCAAGTGATGACTTTTTCCCGATTTTTAGCCCCTCCGCCCAGAAAAAGTGGGGTGAGGGCTATAGAGACATTTTTCAACAGATATATTTGATAGATAAAATGTGAAGTTACAAATTGCCATTTAAAAATAATAATTTAAAATCACAACTATAAAAAATAATAAATTAAATAAGTTACTTAAAAGAAAAAAAATTTACAATACATAAATATTTAAAAATCATAAAAATAGAGGGTAGACTTTTTAAACATTAGAATTCAAAAATTTAATTTGGCAAAAGGATTGGGGAAAATAAAAAAAAAAATCAAACAATGCAATGACCGTTTATCACAGAGGACACAATAAATATACCCACTATTAGACCTAAAAAGCTGTCTTTCTAGACACTAATGGGTAGAATGTGTGGTTAAAAGATTACAGTTTTGATCTGCTCACTCGCCACACTTTACAGGCACAAAATTGTGTTCAACCAAAATTTTGAGTGAAAGAGGTAGCATCTGAGTTTTGAGGGTCTTTCAAAAACTATTGTCTTCATTGGAAAAAAAAAAACAATGCAAAGATTGCTTCCCACACAAAAATTTACTAGGGTTTGAGCATACTTCTGTAACTTTTTCAACGTAAGCTTTTTTTTTGTAAAGAATTACAATTATAAGGCACTTGATGTTCAGAAAAGAACTTTCAAAGTTAGGAGACCAACCGAAAATAAGGGACAAAACAAAATGAGAAGAGAGAAACAACGAGACGAGAAAAGATTTCTACAGATTTCAGAGATAAGGTTATTCAAAACCTTTGAAAATCTACGGTTTGTGCTTCTGTTTGTTAAACTGGGAAATTTCGATCCTTCAATAATCGAAATTAGAAATGTTTACATAGAATGCTATCTTTTAAGTAGCCATTTTGAAAGAAACCCTTTTAGCTCTAAAATGTGCGCTCAAAAGCTGAATGGACCAACAGCGATTTTTTGTAGAGATGTAAGGGTTTCTATCGGAATGAAAACTTGAAGGATAAATCCAGACACAATATATAATAGAGACCACACATTAGCTGTGCGCGCGGTGGCTGACTTTATTATCGGAGCTCAACAGAAATTAACACAAGGAGCAGCAGTGGCGTCGCGTGCAATTTGGCAACGATGTATTCAATCCATTTAAACTTGTGCAAAAGATCGAATTCAGAGGGTGCACAGTGCACAAGGAAAATTCGATATATTTAATGAGTTTAAATGGAGCAGTTGCATTGTTGCCAGATGGCACGCGACACGACTGGGGAGCATGAATAAGCACCATCCAACATGGACCATACGTTGACTGATGCAATTTTGGTGCTTGGAATTCACTGGGCAAAAATCTCAACGACGTTTCTCGTCAGTCAACGTATGGTCCATGTTTGCTGTGTTCTGTTGAGACCTCAAAAAAATAAGTTGCCTCCGCACGCAAACATGGGCAAGATAGATAGTGTGTGGTCTCTGTTATATATTGTCTCTGGATAAATCATCCATAAGAATAATAAACTCAATAGTGACTTGATACGATTACAATATAATCGTTTATAAATACCCCTTGGGCTTTGTTTTGATTCATTGTGTTTTGAAGAAAAAGAAAAATATACATTTTTCAAAAATTACAAGTCAATTTAGCTATCACAAATAAAGTGAGCTCAAAGAGTGAGGACGATGCCGGTAGACAGTGAACTATAATATCAGAAACAAAAATGGAGCTCTTGCTAACTTCTGCTGCAAGCGATTGACTATTACTTGAGTAAAATCTAGTGGATATTAAGATGAGCCTATTGAAAAATGATAAAATTCGCTCACAGACTTACTTAGTGACTTTAAAGTTTGAGGCGTAATGGCATAGAGCTACGGAAGTACCATGAAAAATTTGACAGGAATATTTCTGTAGAGAGATCGACAAATTAGACAGGAATCTCCCATGACACCTGCGTAGCTCCGCCATCTTTGATCTTAAAAAGCGGAGCATAGAAACATAGAGAGAACAACATAGAGAGAAAAGCCTTAAATTAGATAGGAATCTCTCATAGTACCTGCGTAGCTCTGCCAATACGCCTTAAACTTCATAATCATTTTGTGAGTCTCTGAGTGAATTTTATCATTTTTAATGTGCTCATCGTAATTTTTGATGGTTATTAAACTGTTGGATTAACTATTTAGTTACTTACAGCAAAAACTAGCAAGGGCCCCATTGGGTCAACGGTCAAAATCATTTTGACCTCATGAATGGCATCTTTTCCATGAGCTTCGAATCTGATTGAGACCCTTCGATCATTTTTTGAACAAATAGAAGCAGAGTTAAAATAATGAGAAGCTATAGGCTCAATTTCACAGTAATCGCTTAATCTCGATTAAATTGGAATAGTTTGTGGAGATATTCAGGGTAATGATGGACTCCATCCAATTACAATTCAATAGAACTCTAGCATTTTGAGTATCCGGTTCTAACACGTAGCGATGTCTGCTTCCCAAATGCATCAAAATTCAAAACGCATCGGTGAATGGTTGGTTAGCACCAACGTCTAATAAGCTATGCCAAAAGAGAGGATTAATGGATTGAGTCAGAAACCTTCAAAGTTTTTTTTTTAAAAAAATTGTGATTTGAAATTGATTTTAAGTGAAAGTGCAAGTGTTTTAGAGTGGCTATCTGGACAAAAAAATTTATGTAACCATTTCTTTTGGAAGGATTAACCCTTTCCACTCGTATGTCGGATCTCGTCCGACATTTTGAATTTGCCGTTCCAGTCGTATGTCGGACCTCGTTCGACAAAAAACTTCGCGACGCGTAGCTCATATGTCGGGCGTGATCCGACCTCTCCAGCTGGTGGCGCGCTCTACGGACATCTTAGAGGAACTAAATATTAGGTTGGCAGCATTTTTGGCTGCACTGCATGTCATTTAATGACAGGCAATTTTTCACCCGAGTGGAAAGGGTTAAGACAACAAAAAACTGACACAAGACACAAACAAGCAACATTTTCTCACCAGGATAGTTGTATTAAAATTTTGTGTCTAGGCGGCTACACTAAAACACTTGCACTTTCAGTTAAAACCAATTACCATTGAATTAATTACAATTTTTGATTTAAGGTTAAAAAAATCACAGACAAACAAAGGATTGAAAGGGGAACTAGACCAACAATGAATAAAAACTTCCGAGACGTTTCGGTGCGCTCACACCATTATCATTCGGTAAATTATAAAAATAAGAATAAATTACTCAGAGCTCCACTCAAGTTGGAATAGGGACTGATTAACAATATACCGCAACATCGGTTACATAAACAAAACAGACCAACAAAACATAGACAGAGCCATTGATAATGGTGCTGTGAGTGCACCGAAACGTCTCAGAAGTTTTCATTCATTGTTGGTCTAGTTCCCATTTAATCCTTTGTTTGTACTGTGATGTTTTTTGCCATTTAGTTTGTAATTGTTAGTTTGTTTGTTGTTGTTTGTTTGTTTAATGTTAAAAAAAAATGAGGCAAACAAATCAGAATCAGATCGCTTATGCTGTCTCACTTTGGGTTAGGACTTACAACATGTATTAGCCCCTTTACAGGTATAGCTCATAAGTTAGCACCGAATTTCGACTCGTGCTAACCAACCATTCACGGATTAATTTTGAAGCTTTTCGGTAGCAAAAATCGCTACATGTCAGAACCTGATATTCAGAATGCGTGAGCTCTAGGGCCCATTGATCTGCAGAAAGAGTAAAACAACAATCTGATGAACTACTTATCTGAGATCATACACTACCAATAATTATAAACTTCTGAAGCAGAAAAATGGTAATCCCTAAAGATTAACGAATATAACGAAATTGAATAGGTTATTGCACAATCCATTTACAACTGAATGAACAATCAACAAAAGAACAAACACAGAAGAGATTCATAGTAAGTTACATTACAATGAAATTTATAAAATTTTAAAGTTCATTGTTTAATCAATCCTTTGGTAAAATTGATTAAAAGTACTATCTGAACGGTCTTGTCTTGGGTGGTGCATTTGCTGCAGCTAAGTGCTGAACAACGAGAGGAATGTCGGTCAGCCGTGTTTTGACCCAAGATGGAAGTTTTTCCAGAGAGTTTTGACGGAATTCCTGAAGAGAACCATCCAAGTCAACACTTCTCAAAAGACCATCTGGTTTGACACGGATTTCTCTTCCGTCTGGATACTCGAGTTTCACTTCTCCGAGAGGCGTCTGAAAAATATGATTAAATCAAGGTCAGCAAAGGTGACAGAACTCAAACAAAAAAATAAACTTTTTTTCAATGTTCTTTAGGTAATAGACTGTTTTAGAGAAGCAATATATCTCATTGTAATTTTTGATGGTTTTTTATGCAATGATTATCTATTCAATCACAAACAGCAAAAGTTAGCAGGAGCCCCATGTTAACAAAATTTGATGATTGAATGCATTTATTTATTTATCTATCTATTTATTTATTTACTTATTTATTTATTTACTTATTTATTTATTTACTTATTTATTTATTTATTTATTTATTTGTTTTCGGCACAATTATAATATCCATATGCAGGCTCTGTGCACTGCCAATGGCTTAAATATGTAGTAACAAACAATATAACATAACACAATTATTCATCATTTTAGTTTTGGTGATAAAGAAATTCTTGCTCAGAGTAATAACCTAATTTGCTCGTCTTTCTAGTCGGCTTTTAAATATTTTTTCATTTGTAGAATCTTTTAAGGTATTCGGAAGGGCGTTGTAATACTTTTTTTTTTTTTTTTGGGCTATCTTCAATTCCTTATTTATGCTATCATTTTTCCCTGGCACAATAGTTTTGGGGCATAGTCTATTACAAGTATTGTATCCGTGATTGCTTCCATTTATTTCAAGCTCATTTTTTTTTTTACAAAATATTTACTAGCAAGATGTGAAATTTTAAATGATGGTATTGTAATCAACTCATTATTTTTGAAGATTTCTTTACAAGATTCATCTTTGCCAAGTTTGAAAATTATCATAATTGCTCTTTTTTGTAAAACAAATACTTTCTGCAATTCATTGTAATTACAAATGCTCCAGATGTTAAAGCAATATCTTACACTAGACATGAACAGTGCATTGTAGAGTATAATGAGTAAACTAAGATTACAGAATTTGGACATGCAATTTCATCATTGTGGGTGACCGATGCAAAACCTGTCATGGCCACCACGAGGGGCCAATAGATGCAAGGGCTTTGAGTAGTTATGAGCCTAATCTATCAAAATTGCCCCACCTTCATGATATTGGAGTCAGTTGCTAATAAGATTAGTGTTGGACGGTTTTATACTCAACGCAATTACAGTACAAGCATTTCGATTTTTGCTTGCAACTCTATCACTCACCTCTGATGCAATTCCAATGTTGGGGATTTCGATCTTCTTAAAGGGAGTTGTCGATATGATTCTGAACGCAGGAGCTGAGTTTCGGCTCTTTGAACCTACTTCTGTGCACGATAAATTACTGAATTTTGAGACATCAAAAGAGAGGAGCTGGCAAAAAAATATGAATGAAGAGATTATTAGTAAAATGACAAAACATGTATCGATACATAAATTTCAAAATAAGAAACTAGGGTTTTAAACTTTTAACCAGCAAGACAATGGGGCTCTTGCTAACTTTTGCTGTATGCCATACAGAGAAAAAAACTTCGGTTCATATTGAACACCGAGGGTGTCCGGTTCCAGTAACCAAGTTTTCAGTTTTGAGTACCCAACTTCAGTTAGGAGTGCCGAAGTCTTCAGTAGGAACAAAATTTGAGTCATGGTATTAGTCACACTTACCAAAATCTTAGGCAATCCTAACTGAAGTTCGGTACTTCCAACCGAAAACTTTGGTTACTGTAATCGAACACCTCGGTGTTCCATAAGAGCCGAAGTTCAGTTCTCATAGCCGAATTTTTTGCTCCTTGCATTGAATAGTTAATTCTTGCATAAAAACCAGCAAAATTGACAATGAGGACATTAAAAAACTGGGCGTTACGTAGACTCACAAAATGAATCGAAAATTTAAGGCATAGTGGCAGCCCATGAGAGTTTCCTATCTAATTTGAGACTTTCCTCAGTGTGTTTCCAAAGAGAGAGAGACAAATTAAATAGGAATCTCCGATGATACCTGCATACCTCCGCCAGCTTTGCTCTTGAATAGCAGAGCTACGCAGATGTCATGGGAGATTCCTGTCTAATCTGTCACTCTCTCTAAAGAAACACACAAAGGAAAGACTCAAATTAGATAGGGATTCCCCATGGTACCTCCGTGGCTCTGCCATAAACGCTTTAAACTTCAAAGTCATTTTGTGAGTGTGAGTGAGTTTTGTAAATTTTCCCTGGTTTTTACGCAAGAATGAACTTTTCAATCGCAAACAGCAAAAATTAGCAAAAGCCCCATTTTTCGACAAAATTAAAATTGAAAACATAAGAAAGGATAATTGTTGATTCACCTGCGGGGCTTGTGGAGATAGATACAGCGGACTTCCTTGGTTTTCCTTCCCACTACAGAAAACTGAGGTAGAATGAGGTCTTCGGCCAACAATTATTGGAAAACAATCGTTATTCTCGCTTTCAACAGCTGTCAAACTTGATTCCAAGCAGCAACAATGTTCATAATACTAGAATGAAGAAAAAATACTATCAAGAAAAGGAATAGGATAATTAACAAACAAGATAAAGGGCCAGTGCTTAAGGTGGATCGTCAGCGTTTAGTTCCATATCCTGCCACTAAAAGAAGATACGTTCTTTGAATGGAAAAGAATCATGGTAAACGCAAATATATGAAAAAAAGGGCTTTGTCGGAGCCTCCAGAGCAATCTAAGGAACATTTCACTATAAACAGTATGCTAAAATGTTACGAAATAAGCGTGAAACTATTGAATTTCGGAAACCTCCCTATATCGGCCACTGGCCTCATGGCGTCTTCTGGGGGATTTCCAAAATTCAATAGTTTAACGCTTATTTCGTAACATTTTCACAAACTGTTTGTACTAAAATGTTCCTTAGATTGCTAAATTGCTTTCGAGGCTCCAGCAAAGCTCTTTTCTTCATTTATTTGCGTTTACCATAATTTTTTCCATTTAAAGAACGTATCTTCTTGTGGTGGCAGAATATAGAACTAAACGCTGAGGATCCACCTTAAATGTAAGTCCTCATATTTTTCTAGACTGGTCTTCCAAATGACTGAAATTTTTGATAAGACCCACCTTCTCGATGCTTTCATAATATAAGGGGATATCTTAAGCTACCGATAGCACCCTGAATATATCTGAATATATCTTGATAGATTTTTCAAAAGTAATGCCCAAAAGACATTGCAGGGCCAATTGTGACAATCTTCGACTCATAGAAATTTGAATTTTTTTTCTCAAAAATGGTGATATGACCCACCTTCTTGATGCTTTTGTGTTGAAAAGGACACTTTCAGCTACGAATAAAGCCTTAGAGAAAGAATATACATGAAGCACAATTATCTACCTGTTTATAGTAGTTCCACATGAGCTGCACAGAGGAATCCAAACAGTCTGCCTTTCCGGAGTCTTCAAGAACCACAATGGCACCAGAGGAATGAATCAATTTGATAGTTTTACCAGTTTTGGCAACTTTCCCACCTTTAGAACCAATAAATTGACAAATGAATAAATTGTTGAATTGCTGGTTAAAAGCAAGGACTAAGATACTTGGGAAAGTAAGGAACATGGCATGCACCAGATACCGTTTAAAAAAATCAGGTGCGTTGTGTATTGCATATTCTGTTGCAGTATCTTTTCTGTCTTGTCCTGGCAAGTACATTCAGATAATTGGTGTTTATATAAAGAGGCATAACTCAATTCAATGTTACTCTTATTCAACACAGAATTTAATTCAGGTGCATATAAAATTCAGATTTATAAATTGTTACCTGTACTTTAGCTTCTATTTTGAGGCTCCCATGTTTTCTACTTTTATTTTCCAATTTTAAATTTGTAAACTCTCATCAAATTCAAAATTGTAAATTGTTGACCTGTACTATAACTTCAATTTTGAGGCTTCCATGTATTAAAATGAAATAAATAAATAAATAAATAATGGGGCTCTTGCTAACTTTTGCTCCAAGTGATTGAATAGTTAATTTGGAATTCCTGAATAAAATCCAGCAAAAATCACAATAAGCGCCAAAATCCAAAATTACAGCAACTTACTTTCCAATTATTCCCTAAATTGGAAGATTGACTCTTATGTTCTTCTTAATTGAGGCCATTTCCTGAAAAGAGACCCATAAAAAAAACAGGTGCGCTCTTCAGACCAAATCTTCTATTCCATCACATTGCTAATTTCTCAGAATGAACATACTCGATGTTTTATGGGCCCGTTTTCTAGAAACGGCCTCAATCTGTCTTGGTTTAAAAGAGGAGTTAAACAGACTAGCACAATAAAACGACTAACCGTCATAAAAATAAACTTCAAAATCTGCGTCAGGACCATTTTCCATGAGAAGACACTTGGCCAGCTGGCTATAATATGTTATTTTTGGTGTTTTAGCTTTGACAAGGGAGACAAATCTTGATGCATAAACATATTTCTTCCAATGTTTCTCTGGGAGCGATTCATAACTGTATATGGCATCTGCCCCTTCTGACGGCAAGGATGGAGGTTTATTGCTTAAAGGAATGCCTTTCCCTTTGTTTGGTTGATATAAAATCACCTTAAACATAAAATAATTAAATTAAGATAATGATAATAATGATAAGTCCTAATGTAATCAAAGAAATTACAGTTCTTTATATAAGGATAGTGCAACATATTTGCAAAAAATCTGTCCCCAAAAGGGAGGTAAAAACAGGGGAATTTTTTAAAGCAGTCTTCGACATTAGAAATCTCAAATGCAAAAAAACAATATCGACCTCCGGTTTGCACTAAAAATCAAAATGATCAGTTTACTATGCCTATTTGATCGATGTTCCACTCGATAGGGGTCTACCCACAAAAGTTTTCAGATAGCCCTCGGTGGAGGGCTAGAAAGTTACAAATGTTTGGGGGCTCTAAAACTAAGTTTTGACAACAATTTTTTTAATAAGGTACATATTTTTTTCTAAAAAAGGTTTTGCTTTTTGGAGTATTTTAAAGTAATATGTAGTTTGCAAATTCTAGCTTCTCAAAGAGGAGCAATGACTTTATTAAAATGGGTCGAAATAGAACTTTGAACTTTGAAACATCAAAAAACGACTTCAACCTCCCGTTTGTGCCAAAATGCTCAGTTTATAAGCCCTTTTGAATAATATATCAGTATCACAAGGTAGAGGTCATGATTTGAAAATTTTGAGTTGGGGGCCGAAACCCCCCTCAATTGTTTTTGAGGGGTTTAAAGAAAAAAGGACTCTCTCACTTGAAAGTTTATCCCCAAAAACCCAGTGTTAGGTTTTTACAGAATGCAAAAATTCCAAACTGTTCTTAAGATTAGAGTCCCTGTATTAAAACAGTCTCGCCAAACGAGGCTTCGATTCTGATTGGCTGTGGATTTCAGGCTGTCACGGAGCTCAAGGAGGCGTTCGCTGTGCTATTCTCCAGAAGGTGACCGTTGGAACGCCTCCTTTGAGGAAGCATAGACGCCTCCTCAGCAAACCCAACCAATCAGAGTGAACGCCTCCTTCTTCACGTGTCGAGACTCTTGAATATGGAGGGACTCTACTCAAGATACAGGGGAGTGACTACTAACCAGGACTTCTAAAACATGCAGTACATGCTAGAGAGCTACTTACCCGCAATCCATCGTTTGATATTTGGCAGACATCTACAACTTTCTCCTCCCGTCCGCTACTTTTAGATTTGATAATTTCAACGATTACTTCACCATTTTCAATAATACTAAGAGCTGCATTCTTTGTTCTATGCCTTGTTGGCTGCAACCGAGCTGAATTCAAAGGAGGGATACTGATACCACTCTTCGTTGACTGGATTTTCAGATGACCAGAATTGTGAGCATTGTGGGAATTTGCCGATTTGCTTTGATGCCCAATCTGTAGATTTTGACACCAATTGAAACATTTCTCATTATTCAACATAGTTTCTTGACCTTCGCTGCAGCATTTTCTTGCAGATACCAGAGAAACACCGTTTTGGTTCATAACTCTTTGATGTTCATTGAAAGATTCACTTCTGATATTCTGTGGCTGAACATGGTGATTGAAACGCTCAGGTCCAGAACTGTGGGAATTCTGTGTATTCTCACGCGTGAAATAATTATGATCATTACTAAGAACATTATTTTTGAAGAAACTTTTGTCTGGCGGAACAAGTCCTGATAGAACATTGTTTTCGTTTCTGTAAGTTGATGGTTTATGGTTAAATGCACTGTTATCAGGAGCGGATTCTCGGTAAACTTCTGAGCAGTGTTTTGACGGTAGTGAAGGCATACATTTTTGATGGAAACTGTTTTCCTCGGCTAGGATACCAGAGGGAAATTTGGATCGTAAATAGTCTTTTTCTTTTACTTTCGTTCCTCTCACAGGCTGCAGGCAAACATCATCAGGTCTGTAGGAAAAAAAGAAAGAGAGAAAGACGGTATTAAAAAATTCAGAGAGTAAATTTTGAAGTTAATAGGATGCGTTCTGACAAAACCAACCTTATCTTCACCCGCACAAAAATAGAGATATTGGTACCACTGCATAGGAGAGGTTATGAAAGACAGTTGAAGACCAAGAACGTGAGAAGATTCTTAAAATTGTCAGAATGGAGGCATTTTGAAGTTTTAAGTAGAAATAATGTGATTTTGAGAAAAACAGAAATAAATTTTTGGAAAGTCAATAGTCAACAGAAATATGTACAGATTCACAAACATTTTTACAGCCTTTATGAGCTAAGTTATGAACTAAAACTTTGTTCAGTTAATCTTAAGGCTAGTAGAGAGCATTTGTCATCAAAACGGGCTGAGACTGAGACTTGATTGGATTTAAGACTTGGATTTAAGATTGGGCTTGAGACTTCTTGGATTTAACTTGTATGCATTTCTAAATACATCCCTAACTTTATTTCTAAATCTGTCCAATGTCTTGCTAATAGATCTTTTTAGTGTGACGCTACGAAAAAAATGGATCAAAACAATTGCTCCATCAAACTCAGTCTCGTGGGTTTTCCCATAAGAGACAGGATTTAAATTTTCAAACGCGAATTCGTGCTACTAAACAAGTTCTCTCAGATTTTATTACACCCAACGGATTTCACATATCTTAAAATATAATCACGCTACAACATTTTTGAAACATCACGCATTAATTGACAATCACAGTTATAACGAAGAAAGTCTTATGTTTTGTCCTTGTCCCACTCACAGTTTCTTATGGGCACGGAATTCCAGGATATAGGCTCATTGGCACCATCACACCATGTGTTATACCTCGAACAAGCTTTGATACGAAGAGAGGTTAGGATGATTACTCCCATAAGAGAGCGTGAGTAAGACAAGGAAAAGACATAGAGCATCTTTCGGTATAACTGTGATTGTAAATTCACTCGAGATCTTTTAGGAATTATCTTGGAATAAAAAGATACTTTAAGGTGCGTGGAATCCAATGGTACCGTAAAATTTGAGAAAACTGGCTGTTAACTAGCATGAATTTGCATTCGAAAATTTGGACCTAATTTCTTATGGGTAAATCCACGAGAGTGAGCGAGATAGAGCATTTGTTTGGATCCAATTTTGATTGTGACGTCATCACTAAACAGGTCTACTCATTAATGTACTCTAGCTGACTTGTATGATAGCTTCACTGCTTTTACTGAACGATAAAACATTAACATTGTTATTATCATACCTTCTGACAGAATTGTGAGTGAACAGTTCTTCGGAATAATGAGGTCTAGAATCCGTAATCTGAAACGTATCTCCATGATTCGCACCATAACCTGGACTCAAAGCTGGGGAACCATTGATATGATAATGCTGCACAGACACACTACTCCTACTGTCAATATTCTGAGATCCACAAGACTTATGATTCGACCTTGATAAAGAGGGTGAATTGGTATGATTGGATGAAGTTGTCATTGTGCAAACTCCACTATCAAATCCACTACCAGAGAAATAAACCTGCTTGGGAGAAATGTAAGTACACGAATTAAAACTGGGCAAAAGAGCTACACAGAATTGAATTGAAACGTATAGAAGTGGGTAAAGGAAGTCAGATAGAAAACCTGAAATCTTTGATTTTTGCTAATTGAGTCATTCTTTGGAGAAACCACGGATAACAAAAAACGCTATTCTGAGAGAAACGCATTTTAAAGTTTGATGGCGTGTATTTTTAATTCTAACGTTTTGATTTGTAAAAACTAAGTATCTTTAGAAAGGGCATACTCTGGTAAATCACCATACAAACGGGTAGAATTGCGGCTACCTTTGCTTATGATTTTTTTCAGTGATGAAAGGAGGCTTTTGTATTACTGGCTAAAGTCTCTTCCCGCTAGAGTTCAAGGATGAATTATATAATGAAATGACTCAAGGCGAGAGAGCAATTTTCTGAAGAGTCATACCATATTATAATACAGCAAAATGAAGTGAATGAATGAAAACTTACTTTATGATTAAATCCTGACGAATCACATCCTTTTTGCATCAGCGGATGAGTCAGAACATCATCCAAACGCATCCGTTTTTCCGGATTTTTTTGGAGAAGATTTTGAATTAAATCTTTCGCTTCCATGGACAAATAAGAGGGGATCTAAAAGTTAAGGATGCAAAACATAGCATGAATGAGATGAGGGTACAAATTAATAAGTACATGCTTTCTGTGCTGATTTTATATCAGAGCTAGAAAATGAATTAAAGAGAGATGAAGAGCTTTTTTGCAAGAGTTTTCTTGAAAAAGGAGGAATAAACATTTTTGTATGAAAAAGAAATGATACATATAATAAAAAGAATATTAAACTAAAAAGCAGTCGCATTTTGGAATGAAGTGACCGACCGTACCTTAGTTGAATTTTGCAAAATTTCTAAATTTTTTCTAGATTTATGTTTTTCTGATTTTGTGGTTATTTTTTCCAATTTCATTGTTATTTAATGTCGATATACCCTGGTAATTTTTTCCTGTTTTTGTGGTTATTGAATTTTATTTGTTGAGGCGGATTTTGCATTATTCTCATAAAAGACCCGATCTCGCATTTTGCATTTGACATTAGGAGAGTGCGATCTTTACTCCTGGCTAGGTCCCATCCGTCTAGCGCATACATAAAGTTTTTACGCGACTTTGTGGAAACAAAATTCTGATGTCTTTATCTATAATTTAAAGACCAAAGTTGTGTGAAAATGGGAGCAGCATTTCAGTAAAAAAATGAATACATGGTTCAACTTTAATACGTTTATCATCAGCTTTGTACCGAATAGGTGCGGTGTATAAATCAAGGTTTGCCAAGTTGTGAGACTTCCTGTTACAATGAAAAATATAGGAAGAAACTTACTTCAATTTGAGCCATAGCGACTCTGGTTAAAGTGCTTTTTACTGCATCAGTGTCGAAAGGAGGATGTCCAACCAACAACGTGTACAACAATATTCCTACACTCCAAGCGTCAATCTCTAAACCATGAGCACTCCTTGTGACAACCTGCAGAAAAAAAGGGGAAAAAATGGAATTGGTCAGGGGTGGAATATGTGCCCCATCTAGCGATCCACGGATGGCGTAAAAAGTGAGGAAATTTCTGAAAAAGGAAGGTTTGTCCATATTTTTTTTTTTTTTTTTTTGAAACGGTGTTGAAATGGTAAAAGGAGCACAGAAAAAATAAATAAATAAATAAATAAATAAAAGTCATCACTTTCAAATTTTTGTGAGGAAATAAGTCCTGGATCGCCTGAAACTACCAAAGTTTTGGAACATTTTGCACCTCCGGAATTGATAGACACAATTAATTCGAGTCAACGTTTTTAGGGTATGATGGTAGTTCATTTAGATTAAGAAAAGGATTGTGTAGAGTTTGAAAATTCTGGATCCGAGCGGTATGATTCCAGAACTTCCACAAGGAGTTTTCGGATTGCTTGTCAGTTGGATATTTACCTTTCAGAAGCAACAACAAAAATGTTTGAAAACCATCACGAACTTCATTACATGTACCTTGTGAGTAGAGGAAATAAGAATAAAAATGTACTCCCCCCCCCCCCCTCAAAATGGGGCTCTTCCTAACTGTAGATACAAGCGATTGATAGTTAATTCTTGCATAAAATCCAGCATAAATTAAGTCAAAAACATTAAAAATCACAAAATTCACTCACAGACTCACAAAGTTACTTTAAAGATTAAGGCGTAGCAATGGAGTTATGAAGGTACCATGGGAGATTCGTATCTAAGTTGAGGCTTTCCTCTATATGTTTCTATAGAGAGAGAGACAAATTAGAGAGGAATCCCCCATGACACCTGCATAGCTCCCCCATTTAACAACAAATATGGCGGAAACTATGCAGGTACGAAAAAAGATTTCTATCTAATTTGTGTCTCTCTCCATAAAAACACACAGAGGAAAGTTCCAAGTTAGATAAGAATCTCCCATGGTAACAGCGTAGCTCTGCCATAACGCCTTAAACTTCAAAGTCATTTTGAGAGTTTGTGAGTGAATTTCGTTTTATTTTTCATATTAATGTCCTCATCGCAATGGGGCTCTTGCAAACTTTTGCTGTGAGCGAATGAATAGTCCATTCTGATGTAAAAACCAGCGAAAATCACACTGAGAAAGTTTAAAATTCAGTAATAAACCTACATAACTACATACATGGCAAGATCGTAATGGCGGTTCGACGCAGGTATCATGGGAGATTCCTATCTAATATGCCACCGTCTCTTTGGAAACACAGAGGTGTGTCTCAATGTAGGTAGGAATCTCCCATGATACCTGCGTCAAACCGCCATTAAGCTCAATTCTGAGAGTGAATTTCGTGATTTTTCAGTGTACTTATCGTCATTTTTACAGGTTTTTATGCAAGAATCAACTTTTCAATCCCGTGTAACAAAAGTTCGAAAGAGTCCCATTTTCGCAGGATTTTATTCAAATATGAACTATTTAAGCGCTTATAGCAAAAGTTAGCAAGAGCTCCATTATACCTCTGGCCGACAAAAGCTGAAACGTGGCCGGAAGTTGTTCTGTCTAAAAATAGATGACTTTGTGCTAAAAAGTTTAAAAGTCAGAATTATTGGACTTAAAAAAAAAAAAAAAAAACAAACAAACAGCAGAGATTTTCAGAACTTCATAGTATAATAATATAGAAATTTCAAGAGGGCCAGGATAATAATATTTTCCATTGAAAACAGCAAACAATTCCACAGGTTTCATTGAGAATGCAGAGATAATGCACAGTATAGGCTGTTTCAGAAAATATTGGACTTGATAGTTCGGCGGCTTTTATGAAAATATCAGCTCTGAGCCGCAACTAACCGTCGGGGGTCGCACTATTGGCGATATGAAGTAGATGCTTTCATAAAAACTAGAGAGATGACAAATTCAATCTTTTCTCTTCTTGGTAGCAAAAACTCACCTCCGGAGAAATATAATTGGGGGTGCCACACATTGTCATATGTTTTTCATCTGGACGGGTAAGTTGTGTGGCTAAGCCAAAATCTGCAATTTTCTGTGAAAAACAAACAAGGAAAGCAGGTGTTTTAAGTGCTTCAGGTTTATAATAATCGGAGCATTTTTAAAGAGAAATTCTGATTTATCAATTCAGAGGAATAAACCGGAAAAAACATAAAACTTCTACATATACACGCTAAATTAGTTGTTACACTGTTAGATATGATTATAAGCCTGTCAGCCAGGCAGACAGCCTCTAAAATGTATCAGACAAATAATTCAATGATCCCCAGAGACCACTAGGCTGATCAAGAAGTACTCAAAAATTGCAGAGAGAGAGAGAAAAAAATTGATCCTACAACCTTCCAGAGATTTTGAGAGAATCACTCTGCCAGGGGTACAGAAAATTCTAGTTCGCGGGATTGTAACAATTCGAAAAAATTGTGGATTCTGCCTGGAAGAACACTGGGGCTTTTATTCTCTTTACATTTTTTGATCATACAAATAATGTCAATCCTAGAAGAACTTTCATAAGTAAGCAAAAAAAAAAAAAAGGTCAACCAAACTGTGGGTACTGTCCTACGTGCTTGGAAAAATTGTGGAGGCAGAAAAGATTATGCACCCCTGCACTCTTCTAGAATGAGATCATCAATCTGATTCCAGCTCTGCTTAAGCACCCCGATAAGCTCAAGAAAGAAACAGATTTTTTTGTCTTTTTTTTTTTTTTACACCCCTTAGAATAAGGTAATTTAAAAATCAACTACAGAGAAATTTTTTTTCAAAACTCAACAGCAACAAATCTGAATGCAAAATTGTAAATGAAACACTTACAACTCGTAAATCTTTGGTAAGCAGTAAATTCGGAAGAGAAATATCCCGATGCAAGATATTATGAGAATGTAAATACATGAGCCCTTCAACTACTTGTCTGACAATACTTTTAGCTGCAAACAAAATTCAATACAAATTAATACAAAGGAACAAGCAAAAAAAAGAGAAATCCCGCACAAAGGAAAAAAATACAGAGGCATCATTTTCACCAATGGGGCAGTTGCAAGGGTCTGAAATGTTGTGTTTTTTATAAAGAAAATGATAGAGCTTGTTGAGCTAAGAACAATGGTGCCTTTGGTTTTTTTCCTAAGGGTCCCGGTTTTGAAGATATACACGTGTAAAGTTCCAAAAAATCGTGGGCGTAGTGACGTCACTACACGGAGTTTCCATTTAAAACAATGTATTTTGGGCCGAAATCTCATCTGGAAAAATGGGACTGAATCAGAAACCAAAGGCATCTTTTTCCTCAGCTCATCAAGTACTTTCATTTTCTTTATAAAAAACACAACATTTCAGACCCTTGCAACTGCCTCATTGGTTTTGTTGGCATATTTTTTCTTGAAAAGAAACAAATCATTTGCAGAATTGGTTTTTGTTTCAATGGTAGATCATATACTCGAGATATTAAGGTGATTCTTCAGTGTTCAGTGCTGTTATGATATGCAATGCGGAGCTTGCATGTTTATGAAAATTTGTCGCTGTGCGTCCAATTTTCATAAACATGTAAAGAGCAACTGCTTGCCACAGCATGTGCTCTTTCAGTATAAATAGTGGATAGGAGCGCAGTTCGGGGCTCTCTCTCTTGACACTGCGTCATCGCTAGTTGGGCTCATGATCAGGCGAACACTCGCTAAATCACTTACTAGCTATAGGCGAATCTTGCTAGATAGTTTATCAGAGAGTTGATCCCTCCCCCCCCCTTCTCATTCTATTTGTTACTAATTACTTCCAAGGTAAATTATGGATTGATATATAAATATTAATAAAACTATAAATATAAAGCTAAAGAATAGCGTTCTAGTTCTTTTATTCTTTCTCGAAAGAAACTCGTAACAGTGCCGATTTCTGCCACCAGAGTGCTACCGTTTGACTAATGTCAAATTACAGGCCGGAAATCATTTATATTTAAGAAAACAGATTGTCCATAACTAGATACCTGATCATCTGAAGAATGTCTGCAAAAAATACCGTCAATAACTTCAAAATTAAGGCTGAAAATAATAAAAAACGGAATATCGCAAATCGATTCTTATCCATTTGCAATATTACATTTTTTGGTACTTTCAGCCTTATTTTTTAAGTTCATGACGAGATACTTTGCAGAGACTTTCTTCAGATGATTATCTGGCAACTGACACTCTGATTTCTTAAATATAAATTACTTTCGGTCTGTAATTTGACATAAATCATACGGTAGCGCTCCGATGGCAGAAATTGGCAATAAACGCTGAAGAATCACCTTAAGAAGAAGGGAATAACTCATAAAAGAAGAGAAACATTCTCATTCAACATTAGAAGTTCTAAGAATAATGAGGAAAGAGGTTCTTTCATCTGCAGAGGAGATATTCATCGAAGAAAATGAGTAATTTTTATAAATAAATAAATGGATGAAAAAATTAAACATTTGAAATGCATCAAAAGTCTCACCAGTGCAGATTCCGCGGACTAAAAAAACCGCACCACAATATCCGCAAAGTCAAGGCAAGAATAAAATTAAACAAGTTAGTCACTATCATCCATCGTTGTTCCGATTACAGCAAAACAAACAAACATAAGAGGACGAGAGAAAAGTATGATAAAATCATAGCAATAATGTAATATAGAGGAATCAGTTAGCGTGGGTGAAAAAATAATTCAGAAACACAGAGGAAGTACTTAGAATAAAAGATGAGCTTAAAATAAAAGAGGAAAGTATCTTCAGAAACTGGAGACGCTGATGATAGCTTACCTTCATTTTCACTGCACTTATTTCCAATGCTTTTTAAATACCGAGAAAGTTCCCCATTATGACAGAGTTCAAGAACAAGATAGACGTACTCTGCATCCTCAAAAAAAGTGAAGAGCTCAATGACGGAGGGATGTTTCAATCTGGAATGAATTGCAACTTCTTCTCGGACTCGCTTTGTCATTCGCCGAGCTTCCATCAATTTCTTGTCGATCTGTCAAGAGAGCAGCACACGGACAAAGTTGTAAGGAAATAATTCGAAAGCAGCGCTCAATAAAGCAACAAGGTGCATTGAACATACAAAAGTAGATGTCTCTTTTCCAGAGCTTTCGGGAAACAATTTTGAAAAAAATGGTTCAACGGAAAAGATATTTTAAGGGGTTAAACCGTAAATAGAGCTCGTTTCAGAAGTGTAGGCGCACCTAGACCATAATCTTTGGCGACTTTTCAATTTTCATTTCTTTAAAACCAAACAAAACTTGTCTTCGACTTTGAACTTTTCATTTTGAAGTGTTCCTCAATGAAAAGTCAATGTTTAAATTCATTTTCATTTTGAAACAAAAGAAATAATGTTGAAAAATTCCAAAGATTATCGGTCTGGGTGCGTCTACACTTCTGAAACCACCTTTAAAAAGTAGGATCTGCTCAAAAGCTCACGTGGAGGTGTTTGACCTCCAATGCCAAACAAATTGAAGGTGTGAAAACTATGCTTTAGAATGTATAAAATTCTCCAGGCTGGCTCTTAATTTCGGAGAAAGAAATAATACTTGCAAATGGATTCATGCATTTAATTTGACTGGGCAAACAGCTACAAGAAATATATACGTATTTTTCTTTCCACATGTGTAAAAAAAAAGCAAAACGACCGATTTTTCTTGAAGGAAACTTTCTCTTGCAGTTCAAGAAGAAAATCAAATTACCATTTTGATGGCGACTTCTACTGATGATCTCTGGCATTTTGCTCGATAAACATTAGCAAAACCGCCTTGTCCAAGTAAATTGTGGATTTCGTATTCCTAAAAACAGAGAAAAAGAGGAATGAAAATAAAAACATGAAAATGGGAAAACACAGAGAGAAGAAGGTATCTTTACCTCCATTCCTTTTTTTTATCTTAAGAATTGCAGAATCTTTCATCCCGCAACCGATGATTTAGACATAAGGGCCAGGACACAGTATGCTCTCAATAAGGTCAACACCAGATAGTGGTGTAGCCGGGGGAAGTCAAGGGGGTCTGGTCAACCCCCCCCCCCAGCAACTTCACCCTAAAAAATTAAAAAAACTGTGTTTTCAGAGAAATTTTGCCAAATTTGGCCCTTCAGCCTCTCATTTAGAATGTTCAGACCCCAGAAATCCCCCCTCGTAAAATTCCTAGCTATGCCACTGATGCCAGTTGACCTGAAATAGTAACGGTGTTGTGGGGTCTCGTAGGAGCAAGTTTGGGTGAGTCAATAGTAAATCAACATTCTCCATTCAATTTAGCCAAGAATTACTTGATTGAATTCTTCATATGGAAAGTATCTTTGGCGTAACACAGTTCGCTCAAAGCTAGATCAGATCGAGGGGGCAGAGTTTCAATCAAAATCACTCGCATCGCTGCTGTAGAATGGCATGTTCACTTAGATCTCCACTCAGACATAAATGATCAGCATCCTATAACGTGATGGCAAACGTTTCAATCATGATGAGATTAAGACGATAACTTCATGAATTCACATTCCGCCACTTTCTCATACTCAGTCACGAAGGTTTAAGAGAGATTCAATCAAGTGCAGGGCACATTAAAGTGCAGTTAGGTACACAAGAGATTTAATCGAGTGCTGGGCACATTAAAGTGCAGTTATACAGACAACATGGCAAAGTGTTGCTTGAAAAATACACCCTCATGTTTATAAAATGTAAAATTAATGCAGTCTTGATTAACTCTTGTCTGTAATCCATCTTGAGAAACCTTAGGATTAGGACTTTCTCTGGTGCAACTACAGAACATGCTGGCGTAAGAATTATCTCTACGCACTGACAAACGGTAGAATGCTGATAAAATAGGACTGGCATAAGTTGCTGTATATCAATTGAATGCAGTGAACATAAACGTATGAATTTGCGACATCCTGCAAAGCTGGGAATGTGGAAGAACTTGACTTCGGAACTTTCATTTGATAGCGTCTCAACAGCGACCAATCAGAGAATTTTCGCTTTGAGGACTGACACTGCTATAAGTGTTTATCAAACAAAAATTTAGAGCAGAAAACTAAGAGCCAAATCTTTTCAAAAAGAATAAACAAGGAAAGTTGGAAAATAAGGTTGGTAGATGGCGAAGCTAACCTCAATTGTTTCACCGAATCGCGACTGCATTATGTCCATTGACTGTAAACCTGTCAATCTGCAGACTAATTCGAAACCTGCAGGAACTAAGCAGAGTAAACGTAAGCTTTAAACGGAAATTAGAAAGACATTTTTTCTCCTAAAATTCCACAACTGAGTAAAAAAAGTAAACAAACCATCCATCCGTCAAATTCGAAAAACCGAAAACGTAAACAGAAATATCTCAACATTTCTCGACCTCAAGTCAAGATCGCGCGCAAACTGGCACATGATCTCCAACATCGACTTTAAAATACCAGAACTTCTGCGAATATCAAATGCGAATATCTTCTCAATCAAATTGACAATAATCTGTAAGGACAGGTATAAACTTATTTTTATTTTAATTTAGAAACTACAGTATATATTCTTATGAATATCCCAGAAAGAGTTGCTCTCGGCGAAGTTTTGAAAAGTGAACTTTAGCAAGACAGGTAAAATAATAAAGTGCAGTAAAATTTTGATAATAGCTTCGGCACTGCTGGTAGCATTGTATAATATTTTACAGCGAGAATTCCGAGAATTCTGAAAACTGATAATACTACGAACATTATGATATGATTGTGAAAAAGTGTGACAAAGCGTAGGCTACGGACGAAGCAATAAAGCATCGCTCACATCGTCGTAAAAATTATCTTACTAGTCTCTTACTGTTTCATATTTTAGTGTATTAATCATTTCATTGAAAAATGAATAACATTTTAAGTCCCGAAATGAAAGCGAAAACCTTGGAAGCTGCCTACAGATTGAGGAATGGATCTCCAGACTTTCGCAATGCTCTCCGAGAGGTTATCATTTCTTCTCTTTATTTTCTTGTACTTAGACATGCAATGCATTTGAATGTTTCTTTGAAATTATCTCTTTATTGAATAATATTCTCATTGAGATCTTTCTGCCCAGCCTGTAACATATTTTATTGCCTGAGTTGGTTGACAGAGTCAATTAAGATAATCAATCGTAATTGTTTTGAGAGGACATAATTTCACGCCGGTAGCCAAGACTAGCAATTGTTTGAAAGTCTCATTCATCTTTGCCGGTTTGAATCAGATTACATACCGCAAAGCAAGCTCATCAGGGGTATTGTGGTGTCATGAAGAAAATTTTATGTAGTATCAAGTTTTTAACCTTTTTAAGTTAACAGGTTACAAAATCACGGTAACATTCAGGGCCAATCATAAACAAGGCAATTTAATTTTCAAACGTTCCTTCCAATTATTTATTCATCCGGTCCCATTTCAGGTAATCTACCTCAGGAGGTAGGTCTTAAAAATTGTAACCAAGTGGCTCTTGGTCACTTTTTGTTTTGGTGCTGTATAATGTATAGCGTACATGACCATAAAGTTGCCTGGCTCCGCCCACTTTTAAGTGACTGGAGTCATCAATGTGTGGTCACCTTCCAATATTTGAAACTACAACACTTTAAAAGTGACCTCATCTCAAAGTCGCGTAGAGTTCCAAACTATCCCGCATAATCATCATGCATATCTTTCCTGCGTTTCTTTCAATCACAGGAACTTGTTTTGCGGCATTTCTAGAAGCTCATTTAAATTTCTAGAGAAATTCATTGCTGCCGAAAACTTAACACAAAATATTTTTGTCAATGATTTTAGCGGTAAGAGTGAGTCAGCAGTACATAGGAGTCACATCAGAGTGAGGTAGATAGTTTAAAAGTTTGAAACGCTCAGCAAACTTTTACTGGATGACATCATCACTAAAATCTAATACTTACAGGTATGGTTTTTGTGGTCTGAACATGCATCAATTTTGCATCAACCTAATTATCTAGAAGTATTCTGCAAACCACCAACTTTTGGAGGTAGCTGCAAATTTACAGGTTTTTCCAGTGTGTTGTGGAAAACGTCTGTCGCAATCCGACAAACTACTATGGGAAAATAGGGTAACCGTTCCATTCAAATTTCATTGATTAAATTGATCTTTCTTTTGCAGAGGTGCCGAAATAGAGTCAAATCCAGACGGAGTGCGCTTTTCGACAATATCAGGAACACTAGGTCAAAAACCCACATTCAAGAGACGCTCTCAGAGATTTTCTCCTCTGAATTGAACCTTCTTCAAAACGACATGAAGGATTCTCAAATGGAAGTGTAAGTAAAATGACTGATTTAACCTTAATTTAACCTTTAATTAAACATAAATTAAACTTTAACTTAGCCTCTTACTTTTCCACCAACTAAAGCTTGTTCCTCAAAGTTGCTGCTTTGTGTATATTGAACAATGTATTCAATCGACCAATAATTCTACCAATAGACCGAAACATTACGCAGTTCAGTTCAGTTTATGACTTTAAAGCACAAAAATACTTGCATCTGTAATCTTTTCTCAACATGTGGAATCACTGGTAAATTATTCAAATACCTGCAAATTCTAAGTCAGTGATGACTCCTCCAGTTGGGAAAAGATTGTTGATCAAAGTATTTTTGTGCATAACAGCCATACACTGAACTTAACTGTGTAATCTTTTGGTAAAATACTGGAATCATTGGTGAATAGAAAAATGCCATTGAGGTGAATCCTCAGCAACCTGTAGTGCTCTTTGAAACCAAAGGTTTCCCGCCTTTGACCGTCATTTGCTAGAGCCAAGTTTTCAAAAATGTTTGAGCGCTGAATTCAAGATCAAATCCTACGAAACCTTTTGATACCATTCCGAGCTTTCTACGACCAACTTTTCTGGTTGAAAGTATTACCAAGAAATTGCAAGTTTGAAGGTGTTGATTGGATTTGTAAGGAGCCCTCAAACTCCCAATTTTTGCCATTACTTTGACTTTTGACCCAAAAAATTGATCGTAGAAAGCTCGGAATGGTGTCAAAATGTTCCTTAGGATATGATCTTGAACGTGATGTTCCAACATTTTACTCTAGCTCCCACAGTGACAATCAAAGCCGGCAACAGTGGCGGTCTATGGGCAGCAATGCCGCCTTATGCCATTACTATTGTATTTTTTTGATTTGACACATTTTGACACACCGTTTTTTTTTTTTATCCGTAGATGTGGTGTTGCAAATGCTGACGATATGTTTTTTAATCATGAATTGGAAGTTTTAGATGAGATTAGAAGGGAAATCATTCAAGAAGAAGGTAAGTTTACGATCAAAGTTATCTCATGCCTCGATTTTCAAATTACGTACGTATATATAGTAGATGTATGACTGTAAGAATTACATCAACTATTTATGAGGCTCGGTTGCAAGCTCTTTTCACAGATGAACGAACCGTCAACGTTTTTATCTTTACGTTTTATGTTTTGTTTATTTTTGTGGGCGTCCATGTCCATCAGAGATTTCGTTCCCTCGGTCATTCCGGCTTCACAGTCTACCCTTCACTTTTTTTCTGTGTTGGTTAGATTGATAAGGTCCTGGAATGCCTTGCCCTCCTCCATCCGCAACTTTGATGTTTTATCTAATTTTGAGCTTATTGTCAAATGCCATTTTCTTGAGTTTTATTAGTGAGGTCAGTTTTATTTACTGTTTTTGTTCTGTTAGTGTTTAAGTTGGTCATCCCCTCTGTTTTCTTATTATTTGTTAATTTGTATCAAGGCTGTTTGTCCGTTCATTGCTTAGATAAATAAATAAAGAAATAAATAAATAGGTAAGCAAATACATGAATAAAACTAGTAAGAAGAACACTACTAGTGATATCTTAGGAAACCTCTGAAATTGGGGAATGTTGCGTTTTTGGCATTTTAAACTGAAAACAAAGAAGAATGGAAAATGGAATAAGCCAATAACGTCCGTGAATGTGTAATTTTTTTATGGACTAATCAAGCCTAAAATTAAGGGAATTACTTGAGAATTAAATTTGTGCTTTCAGAAATTTATTTAGCCATGAGCTTAGAGAGTGTGAGTGATACTTACCATCTCTGCCTTGCGCGCACTCATTAAGGCTCATGGGAATTTTCTTATTTCCACTGTCCCTACTTCATTTTTGAGGTCTTAAGCTTGAAACTTTCAGGTTATTTTCCTGAGGTATGCTCGCAGGTGCTGACATTCCTCAAATTTGTACTTTTTGTGCGAATTAATCTATTTCAGCCTACAACTGTTGACTTTTTGAGCAGTGCGATGACGTGGTGTTTACTATTCAAACTAATCGACCTGGGAATCACCTTAAGCAAATTTTCTGTTGAGTTGACGAGGGGATTTCCAAAGTCAAAAGTGTTGCCATTTATTAATAAAGTTTTATGCCATTTTTTACTTCTTGCTTATCTCATCAATTTTTGTATTTTTTTTTTTCAGAATGTTGGATTCTTCAGGAATTTGAAAAATTTTTAGAAAGTGAGTCAGTTCCAATAGATCCATTCGAGGATGATAGTGTCGTTTGTCCTATATGTTTGCGCTGTTCCCTAGCTACCTATTCTGATTCAGTTCGTTGCCCTAATAATTGTGTGACTTTTCAGATGCCTCGGTCTTTATGGGATATAAAAGAGAGCCTTCAATTTTCTCTTCAAGTGCACAATACCAACTGCTCCTCAGATCCTCAGTTTCTCAATTTCTCAGAGAATGATATTAAAGGATTACATATCATTTGTGATGATTGTACTCTTTTCCAAGAAATTTAATATAATAACAATATAGCTGACCAAACAAGCTTTAATCTTGCTAACTTTTGGTATATGTGATTGAAAAGTTGATTCTTACTTAAAAACCAGCAAAAATGACGACGAGTACTCTAAAAAATCACGAAATTCTCTCATAGACTCGCAAAATGACTCTAAAGTTTAGGACATAATGGCGAAGCTACGCAGGTACTTTGGGGCATTCTTATCTAATTTGAGGCTTTCCTCCGCCTGTTTCTAAAGAGAGAGTGACAAACTAGATAGGAAACTCCTATAGCTTCTGTAGTGCTAAGTAAGTTTTACACGAGATATTTCTGTTTAAATTCTCTTTCTCTTTATAGGAACACACAGAAAATAACCGCAAATTTAATAGGAATCTCTCATCATACCTGCGGAGTTCTGCCATTAGGCCCTAAACTTTAAAGTCATTCTTTGAGTCTATGAGTGAATTTCATAACTTTTTAATGCATTCATCGCAATTTTTGCTGGATTTCACTCAAGAATTATCTAATCAATTGCTTGTAGCAAAATTTAGCGAGAGCCCATTGTAACAAGTCAAACCCTTCGCTGCGTTCCTTTTCCCCCTTGTATTAGTAATCATTTTAGACAAATTTTACAAAATTTTATCCAATTCGATGTACTCCATGAAAAACATCAGTTTTCAAAATGGCCAAAATCTTTTGAAAGGAATTTGTTACTTACGTTAGTAAGCCATGGGTCTCTTGGGATGAACCTGTCACTAGTGATATGCAGTGGCATAGTGTGGTATTTGGCAATTTTGCATTTTGTCTATTTAACCCATGCCAAAGTCAAATATATGGGTGTTCTACTGTTCGCCAAACACTCAATAATTCAATCTTTTTCAAAGGTTAATGTGGACCAAATGCAATGTTGCCTGTTGCTTGCTACTTAATTGGTGGCATGCTAAAAACAAACCAAAACATCTTACTAACTATGTAAAAGGTAATTTAAAATGGAAAGTTACAGTTTGCTTTCATAAGTTTAGGGCTGTTCTGAAAACTTCTTTTTTAAATTATTTATTATTCTACTTTAAATCTTGGTATTTGCCGCACTGTTTTAATTCATAAAAAAAAAATCAAATTCAAGTACAGTGAAAGTTAGTTGTGTGGAGCGTCCTCTAAGTGAAATTTCTTGTCAAGTGGAATTTTTTTTCAGCACTGTGAAACCTTCCATACTCTAATTACAATTTCCCAAGTGGAACTTTCGCTATGTGGAATTTTTTCGGGGTAGGACGGAGGTTCCACACAACAAACTTTCACTGTAGTTTTTTAAAAATTCTATTTGTCTTGACAAAAATAATCAGAGTTGAAATCAAAGTAACTTTCTTTTTTTCTTGTTTAGTTTCAATGCCAATGCTTCTCGAGGTCCATTCCTTATTCTGTTATTCACCGTGAGAATGCTTCCAATGGTGCAAAGCATTGCTTCAATGTTCTCACTAATGATTGAGAGAAAACTTTGAGTACATCCGATCTGAAAAATCAAGTTTGTCTGAGAAAATTAAAGTTCTTTTAATTTCAACTCAGATTCTATTTGCTGTTCCTACTTGTGTTCACTATTTTAAAAACAATAAATTTAATTGCTTTCCAATTAAACCTGAGAGTAGCCAAAAGATTGGTCTCCGTAATAAACTTTTGATTCTTTCTTTTTCTCGTCTTTATTTCTGCTCATCTGAGCAGTTTTAATTGTAAAGCACAACTTGTCAAACAAGTTCAACCGAATCTCTCTACTAATCGTACTACATCAATCTTAATTATTGCTGAGGGTTTCATCATTCGTCTGTAATCATTTTTAATTTATTTGTTAATCTTTGTATGAAATTGTTTTTTATCTAATCCTTGTTTTTTGTTTGTAAATTAGAATGAGTTCTTCTTTTATATGTACCGTCGGGGACAAAAAGAATGTCAGGCGACACCTGGAAGGTAGGCAACCTGCAACACTTACCTCAATGAATTTAAGCTTTGTAGCTGGCCTACCTCCCAGGAGCCGTCTGACATTCTCTTTGTCCTCGACTGTAAGTAATTGTTGTACTTTATCTTAAATTGACTGTGATTTAATCATTTACCTTAAGCATTCATCGATTTAAAGGTTTTTCTGAAGGATCACTACCTGCGCTGTTCAGTTGTTGAGATTTTTGTCAACCGGTTTTGAAGATTTTATTCAGATTTTCTTCTTGAATACCTTTATCAACTCAACTGTTACTCTTTATACTGAAAAGTTTCGAAATGAGATTGTTATAAACATCCTCCTCATGGAGCTCTTGAAAGATTTTGCTGTGGGCAAAAAGACCATCAATGTCGCTCTTCCTAACTTTTGTTATAAGTGATTGAATAGTTTATTCTTGAGTACAATTCAGCGAAAATTACAATGAGCACATTCAAAAATCATGAAATTCTCTCAGAGACTCTTAAAATGACTTTTAAGTTTAAGGCGTAATGGCAGAGCGTCGCAGGTACAAGGAGAGTCATTAGTCCTGCGTCGACGATTCAACGCAACCCGCACTACACGTAGCCCGAACCTCGTTCGGTCTTGAGAGAACAAAAGAAAAGAAAGATAAGAGAATGTTAAGTGTACGTGTAGTGCGGGTTGCGTCTAATCGTCGACGCAGGACTTATGGTTCTGCTTGTATCATGGAAGATTTATACCTAATTTGAGGGATGGTTCTGCCATCTTTGCTCTTAAATGGCAGGCCTACTAATTTTCTCTTTCAATGGAAGCACACACAGGAAAGCCTCAAGTTAGATAGGAATCTCTTATGGTACCTGCGTAGCTCCGCCATTACGCCTTGAACTTTTAAGTCATTTGTGAGTCTGTGAGAGAATTTCATGATTTTTGAATGTGCTCTCATTGGTATTTTCATTGGTTTTCTGCAATTATAAACTGTTTTAATGCTTATAGCAAAAGTGAGCAAGAGCGCCGTTGTCTAAATTATAATCACTAATAATAAGAGGCGTCTTTTAAGGCGTATGGAATTATTCTTTAAATCGGTGCTTAAGATGTTCGTGAAATTTAATTAATTTTAATCTAAATTATTTGTGCCTAATCTAATTTTTTTTTTTTTTTTTTTTTTTTTTTTTTAAATCAGTTTAATTTTTATGTGCCCTTTTTTGTTTTGTATTCATTGTAAGTAAGGCTTTCTTTTTCAGTAAAAAATAAAAAATTATGAATAATTTAGTTATTTATATGTTTTTTAAATTTTCTCCCGGTCCTTAGTTTTATAATCCCAAAGACTCTTGAAAGGTCTCTCTTATTTTATGTCAGTTTTTGAACTTTGAATAATGATAGACTGCGAGTCTTTCTTCATGTAAAAAAAAAAAAAAAAAAAAAAAACTGAAGATATTGAGTTGTTCTGTGTATAAGTGGTTCAGTTCCAAATTTTGGAAAATTGAAAAAATCAATATTGTTTTTTTCACTAAACTCCCAATCAGTAAGAAGGCGTCCCCTTATCACAACATTCACTGATGGATAGAAGAAAACAACAGGAATGGTTTGTATGGCAATCTAATTTGTTGGTGTGTATTGAAACATCTGAAACATGCCAATTTTGAAATTAATTTCGTGAATCTCTTTGGTAAGAGCAACAAAAAAAAAAGTACCATGCATCAGATGGATGTGGAACTGTGGAACCAAAACTGGAAAATACAGGTGGAAATTGGTAGAAAAGTAGAAATGGGTCTATTGCAAACTTTTGCTACAGCTATAGAGATACTGATTATTTAAATGAGACTTATAAGGCTGAAAAGTAGAAACGGACAACTTTTGAGCACTGCCAGCAGCCATTCCGCCTCGGAGAAGTTTCTTCTTCGAAAGCGCACCCGTCTTCTGCCCGGCCCACAGTGTGGGATATGACCGAAATAGCTAGACAAAAGTCTTCCCTCCCTTTTTCATGATTAAAATTATGGATGTGGGGGTTTTTTAGGTCGCTGATTTCAAATATGAAGTCAGATCTTTAAAATTCTAACGTCTAACATGGTTTTGATCAAAGTATTTAAACAATTATGGTCTGTCACTTCTCAGTGAGACTTTTTTTTTCACAAGAGCTGTTTTTTCCGACCGAAACTAAAAAAATTGCGTAAAAATCTGACTTTCAAATTATTTTCGAGAAGAAAAATAAAAAAACTTTCAAATAACTTTTGATAAAATAAAAAAAATGCATTAAAATGTATCGACATAATTTCATCAGTGGCAAAACGTGCAATGTGGCAACACTGGCTTTTCTCCATTTAAATATGTGCAAAACAATTGATTATTCCCGAAACAATTAATTCCTGGAAGAAGCGATTATTATAAATCGATTCAAATGGAGAAATTCCGCTACAAAAATTTCCCAGGCGGGGATCGACCTTAAGATTCTGACACGCAAGACCAGTGCGAATCCACTAGGATAACTCGCAAGAATGCGATAAGGGACGTGCGACGAGCATAATAAAAACACAGCGCCACTTGGACTGTGAGACAGCGTGTTGCCGAGCATTGAGCATCACAGAGGAGAAAAACATCGTCAAAATGGAGTGAAACGCAGTTACTAAAATGAAGATATCTCAAAAACTAGCAAAAACTAGCAGGAAAACTTTAGATGGATTTGTTCTCTGAGATACAGGCTTTCATACTATCTAACGATTTTTATGGGAAAATGCGGGAAACAAAATTTACCATCTAATAAAAATGAGGTTTCGCGGAAAAATTACGTCTAAAAACCATCACTATTTCAGCTTGAAAAAAAACTTTAAATAAGGTCTACAATGAAAATTAATGTGTCAAAACGCATCTACACACCTTTGTCTACAATTTTCATTCAATAGTTGATTCGTTTTTTCACTTTATTAGACTGTAAATTGACAGAAACTATTCAGCGTTAACAATGAATTCCAACTGTTTACATCAATACCACGATCAAGGGTAGATTTCAAGCTCTGTAACTATTTACCTCATCATAAAATCGCAACATTGATGCATATATTCGTAATCAGCATACTCTCAGCTATCATTTAAGACCAATTTCACCTCATTTTGATCACATTGATTTTTCGACTTTTGTCTAGCTATTTCGGCCATATCCCACACTGTGCGGCCGGGCCCTGTGCGGTGTTTCGAAAATCGCGGTGAACATTTTTTTTCGAGTCGGTTTTTCAGACAGCGCTCTCTACCAGAGATTGTTAGAAAATGCAACTGAACCATGACCTAACCTCAAATTCAAAACATAACATTGGCTAACTGACACTTCTCTGCTTCTGACAATCCAAAATAAAAATGTCCTGGAGTGTTGCTGTTTTTATCTTTTGTCAGATTATCCTACCGTAACCATTTCGTGAAGTATAATATTTAAATCTGCATGATTCCTCAACGTGCGATAGCTCGTTTCGATTGTTCGCTCCGTGTTCCCAGTTTTTTGTGCGAATCACATCCAGAGTAACATCATGGATGTTTTTTACTGGCAGTAAACCAAGGTACCAAGGGGAATCAAATACTCTACTATGTACATTTTATCATCTCCCTGCTGAAGTTCATATCGCTCTCTCCTTATTACGACAAGAAAAATGTTTACGCTGCTCTATGGTTTATACAAATATCTAGTCCAGAAAGATGAATACTGCGTCTTGATTTTGGGTTTAGATAACGCTGGTAAAACGGTAAGTTGCTCATTTCTCCTATTTTTTTATTAATATCTTCAGACACATGGACAGTATATTAGTGAACGCTGATTGGTTTGCGAACTCTGGGGGCTCCAGAACTTTGCCGCAAACTAAAACGTTTGATGAGAAGACCATCCCATGATGACTGGCTCATTCCTGCCTACTGCTTTGCACGTTTGACTTAGATTTAGGTGTGGCAAAAACTTTTCTAGATTTCCATCAGATGGATAATTCCACTAATTGCTTCTTGAGAAAGTCGAGTTTTTTACTTTTTAAATTGAAAACAAAGAAAAACCGTCCATTTCAAGAACGTTGGCACAAATCAATACGGACATCTTTTTTAGCAGCCTCCTCTCAAGGTGACTGTCGATGGAAGAACCACAGAATTTCTCCTTTATTAACCCTTTCATTACCACGTCCTAGCAGAGGGAGTGTTCTAGAATTCTCCGAGGAGCTTCCCCGCTAAACCGCTAAATTACCAAGTCGTTCTTTTATTCTCCAATTTCGTTTCTGATAACCGGGGGAAGTTCATCGGAACGTTCTTGAACTCTGATGAAGTCCATCAGAACTCTTCCCTGGGGTACACCGGATTTATGGGAGAAAGAACTCCGGTAAAGAACAAACAACCTATTTTCATGTGTTCATATGGGTGTTTTGGAGGTTATTGAAATGTAAACAGACATTTTTAGCAATAACACGCTGCGCCTGTGATCGTTCTTAAATTCATCGGAGAACTGATGTGCTTCATCAAAACATTATCGGCTTTATCGTAAACACTCCTCGGAAATTCTGATGTACTTTCCCGGTTTACCGGATCGGAGAATTCTAAAACGCTCCCAGACTTGGTTTTGTTACTGCGTAGATCTGCTTCACAACATTTACATTTTTAATTGACAGAAGCAACTCCAAGTTGTCGACTTTTGCAAAATAATGTTTTGTAAACTGCCTTCAAGTAACAGCATGGGCAAAATTGTCAACCCGGAGTAGGAATATTCATACACCCCTTTTATTTTGAGTGTGTGAGCTGAGATCCGTCTTCTTAACCTGGTAGTAGTAGGTTAAAGAAAATTTGATTCATGGTTGTCATCCTCTATCTTGATCTTTTCCAGGTTTGCAAGATTGAAATACAAATGAAATATGGATGCGTGGATGAGAATCCTTTTTGCTTTTCTTTGGATGACATGAAATCATGTTTTCTTTCGTTTAAGTAACTGAGTTTTTGTCACTCAAACAATTTTATTATTATTTGTTTTTCTCTAGACATACCTTGAATCAGCAAAAACGAAATTCACCAAAAATTTCAAAGGAATGAATCCCAGAATGATCACCACCACTGTAGGTTTGAACATTGGTAAAATCAATGTTTCCGGCATACAGCTGAATTTCTGGGATCTTGGAGGTCAAGAAGAGCTGCAATCTCTCTGGGATAAGGTAATAACCCAATTTTCAAAGATTAAGGTATTTTTTTCCTGAAAGTGCTTGAATAGGAGATCATTTTCAACCCCTAATTTGTTGAATTTGGACCATTTTTAAGAAAGTTGAGAATTTCATAAAATGGGTGGAAGGCGGAGCGCAGTAATTTTCCCTCGAAAATTCAGTTCCGCACCAATTCTGAACGTTCATATCTCGGAAACGAGATGTTTCCCAAACTTGCGGTTTGAATGATGCAATAGGTAATTTTAAGAAAAACAACATAGACTAGTATTTGTTACCCTCAGTGCGTTTTCTCCGGTTCAAAAATGCAAAATAATTTTTTTTTTTTAATTTAAAAAATTGAAAAAAAAATTTCTTAAAATTCCGCAACAGTTAAATTGCGGTACATGAATGGGAAGAACATGTTGAAAAGATACATTTGAAAAAAACCCCATTCAAATGGGTCAATTTTCTTAAAAGTTGCGGGTGGTTAAAGGTTCTAACTTTGACCTCCCCCCCTCGTTCCAGAGGGCTATAACAAAAAACTGGCCTTTTTTTAGAAAGCTCGTGAGTAGCTCTATCAACCCTGAAAATTTGAAAGGTTTTCTCCCTTGGGCCGAAAAGCCTTATTTTGATTACAGCTCTTTCTATAACAATAGCATGAAAAGTAAAGCTTTTTTTCAGTTTTTATCGAGTTCCCTACCTCCGACTAGTGTGTTTGTTAGATAGTATACCTGCATTTCTGAACAATATTTTTGATCGCTCTTTTTCAGTACTATGCTGAATCTCACGCAATTATTTACATCGTTGACTCAAATGACAGAGATAGAATACCAGATTCCAAAGAAACTTTCGGTAAGTAAAATCTCTTTCATCTTTTCACTGACCAACAGAAAGCAAGCTCCAATTCTTGATCAATTTGATTGAATAGATCAATAGAAGTTCCTCATTGAAATCAGAGTGGTTTTCCATCAATTTATTTATAGTTGAGGAAGTAGAATTGAGAGAAGAGTTACTCAATGTTACTCAAAAGTTACTCGTTTTTCAATGTAATCAAATGGTAAAATTGAGTTGTAACCTTCCGACTGCTAGGGTGCGCCACCGTCGCATCCAATGCAAATCAAACGGAAGTTGTTAGTTCAACCTTCCAACCTCCAGAGGGGCATTTGCCAATTTTCTAACATTGAGTTTCGCTACTGTGTAGATAAGAATACTGTGCTGTGTTTGGGCGGTTGGACTTTGCTCCTAGCTGGCTTACCAAAGTTTTCATCTAATATTAACAAAAAGCCTGTAGCAGCCTTTGATACACAGATGATACATCCAAATTTTTATGTCCAAAACTTTTAAGTCCAAAAATTAATGTCCAAAACATGAAAGTCCAAAAGATTAGGTCCAAAGAGGAAAAGACCAATATTAAAATGTCCAGAGATTATAAGTCCATAAAATGAAGTCCTTAAATTTGGAGAGTCTAAGAAAAAATGAATTTTGCAAGCAATCAGTATGCAAATGTATCATTTTTTTTTTAAATTGACTGGCAAAAATCCTGGCAACCTTTTGTCAACAAGTTCGACCAACAAGTAGGTTAATCAACAGGTAGATACTCTTTTTCTGATGGATTTCACAGGAAGATTTACTTTAAGCTTTCTATGGAAGTCAATAATACAAAAAATGTTCGATTCTCGCTGTCTTGTTTCGTCTTGTCTAAAAGAGCAGAATTGGCCTCCGTGAGGCCTCTACCATTACGCCTGAAACTTTTTAGTCATTTCGTGAGTCTGTGAGTGAATTTTTTTATTTTGTAGCGAACTCATCATTATTTTGCTGGCTTTTATGAAAGAATTAACTATTCAATCAGGTGTTGCAAAAGTTAGAAAGAGCCCCATCGAAACTATGGAACACAAATGCTGATTTCATGTACTCTTGTTTCATTTTTTGTTTCCCTAACAGATAAAATGATCTCAAATGAAAACTTAAGTGGAATTCCATTATTAGTGCTAGCGAATAAACAAGACATACCCGAGTCCATGGGTGTTAGAGAAGTAAAACCTATTTTCAATAAAAACGCTCATCTAATAGGCAGAAGGGACTGTATGGTGATGCCAGTTTCAGCTCTCACTGGGTAAGTAATTGAAATAATTGAAATGAATTTGGTTTTGTTGTTAGTGTACTATCTTAGAGTTGTCACTACTATTCAGGTTTTGGGTGAAATAGTAGCACTTTCTGGGAAGTGTTGTGTTTGTTGGAAACGGCTAAATCTGAGTCTGACCCTGTCATTTAGAGGTGTCCGTTTTCGAAGGCGGCTCATTCCACAGAAATGAAGAAAAGAGGAAATTTCTGTCTGATGTTCTCATTCAGTATAATTGGGTGCAATCAACGTTGCATTGTTTTCATTTTAACCTTGAAAAATAGTCAAACTGTTAGAAGTGCACTGCCTTGAATCAATACTTTTCTTGCGCTTAAATGGAAAAAAGCAGCGTTGCCAGACTGCATGCTATGCCACTGTTCTCTCCACAATGCCTCATAAGGTGTACTAAACGAAGTTTAAAAAAAAAAAAAATGGCTTAAAATACTTGGTCAAAGTTTTAAATTTCCTAAGGTGCCTCGGAAAAAATCTAGTTTTAGGTTTATTGTAAATTTTGTATTTGTCATTTGAGCCAGTTTAGAATTTTGACGTCTTATTTGTCTACCTAATACAGGTAGCTACCCACAGGCAGCAGGTGCGTTGTTCTGGGGTCCTGGAGGTCTCATAAGTAAAGAGCAAGATTTCAGGAACGCGTGTCAGTGGTGCAGCTGCGCAATTAGGCAACGTTGCAGTTCGTCCATTTAAACTCATGAAAAATATCGAAGTATTGGGTGTTTGGTGAACACCTTCGCATTCGACCTTTTACATGGGTTTAAATGGACAACATTGCCAAATTGCACGCTACGCCACTGATTCGTTTCTGTCTAGAAAAATATGCTGTAAAAAGAAGGAAAGAAAAAACGTTTGCTTGAACATGTTGGTTGCTACTCCAACAAATTCTTGTTTGCTATTCTGAAGAAACTTTTGATAATTATAAGAATTTTTGATCATCACAATCATCTGTTTTAATGCAATTTGCTCGTTTTGCCATTTGATTTACAGGGAAGGGATTGATGAGGGGATAAATTGGCTTGTAGATTGTATCAAAAGGAACAGTGATATACGACCACCAAGAAATCAGCAAGAAGCATGAGCCTAAATTTTTTGATTAATTTTGTTCCATATTTCTTCCCTGAGAGCTGATTCTGCTCTTTTGGACGAAACGAGATAGCGGGAATCGACCAATCCCATTGGTTTAAATGGCGTCATGTGACAGATTTCGAGTCATTCGGTCTGAAATGAACGACTTCAAAATTGTCACGTGACGCTGTTTAAACGAATGGGGATGATCGATTCCTGCTATCTTGTCTCGTCCAAAAGAGTAGAATCAGCCCCCTGGTCCTGGTGGTTACGACTTCGGGTTGTAAATAAATTGTAATTAATTGTACTACATATTTTTAAGCCTACGAAATAAAAAGTATTGTATCTATTTTTTAAATTAAAGAATTATTGATTTTTACAAAACGATTTTTCTATTTGCCCACTATATTTTTTTCTCTTTCTTTCTTTTTTAATGAAAAAACTAAATTTAAGAGAAAGCATTTTTAGAATTTAGTAACCAGCAACCTGGCGCTAACAAGTCTCATTTACAAAAAAGGGTTAATGGACCAAGGTCAAAAAGCAAGCTTCAACAAAACAAACAAAAATAAATAAATAAAAACAAATTTTTATTACAAATAATATAAAATTTTTGTCGACAGACGCATAAATCATAAGCATTTGTCTTAGATTAGATAACTATGAAGTATAATATTACATGATTTATTGATAACCCTTCCATGGAGAATATTTAAAAGATAACCAAAGAAATAAACAACATCTATGAATAATTCAAAATCAACAAGCTGCTATTCATTTATCTAGAGTGGCAGTCTATTGAGTAACCTCCATGGATGATTTTAAGTTAAGGTGATTCTTCAGCGTTTAGTGCCGATTTCTGCCACCAGAGCGCTACCCGTGATTAATGTCAAATTACGGGCCGAAAGTAATTCATATTTAAGAAAACGGAGTGTCAGTTACTATGATCATCTGGAGAACGTCTCTGCATAATATCTTGTCAATAACTTCAAAAATAAAGCTGAAAGTACCAAACAATGAAATGTCGCATTTCGATACAAGAATTGATTTGCAATATTTCATTTTTTGGTACTTTCAGACTTATTTTATTGACGAGATATTTTGCAGAGACATTCCTCAGATTATAATCTAGCAACTGACTTTCCGTTTTCTTAAATATGAATTACTTTCAGCCTGTAATTTGACATTAATTGAACGGTAGCGCTCTGGTGGCAGAAATCGGCACTAATCGCTGAAGAATCACCTTAGGGTTCAAGGTGTAATTTAATCCATTTATTTCCATGTATTTTAATGTATCGGACATAGATTACAACATGCATTAGTCCACTGTGCGCCTGCACTAAAATACATAGAAATAAATCAAAAAATTACATCTTAAAAAAAAAAAAAACCTAAAAATCATCCATGGAGGTTTCGCAGGTTACCCATTAGACCGCCACTCTAGATAAATGTATAGTTTGTTGTTCAAAGTCTTAAAAACAACGCGAAAAGAAAATGGGGCGAAAAAATAACAACAACAATAAAGTAACTCTAAGTAAAGGGTACCAATATAAAAATCAGGCACAAATGCACTTGTCAAAGAATAAAAGCATGACGATTAAATATTAAAGACTCAATTCAATCAATAAAGAATCCGTATCAGCCGTCCTCAAACTTAAAGGCAGCTCGCGGACCTGTAGGGGTCCACAGACTACAATTGAGGAGTTAGGTGCAAAAAAGGCACTTCTCTAATGTATTTTGAATAGAAGATACGTCCTTTTTGCACATTACTTTTTAATTGAGGCCACTTGTGGAAATAGGACCCATTAAACAAAAGGTACACTACCCATTAAACAAAAGGTACACTCTTCAGACAAAAGTCTACTAGTATCGCAATGCTCATTTCTCAGAATGAGCATACCTGTTGTTTTACGGGTCTTTTTTCCAGAAACGGCTTCAATTTGAGAACTGCTGATCTGCATGGATAGGTATATATTGCACTTTATAGCTCAGCAAAAACTTATCGTTTAAAAAAAAAAAAAAAAACCTAAAAATTTGAACATGAAAGAGGACAGGAAAAATTGATTCATAGAATTAATATGGAATATCATACAATGAGTTTGACAGTAGAGAAAAAAAATAATTTCAAAAGATAATGATTAGGAGGGGCAAGGTAAGTTGGAGGAAGACAAATTCGGTGACCGGAAAGTAACGTTCTTGAGGAGACTTTCCTTTATTAGACTTGACTCCAAAAAAAGAGAGAAAAAAAAAAACTCAGATCGACAATGATTAAACAGCCTAATACAAAACCCCGCAGCGTTTCCTAGATTTGGCCTCTTGCCAAGTTCTTCCAAAATAACACTATGCAATCTCAGTCTAACCTTCCCTCTAAAATTTATAACAACTAGTATGATTTTTGACGAATAAAAACAACCAAACAAACAAATCGAAAAAAGATAAAAATTGGTGCATTCATGAGGCTAATTTTTTTTATACATGAAACACAATGGAACACAACATAACAGGTTACTCTTGGTTGAGTGTGATTTGTTTAGCGCTCTGGTATATAAAAAAAAAAAATCAGGCTTTATGCAAATTCTCGCATTCTGTCATTGTTTATCTTTTTGAACTCCACAACATACTTATTTTCGATGACATCTTTTGAAAAGAGGCTCTTTTAATTCCTTTTCTGAAATGATACTTGCACTGTAAACAAGTCAAGAGGTGAAATAACTTTAAGATTCAACAGGTTTAAGATTATATTTCATTAGAACACAAGTAACTACGATCATTGAACCAACTCGTAAGAGTTGTTAGAGTGTTCCACGAGTATGAACTGCGATGGCTAACCTTAGTAAAAAAAGAAAAACGGGAGTGTTCCATTGCATGACATTGTGGTTAGAGTTGCACTCCAAATAAAAAAATAGCCTATAGATTTAACTAAGATAAATCTGTTTAAAAGTCAACGAAGCAAAATATATTTTTGTCGTTTTTGTTGATCAATCAATAGAGAGCAAGACTTTTCAAACAGCTCGACCATCCTGCGGCGGCAATTTTCAAAAGTGCCCTTGGACTTGCATCAATGATTTATCTCATCTTTCAACTTTGAGAAATACTTCCTCCGATAAAAAATTATGAGAAACATTAGAACCATCACCACTTGATGGAACCATTGGAATGTGAACAAACCACTAGTGTCGAGTATAGGAAATGCATAAAACACTAGCGGATTCAACAATCTCTCCTTCTCTCTCTTTTCCCATTAGAATATGTGCGTTAGAAAAGGACCGATCAGGGGTAATCACCTGGGACCAAATAATGTTCGGTCCCGAGCATTGAATTGCGTGCGGTTTGGACCAATCAGCGGTCGTGTGACCGTGCGTAAGTTACACTTGGGACCGAACATTATTTGGTCCCTGATTTTCGCCCCCTCTTTCATCTTTTTCTAACACATGCTATCTAATGGGAAAAGAAAGAGAAAGACGATTCCTTGGATCCGCTAGTGGCATAAAAAAGCTAAGGCCGCTTTTGTAAGTATTTGTTTCGGAACCATAAAAATAAGAAGTGAACAATTATGGGCCAAAGTATGACAAACGTGAGACTGGGCTTGGAAATATTCGTCGACCATTCTTTCCCACGAGGATTTCTTCCCTGAAAAAAAAAGAGAGAGGCATGTTGTACACAAGTGGTTACAATAAGGATAGCCTAAAAAAAAGGGTATAGCTGTCCCTCATCATTCACAGGAATTCTGTTCTGCAAAACCTTCTTTCCCCCTTTTTTTAACACGCTTAAAGAAATTTTGCAGATCGCCTGATGAATCCGGAAAACCGAGCTAACTGGAAAATCAAGAGTTTACTGCATTCAACAGTGATATTGATTCATAATTTTTACTCGCGGTCAAAGTGTGACTTGGGCATTTTGAGCGTGTGTATCACTTCTGTTTGCATCATTTTACAGGTGATGTCTACTGCGCACCTTTTTTTTCCTGTTTCCTTGAAGAGCTAGATGAAAGGAACTTGCAGCAAATTTCACAATTTTTTTATACCACCTTATCGTGAATTAAAACGATTTCAAAACTGTGAAAAAAGTGAGCAATTTGAAAAGTTTGCGTTTGGCGAAAACTGGCAATTGCTTAGTAAAGGACATCCAGTGACCGGTATCCGGTCGAAGTCTATCTGCGTGCCATTGCGACCATTAAAAAGTCTTGGGTTTTAAGGAAATTATTCCATTTTTGGTCCGTGTAATCAGTTTACATTCTGGAATATGGACTAATTTATCTACAATTGGCAACACTACTACTACTATTATGCAATCGTCAGTTTCGCGCCATTACTAGCATTTTCAAATTCGCTTCACAGTGGCCCTCAACTTAATGATACTTTTTCTCTATAAGAGAGGAAGTTTTAGAGTTTTTGTTCTTGTTTTTACTATCGGTTTTCTTGAGACATTTTACTGTAGAATCAATTGTTTTTGCCTTTAAAGCAAAAGTGCGCAAACAAATCTTAAAATAATTGCGGCAAAAGTTTGCATCAAATTATCAACTGAATCAATAATTACTTACTTTTAATAAGCTGACAGAAGACTCCAAATGTGAAACTTTTGATTGTAGAATATTCAAGTCTCTCTGAAGGCTTATTACAGTGTTACGGATAATCTGATACTCAGAAGAGTCATTTGAACCGATGTGGGTTCCAGAATGATTTTGTGATGCATTCCTTGAGTTGACAGCTCCTGGAAAACCATTTTATAGAGTATATAAATATAAAAATAAGAATTCATACAAAAATAGACTAATGACACTAATGTATTACCAAATTAAATATTTTTAGACACCATCACTTTGCTAGTTTGAAACCAACAAGCACATTTATTTTGAGTAGCGGTCAAATGGTCATCAGCATAAACCAGAGACAATGTACAGTAGAGATCATGCACTAGCTCAGTGGTTCCCAAACTTTTTAGCTCGTGGACCCCTTGATACTCTGTTGGGCGGCTCGCGGACCCCCTAAAAATGATGACTTTTTTTTGCTTTTTACATACCTGTGACATGAAATGATGCATAAATTGCTAAAAAGAGGGGAACTCACCACTAATGAGGGTGGATGGAGGTGTCCGAGGGATGCACCCACATTTTATCCATAAATTTATTTATCTCTGGTTTTATCTTTGTAACTTGGAGTCGGAATTTTCCTTCTATGTTTTGCAGTCTGCTTCTGTACTTATTTCTTTTTTCCTATTTTTTTCTTAATTTTTCGCGCCAATCGGATGTAATTTTTTTTGGCACTTACAACTCGCGGACCCCCTGAGAGGTCTCCACACACAGTTTGGGAACCACTGCACTAGCTGAACGCGCGGTGGCAAAATTTTTTTGGGAGGGACTCAACAGAACTCAACAGAATCCAACAAGGTCCATAGTCCATACATTCACTGATGAAACTTTGGTGCTTTGCTCTCATGGAGCACCTGACTTCAACACCTTTGCACATCACTCATCACATCAGTCAAAGCATGGTCTAGTTAGACGTTGTTTTGTTAAGAACTAGAAAAAAAAGCACTGCTATTCTGCCGTGCTAAGGAAGAACGCCGTAAGCGCCATGTGTTACTTATGCTGTTTTTGCAATGTAGCTTCGGGTCCCTATTCTTCAGTTTACCCTCACCGCCATTGCCTCCAATGCACTGGTTAGTTCTTCCAAGGGTTCTAGCATTGAACAATAGACGGTCGGCCTTTCCTAAATTCTTGGACGGGCAGAGAGCCTTTGTTAGAGAGAGTTGAGTGACCAGGTATAATTACAACAATAATAAACTCTGAAGAGGAAGTGGGTAGTGGGTATAAGAATAGAGGCCCGAGCTTTACTGCAAAAACAGTCTAAGTAACACATGGCGCTTACGGTGTTCTTCCTTAGCGCGGTAGTATTATGTCATGAACTCAAAGTAATTTTGTGAGCGTATGAGTGAATTTTGTGTTTTTACAGTACACTCACTGTCAATTTTGCTGATTTTTACCCAAGAATTAACTAATCAATCACACATGGCAAAAGTTAGCAAGTGCCCCATTTAACAAACTCTATCTGTATCATCATAAGTATTGGAGTGACATAGAAAGTCCCGAAATGCCAAGGAAATCAATGAATCTCAGTTCTAAGTTTTGGTAAATCAGGATTCATCACGACTGTAACTAAGACCGTAAAATTGACACAGTTTCCATATACATTGGCTAAGTGCACCGATGATAAAGAAAAAACAAACCGACATACCTTTCCTTACACTTGATGGAGCTGAAGAATTTTCTGAATAGAGAGAATGGCAACTCAATGCTGGCTCACTTCTGGGTATACTTTCAACATGATTTTCCTCGCTTTGATTCTGATCTCCTCCGTTTGGAATTTTGATTTACATTCTCGATATTTATCTGAAAAAGTAAACGGACAGTTGAGAATAGTTTTTACACAATCAAGTAAGGTAGATGTCCCAATTACCGCCCCTGTCCCAATTACCGCCCCTGTCCCAATTACCGCCCCCCTTTTCATTTTATTCTTTAAAATAAGCCTACTTTAGCAGACAAATTTAAGCGTAAATGGGATAAGTGTTTTTCATAGGTTGGCTGAACTGGTGAAAAAAGTTTGAAGTTGATATTTAGCAGCGTTGTGCCCTTAAAAAATCATAGAAGTTGACACCTGCCCCCGTATTACCTGTTTTTGCCGATTTCTCTCAGCAGTTATACTTATTAAAAATCTGTTCTCTTTACTTTCTGCTTTTTAAATTATTATAATGTCATTATTTCCTGACAATAAACATGATGATTTGAATGAAAAGCCAGCGCAAATATGTATGGCTATAATTAGGGCACCTGATATGACAATAATGGGTCTGTTGCAAACTTTTGCTACAGCGCCAAAGGATGTTCAATCTCAAGTAAAATCGCGTGAAAAGTCCATTAGTGGCATCAGAAAGTCATAAAATGCAGTAATAAACTCACAAGAGACGTTTCATGAAATCCAAGATGGCGGTAAAATATTGAGCAACCTGTATGCATGCACCACGAACATCCAAGGATAGCCAACCTCACAATATCGATCACACCCAATCACAACATGAATAAACACATAACCTCTGAAGCTGCGAGGTTGTCAACGTTGGCAATCCTTGGATGTTAAAGGTGGATACATACAGATTGCTCGATATTTTACCGCCATCTTGGATTTAATTAAACGCCTCTTGTGAGTTTATTACTGCATTTCATGACTTTCTGATGCCACCAATGGACTTTTCAGGCGATTTTACAATAGATTATACACTCTCAATCGTTGTAGCAAAAGTTTGCAACAGACCCATTGGGACAAAGCCACTTTTGGTGTGGCGGTAATTGGGACATGGGTCATTTTTTCGAGTTTTATTAATAATTTTTTTTCCTGATTGATTACGCCAACTTTATATTTTTTTCATAAAACTAGATAGTATTTGAGAGGCCCTAGTGAAAACCGATCATAGATTTGATAAAAATTAACATTTTTACAGGCATTTTACGGCAATTTTTTCTTAAGGGGGGCGGTAATTGGGACATCTACCTTAAAGAAAGTTTCTGAGTTTTGTGGGCTTAATTAGGCTTGCAGAGGTTTTTGCCTTTCCTACTTCCCTCATAATCCCTAAATTGTGAGGAATAGCAAGATGCAATCCTTCAAAATTTTGTTCACAAAAAAAATTATGAGAGGAGGGAGGGCAGGGGTCCAAAGTCGCAATCTAAAAAGCTTTAATATCTTGTAGATTAATACAAAAATTTCAATGTGGTTGACAACAAATTATGACTCAAAAGAGTTCTTTCATTTTGAAAATTGCGATGTGCGCATTAAAAAATTATGAAATTCACTCACAGACTCACAAAATGACTTTAAAGTTTAAGACATAATGGTGGAGCTATGGAGGAACCATGGGAGATTCCTATTTAATTTGAGAATTTCTTCTGTGTGTTTCTTTAGAGAGAGGAATAACTTAGATAGGAATCTCCTATGATATCTGCATAGCTACGCAGTTTTCACGGGGGATTTTTGTCTAATTTGTCACTTCCTCTCTATACAAACACACAGAGGAAAGCCTCAAATTAGATAGGAATCTCCCATGGTGCCTGCGTAGCTCCACCATTACATCCTAAACTCTAAAGTAATTTCGTGAGTCTGTGAGTGAATTTCGTAATTTTTCAATGTACTCATCGTAAATTTTGCTGGATTTTTCTCATGCACTGTCTATTTGACTATGCTTTTGCTCATAGCAAAAGTTAGTAAGAGCCCCATTGTTGTCACTATTTCCAATAAATAGCTCTACTGATCTTGAACGTTGGCACTACAGACATATAGAGAGGGGCAAAATGACGAGACTCACATCGACCGTATCCATGAACGCTTCATCTTCGTCTTCGTCCTCCGACTCTGGAGGAAACGGAGAAGTCGACTGACTACTGTTGGGAGTTTTATCTCTCGACTGAGGCGATTCCCGCCTGGGCTCTTGTAACCTTTCGTTTCGTAAAGGTGATGCTTCTCTGGAACCTACAACAGCGAATAACCGGATCAGAGAAATCCTACGGAACACAGTTTTCTTCAACTGTTTTAGCTTTTTCAGTTTTCTTTTGTGAGTTTTCAAAATTCCAACAGCCATGAGTTGGTAATAGAAGATAATATGTAGTTGATAGGTTGATGATAGATTCCGTATGGTATAGAAGAGAGTTTTAAAACAGAATAACTAGATTCAGAGCAAAAAAAAAGAGAAAATGTTAGACACAACACTTTGCTCATTGGTCGCCAGACAATTTGTCCAACACGTTTTGTCCAAAGACTCTATTGGTCCAATTAAACATTTAATCCAAACAGTCCGTTAGTCTGAGGGTTAAATATATCCAGAAAAACAATGCCCAAAAATAAGAACGTCCATGAAACATGTCAGTCCAAATATTTATTTGGCCAAATACAAACAAGTCGATTGTACGAATATGTTTTGCTTGTCTCCAAATTTTGTCCAAAATGAAAAATATAATTAGGACCTGCTTAAAATAACGATAGTAAAAAAACAATAATATTCAAGTTTTATATAAAAAAAAAAAAGGGTTGAATATACTTGGTTCCAGCCCTACATTAACCCTCACTGCTTGAATTGTTTTGCACACTCATTTTGCTCCGCTCGAATTTAAATCGATGCAACCGGGTTTCAAACCAGCGTTATAGCGTGAATTTTGTACTCTACCGGCAAAAATGTGAACGAGGCATGCACTACCAGTTCAACATTCTGCCGCTAAGAAGCAAAAACACTGAATACATTTGCTGAATGTTACAGTTGGCGCATTAGATAATATCAATTGACTCCTTAGATTTTAGAGCAGGTACGCCTCCCACAGTGCTTAAATTCTTTGTGATAAGTGTTGCAGGTTGTCTACCTGAACCAAAATACTAGGCGTCAACTGACATTATTTCATTCGTTGACGTCCGATACAAAGCTACCGAAGCAAGAACAGAGTTTGTCAAGTACAGCTTGACACAAGAGTGCAACCCATAAAACGATGTAGTTGTAGGACTTGAAAAACACGCTGTGAGGGTTAAATTTGGGTTGTTAAAAAATGGTTAAACATGTTATTGGTCATAGCTTTAGTTTTCATATCCAAACGGACAAAATGATCGGTTGCCGTTCTCATATTACGGCGAGAGATTTTATGGACAAAAAATTTAACCAGACAACATTGATGTGGACGATAAATTTTAGGTCTAAATGAGAAGGACAAAATTACACGGGACTTTGAATCGGTCTGTTGCGCACTTTTGCTAAAAAGGCAGAAATAATTGATTCTACAGTAAAATTTCACGAGGAAACTGATAGTTACAACGGAAACTCATAAAACTTCCTCTCTAACAAAGAAAAAGTAACAATAAATTGAGGGTTACTGCAAAACGACTTTGATAAGGAATGTCAGTAATGGGGTAAAACTGTAGATAACACAATAGAATAAGTCCGCGCCAGTGTTTTCAACTGTAGATTAATTATTTGATGTTGGTAAATTAGTTAGTTGAATGGATCACTTCCAGATACAGGTCACCAAACATCCTATACTATTATGCAATCGCCAGTTTCCCGCCAAACGCAAACATTTTCAAATTGCTCAAAATTTGTGCAACTTTAAAATCGTTCTCATTCACAATCTCTTCGGAGAAAAAATTACAAAAAATACTGTATGTTCCTTTCATCTAGAACTTTAAAAAAATTGAATAAAAAAAAAAATAAAAAAAATAACTGCGCAACAGACCCATTTTGGACTAAATGTACACTGGACGAAATTGAATTGGACAAAGTGTCTTGCCACCAGCACATTAGAATCTTGACTGCTGATTGTATCATTGTATCACATTGATCATCAAAACATTATTTACACAAGCAGAACTCTTCCTTACTTGTCAAAGTTGAGCATAATTGTTTCCCCATAAGAGCACCTTTTTTGTTTGTGATTAAAATCTGTAATACAAGTATATCAAGAGGCAAGGCATAGTGCTCATAAGACATTCCTTAATGTAAATCAATCTACAACCTTCATGAAATTATCAACACAGTGTTGCCATTTTGAGGTTAAAAGCCGTGTATTTTGCAGTGAGTGGAAAATATACAGCCCAAATGCGTACATCTGGCAACACAGCATCAAAACTCCCTACAAAAAAGATCGATTCGGTCTGATCTGCCAAGGTCACTTAAAACAGAAAGTAATTTCTCAGCGTTGCCAAACTATTGATTTCCTGTGAGTGTTTTTATTTTCTTGCAAGAGATTCACCTGCCTAACTTTGTGATTGTATCTATTTCTAAGACTCAGAAGCAAATAAATAATAATAATAATAATAATTAAAAAAAAAAAAAAAAAAAAAAAAAAAAAAAAAAAAACGTGAGAAGAATAAAATGAATTGGGGCAACATCCACCCCCTCCCAAAATATATTCATCCTGAAGTTGGAGACTTTCAATATTTTACTGACCGTAACTTCACTACCTGAATGTTGTCAATGTATGCGCATCTTTTTGATTCTTTCCAACTGTGTAGTTTTCGTCGATAATTATTTTTTTCCTTTCCAGTTTTGAAGAAGCCAAACTTTATTCAATAACATCATTTCTAACCAACAGATTTTTGAAAAAAAAAATAAAAAAAAAGTATCTAGATACTTTAGATGAAGCCATTTCCCCAAATTTTTTAGACCTTGAAAAAAATCCATGAATGCAAAAAGTTTAAACTAACTGTTCACCATCGAAAATGTCATGATAATTTTAATGTACCTAAATGGCAACTTCTGGCGTAATTTTTTTTTTCTACAAAATGCCATACTTATTGACTGACAATGAGATTAAAAAGAAATGAAAAAAGTAAAATAAGATGGGGGAGGGGGAGGGGCGGGAGTTAATTGAATGGGATGAACCTTCCATCATGGGAAGGGGGAGGAGAGAGAGAGAGAGAGAGAGAGAGAGAGAGAGAGAGAGAGAGAGAGAGAGAGAGAGTGGCAGGGGCAAGGTTGAGGAAAAAACAATGAAAAGTTAGTCATGAATATTTTGGCAGGTAAATGCTATAGTCAGCAGCAGGCAGTCAGAAAAACTGGTCCTGACCTTGTCTCCATTATAATCCCCCCTCCCCCTCCCCCACCCAAGACCTCTCTTGTGGCAATATTCCCTTTATCTTTCTCTCTGGTATTATATGATTCACATTTATTTCCTTTCTTACTTCTGTGTACACAGATATTATCTAATGACTCTGTTTTGTAAAAGCCAATTTGTGTTGTTGATGAGTTCCATAAAGTTTTGCTTCAAGTATACTTTGTAGTTTAGTTTCAAATAATTTATTAGTTTTTTTTTTTTTTTTTCAACCTCCATAACTGTTATTTATAATTTTTTTATTCATTTTTTTATTTATTTTTCATTTTTTTAATTTTGCTGACTTCTTGTATCATATAAATATTTGGATTCACATTCTCATTCAACCCTTTTCATTCTTGTAATGATTTTTTTATTATAATTTTTTTATTAATTTATTTACTTTTTCACTTTCTCTTCATTTTTTTTTATTTCTTTAATTTTTTTCGTGGGCTGACTTCTGTCGGAACTATTGAACATTAGACATTGGCGGATCCAGCCCTCGAGAACAAGGGGGCGAACTTGGGATTTTCGCCCCCCCCCCCGGAGACCCCCTTTTCCTAGTTCCTCTCTTTCCTTCCCCCCTCCCACCCCCTCTTTCCCCCTTTTTTTTCGCCCCCCCCAATCCCCCCACCACTGTATCCGCCAATGACATTAAAGTGGAACTGAACTATTAATTTGTCGGATAAATCCGACACAGAAGAGGAAAGGATTAAACTGGTGCCAAGGAAGCTAGAATTCATAAAAACGAATAAATTATTAAATTAAATTATCTATCTCTGCGGCAGTTCGTGGGTCAAAGAGTGAGGTTGGGGGGGGGGGGGGCTTTCAAATTCAAAAATTGATAGGGTTTTTTGGGGGGGGGGGGCTGTTTGGTTTAGTTAACTGTAAGAAGAGGGAACTTAAACCGTTTCTTTTTTATCGTTTTGTCCCTGTACCTTCAATTTTCTTTTTACCTCCTTTCCTTAACTTTCAGTTTTATTTTTTTTCTCTATCCTTTTTTCTTTTTTCTCACTTTATTTAAACCTTCCTTCCTTACAAACATGGGGGGGGGGGGCTCAAGCCACCATAGCCACTCCCCCTGGACCGCCACTGATTTTTCTTTTCCCTTCTTAACTAGTTTGTAACACAATTTATTTTGGCAATTAGTGTCTCAACTCCCCACTATGTATGATCCTCATTCATAAAATGTTAGTTTATTGGGTTATCTGCCCTCTAATTGGCTAATGGGGCTCTTGCTAACTTTTGCTATAATCTATTGAATAGTAGAATCTTCAGTAAAATCCGGTGAAAATTACAATGAGCACATTAAAAATCTATAAAATTCACTCATGGACTCACAAAATGACTTTAAAGTTTAAATCGTAGTGGCAGAGCTTCGCACGTACCATGGGAGATTCTTATCTAATTTGAGGCTTTTCTCAGTGTGTTTCTATAGAGAGAATGACAAATTAGACTTGAATTCTCCATGACACCTGTGTGGCTCTGCTATTTAAGAGCAAAGATGGTGAACCTATGCTGGTACCTAGCATAGGAGATTCTTATTTAATTTGGTGCTTTTTCTAAAAAAAAAAACACACAGAGGAAAGCCGCAAATTAGATAGGAATCTCCCATGGTAAATGCATAGCTCCTCAATCACACCCTAACTTTAAAGTCATTTTGTGAGTCCGTGACTGAATTTCATCATTTATTTACTGTGTTCATTGTAATATTCGCTGGATTTTACTTAAGAATTAACTATGCAATTTCATACTGCATAAGTTAGCAAGAGCCCCATTTTGAGAAGTTTTTGACTCATGAAGTTTCCAAAAGGAAATACTCTCAAGCATCAATCTGCTGAGAACTTAAACTTCCTTCTTAGTTCCCCACTGGCCCACTTGGACAGTTTAGCCAGAAGCAAAGAACAAACAAAAAATTACCAAGGGGTGATCCTGTCAAAGGAGATCCTGGTTGAGATCTAACTTTTTCTAGAACTGGTCCAATCAGTAACTCCAAATCTTCGGCGGGGACTGATTCATAGAAAGAATCGAGACTTGACACAAAATTAGCAACATTATCTGTATACGCCATAGTTTCAACAATCTGAAACAGAAAGTAAAAGCATTAACTTTCATTTTCTGACTTAATCTTAAAGCTTGGTAGGGAAATAGGTTACAATTGTTTTGAAAGATGTTTTGCCCCAGAGGCAATCTATTGTTAGACGGCAAACTATTGGATTGATATCAGAATGTAATCACTATGACCTTGTAAGTGATGCAATTTACACTACTACTGTAGGATTCTCACCATTACCGTTAAACACTGAAAGATTCAGACAATTTGTGATAGGTTATCAGTTCATTTTAACTGCAATCATTGAAACTTGTTCTAAATTCCGATTTGAAGTCATTCATGGCAGAAGGACTCATAAAACAGGAGCTGTGCTCATAATTAAAAAGTTAAACTATTTTTCTCTTCAAGCCTATTAAATTTCTGTCTGGCAATTATTGAAACTTGTTCTAAATTTCAATTTGAAGTCATTCATGGCAGAAGGACTCATAAAACAGAAGCTGTGCTCATAATTAAAAAGTTAAATTATTTTTCTCCTCAAGCCTATTGAATTTCTGTCAAAGAGAACGCACCTGATATTTCACAAGCCCTCTTCTTAGATACTTACTCAAATAACAGAACAGAAAAAATCTTTAAAAATTCTCCTTAACAAACCTTATAATTTCCATTGCCAAGATCTATTCAGAAAATTTAAACTTTTGACCATCCCATCATTGTATGTATTAGAATGTATCAAGTTTGCATTGAATAACTGCCTAATTACACCGGATGACATGTTACCTAAACATAGTTACGCTAGTAGACACCATAATATAGACAATGTAAGAATTACTCTGAATATTTCTGAGAACGAAGTAAGATTCTCCGCCATACAGCTGTTTAATGCCCTTCCTCTATCAATCAAGGAATGCTTCAGGAGGTCTGAGTTTACTGTATTCTTTAGAGTCCTAGAGCATTTCCTGATTGATAAAGCTTTTTATAAGGTGAATGACCTATTAATCCTCTCAATAACAAATACCTAATAACTGTTTATTCTATGTATTCTATGTCTAATTATGTAGACTTTTTTGTTGTTGTTGTGTTGACTTGTACACATAGCTCCTCATTGGCTGCTCCTTTTGTATGAATTGTGAAAAATAAAATAAAATAAAATAACTTGAACTACTCTTCAAAATTAAATACAAAGGGTGTCCCTAAAGTATCAGACAGATGCTGTAACTCTGCGGTGCTAAGGAAGAACGCCGTTAGCGCTGTATGTTACTTATGCTGTTTTTGCAATGTAGCTCGGGGTCCCTATTCTACGGTTTACCCTTAATCTTAAGTTTTCAATGCCTCGAATGGTTTGTCCTTCCAAGGATTCTAGCATTGAACAATACTTAGACGGTTGGCCTTTTTTAAATGCTTGGACGGGCAGAGAGCCTTTGTTGGAGAGAGTTGAATGACCAGGTAGATACAACAATAATAAACTCCCAAAGAGGTACTTGGTATAAGAATATAGGCCCTAGCTATACTGCAAAAACAGTTGAAGTAACACACGTAACTTACGTTGTGCTTCCTTGGCACGACAGTACTTCAAAACTAAACAAGCTAGCGATCCGATCTTGATTTTATTTGAAACATCAACTCTGAGCACATTCAGTTAAAAATCAACAAAGTTATAACAGTTTGAAAAACGAACAAACAAAAATTGGCCCTCTTCGGGTTTTTGACTAAAATTTCTCTTGGCGAAAAACGAAGGATTCAACTATCCCATGCACTCTTTCATCACTAAATACCAAAAACACTAAAAATGCCACTTTTAAACATTATGATTGTCTTCTAACTCAATATGTGACTGATAACGCTCATTGGTTGATCACACTGTAAAAAAGACATTTATTGCTACAGTTCAACTTTACTTTTAATTTACTTGCATTTAATTACAAATTATTAAAATATTCTTGAAAAAAACCTGAGGGGGAGGGGGGGGTGTCAAAGTTTTTTTTCTTTACAAATTGTCACAACTTCATCAATTTTTTTTTTTACCACACTTGCTTATCTTGAGCTCAATCAAAACGAGTTGATCTTTCAAACGTAGTCAATATCAGATCGCTAGCTTGTTTAGTTTAGAAGTTACAGTATCAGTCTCGGTACTTTTGGGACACCCTATGTATGAAGTGAGGAAATGACTAAATGAACGTATGAATTAGTAAAAGAGTGAATCAAAAGCATTTTAACGACAGGTAAGTAATAATGGTACGGACCTTTTTCAATTCATCTACATAATTTGTCATTGCCTCTTCTTTCGGCATGTTTCCTAATTTTGTCCACGCATCCCATTTCGCTTTCTTAACAACTTCCCAGAACGCAGGTTTCGGAGCAGGATTTGGTCCTTCTGTGGCTTGCTTGAAATAGGCATAGAATCTGAGCATAAGATCGTGTGAGGGCTGATACGAACCTGGAATCAGACAATTGAAAGGAAAATTCTATTATTATTATTATTATAAAAAAGAATACAGTTGAAACAGACAGTTAAAATGAATATTCTATATTATTATTTTTTTTTATCCTATTATTTTATTATTTAAAAAAACCAAGTTTTTTTTTGTTTTTTTTTTTTTGTTTTTTTTTTAAATGAATATTCAATTAAATTATTATTATAACAAAAAAGAATACAGTTGAAACAGACAGTTGAAAAGTTGACAGTTGAAATGAATATTTTATTATTATTATATTCTATTCTATTACCAATTTTTTTATTTTCTATTCTATTTCTATTCTTGGCTGAGGAAGAGATGAAGAAGGGGGGGGGGGAGAGTAATCAAGCATACGTCAAAACCAAGGGGGGAAACTTGGCCTAATTCAGGATGCTCGCAGATTTAGGAACAATCTTTTTAAAATTAATCAATAGAAGAGTAAGGCCTCATCAGTGGTGGCTTGTGCAATGTGGCAACAACATATTCTCTCAATTTGAACCTACGTAAAACAATCGATCTTGCGGACGTGCAATTGCACCCCCAAGAAATGGATACTTTTGCGTAGGTTTAAATGGCAACAAAGCACAGTCGCCACTATGCTCCACCCAGCTTACACGTTCACTTTGTTTACAGCAGATGGATCCCAAATTCTCCTCACTTTGAACAAGTCAGAGGCGGCTCCAACAATTTGACAACCATGGTTTTTGCCATTTGAACCTATGTAAAAGGATCGATTTCTTTTAAATTCAGTGAGTCACCTGAAAGTGGATTATTTTACGTAGGTTTAAATGGAGCGAAACCAATTTTGCCACATTGAACGGGACACCACTGGAGCAGGTTACAGGGAAATTGACTCATGATAAAAAATTTAAGACATGCGGAGACATTTTGATGCGGTTTGGTTCAATAAATTTCTCCATTTACAAATTATGAAGCATGCTTGGGCAAATTTTTTTAGCAAAATGTGATGAAGCGAACGATTGAATCTCCTTGATTAGTTTGTCGACAACCATGTTGCTTCCAGTGCACTATGGTCTGAGTTCGAAAAAAAGTGGCGAAAAAATCAGTGAAAAAGTAATCAAATTTCAATGTTTTCGATCTTTTAAGCCTAATTTAAAAGTTTCCACTAATATTTCAGGGTTTAAATTATTTATTACAAGTGTTCTTCATGATTAAAATTGATATTGAAAGTTCATAAATGATAAAATGATGAGAAATTTACTTTCTGATTTTATGCCACTTTTTGACAATCTCAGTCCATAGTGTAGTGGTGTATCACGCCATTTGGCAATGCAGCTTTATGACCATTTAAGCCCATAAAAAAGATCAAAACTTTTGAGTGTTCTATTAGACCTTTTACGTCAGTTTGGATGGACAGCCTGAAATGTTGATAAATTACTACCAAATGGGTGGGGCTGTTCCTCTGACAGGAAAAACTAAAGCTAAAGAGAAAGAAAAAAGTAGAAGGTATTTTAGTTTTAATGACTTAATGTTTAAAGTTTTGTTTTCGGATATGTTCAATTTGTAAACGCATTCATGAAGCGCATTGCTGATGCTGAACCAGTCCACAACTCCAGTTCGAACCGGTTTGCACATCTGTGAACTGGTCTACACTAAACCTGAAGCTGCCGCGAAGCGGTTCACTATTGAAGCATAAACTGGGAACAAAACCGAACCAACATTTTCTCTCGCAGTTCAAGTCCCTGATTTGAACACGTACAAAACATCAAATTTGATGGCCATTGCCGATTCCTAAATAATCCAATATTTCTTTGGATTTAGATGGACCTAATCCAGCATTGCTAGAGTCCACGCTTTGCCACGGACAAAGGCTACTAAAACCACAAGAGTTGGATTTCTCCCAAAAATAAACAACGACAAAGAAGGGAAATACAATTTATTTGATGGAATCATAATCCGAGTACCTCAACAATATTTGTAACGGCGGATTTCATTTCTAAATTAGTTGAAAGAGGATATGTGGAAACTTAATGAATCAGCAGCTTTGGCAAATTAACAATGTGCATTTTTGGAAAAAAATATTTTGCTTCATCATTAAAGTACTGAGGAAAGTATCGACTCTTTTTTTTTTTTTTTTTTTAAAAAAAATTGAATAGATCCACCCATGAGCTTTCTTTCAAATTGCTACACAAGCAAGAGCCAAGGCTTAATTGGGGGATATCGTTAGAAACATAGAATGTATCAAAGATTGCAAATTGTCAAGCCAATCAAAATACATTGGCTGATGAGGATCAGCAAGACTAGGAGTATATTACAGTCTTTCGGATGATTAGCTCAATTAACTTCAAGCATTCCCACAGTAATTGCTTCTCATCAGGCTATGAGATCCCAGGTAATTACTATATTTACAGCAGAGTCATTTTCAAGGTAAAGGTTGAGATAGTGTGAGTGTGGGTGTGTATAAATTTAAATTGATCCCAAATTAAAATTCAAAACAATTTGACATTGAATAAAAGCTCAAAATGGACAAGCACAAAGAAATTGCAATCAGGGGAGGACTTGGCGGAGAGGGGACAGAGGAAATTTTAGGAGATCACATACAAATGAAAACACAAACAAGAATGCAATTTGTGATGGGTCATTACTCATTTTGACTATGGTCATGAAAAGGCAACAAACCATGTTTTGGTAAGCTTCGGATGACATTCACTGCTGCATGGAATTTTTCCTCGGTCGTCATGTCGAAATATGAAGTTTAATTGACAAACGAAGGCAGAAAACTTTCTTTTAAGACACGGTAAAGGTAAATTGAACTAGGGCACACAATAATATTTACAGAAGCAAACGAAAGGACAACATTTCAAATTGAAGTAACACTGGAGTAGAAAAAAAAACACTCGAAATCAGGCTAATTTAATCATTCTGATTCTATAATAATCACTTCTCACTCCTTGTTCTTGGTCAGCGGAAACTGCAATAAACAAATGTCAGCTGATTTGCATCAAGGAAAAATGATCATAGATCAAAGTAAATATAGGGAAAACCTCTTGAGCGAACGCTTTTGTTGTTGATCAAACTAAGATTATTTACATAGGTAATCTTTGAATTGGACCAAACATTACTGATTTTTTTGGAGTTTTGCTCCAAGATTTCGAAACAAAAGCCAATTAGAACCGACTACGCCGAAAACTGACCGCAAAGTTTGTTTTCTTCGACAGTGAAATGAAGAAAAATTGACGGAATAAGGTCTTATTTAGTCTTTTTATTTCTCTGGCATGGCAACTTATCAGTCATAAGTTATGACCTCATTACTATCATGAGTACGAGTAAGTACCTCTAGGCTCTTATAATCTGAGCAAGAATAATAATAATAAAAAAATGAAGTGGTCGTGAAGTCGCGACTGATCCGTGTACGTTTCATCATCACATCACAAAATGCAATGAGCATAAATTTGAAGCGTCGAAAAACCGGAGTTTTCCCCCAGTAATGGTAGCCCTTGTGTTTTCATGAATCTTAGTATTTTCAAAGTGTTTTTTTCTGCATTTTACCGTTCTGCCGTGAGGTCTAAACACCGTGCGGAAGTGTGTAGTCTGTCTGCAATCTACCTTTCTTATCCCATGAAAATGGATGGCTATTTCAATAAAGAAGTTTCAGGAACCTACAGGGACATGAAGGATTTGGACGGCCAGGCGCCAAAGAAAAATTTAATAACGGATGACTATGAAATTTCCAATCATGTGCTAGGTCTAGGAATAAATGGAAAAGTGGTGCAGTGTCGCAACAAGAAAACTGGAAACACATATGCACTGAAGGTCAGTCGGTACTCATTTTACTATTAGTGTATTTTCAACACTTTTCAGCTTCCAAGTAAGTTTATGAACTAATGTATTAGTCCAATGAGCTTCAACAGTAATTTTTTACCCTCAATTTTTGGGCGCAAGTGTTGCTCTGAGTGAAATCTCCGCAATCGAGCCGTTCAACTCCAAATCAAAATACCTGTCTTGTTGTCTGTACTTTGACGCTTGGTCTCCGTTGGTGTTTGCTGTAAGGAGAACGGAAGTTGAGGTCATTTTCCGTGAGTTGGCAGATGACAGATTGGCTTGTTAACTGGGCAAAGGGCGAACTTGTGTCTGCGCATGACTTAGATGCGCAGAGACGCATACGGTGCAACTGCGCTGTAAACTGGGCGAGCTGTCATCTGTCATCTTTCGCGAGATAACCTCTACTGTTTGAACTGTTCTCTGTTGCGTGTTCAACACACTGGCGCAACCAGGATCTCTTCCATCTCTCTCATTTCCCATTTGAATGTACAAGTAGGAAAATGACAGAAAAAGGGGGTTTTATCCCGTTGTCCATCCTTGTCTAACATACGTTTTTATTGGAGAAAAGAGAGAGATGAAGGAACTCTCGGTGCGCTACTGGTTCAACAAGAAATCAGCATCTGAAATGGAAGTTTGATTGTGTAATCAAGTCATCAATTTCCAGTTTTAGTGCGTTCACTACCGCTGACCTGCATTCCTCTGATTGTTCCAGGTTGATGCAACCTAAGCACAATCGTTGAGGAAATGATGTAATTGTTACGGTCTCTGTCACTCCTGTTTTTCTAGTTGTTTTGCAATGCAGAACTTTCTCTGTGTAGTTATGTCACAGTACTTTCACGAAATTTTAAACTTGTAGTGATACCGAGTACATATTATTCTTATGGGCGGTTTATCTTTTGTGTTTTCATGCCAATAAGAATCGGTTTACCTGTACCAAAAATCATGGTTGACTCCTCAGCTATGGTGCATAGAAATGAGAGGGTTTCCATTTCGGGTCTGAATGCCTACTCGGAAGATAAATACCACGCCTAAGTGTAAAACCGTCTCGATCTTCGACTTGGCAGGATTGCGATGTTATCCTTCATAATCATACCTTCTTGTGTTCTCTTTGTTCCTTTGCTTGGATAAAAACTGACCATTTGCCTTTTGTTTATCTCTTCAGATTCTACGTGACAGCGTGAAAGCTCGTCGTGAAGTTGAAATACATTGGAAAGTTAGTAACTGCCATCAAATAGTCCGCATCGTAGATGTGTATGAAAACACTTACGGTGGAAATAACTGTCTACTAGTTATCATGGAATGGTATGGTATTTTTTTTTACTTTTAATTTAATTTCTTATTTTCAAAATTGTATGTTTACTTTCCAATTACAAGTCCTCTGTACTGTCTTGAAGTGCTTTTGACTGATTGAAAAGACAATGTATTTGTTAAGTTACTGTCAACATCTTTAGTGGCACCTGGCTAACTAAGTAGAGCATAAACGGTGGACATTTTACTGTACTGTCGTTCAAGGCTATTAAAATTTTCCTGGGTCATTACTATTATTACTATTATTATATAATGGGGCTCCTGCTATTTTTTGCTGCATGCGATCGAATAGTTGAGTAAAAATAGATAGATTGATAGATAGATAATTTTATTCCGAAAAGATTTTAACAAAATGAAAAACAAAAACTACCCTGCCTAAAGAAATCTTGTGTGGCAGCAGTAGGGTATAATTGAAAATATAAATAATTACTAATCGTAAAAAACAAAATAAAAAGAAAAATTAATAAATATTAAATATTAAGCTTAGAAAAGGATAGATATAGTTATAATTTTATTTTTTACTCTTTGGTTTGATATAAAGAAAGAAAGAAAGAAGAAAAAAATAAATAAAAAAAAATGAAAAGGTTTTAGAAAAGTTTTTTTAAAAAAAAAATTTAAATTTTCCTGAAAGATTTTAAGCTAAAATAAAGTAAAGAAAGGGAAAATTAGGCAACTATCTTGCTGCTCACTATTTTATAAAAGAAGAAACGGTGTGTCAATATTTTGTTTTATTTTGAGATTGAATAGCTTGCAAAGCAAGGTTTTTTTTTTCTTTTTTTAACAAAGTCAACCTTTCTATGAATAATCTTACTCAACATTTTCAGCATGGAAGGTGGAGAACTTTTTCAGCGAATTCAAGACAAAGTAGACGGAGCTTTTACAGAGAGAGGTAATGTTTTTTCCCTATTTTTCTGTACCTCTTTTTTTAATTTTTTTTATTTTACTCAAATCGCTTCTTCATGACTGGGGATTGATAGAGCCACTCTCCAGCTATCATACCCCAAAAATTGGACCCACCTTAACCTTAAAAATTTGGATTCAGGGTGCAAAGTATTAAATTTAAAAAAAAAAAAATCGAAAGTATCAAAAATGGGTTCCATCACCTATAAGTTTGCTTTGAAAAAAGATTCAAGCAAACGGCGGATGACCTGGGATTGATGGAACTTCTCTCCAGCTATTATCCCCCAAAAATTAGACTCTCCTTAACCTTGAAAATCCGGATTCAACGTCCAAAATATCAAATATTAAAAAGAAAAAAAAAATTGAAATTATAAAAAGTGACTTTCATCACCTATAAGTTTTTTTTTAAAAAAGACTCAAGCAAACAGTGACTATAGTCAAACCTAAATCGACTGAAGTTTGGCTGCCTTCCCTCACCATAACAAAACGAGCGAGTTAGCTAGTCTTTTTCCACTTTACCCCGTACCTGCGTGTGGAGCCGCCCAAAAATAGATTGCAGTGAATGAGAGCAAGGATGAGGACTGCGGAGGGTAAAATGCGTTGCCTTGTCTTTGTTCTAACTTGAGACCTGGAGATTCAGGTAGATTTGCCTTCTGTGGCAACGTAGGAGTGCTAACCCTCGTCAGTTAGCCGAGGTGACAGGGCTGCTGCCCGACTCGCGGGCTGTGACAACCTGAAAATGAGTGCTGGCAAGTGAGGAAACAAGGAGCGTCAAGCTTCAGTTGATTGGGGTTTGACTACAGGTAGTTTGCTCTTTAGTTTTCCCAGAGAAAGTTTCGAATATCTGGCTATAAATTAATAAATCATCTAAGTCTTTTAAGAAAACAATCTTAACTTATCTTTTCTTATCTTATCTTTTAAGAATTACTTGTTTTCTCTTTATGATTTTCTCTAATGGGGCTCTTGCACACTTTTGCTATAAGCGCTTCAGTAGTTGATTCTGGTGTAAAAACCTCCAAAAATAACGATGGTAGCACTAAAACTTCCAAAATCCACTCGTTAAGTCAATAAACTTTTTATTTGTTTAAACGTTTCATATCTATTTTTTTCTTTTAATGAAATTGAATCTTGGTTCATAAATTTTGTCTACTTTGAATTTGCAGAGGCTGCTCAAATTATGCGTGAAATTTGTATGGCTGTGAAGTACCTTCATGATAGGAATATTGCTCACCGAGATTTAAAACCAGAAAATTTATTGTATTCAAAAAAAGGTAAGAAGATTTGTCCTCAAACAATTTAAAATTTTCTGGCAGCTAGTGGCAAACTCTTTAATCATCTCTCCGTCTAAAATTGGCCTTTGTCCACTAGCTGTCTCTGTAAAAGAATCAGAAAGCTTTGAAGAGATTATGGATCTGTCGTAAAGTGTGTGCAGCAAAATTTTTCAACAGACCCATTCTAAAGTTAGAAAGGCTTAGTTAAATTACGTTCCATTATGTGTTTCGGAGCAATTTTTTGAATCTGACATTTATGTATTGTAACCTTTTGCCTCTTCGACGTTCAGGGAGCATCCAGGGGCAAAAGAGGAGAAGGAGAAGAAGACATCTTGCAACTTTTTTTTAGGGAAGGCTAATTGGGAAGAAAATCCTTGATTGGTTTCGCTGCTGAAGATTTTCTTTTGATTTTTCGTCTCCCTACTGTGATATTTCAATCATCATTTATTTACAGACGATTCCGGAGTATTAAAATTAACAGATTTTGGATTTGCCAAAGAAATCACTTCAACTCGGGCTTCCTTACAGACGCCATGCTACACGCCATATTATGTTGGTAAGTCCCTTGAAAGTAGCTCTCGTAAGTTTCCTTAACCTATCTCATTACTCATTCAGAAATTGTTCGCTGAGAGTGAGCAAAATATTGGATGAGTCAACATCCCTAAATGAGCTAATTAGCATATCTTCTTTTCAAAGAAATTTATGGAGACCCAGAGCTTCTAGAAGATTTTTAATTCGTTTCTGCTGACTCCTTATTCGTAAAATTTAAGAAAAATGGGGCTCTCCCTAATTTTTGCAACAGGCGATTGAATAAAGTGGAACTTTTTTGCAGCACTGTGAAACCTTCCATACTCTGACCGCAATTTCCTGAGTGGAACTTTCTCTCAGTAGAACTTTTTTGGGGCCAGGACCGAGGATCCACCCAACAAACTTGCACTGTACCATGGGGGGGCTCCTGTCTAATTCGTCACTCTCTCTGCAGAAACTTACGGAAGAAAGACTCAACTCAAATTAGATAGGAATCTACTATGGTACCTTTCGTAGCTCTTTCATTACGCCTTACAGTTTACGGTCATTTTGTGAGTCTGTTAGTGAATTTTGTAATTTTTTAATGCCCTCTCTGCAATTTTTGCTGGATTTTACACTGGAATCATCTATTTAATTTCATATAGTTAAAGTTCGTGAGAGCCCTATGAGGGAAAAGTACAAGAGGAAGAATATAAAAAAACTCACCAGGTAAAGAAAGATTGACGGTTTATTTAAATTCAGATACAACCTTTTTCAATGATACAAAGAAATGTTAATTAATCTCTAATCATCGTTGGAAGGGCATAAATCTGATTCCAAACTATGCGCTTTTCAAAACTGAGGATGTAATTGGCCAAATTTTGTGAATCCTTCCTTTGAATTAAAAACTTCTCCTTTCTTATTTCTCAGCTCCTGAAGTCCTTGGACCCCAGAAGTATGATAAAAGCTGTGATATTTGGTCTCTTGGAGTTATCATGTATATCTTGTAAGTAGTCTTATTATTTTTTGTTTCATCGTAGCTGTCCCTTTAAGCCTGTCCCCTGTTTTTAGCCTATAAAGTGGTCAAAATTTCAAATACTTCCGATCAGTTTTGCTAGTGATTTTTTTTTTTTTTTTAAATTCTAGAATATCTACGGTGTATGCCTTTGGCCATAATTTGTGCATTGCATAATATTGTTTATTTTTTATTTATTCAAACAAACAAACGAGCAAACTGCTCGTATACAAAACAGATAATGAGAAACGGAAAAGATGACCAACTTAAACATAAAACAGAACAAAAACAGTAAATGGAACTAATAAAAGTCAAGAATATGGTATTTGGCATTTAACTAAAAATGAGGAAAAACATAAAAACTGCGGATGGAGGAGGACAAGGTTTTCGTGGGGGCTGATTCTGCTTTTTTGGTCGAGACAAGACGAGATAGCGGGAATTGAGGAGTCCTTCGGTGCAAGGGCGGATAAAACAGAAGGTATGCTTGTCCTCAACCATCCTGGTGTTTTCAAGCGGTTACTGTATCAGATCATGAAGCGTATGATCCAGAGACAAATAGAGACGGAGCACTAACTGGCTGCAGCAGAGGCACTCTGAATTCTCGCGGACTCAACAAAACAACAGTCAACGTCGCATGGTGTTGAATGGTGAGCACTCTCTTCTTCACTTCCTGCCCATCCCCCCCGTGTTTTCTGAATGTCACTGTTCAACACCATGGGACATCAAAAGGTGTTGACTGTTGTTTTACGTGTTATTTTGTTGAATCCCCGAAAACTCAGTGTGACTCAAATCTTCTCTATGTATTTTAGCGTAGTGCTCCGTTTCTATTTGTCTCTGGTATGATCGGGTTCAGTAATCATTGGCGATTGGATTTACGTTCTGATTATCACATGAGTAAGAATACCCAGTTTTTCTCATCAATACCTCACGCAATAACACTATGATATTATACGATTGTTTAGCTAGAGCATCTGTTTGTATCCGCCTTTTTACCGAAGAACTCCTCAATTGATCATTCCCATTTGTTTAAACGGTGTCACGTGACAATTTTGAAGTCGTTCGAGTCATCCATTTCAGACCAAACGACTCCTTGTGCCTTGAATGACTCGGAATCTGTCACATGACGTTGTTTAAACCAGGGATTGGTCGATTCTTGTCTCGTCTTGTCCGAAAAAGCAGAATCAGTACCCAGGACCTCATCAATCCAACCAAGACGGGAAAAAAATGTAGGGTAGAATGTGAAGCTGGAATGACCAAGATAGCAAAATCTGGAGCCTCCGACCATCACAGGCTTTTAATTTGGACCAGACTGACCAGATCAGTAGAAGAGAGGCGATCATGAAGAATTTTAAAAACAAACAAAACATCATAATACCTGTACAGAGATTTTACAAAGTAACATTAAATTTAACAGAAACTGAAGAAAAATCATGATCATAGAAAGGCATAGGACACCCTTTCTCAAAAGACAAGAATCTAAAAAACTGTCGCTGAACCGCCTCTAAAATGAAAATATATTCAAGGCGGAAAAGGGACCAAATAATAGAGGCATAAGTTAAAGTAGGCAAAATAATAGTTTTATAACTACATATTATAATAATAATGACAGTAACAATAGTTTTATTTCATCATAAGAAACTGAACATAAGGAAAAAGGAATAGAAAAACAATGAAACTTATGGGGACTGTTGTAATTATTTTTTTTCTGTAAATCACAGGTTACTTAAGCTCTAACTAAACTGGTCCCATAAAGATTTATTAATTTTTTAATTGGAATATGTTATTTAATAAACTTTAAATAGAATAAACCTAGCTAACACATTTTAAAATTATTAAATTACACAGATAATTAAAGATTTACTTTATTATTTACACAGTTTGCCCGAAAAGAAAAAATCTTGCAGCGGGCACACCCAAAAAAAAATAAAAAAAAAATAGCTAACTAACAAAGTAAGATAAAAGATATTAGAAAAACAAATTAGACGTAAATAAATGCAAGAAATTAATAAATATATAAATAGATAGATAAATAAAATAAATAAAGAGAAAAAATAATAGGAAAAAAAAGGAAGAAAATTGAAACGATGCGATAAAAAGTTGTATGAATGGTTGAAATATGGGTATATTTTGTGAAATTTAAACATTTGTTCTTGTTGGGGAATAGGTTATGTGGTTTCCCACCATTTTACAGTAATCATGGCCAAGCGATATCTCCTGGTATGAAGCGGAGAATACGAACAGGGCAGTTTGACTTTCCTGACCCGGAATGGAGCAAAGTGTCAGAAGAAGCAAAGAATTTGATTCAAAGCATGCTGTGCGTAGAACCTGCAAATCGTCCGGAAATACATCAAGTCATGAGAAATAAGTGGATTGCTGTAAGTATTCTCCAAGTGTCCCTTCCTTGTTTTTCAGAAACATTATTGAAAATCTTAAAATATTTGGCTATTTTTTTACAAGGAAAAAATACAATGGGACAGGCCTACAGAATCTTCCACAACCTCTGTATTCTTCTGCAATTCCAAAATTTTTTTGCCGCACAAACTCTGTTTTGCCACACTCTTTGCAAGAAGGTTGCCACAAAACTTTAAATTTTTGCCACAATTTTCCACAAAATTTTTAATTTTTGCCACAATTTTCCACAAAATTTCCTATTTTGCCACACCGATCATGCGATGCGAGATTGCCGGATAGGGAATATTCTGCAGGTCTGCAATGGGAGTGTTCCAGAATTCTCCAGACTGATAACCCGGTGGAATGCATCAGGAGCTCCCAATAATGTTTTTGATAAACTCGATTGAGTTTTGATGAAGTTCATTGGTCCTCCGATTAATTCCCAAACGATCATAGGCGCAGTATATTCATGCTAAAAATGTCTGTTTACTTTTTAATAATCTCCAAAACACCCGTATGAACACATAGAAATACATTGTTTTTTTCTTTGAGGTTAGTTTTCTTCAGCTTTATTGGAGGTCTTACTTCGATAAAGCAGGAGTATACCGGTAAAGGGTTTTGATGAATTTCATCGGGAATCAAAAACGCTCCGATAAACTGCGCTGGTAAATCAGAAACAAAATTGGAGACTAAAAGAACGACTTGGAGCTTCTTCGGAGAATTCTAGAACTCCCCCCCCCCCCCAATCTTAATTTTACGTGATGGACAGTATCCACTCGAACAACATATGTTCCATGTTTCATTCAAGAAAATCTCATTTTCAGAACAGAATCTGGCAAATTCATTAGGCAGTTTTTAATCATGTAATGGTATTATATCATTATATAATAGAGGCTCCTGAGAGTTATTGTAAAATTAGCAGATTTTTCCGGTGAAAATCAAATCACAGAAATTTGTATGTTTATGTTGAGAAATTCTTCTTGTAATATTATTAGAATCTTGAATGATTTCTCAGCGCACAAACTCAAAGCTGTACTAAAGCTCAAATTCCATGCAGGAAACGAAATTCAAAATTCTGCTTTAAAATTGTAATTTATCCAGAACTTTTCAAAATTCAGAGATTTGTTTTTTTTTGTTTTTTGTTTTTTGTTTTTTTTTTTTGTTTTTTTTTTTTTAACAGAAATCAATAGAAATGAGAAAGATTGAATTAATTTTGTACTTTAAGCACGAATACTAAATCAGAAGTTGTACAAATAAAAATAAAAGATATCATATTGTTAGAGTTTGTTTTAAAAGTGTACCTTGACCATAATCTTGGGTGTATTTTCAATTTTCATTCCTTCAAATCAAAACGAAAGTTGCCTCCGATTTAAATTTTCTGATTTTTAAGTGTTTCTCAACTAGAAGCCAATGCATCGATTCATTTTCATCTGAGAAAGTAAGACTCGAAATTTCGAAGTCAAACATCAAATATTCAAGTATACAACTCTTTAATGCGCTGCGAGGAGAATTAAAGGGTTTGTTCAGGGAGAGCGAATTCTATCTTTTCATTTCTAAATTAAAGCAATACCTCCTAAAGAATCCCTACTACTCTCTACAACAATTTCTAAACTGATTCATAAGAATATCTATTTATTTGTTCTTCATAAAATTGTAATTTGACTTGTACCATGGTCTCTTAATTGGGACCTCAATGTATTCATAAATAAATTATTATTATTATTATTATGTTCACTTAGTAACATGAAAAATAATGTTGAAATATTCAAAAAATTATTGGTCTAGGTGCACCTGCACTTCTGACAGGAACCTTTACCATTGGCTGATTTCTAAATCTGTGCCGAAAGTATCTTTGAAAAAAAATTCAGTTTTCTATCAATAATTCTATATTTGTGGACTGGTTTCGTTTCTGAAGCAAACAATTAATTCTCATTCACATTTTTTCATCCTTTTTTAGCAATACGCAGAAGTTCCACAAACACCTTTGTACACCGGAAAGATGTTAAAAGAGGGCGAGGACATTTGGCCGGAAGTGCAAGAAGAAATGACTCGGTCCCTCGCAACGATGCGAGTCGACTACGATCAAATACAAATCAAATCTCTGACGGCGTCAAACAATTCTCTGCTCAACAAACGCCGCAAAAAACTTGGCGAAACGATCAACGAAAGTTCCACCGAAGCGTAGTATTTTTTTTTGACTGTCCTATCTTACAAGGTTCTCGACTTACTTCCCATGTTTGTTCACAATTCGCAATCAGTCATAGTCAAACCAATTTTTTTTGCAATCCATTGCAATTAGGTAATCGATTTTGGAAGTGATTGATTTCACTTCGCCTCTCAAAATTCTATGTTTCTATCTCCATTGTTGTGAACTTTAGCTTCAAGTTTTAGCTTTGAAGCTTCTGTCAAATGATTCAAAAGGAACAATGTTTTTGCTCTATTTATTTTCAAAATTCGCTCCAAAGCTTTTGGAAAATTTGATTGGGCATACTGTTGTTTTTCCCTCATTCCCCAAAGAAATAGACGCTCAAAATTGATGTAGCCAAAAAAAAAAAACACAGCTTAAAAGATAAACTCTGTCTCTAAAGCTCTAAAGATAAACTTATTCTTGAGAGCCAAAGGGTCTCCCAAGTCTAATTTTTTTAAAATCTAGTTCTAATCCATCTTGGCCAGTTCAGTCCAGGGCCCTAATTTTGTTTGGTCCTGATGGGACTTAGTCAAGCGTAATATTAGCAGACCTAACCTCACTTTTAATTAACGTAAAGCATCGGAGGCTTTGGCTTTTGCTTGCGTTACTCAGGGCAGGTCTCGACTTGTCCTAATCCTAAACTCCTTCAAGATGGTGGTTGTTATCTATTGTTGTCCTCATTAAAAATAGATGTGCCGATTGTTTTTAGGATTCCTCGCAATTATACAAACACCAGTTGGTTTATTATCGGTGTATCTTGGTCACACGTGGCCCAAAATATTCAACTTGACCTCAATTCCATTCTGAAAAAAAGGACCGATTCAAGATGGCCTAAGTCTGGTTTTGGCTGATGATTGACAATTGGTGGGGAGTTTGTGCACACCACAAGTTATGTTAGTCCAAGTATTTTTGGGACCAAACAAAATTTGGACCCAGTTCAAGAAGGGGTTCTTTGTTTAAAAAATTGTGTTGCAATACCGAACGCACTTAAGGAATTGACCTTGGTGTAGTGGTTGTGGGTTTATTTAAGCTGTTTCTGCGGTAGCCAAATATTACTGTAATAGACCGAAGCCGAAAGACCAAATTCCAAGTTCTACATCCAAGAAGGACTTTTTGATAGAACTTCTTCTGGTGCAAGGAAGATTTTGAACCTACACTAATTTTGAAGTCCCGAAAATCCGATTCACAAATACAACTTCTTGACTTTAAAATTGAATGAGTTTCAAAGTTCCATAATCTTATGAAGCTACTTCTTGATCAATGAACCTTCATTTTCACCAGGCAAGTTTCGTTAAACAAGTGCAAAGAGTAAAAAAAAACCGAAGTCATTTAAGCTTTTATTTCAGTATGTTTAAAATCTAATTGGATACCTTTACTTTACTATATGTTGCTGAACATAACGTGTGTTTGTAAAAATTTGTATTCTCAAGGAGGAAGTGAAGTCGATGTTTTCACCACCGGTGTTGTTAGATTTTCATGGCACACCTTAAACTTTTATTCAATTTTTTTTGGTTATTTATTCCTTAATTTTTTTTTACTCAAATAGTCAAGTAGACAAAAAACTTGACTTTCAACTTGTCAAACTTTAGTTTTTAAGTTAGATTTGACTAAAAAGTCTCATCTCCAACAACAGGGGGTGCAAAAAGTGCCCAATCATGCAATCTGTAGAGTACGTGAGGAAATCATTTAGGGAGATAAGAAAAATCAAAAGATACGTAATCACTCAAAAGATCTCAGCACACGCTCAAATGAGTTTGATCAAACTTGACTCCTCCAAAATTCAAACTTAAACTTGACCGAAACACCTAAAAAACAGGTTGAATTGGTTTTATCGACTGAAATTGGTGAGCAAATTATACACCATCCATCGTCGAATAACTTTTCAGTTGTTTCACTGATGGATCATCATCTGAACATGCAGCAGATGGCTCACCTGCTGTTTGTGGTAGCTTTCGGCTCATCGATTGCTTGTTTGATCTAACCCATTTGAGCGTGTATGAAGGCCTGAAATTTTGAGGTGTTGACAAAATTTTGTGGACAAAATAAAGGTCTGGGCTACTTAATTGCGTGAACCTTCAGGCATTTTGGAACATTTTGCATCCCTGTCTGACCTTGTCTTCTGGGTCTCTTTCCTTTTCAAAGTCAATTAATTTCTGTGTTGACAGAGCTTGTATTTAGAAGTTTCGGAAGTGGATTGAGTCCTTGAATATTGTACTTTTGGAAATTATTCTGGGTGCAATCCAGGAATGTCTCTTTAGCCCAAGATTCCTCCAGTCAGGACTTATCCTTTTTAAAAAACGTTATTGATGCAATGAAGATGATAAACCCTGATCCTGACTTGAGATATCCTGAGTTCAAGAAATGTCTCTGAATTAGGCTCTTGCTGACTTGTGTTGAATGCAATTGAATAGTTAATTCTTGTTTAAAAAATAGCGGAAATGACAAAGAGTGTACTAAAAAATTATGAAATGTACTCACAAACTCAAAAAATGACTTAGAAGTTTAAGGTATGATGGCACAGCTACGCTGGTACCATAGGAGATTCCTATCTAATTTGAGGCTTTCCTCTGTGTGTTTCTATAGACGGAGAGACAAATTAGATCGGAATCTTCTGTGATATCTGCATAGCTCTGCCATCTTTGCTCTTTAATGGCAGAGCTACACAGGTGTCATGAGAAATTCTTGTCTAGGCCTGTGCGATGTCCAATTTTGTGCATCGAAGTTCGATGTCCAAAAAACATCAACAATTTATCGATGTATCAAAACCAATTTTAACATGTCAAAAATGAGAAATCACCAAAAATCACGATACTTTATTGTGCTTTTGAGATGGTTAAAGAGGAAAATATGATGCTTAGGTCCGTTTTTAGTCAAAATATCGATTAATAACGAATTTTGATGCATTGATTGACATCTACATTTGCATCGAACTCATTCGATGGCAGGAAAACATTGAAACTTCGATCAATGCATGGAACATCGCACTGGCCTATTCCTGTCTAATTTGTCGTTCTCTGCATAGAAACACACAGACCTTAAATTAGATAAAAATCTCCCGTGGCACCTGCTTTGCTCTGCCATTATGCCTTAAATTTTAAAGTCATTTTGTGAGTCTGTGAGTGAATTTCATAATTTTTGTAATGTACTCATCCTAATGTTCGCTGGTTTCTACTCAAGAATTAACTATTCATTTGCCTGTAGCAATAGCTAGCAAGAGCCTCATTTTTCATTATTGTTGGTTAGGATATTAGACCAACCAGATCCTGTTGCTATAATTTGTGTAAAGATTGAAACAAGTGGCAAAATATTAATTGACTCCCAAGTTCCACTTCTTTAACAAGCTCTATCTATTTTGACTCTCACTTTTACTTAGTCTGTTCGTAAATAAAAATTATCTTGTTCAGGTGTAGAGACTGCAGTCTACTTATATCGTAATGTATTTTATCAAAGATTTTTGAAATAATATTCCTTTAGACAACATTTGAGGGGTCACTTGGATTTGAGATCAAGCAACATTTCTGGTAAAAAAGTCGAGGAGCAACGTGAATTTAGATTTACGACACTGAACTTTGCTCTTTGTAGTGCCATATTAAAACTTTTTGTCATCTTTCCTCAGTAGTAGAGTCGTTTGTTCCTTAATAATAGGATGCTGTTTTGGTGATTCAACCTGTCAATGGTGCTGCTTTAAAAATTTTGAATTTGGAACCTTGCGCTCAGAATGGGGCTATCGCACACTTCTGCTATTAGCGATTCAATAGTCAATTCTGGTGTAAAAACCTCCAAAAATAATGATGATAGCACTAAAAGCTTCCATAATCCACTCCTAAACTCAAAGAACGCTTTTATATGCATGAGCGTAATGGTGGCATAGGGCAGTAATAACAGGAGATTCCTTTCTTAATTTCGTCACTCTCTCTATGCTGACAAGGATGTTTTACAGAGTAATTAGTCATCAGAGTAGTGATCCACACTCGACGAATGGTACTGTGACACCCAGTGACAACGGTGTCAAATGAAAGTCGTCACTTTTTGGTCATTTTTTGACTGAGTTACAGTATTGTTACATGGGAATCTCCCATTCTTACTGCCCTAAGCCACCATTATGCTCGCGCAAATAAAAGCGTTTTTTTGAGTTAAGGAGTGGATTTCGGAAGTTTTTAGTGCTGCCATCGTTTTTTTTGGAGGTTTTTACTCTTGAATCGACTATTAAATCGCTTAACGCAAAAGTGTGCAACAGCCCCATAAAACAATAAAATTTGAACTCGTTAACCCTTGTGACCCTTTGAGTCTGTTTAGCTTTATCTTTATTACTTTATTGTAGCTTTTAGAACTATATAACTGCCAAACTTCAGGTATGATTGGCCATTTTTATCCTCTCAGTTGGTTTGAAAAAACAAAAAAAATTCCTATGTTTTCCCTCTCTTTTAGTAAGTGCAATAGTCGAACAAAGTAATAGTGTAAAAAATATGTATTTTTATACTTGTGTCTAGCACTTTTTATATTTTTGCAATCATTTTTACAAATATTTATTTTTTGTTACTAAAAAACTTCAATTGGGTACCTAATTTTTTTAATTGTAGGTAGATGTTTCAAAAAATCTTTGTAAAACTGAACAGGATTGTTCATGGGGAATTAGGAGCACTAAAAAAACCAGAGTCCTTATATGTAGAGGGATAAGGTAGGTGAAATCATAGGCGCCGCCGTTGGATGCGTTTTAGCTCATTTGTTTACATTCTGAGAGTCATTGTTGTGTTTTGATCCAATGCAAAGATTACAGTGCTGGATAGTTTCTAACTGTGTAATTTTTCACTGCCTTTGCTGATCGACATCTATTTACACTTTAAAAGATCATTTCGGACATCATAGAGTTCCTTGAGGTGCATCATGATTAAAATTAACAGGTTCATCGAAAATTAACTCTTTTATTCATAAAACACTGTCGGACCTTTGTTGAGAATGTAAACAAACAAGCTGCTTTAGTAAACAAATGAGCACAAACGTATTCAATAGCGCGCCTGTAAAGCCTGAAACCCGTTGACCAATTAAAGGTTGACCAGAGATCGTTTCAGAAGTGTAGGCGGACCAAAACCATAATCTTTGGCGAATTTTCAACTTTTATTCCTTCAAATCAATACCGAATTTGCCCCTGACTTTATTCTTTTGTGTTTAAAGTTTTCCTCATTGAAAAGTGAACCCTCAATTTAATTTTTATTAATTTTCATCGAGTAATAGCAGAAATAATGTCGACAAATTCCAAAGATTATCGCTCTAGGTCCGCCTACACTTCTGAAACGAGCTCTACCCTCTTGTCTTTACTTTCTACATTGTAGGGACTCTATCAAAAACTAAGAGTGGCGCAGGAAAGAATTTTACTTACACAAGCAGTATTCAATACAGAATATCTTTCACTCATTAGATTTTCTGGTGATTTTTTTTTTTTTTTTTTAAAACTTAATGTAAGCTTTGCAACTCGTGTTCTTGCGGAATGAAGTGCCTTCAATTATTATTTTAGATATTTTCTCTTTTAACTGTAAGCAGTATTTAATCAACAGTATTAGAGCTGAAATCAATACATCTGTAATACTCAGATGCCCATCCGAAAAGAATTTCGGTTAATGTCCCAATTTGCTGCGCTGCTTCCCCCAATTTTTTTTATTAAAAAAAATTCAGTCAGTTAAAGGTATAAATGAAACAAAAAATTACAGTAGACATTTATGGCCAGGACTTGATGTCTGTTGACTATTTGTGCATAAACAAAAGACAATGGACATTTGGTCCGCAGACTTTCTTAAAGTGGAAAAGACTGGAAACCTCGAAAAGCATATAAAATCGTTTTTGGGTAAAAAATAAAAATTTTATTGATGTTGAAATCACTGATAGGGTTTCCCCTGGTTTTAGCTCAAAAATTGATGGATAGAAGTGTTTTTTATTTTACTTTTTATCGATTTTACTGTAACTGACAAGAAGATTACCCGACAGCTTTTGTTAACTTTAGATGGATGTTCTCATAATGCTGGATTTTGTTTTTGTTTTTTTTTTTTTAAACGATGAACAGCTGTTTCTGTGCAAGCTTTTTTTTTTTTTTTTTTTTTTTTTTCTTCGTCATCACTATTCTTACTTTTTACTTTACAGAGTTAAAAATCAATGTTCTCAACCGAATGAGAATGTTTTATTATTTTACTTCTCAACCGAGGAGCATGAAGTACCTTTTCACATGCCACATCACAAATCGTCGTCCATCTGAAAATTTGACAAATTGACTTTTTCATCAATACCTATGTAAAAAACAGTGCTCTTTTGATCTAAAAATGCCTTTAAAATTACGGTGGAAATTCGTTTGGGCTTAAGTCCTTAAAGCCCAGGAATCAGTCAATTTTGTTTTCGCTCTCCTAAAAAGTTGCAAAAATCGACTTTCGCCTGTACGTCTTATAGACAATGCAATAATAGGCTATTGCAAACCCCGCAGACAATTATAATATAATTGGGAAGAAGTTGATTGATTAAAAATATCAACACTTGTATTCCAGAAAGTATCGGCTGACTTTGATAAGACTTCGTATTATGTCTTTCAACAACTCCCATCGTTCATAAAATGAGTGTAAAGAAACTTTGATCCGACGGCGGAACTCACTCACAGGCTTCGAGAGGATTGTCTGCAAATTAAAGCCATTCCTGGAGAAAGGGCCTGTAACACAACAGGTGTGCTCTTCCTGCAAAATTAGCACTGCGATTGAATGGAGACTTATGTCCAAAGAGCGCACCTCTTGTTTTATAGACTAAGAACTAGATTGAATGCATTGCTGTTTTCAGTGGTGGCCATCACCCAAACTCTATCTTCTTGTCAGTGGCTTTTACTTATTTTTCATTTTGGTTTTGTCTGTGTCCTATCATCACGTGTTGCATTATCATTGTTTTCCCTATATTAAATGATTATTTGTATCAATCTGACTCATGCTGTAAAAGCCTGAAAATATCACATGGATTTTTGTGATTTGTAATTTATTCTCAAGAAACATATTTCAACTTAATTTCTGAATTTCTGTTTTTTTTATTTTTGTTCACTGTGCACATGTTTTGCACGATTATGGTTCCTCACTCCAATGGTGTTCCTCAGAAATTTTTGAGAGGGTTCCGGGGTCTGAGCATTATCGTGGGGGGGGGGGGGGTCGAAGGTCCAAATTTGGTTAAATTTTTCTAAAAACGCAAAAACTTACCATTTTTTAGGGCTTAGTTTGGTGCCAAGAGGGGAGGGGGGGGGGGGTCAAATAAAATCTACTTCCACCTGCCACCTTAAGATAGCACTTACTCCTTTTGAAGTATATCCCTTTTCTCTTTGATTTTGCTTATTTTTTCTAAAACTTTTTCTCCAGCAACCTTTCCTGCAAAATGTGTCAAGTAAATATTTTCTCATGTCTCTTTTTAATTAATTTGCCCGACTCATGGGCGTATCCAGCAATTTGGCAACCATGAATTCTTCCCATTTGAACGTATGAGAAACAATCGATTCTAGAGTGGGCCGTGGCCCTTTTACCAATTGATTGCTTTTCATACATTCAAATGGGAAGAATCCACAGTTGCTAGATTGCTGGATACGCCTTTGTTTTCCATATTTCCTTACGTGTGCACTGGTGATTTAGAATTGAGTTTGCGACTCTCGAGCTTTGAAATTCATTTGATCTTATTCTTAGTCTTTCAACGTAGCTGATACCATGAGTACTCAAGTACTGTTTAACCGTAGGGTCGCTGAAAATTCAAGATCTACTTATTTTTATTGTTATTAAAAATCCAGCTCAATTTTTCCGATTTCCAAGTGGCAATAGGAAAATCGAATATCCTGAGACTTTAACTTTTCCATATTATCTTAGGGAATTCTAAGCATATCCTGACAAGACCCGTAAAAGTCGGCTTTTATGAGGATATTCTCAACATTTCTGACATGACCTAACGACGCCAGATTTTGTCCAATGATTTTCAGGAGATTCAGTGATATCTGGGTTACTGGATAATCGGTACCGTAAAACGGGGTAACTTTGAACACTGGGGTAACATTGAACAAAACGCAGGAAAAAGATTAAAATTACTGCAGCGCACTCTGTAGTGTTTATTTTGAACTTCTGAAAATGGAATTCCATCAAGTATCTCCTAGAGAGCGATCTCTAGCAGCTGTGGGTGATTTGTGAAGTTAGCCTTGGGTCAGTGGACCAAAACATCAACATACCAATTTAACCTGAAATTGCCACACGCGGGAACTCTTGCTCGTGGAGAGATAAGTTATTGATCAAATTTGTTCAAACTTCTTGAAATTGACTTGAAATACCCTCATGACACCTATCTGTATGACATCCTTAAATTAAAGTTATTCTTACTATTTTATAAAATTACTAAACAGGAAAATGTCATTTTTTGATCCAAAACCTGGGTAACATTGAACGTTCAAATTTAGTGTTTAAGTTACCAGAGTTTTCAATTTTTTTTTACCAAATTTGATGTTATGTATACCCAGGTATAAGCAAAGTACCTACGCACTGATCCTACCTACCTACTTTTAACTTTATGTCTAAATGTCTTAAGCTAACCCCCATTCTAAGTTTTTCCCACTCCAAAAACTACCAGATTTTTCCGCTCCTTATTTTTCTAACTATTTTCTTGTGTTACACCATTGTAATGTTTGAATTTGAAATTTTTTTTTTCACAATTTTGTTTTGCATGCTTTCTTTAAAAGTCTAAGAGTGTTCAATGTTACCCAGGAGTTTCTATACTTTGTACATAAAAAAAAATATAAATAGTGTTCAAAGTTGCCCCTATAGAGGGGGTAACATTGAACACTCACTTTCTTTTAAAAAAAAGGGGGGCTGGGGTACCTACCCCAAAAGTGATACATAAGCCTTCTTCTGCTAAATAGAGCCCCTAATTTGGCGAAAACCGATTTCAATTTCGTACAATGGGCTCAAAAGTAGAAGCTTTGAAAGTCAAAAAGTGTTCAAAGTTACCCCGTTTTACGGTAGTCGTCGCAACTTTTGGATGGTAATTCAATGAAGTCTTCACGAAATGATCTTTAGGGTTATTTCGATTAGATCTAATTCTTCTGCAACTAATATGATGATTGACTCATAAAAAATCAGCCCTGATCAGCCGTAAAATCACCCTCCGAAAAAACGACGATTACGATTTGTGTAACCGATTACCACCTCCACTTACCCACCTCTGATTCGGGCCATCCATTTTGGACTCAGGAATTATCAAAAATGTTTTGATCTGAAGAAGTCTCGATAGATAAATACTACCTGAAAGAGCTGGCCATAATATTTCAGCCGCAGGGAAGCAATTAAATAGAATAAACAGAGTCTGTCGGAAGAAATAAACAATCCTGTATTTTTCTTTACCGCAGATTTGCACCTCATAGCAACGAGACCCTCCTCCTCCTCAACTCAACAACCCCCCCCCCCCCCTCCCGCCAATCCGCTCTCTGTTAAATTAACCCAATAATTCGACAGCACAGCGCGGCGTTCTTTTATAGCTTTATTTTTTTCAGAGAGCCTCACACACACCAACAACTCTCAGACGGATAGATGCGTGCGTGGACGGTGCGCCTCCCCCCCTCTCTCTCTCTCCAACCCCTACCCCCTTCCCCCACCACCCGCACAACACGAATTTTCAAACAGTAGAGCGCGAACTCTTCAGTCGTAATCGGCGTGTGGTCTGTGCGTGGCGGTTTCTCCGTACACAATCTTCTCTTTTATTATTTTATTCTTTATTTTTTAATAATATTATTATACTGATTTTGTTACAAGTTTTCACGTTTTTTTTTTTTTTTTTTTTAGATACACTCTATTTCTTATCGACATAGTAGTTTTTTTTTGCGGTGTTGTTATTGTTGTTGTTGTTTACCTATTTTGCCTTTTCACAATGATTTCCGTCGAGCAGCAAAGTCCGCCGACCCCTCCAACCCCACCTCAAAACGAAAGCTTCGCGGAAAGGCGGAGAGGAAGTGTCGGCTCGTACGTCCCGAAAAGGGTAAGTGCTTCAAAGGGAATTCCCTCTCTCGTAATTCAATTTTAACTCTCACTGCGTCTCATTTTTATTGCATCATCTATATTTTTCTGTGTCTCAGCCCCTTTGTTTTCAGGGACCAAAAAATGTTACGTCCTCACAATGTCGCACGCAGATGATCGGTGAGCACTTACGGGGGTATAAATATAATATTGGTATAAACCACACGCAATCATACCTACTTAAGTTCTTACGCATCATTCAACGTCTTTCGGAGGACCGTCAAGCCGTAACATAATTTGGTCCTTGGTAGGTACTCTAATTCGGTTTTTTTTTTTTATGTTCGCCACTTAGAAACTGCGTCATCAATTATGTGAATGACTCTTTTATAAAATTTCATCTTTCTAAATTTTTCGTTTTCCGCCGAATGTAAACACACTACATATATGATCACTTTCAAATCCTCACGATTTTTACTTTATTAATTTGTTTCCTCTTTGGATTTTTGTTAGAATTTAAATTTCCGATGAATTAATCAACACGGTGAGCATGGGCGTAGCAAGGAAATTTTTCAAGGTGGAGGGTGCTAGTGGTGCTAGGTTTGGAAACCTCACTGGGTGGTCTGGTGGGGACACCCCCAGCTTGGGGGTAGGGGTTGTGGTCGCCCGGAAAATGTTGAAAAAGCCGCTCTCAGACATGATTTTAGGATAAGTTCACTAATTAGATATTTTATTATTAATTTATGCATAAGTTCATGCTCATTTGTCGTGGGGGAAAAAAAAAAAAACACCTCAAATTGCCTCAGCAGCGTTTTTTATTTCGTTATTCCTTTTACAAATATTGCTAAAAAAAAATAATAAATCAACATCGAATTTGCTGGGGGTGGCCAGCCCCCCCCCCCCCCCCCCCCCAGCTGGTCCCATTGTAGTCACGCCCACTATGAGTGAATAAAAATTTCGAAATACTCGATGAAATCGAATTCCTTGACTGTATAAGTTGATTATTGATGGGAAAGTATCGTTTGTCATCGTCCGTTAGTCGATTAAATGTGTTATTGATGTTACGCGCCAAGGATCAACATAAATCCAATTAATTATTAATGATTAAAAGGACTGGCACTGACCAGTGGCCATGTGGGACATGTTCCCGATGTACTTTTGATTTTCTTAGGTATCTCAAATTAAAGCTGATATGTGATGCAAAGTAAAATCCCTCACGGCACCGCAACTCAATCGTATGATATACATCAGTTTCGGAGATATTTGCGGTTGAAGAGCAGTCAAAAGGGGCCTCAGTTCAAGAGCCCAATTGCTTACCAACATTGAGGAATAACATCAACACTGTCAGTCTATCTACTTCAGGGGGGTGATCACGGAGGATCGGATCGTTTTGGTATCGTTATCGTTTACATATAACCTTATGGGTGGCTCAACTGATCGAATCGTTTAGAGCCCTTCTAAACGATTGAAACAGACGAAAGGAAGCGATGAGTCGGGGGCTGTCGTAATCTCAATCGTTTGAAGTAGGAAGAGGTGAGGAGGGGATCACCTGCGCGATCGAGTTGCGCAGCAAGCCCATTTGATTTAATGCAAACGATAACGATAACGATACCCAAAACGATCCAATCCTCCGTGATCACCTCCCCGGAATATGCATGAACGAGGATCGAGAGGCAGGGTTCTAAACAAAAATAAATAAAGGTAATCGAAGACCGATCACACGGGGGGGGGGGGGGGGGGGTTAGTTCCGTGCGGAATGCGTGTGCGTACGAACGTGTGACAAATCAGAGGCGGTGTGAGATTGGAGATATCAACGAACAAAAATTGCAATGAGTGGTGAAAGAGGGGGGGGGGGGGGTTCCGAAGGCAGGGAAACGGACGTCGGATGTACAATGATTTGTGAGTGGACCTACTTTCCTTGATCGATGCTGGTCGACTATCGCGCTCTGTGAGAGATCCTTTTTTACTGTGCTTCAACCTCTGAAACTTATACCACCTGACAGGTATGATTGAATTGGTACTGCGAGAATAAATTTTGCTCAAAATCACTCAACCTCTAGGTAATGGGGCTCTTGCAAACTATTGCTATAAGCAATTAAATAGTCAAATCTGATGGATCGACCAGCGGAAATCACGAAAATCACACGAAGAAAGTCTAAAATTCAGTAATAAACTCACGTAATTGCCATATCGGCAAGTTAGTAACGGCGGCTCAACGCAGGTATCATGGGAGATTCCTGTCTATTATGTTACTTATGTGAAAACACGGTGCCTCGGAAGAGCAGAGAAGACGTTTTGTGAGCCCTGCGCCTTGTCAGCGATTAAACGCCCACAAAAATGACAGGTCTGCTCGTAAGTCTGTTCTCCCATTTAAAATTACATTGACGGTGACGCGGAAGAGCAGACGAGATGTTTTGTGAGCCCAGCGCCTTGTCACCGATTAAAATCCCACCAAAATGACAGGTCTGCTCGTAAGTCTGTTCTCCCATTTAAAATTACATTGGCGGTGCCTCGGAATAGCAGAGATGGCGTTTTGTGAACTCTGCGCCTTGTCAGCGATTAAACACCCACCAAAAAGACAGGTTTGCTCGTAAGTCTGTTCTCCCATTTAAAATTACATTGGCGGTGCCCCGGAAGAGCAGAGGGGACGTTTTGTGAGCCCTGCGCCTGGTCACCGGTTAAAATCCCACCAAAATGACAGGTCTGATCGTTAGTCTGTTCTCCCATTTAAAATTACATTGGCGGTGCCCCGGAATAGCAGAGGGGACGTTTTGTGAGCCCTGCGCCTCGTCACCGATTAAAATCCCACCAAAATGACAGGTCTGCTCGTAAGTCTGTTCTCCCATTTAAAATTACATTGACGGTGCCTCGGAAGAGCAGAGGGGACGTTTTGTGAGCCCTGTGCCTTGTCACCGATTGAAATCCCACCAAAATGACAGGTCTGCTCGTAAGTCTGTTCTCCCATTTAAAATTACATTGACGGTGCCTCGGAAGAGCAGAGGGGACGTTTTGTGAGCCCTGTGCCTTGTCACCAATTAAAATCCCACCAAAATGACAGGTCTGCTCGTAAGTCTGTTCTCCTATTTAAAATTACATTGGCGGTGCCTCGGAATAGCAGAGGGAGCGTTTTGTGAGCCCTGCGCGTTTCCACCGATTAAAATCCCACCGAAAAGAGAGGTCTGCTCATAAGTCTGTTCTCCCATTTAAAATTACATTGGCGGTGCCTCGGAATAGCAGAGGGGACGATTTGAGAGCCCTGCGCCTTGTCACCGGTTAAAATCCCATCAAAATGACAGGTCTGATCGTTAGTCTGTTCTCCCATCTAAAATTACATTGGCGGTGCCTCGGAAGAGTAGAGGGGACGTTTTGTGAGCCCTGCGCCTTGTCACCGATTAAACACCCACCAAAAAGACAGGTTTGCTCGTAAGTCTGTTCTCCCATTTAAAATTACATTGGCGGTGCCCCGGAAGAGCAGAGGGGACGTTTTGTGAGCCCTGCGCCTGGTCACCGGTTAAAATCCCACCAAAATGACAGGTCTGATCGTTAGTCTGTTCTCCCATTTAAAATTACATTGGCGGTGCCCCGGAATAGCAGAGGGGACGTTTTGTGAGCTCTGCGCCTTGTCACCGATTAAAATCCCACCTCAATGACAGGTCTGCTCGTAAGTCTGTTCTCCCATTTAAAATTACATTGACGGTGCCTTGGAAGAGCAGAGGGGACGTTTTGTGAGCCCTGTGCCTTGTCACCGATTAAAATCCCACCAAAATGACAGGTCTGCTCGTAAGTCTGTTCTCCCATTTAAAATTACATTGGCGGTGCCTCGGAATAGCAGAGGGGGCGTTTTGTGAGCCCTGCGCGTTGCCACCGATTAAAATCCCACCGAAAAGAGAGGTCTGCTCATAAGTCTGTTCTCCCATTTAGAATTACATTGGCGGTGCCTCGGAATAGCAGAGGGGACGATTTGAGAGCCCTGCGCCTTGTCAGCGATTAAACGCCCACAAAAATGACAGGTCTGCTCGTAAGTCTGTTCTCCCATTTAAAATTACATTGACGGTGACGCGGAAGAGCAGACGAGATGTTTTGTGAGCCCAGCGCCTTGTCACCGATTAAAATCCCACCAAAATGACAGGTCTGCTCGTAAGTCTGTTCTCCCATTTAAAATTACATTGGCGGTGCCTCGGAATAGCAGAGATGGCGTTTTGTGAACTCTGCGCCTTGTCAGCGATTAAACACCCACCAAAAAGACAGGTTTGCTCGTAAGTCTGTTCTCCCATTTAAAATTACATTGGCGGTGCCCCGGAAGAGCAGAGGGGACGTTTTGTGAGCCCTGCGCCTGGTCCCCGGGTTAAAATCCCACCAAAATGACAGGTCTGATCGTTAGTCTGTTCTCCCATTTAAAATTACATTGGCGGTGCCCCGGAATAGCAGAGGGGACGTTTTGTGAGCCCTGCGCCTCGTCACCGATTAAAATCCCACCAAAATGACAGGTCTGCTCGTAAGTCTGTTCTCCCATTTAAAATTACATTGACGGTGCCTCGGAAGAGCAGAGGGGACGTTTTGTGAGCCCTGTGCCTTGTCACCGATTAAAATCCCACCAAAATGACAGGTCTGCTCGTAAGTCTGTTCTCCCATTTAAAATTACATTGACGGTGCCTCGGAAGAGCAGAGGGGACGTTTTGTGAGCCCTGTGCCTTGTCACCAATTAAAATCCCACCAAAATGACAGGTCTGCTCGTAAGTCTGTTCTCCCATTTAAAATTACATTGGCGGTGCCTCGGAATAGCAGAGGGAGCGTTTTGTGAGCCCTGCGCGTTTCCACCGATTAAAATCCCACCGAAAAGAGAGGTCTGCTCATAAGTCTGTTCTCCCATTTAAAATTACATTGGCGGTGCCTCGGAATAGCAGAGGGGACGATTTGAGAGCCCTGCGCCTTGTCACCGGTTAAAATCTCATCAAAATGACAGGTCTGATCGTTAGTCTGTTCTCCCATCTAAAATTACATTGGCGGTGCCTCGGAAGAGTAGAGGGGACGTTTTGTGAGCCCTGCGCCTTGTCACCGATTAAACACCCACCAAAAAGACAGGTTTGCTCGTAAGTCTGTTCTCCCATTTAAAATTACATTGGCGGTGCCCCGGAAGAGCAGAGGGGACGTTTTGTGAGCCCTGCGCCTGGTCACCGGTTAAAATCCCACCAAAATGACAGGTCTGATCGTTAGTCTGTTCTCCCATTTAAAATTACATTGGCGGTGCCCCGGAATAGCAGAGGGGACGTTTTGTGAGCTCTGCGCCTTGTCACCGATTAAAATCCCACCTCAATGACAGGTCTGCTCGTAAGTCTGTTCTCCCATTTAAAATTACATTGACGGTGCCTTGGAAGAGCAGAGGGGACGTTTTGTGAGCCCTGTGCCTTGTCACCGATTAAAATCCCACCAAAATGACAGGTCTGCTCGTAAGTCTGTTCTCCCATTTAAATTACATTGACGGTGCCTCGGAAGAGCAGAGGGGACGTTTTGTGAGCCCTGTGCCTTGTCACCGATTAAAATCCCACCAAAATGACAGGTCTGCTCGTAAGTCTGTTCTCCCATTTAAAATTACATTGACGGTGCCTCGGAAGAGCAGAGGGGACGTTTTGTGTGCCCTGTGCCTTGTCACCAATTAAAATCCCACCAAAATGACAGGTCTGCTCGTAAGTCTGTTCTCCCATTTAAAATTACATTGGCGGTGCCTCGGAATAGCAGAGGGAGCGTTTTGTGAGCCCTGCGCGTTTCCACCGATTAAAATCCCACCGAAAAGAGAGGTCTGCTCATAAGTCTGTTCTCCCATTTAAAATTACATTGGCGGTGCCTCGGAATAGCAGAGGGGACGATTTGAGAGCCCTGCGCCTTGTCACCGGTTAAAATCCCATCAAAATGACAGGTCTGATCGTTAGTCTGTTCTCCCATCTAAAATTACATTGGCGGTGCCTCGGAAGAGTAGAGGGGACGTTTTGTGAGCCCTGCGCCTTGTCACCGATTAAACACCCACCAAAAAGACAGGTTTGCTCGTAAGTCTGTTCTCCCATTTAAAATTACATTGGCGGTGCCCCGGAAGAGCAGAGGGGACGTTTTGTGAGCCCTGCGCCTGGTCACCGGTTAAAATCCCACCAAAATGACAGGTCTGATCGTTAGTCTGTTCTCCCATTTAAAATTACATTGGCGGTGCCCCGGAATAGCAGAGGGGACGTTTTGTGAGCTCTGCGCCTTGTCACCGATTAAAATCCCACCTCAATGACAGGTCTGCTCGTAAGTCTGTTCTCCCATTTAAAATTACATTGACGGTGCCTTGGAAGAGCAGAGGGGACGTTTTGTGAGCCCTGTGCCTTGTCACCGATTAAAATCCCACCAAAATGACAGGTCTGCTCGTAAGTCTGTTCTCCCATTTAAAATTACATTGACGGTGCCTCGGAAGAGCAGAGGGGACGTTTTGTGAGCCCTGTGCCTTGTCACCGATTAAAATCCCACCAAAATGACAGGTCTGCTCGTAAGTCTGTTCTCCCATTTAAAATTACATTGACGGTGCCTCGGAAGAGCAGAGGAGACGTTTTGTGAGCCCTGTGCCTTGTCACCAATTAAAATCCCACCAAAATGACAGGTCTGCTCGTAAGTCTGCTCTCCCATTTAAAATTACATTGGCGGTGCCTCGGAATAGCAGAGGGAGCGTTTTGTGAGCCCTGCGCGTTTCCACCGATTAAAATCCCACCGAAAAGAGAGGTCTGCTCATAAGTCTGTTCTCCCATTTAAAATTACATTGGCGGTGCCTCGGAATAGCAGAGGGGACGATTTGAGAGCCCTGCGCCTTGTCACCGGTTAAAATCCCATCAAAATGACAGGTCTGATCGTTAGTCTGTTCTCCCATCTAAAATTACATTGGCGGTGCCTCGGAAGAGTAGAGGGGACGTTTTGTGAGCCCTGCGCCTTGTCACCGATTAAACCCCACCAAAAAGACAGGTTTGCTCGTAAGTCTGTTCTCCCATTTAAAATTACATTGGCGGTGCCCCGGAAGAGCAGAGGGGACGTTTTGTGAGCCCTGCGCCTGGTCACCGGTTAAAATCCCACCAAAATGACAGGTCTGATCGTTAGTCTGTTCTCCCATTTAAAATTACATTGGCGGTGCCCCGGAATAGCAGAGGGGACGTTTTGTGAGCTCTGCGCCTTGTCACCGATTAAAATCCCACCTCAATGACAGGTCTGCTCGTAAGTCTGTTCTCCCATTTAAAATTACATTGACGGTGCCTTGGAAGAGCAGAGGGGACGTTTTGTGAGCCCTGTGCCTTGTCACCGATTAAAATCCCACCAAAATGACAGGTCTGCTCGTAAGTCTGTTCTCCCATTTAAAATTACATTGGCGGTGCCTCGGAATAGCAGAGGGGGCGTTTTGTGAGCCCTGCGCGTTGCCACCGATTAAAATCCCACCGAAAAGAGAGGTCTGCTCATAAGTCTGTTCTCCCATTTAGAATTACATTGGCGGTGCCTCGGAATAGCAGAGGGGACGATTTGAGAGCCCTGCGCCTTGTCACCGGTTTAAATCCCATCAAAATGACAGGTCTGATCGTTAGTCTGTTCTCCCATCTAAAATTACATTGGCGGTGCCTCGGAAGAGTAGAGGGGACGTTTTGTGAGCCCTGCGCCTTGTCACCGATTAAAATTTCACCAAAATGACAGGTCTGCTCGTAAGTCTGTTCTCCCATTTAAAATTACATTGGCGGTGCCTCGGAAGAGCAGAGGGACGATTTGAGAGCCCTGCGCCTTGTCAGCGATTAAAATTCCATCAAAATGACTGGCCAGCTCGTAAGTCTGTTCTCCTATTTAAAACATTATTTGCGGTGCCCATCAGGGGCGGATTTACGTCTCTTGACCTATTTAACCTTGAATTCGAGGCCCCCTACAGGCAGGGTGGGGTGTCCCGGAGACATATCCCCAAGATTGAGGGGTGAATAGACGGAGACCCTCTTTTAAAAATTTCATAAACACGGTGAACTCAGTTTTTAATTGTTGGCTCTGCTAAAGCGGTACTTGTCTATCCTATACCATCACTAATAGTATCAGTCCAGTGGCGTAAACTTGAGATATTTAGTAGATGTTTATTTCCGAGTAGATGCACTATCAGAAGTCTGGGGATCGTTCCTCGGAAAAATTTGGAAATACACGTTCTGTTATATTCGACGGTATCTTAAGCGAATTCTTAGTTTAACACTTGCACCAAACACACAGAAGTCAATATTGGATTTTACAAATAATTTCTTCGTTTCTCAGAATTGAGGGGATTTTTTTTTTTTTTTTTTTACATTCAACAAGATAAAGCTGATATTTTTCTGCATCGTGAAGGCACAGAATAATACAATCAGAACGGAAACTCTATCGGATTTTGAAGCAAATTCATTTCGCGTCCGCCATGTTGGGATATAGGATGTTTACATCTGGATGCGCGCGCGAAAAAAAAAAAAAATAGGACATGATTCGCGAAATTTTCATTCTGAAATGCCATTAGAATAAAAGTGAGGCCGGAAAATTAAGATTACTTTCCAGAATTTACAGAAATAAATTAGTTTCAACACACATGTTGGGATATAGGACCACAGCGTTGCCTATTGGTGCCGTTAAATTCCAAACTTGCTTCCATTGGCTCTTATGGGAGTTTCCGTTCTGATTGTATTATTCTGTGGTGAAGGTTGTTTAGGTTTATAGGTAATCTGTTCCACAGTATCAGTCTCGGTACTTTTGAAACACCCTTTGTATTGTAAAGGGGCCCCTTTACCGGTACCACCACCCACCACCCACTTGTTAAAAGGTGAAAACATTGACCACCTAATCAAATGAAAAGTCTACGGCTGATGAGAGCGTGGGCGGCCGGAGACGCCAAGAATCCATTACTGTGGAGAAGGCGGGGGTATGGATCGGAGGGGGAGGAGAGGAGATAAATGGGGGGGGCTGTGGGGGGAGGAGTCGAGTCGGGCTCACATTACTGTGCGTCAAGTGGCGACGCGCCGACGGACCAGCGACCAATATGACAAGGCAGGACAGGGCGCTCTGTTTACCTATCTAACTTTGCATTTTTATTGACTCTATACATATATACAATGTAGATAAGTACATAATAGTTCGGGAAAACACACCACCATCCACGCCACGCCACGGCCCCGGCCACACTATGGTCTGGGATCGAAACAAAAATGGCGAAAAATTAGTGATGAAAAGTCATCAAAAACTATCGTCTCCGACCTTTCACGCTAACGCCTACGGACGACCCACAGTAGATTGAAACACGGAATTTCTCGGACATGATTTTAACGAATACAAATCAAGATTTTGAAGAATAAATAACTGGATAAATTAAAAATGTGTAAAAACATTCAATTTTAAAGCTTAAAATGAGTCAAGAAACATGGTTTGTTCAAGAAAATATCAACACTAGAATGTTTTTTAAGCAAGAAAACCGAACGAAAAATTCATGTCCTGAAAAATCGAAATTCTGATACACTGTGCGATCGTGGCCGTGGCCCATGTTTTTCTTGCGTACCCGCCTGTTTCTTTTCAGCCCTTCATTGACGCTCTGAAGGTAAGTATCGATAATACGAGTCAAAAAGTGCCAAAACCTAAACAACGATTATTATCATGAGGCTAATTTTTTTAATCGGAACACGATGGATCACAATGGAACGAAACGAACCGCAACGGAATACTCCAGTTTTTTCCGGAAACAGCTTCAATTAATTATAATTCATGGAAAAATATTCATATATTAATTATCATTTTTTCGTGTAGAGAATAGAAATTGCGAATCGCCCAAGTTTTTGAGAGAAGAATCCGCGTTATTAAAGGTAGCTAACTGTTCGTACTTAAGGGATTTGTTTTTGCCTACTTCTCAAATTGAAGGCGAAATCCAGGATATTAACTTCATGCGGCTACCGAAGTAAATCAAATGTTCCAAAAGAGCGCTGATCTTGTCAACTTTGTCGTTTCTTCAACCTTTTCGAAGTCAATCTGATGGACTAAAAATCTTTGACCGCGTAAGATTTTTCTGTCAACATTTACCAAAAGTTCAGCTATGAAAAGCTTTAAGTTCAAAATTCCGGAACTCTGGTTATCGTAATGATTCTTTCCGTTTAATTGTACGGGGGCTGGGGTGTGATTTTCTCAGATTACCTAGTAATTAGATTAGCTGGGCTTTGATACCCAAAAGTCGCACATTCTAATTATATTTGGAATCCGTATAGGTATACATATCTCTCAAGGGGGGGGGGGGGGTATACAATATACATATCTCTCACCTGTCTAAAGTGAGATTCTGGCAGCCTGGCTCCAAAGATAGCGTTACCAGTTATCACTTATTGAGAAATCGACTTTAAAGCCTTATACTTTTTTTCTGAAAGCATTAATCAAAAGGGTCGAACCTACAAGAACTGCTTATTTTTTTACTCAATTTTTTAAGCCAAATTTCAACAATATTGGTCGTGGATTGACGGAGGAATCCATGCGCGCGAGATTCTGAAAAAATATTAGACCATGTAAGGGCGTTTTATCTTGCGTAACAAGACCCCCTTATTACATAGCCTAATATTTTATCAGAATCTCAGGGCTCGGATTTCTCCGTCAATCTAAGTCGACCAATATTGTTGAAATTTGGCTTAAAAAATTGAGTAAAAAAATAAGCAGCTCTTGTAGGTTCGACCCTTTTGAGCAACGCTTTCAGAAAAAAATAAAAGGCTGTTAAAGTCGATTTTATCAATAAGTGTCTAGCTAGGCTTTTTTGTGAGCCAGAATCTCACTTCAGACAGGCGAGGAATCAGCTTAAAATCCATGTCACCACAAGATAATTAACGATACACTTTCTGCCTTCGTGGTGCATGCCATTTTATCTGTCAAGGTCAAAGTGCACACCTACGCAGAGTGTGACTCAGAAATACAGAATCGACCGCCTTGCTTCAGAACACTGTTCCATCACTCGGGTGCCGGGTACCGCCCCTGAAGAACGTTGATTATTTTTGTTATTGTCCCGTCCTCAGACATCTGTCAAATTGTGCCGCGATCGATAGACATTAGGTCGCACTGAACAGAAGGCAAGGGAAACTGCATTGAATTCCCTGGAATTAATCATAAACATAGATTCGATTACGATAAAAATATATATCTCTTTTTTAACGAGCCCACAAAGCAGTGGATCTAAAATTCCGAAGCAATTTCTTAAACATCGATGCGAGAGGTGCAATCAAGCTTGTAAACTTAGGGTGCAATGAGGCTGTTGCTCACTTTTGTTACAGGCGATTTAAGGGTAGGTTCAGATGTATGTACCTCTATAAATAACGATGGTAGTATAACTCAAAACTCCTAAACTCAATAAATGCTTTTAAATTCATGATCGTAATGGCGGTGTTGGGCATTAATAATAGGAGATTCCCATTTTAATTTCGCCACTCTCTTTATTCTGGGAAAGACGATTCACAGAGTGACTAGGAATCAGAGAAGAGCTCCAAAATCGATCAATGGTATCGTGCCACCGGTGCATTGTGGGTCTAGGCAGGAACGTCATTTCAAGCTCGGCTTGGGGGGGGGGGGCAAAATATCTTATGACCTTTTTTTTTTTTTTTTTTTTTTTTTTGCTCATCATTATAATTTTCGGCTTGGAGGGGGCTAAAAAATCGGAAAACCCTTTTTTTTTTTTTTTTTTTTTTTTTTTTTTGCTCATCAACATAATTTTAGAGGCAAAGAGCCGTCTTTTGGGGGCAAAAATCGGATGAATTTTTTTCTTTGCTCATCAATATACTTCGTGCCAGTTTTTGAGCCCGACTTCAAATCCTTGGGGGGGGGGGGGGCAATTGCCCCCCCCCAGCCCCCCCTAAATGACGCCCATGGGTCTAGGATCGTCAAAAAGTGGCTAAAAATAAAAAATAAAAAATAAAAAAATCGCCTCAACTTATCATTCATAAACTTTCACAATACAACGTTGCCAAATTGCACGGTACGCCACTGGTGGATGTCGTAAGTATTTTGTGCTACCATCATCGTTAATATTGAGGTTTTTGCACTGGCGGCTCGTGGAGGTGAGGCGACGAAAATGAGAGGTGCACGCAGGATTTTTTTTGAAACGCTTTTCACCTAAACTTTTTTTGAAACTCTGTTTCATTCACACGTTTTGGACTATTGAAACGAAGAAAGGTGGAATAATAACCATTTTAACCTTATTAACCCATATTAAAGTTAAATTGTGATTGATGTCTAAACAGACCAAACAATGAAAATCCTTGCTTTTGATTTGACCTAAATTCTGATGAATGTAAAGCTCACATTGTGCTAGGTGGAAACAAAGAAATAAATTGGCAATTTTCGTCTGTAATTTTGAGGAAAATTTTGTTCAGAATAGCGTGAAATTCTGCTAATTGAACCTCAATTTGTCAAAATTATCCGGGATGGGCCCCCGGACACCCCGCTAACGGGGGGGGGGTCTCCAAACCCCCACGGAGAATCTCACATCTTGCCCCCCCCCCAAGTGCAAAAGTCTATGCAAAAGTCAAAATGCTTATTACAAAACAAAGTGTCTTCTGGCTCCTGCAATGCATCGTATAGACAATTCCAACTCCCATGAGTACGAACAGTTAACTACCTTCCCCCGTTCCCCGTAAAAACGGAAAAGTGGCGTTCTTTTAAACTAATGCGATCTTTAACCCATATATGCCCAACTTTATTTGAACATGTTGGGTGTTTTTTTTTTGTGTTTTTCTCAAAAACACCATCTTAGAGTTTAAACAAAATTAAATTTAAAAATTGTGAAATTTTCTGGTCCAGCTAAATTATAGGTGCTGAAAGATAACAACATTGATTTTTGAGTAAAATTGGCCTAAATTTATCGTAATTTGGTCCAAAAAAAAACATTTTTTGTGAGCCGTTGACGACCCAATGGGCATATATGGGTTAAAGAGTTAAATTACATGTAGAGAAAGTTTGCAAGAGACTTACTGTGCGGCGTCCATTTTTTTACTGCTGGTTATGGATGTGACGTTAGCTTTGCCCGCTCCTCGTGTAGCGTGTCTATTGTCTAATCGCCTCCAGCAGGAGGACAAGGGTTTGGGAGAAAGCTATATATGTATATGTATTTTCTGCTTATCTTTACTCTCTTTTGGGTATTTACGAGTCATTTTTATTATCTACTGGTAAAACATTCATTTAATCGTCTCGATTTTATAAGTCTCCGTTTCTCTGACCCATCTCTCTTCATGATTAACATTTTAAGGACTTTTTTTATTTTTATATTTATTTTTTTTTCCGATGTTCCCCGGTGACTTATTAAAAGATGTATAGGTCTGTTGCAAACGTTTTCTACAGTGGTATGTCCTATGTAGTAGGTAGGCTAATTTTTTTTTTTTTTTTATACGGAAGGCAACAAACCAACTCTCGTTGTGTTTCTATTGCGGTGAGTAATCGCGGTTCGAATGCAAGCTGATTTTACGAGGGTGGATTTCAAAGTAAGTTTACCTATTTTATTTACCAGAAACTATCAATGCTAGAAAAAAAACAAACCCAGCGTTGAAACGTACGTTTCAAAACGAGCTTTTTAAGGAGCTTTAGTTTTTCAAATTTGGCCAACGCGTTGTGGAGATATCGTGGATTTTCCCCACCCGTCTCTCCTTCAAACGTGCCCACCTTTTTACGCGCTACAGAAGACTGAAAGTTTCGGCAGGCAATGCGCTTATCTCCAGATCAGACATCTCAATAACACTTAAATGCATGTTGTTTACTGAATAGACTACTCTTCTACTGATAAAATGATCCAATTTGTATCGATCTTCAAACTTTCGGTCAGTACTGAATGTTCAATCATCATGCATTGAAGCTGGACGTCAAAACCTGGTTCAGAAGTATGGGCAAAGAATTTTACGACGGCTTTATACAGATATTGTTGCACCGATATGAAAAATTCAAGAATCTAGCGGGCGACTATGTCAAAAAATGAGGTGAGATGCCTCACAACAATGTTACAACTTGTTTCCATAAAATAATAGCTCTATTTTACTTTTTCAGTCTTAAACTCATGTTTTCTGTGAAGCTCCGCAGCGCTTAAAAAGGTGGGCACGTTTGAAGGAGAGACAGGTGGGGAAAATCCACGATATCTCAGCAACGCGTCGGCCAAATCTGGAAAACTGTAGCTTGTTAAAAAGCTGAGAGTACGTACGTTCCAACGCTGGGTTTGTTTTTTCCTAACATTAATAATTTCTGAGAAAAAAAAAATAGGTAAACTTACTTTAAAATCCACCCTCGTACACGGAAAAAAAACTACGGTGAAAATAACCATACGGGTGCCTGATTTTGGCACCTGCTAGATGTTATGGTAATGTTAACCAGAAGTATACTATGTTTTAACTAGGTACAAGGTGATGTCGCCTGATTGCAAGTCGAATTTACTCAAAGTATCGGTAAATGTACCATACTTCTGGTCAAGTTTACCATAACATCTAGCAGGTGCCAAAATCAGGTATCCGTATGGTTATTTTCACTAATCTTTTTTTTTCCGTGTATTATGAACGATCGTATCGTAATGCTTATCGAGTCGATGATCGAGTGCATGTCATTGTAGGGGTGGTGTCATTCTGATAGAAACCCTCCCATCTCTGTGGAAATTAGCCGATGACTCCTGAGCTATCGGAGAATTTCCGCAGAGATGGGAGGGTTTTTATCGGAATAAAACCTATTGGAATGGCACCGCACCCACAAGATAACACGCACTCGATCATCAACTCGATAATAAGCATTACGATGCGATCGTTCCTAATCAGTCTGCTGTTTCATCGGAACGAAACGGAACACTCGAATTTCTCTCACGAGTCGGTCCAACGATCCTGGTCACTTGTGTTTCAATGAAATATACCCTTATTCCCCTTAAACCTTGAGTTCTTTGATCTTCTGCCTTTTGTTTACAGCCCAAGTTTTATTTCGGAAAACGAATTTAGAATGGAAATTCCTTTTCAAAAGATGGCACAGAAAATAAATAAGAAGTTGCAGTTCAAAAATGTAAACAAAAATAGAATGCTAGATTTTTGGTAAAGCCAGTTTTTTTTTTTTTTTTTTTTACATCGGGATGCTAAACGAACCACACTCAACCAAGAGTAGCCAAACGTATAACACGTATAACGCTCCGTTCCGTTCCATCGTCTTTCATGCGTAGAAAAATTCGTGTTTTGATTCCTACGAAAAATAGCTTACAAATAAAGTTGCATGGGAGCATTAAAAAGTTTAAAAATCCACTAATGAACTAAATAAATAGGTTTGATAAAATCTCAAGCAGGGGCGTGACGAGGGGAGGGGGGGGGGGGCAATGTGGGTACCCTTGCCCCGGGAGAGCCTCTCCGAGGGAGGAAAATCAGGGTGAACAACCACAAAAAAGGTGGTTATCAAATTTCAAAATGAATCACAGAGGGCGGCAAAGACAATGTGTAACAAGCACAAAAAAAAGAGAAAATGAGGTTATCAAATTTATAATTTTGAAGGGGCGCCAATACGCGGAGGGCGGCAAGATTGTATTTTTGCCCCCCTCTCTGAAAATCACGGCAAGCCCGTGCAAACGGAGTCCATCGTCCTCAAGGGTTTTTGTATCTTTTGCAACTGGCCCGCCTCAATATGGCAACTCATTGCTATGCAACATGGGCAAAAAAGTGATGTCACAAAAACCCAGCTTGTGACCCCTCTATCAATTCAGCTTGGCAAATGGAGTCGATCGCTCTCAAGGGTTTTTATATCTTTTGCAACTGGGGCTCTTTCATTCATGCATGTCAACTCATGAATCTTAAACATGGGCAAAAAAGTGATGTCACCAAAACCCAGCTTGTAACCCCTCTATCGATTCAGCTTGGCAAATGGAGTCGATCGCTCTCAAGGGTTTTCATATCTTTTGCAACTGGGCCGCTTCTCTATGGCAACTCATGGCTATGCAACATGGGCAAAAAGGTGATGTCACCATGACCAAGCCAGGGGCGTGCCACAGAGGGGGGGGGGGAGCACGTGGGTACCTTTGTCTTGGGTGGCACTTTCCGAAGACGACAAAACCAGTGTGTATCAAACAAAAAAAAAAGGGCATCAAAGTAATTTTGTTCGTGGAGGGTGGCTAGATTGCACCCCCCCCCCCTTTCTGGAAACCACGGCATGCCCCAGATCTCAAGGTAATGGTTAAATGAGTAGTTGACAACGGGGAGTCTCGTCTGATCTGAAAAATACTGTCCGTGTCATTCATAAAATGCAAGTAAATCTCAACATGTGTAAACCAGCGTTTTATTTTAGGAATGAACTATTCATTTTTTCTCATTTAAAAGGACTTATTTTGAGGGGGGGCGTTAAGCTTATAATCCTGATTGGAGTCTACATCCACCTTTATAGACATATTGAGAGAAGGAAAGCTTTTTGTTTGTTTGTTTCTTGTCAGAAGACATCGGAGACTTGAAACATCAATGCTTTAAGCACTCAGATTTCCGCTGTAATCTTTGCCGTGGACCCACTTTTAAGGAGACCGAAAAGTTGTTCTTTAGCCAATAAGGTTTGACGTATCAGGAAAATTTCACATCCTTCTTTGAGATAAAACTGTCTTCTGTATATTGCTTGGATGTTCCTGAATCGAGTGCCTGGAGCGTGAATGTGGCTTGTCGGTTGTCGCTATAATGTTTCCTCTCTCATTTCTTCTCTCCCTTGGCGCCGTCATTTGAACCACCCCGCGGCCCCGTAGGACTGCGTTGCGCAAGATAAACGGCTATAAAAATCGGCGCCCATGCTGTTGTCGAGGGTTATTAATGATACGTTTAATTATGACCGTTTGATAAGTACCTAATTAATTTTCATTAGTTGTCTAATGTCCATGTCTCCCCAATTGATCAATAGATATCAAACCGGGAACGCTCTCTGGTTGACCTTGTGAGAAGTTTCACATTAAATTGCAAGCTCCTCTGATCATAAATGTAGTTATACCGCACGTTTGGTAATTTTTTTTTATTTAGGAGTGGCTCGGTGGACATCTTGGTGGGCCTCCACTGAGCCCCTATTTCTATCTATCGGCTGATAATAATCTATCGGCTGATTCTAATCGGCTTTTTTATCTATCGGCTATAACTTTAGAGTGGCACATCAAGGAACGTTCCGCTGACTCATTGTTGTCACCCAGGGCGCCACCATCTTGCCGTAAAAATCGATTTTTAGGTTAAATTTTGTAGGTCGTTTCCGGTCGTTCCGTAAACAAACTCGGGCATCGCCGGAAACGACCTACAAAATTTAACCTCAAACCTTGGAATCTGCCGTCAAAATTCCGATTTTTCCAGGGATTCCTTCTATACCCTGTGTGGCACAAGGTGGACTAGCCCGCTGCCACTCTAAAGTTATAGCTCATTGGATAATACTATCATCTGAGAAAAATGACTTTTTTCTGGGCCGTTGATTACCTACTACAAATAATTCTTATTAATGGTTACATAAGATTACATGGACGTTTTTCACAACACAGGTTTCCAGCGTATGAAAACAGTTTGCTTCATCAAAAAGAGCTGTACAGCTGACTTTTTCTTAGTCTTAAAGCGTTATTTTTCGTGATTTTTGAACGGTCACCACCGCATTTCTCCCAAAACTCCAGAAAGAGTTCGCATCAATGCTTTGAGAAATCTAAAGATCATATGCGGCATAGTTTGCGAGGAGCGCAGGTCTGCTAAATAGTCCACCCACGTATTTGAAAAGAACATTCGCGACACCCAGGAAGAGCAGAAGAGAAGTTTTGAAAGCCATCAGCCTTTTTGTCGTTATAAAGTAAGCGAGATAAACATGTGTGCTCGTAACTCTGTTTCCCCATTTAAAATAACATTGGTGATGCTCCGGAAGAGCAGAGGGGGTGTTTTTAGAGCTCTGAGCCACGTTGGCGATTTTAAGTCCGCCAATTGAATAGATCTGCTCGTAACTCTATTTCCCTATTTAAAGTAATATTGGTGATGCCCCGGAAGAGCAAAGGGGTCCTTTTGAGAGCCCTGAGCAACGTTAGAGATTTTAAGTCCGCCAAATGAACAGGTCTGCTCGTAACTCTATTTCCCTATTTAAAGTAATATTGGTGATGCTCCGGAAGAGCAAAGGGGTCGTTTTGAGAGCCCTGAGCCACGTTGGCGGTTATAAGTCCGCCAAATGAGCAGGTCTGCTCGTAACTAGCTATTTCCCCATTTAAAGTAACATTGGTGATGCCCTGGAAGAGCAAAGGTGTCGTTTTGAGAGCCCTAAGCCACGTTAGCGGTTAATTATAAAACAAAACAAATGAACAGGGCTGCTTGTAACTCTGTTTCCCCATTTAAAGTAATATTGGTGATGCCCCGGAAGAGCAAAGGGGTCGTTTTGAGAGCCCTGAGCCACGTTGGCGGTTTTAAGTCCGCGAAATGAGCAGGTCTGTTCATAACTCTATTTCCCCATTTAAAGTAACATTGGCGATGCCCCGGAAGAGCAGAGGGGCTGTTCTGAGAGCCCTGAGCCACGTTAGCTATTTTAAGCCCGCGAAATGAACAGGTCTACTCGGTACTCTGTTTCCTAATTTAAAATAGCGTTGGCATCTGCCCCGGAAGAGCAGAGGGGATGTTTATAGAGTCCTTCGCCTTTTGACGTTTAGATGAATCTTATCGTTGATGATACAGGCCGCCGCGCGCGCCGTTCCTTTGTGATCTGGCGTAGTAATCAAACGCAAAAGTGTTGGCAGTCAAGAATTCGAGATAAATGGCAAATCCTCGGGTAATCAGAGACATTTTCCTGTGCTCCTCGTGCATTCAAAACTTTTGTGTTTACTAGGGTACCGCGTAGCACTGGAAACTGGCGGTCTCTCTCTAAGGGCGATAAAAACCCGCGAAAATGAAAGTCGGCCTCCGTGGTCTGGTAGTTAGCCTGACAACTACAACCTAGAGGTCCCGAATTCGAATCCTGGCTGAGGTGACAAGATTTGACGGTCTCGGATCTTGTCATTTCTCCTCTTTCATCTATCCTTCTTCTTCTCACTTCAATTTTTTCTATCTTACATAAGGTAGATGTCCCAATTACCGCCACCCTATTCATTTATTCTTTAAAATAAGCCTACTTTAGCAGACAAAAAGAGTATATGGGATAAGTGTTTTTCATAAGTTGGCTGAACTGGTGAAAAAAGTTTGAAGTTGATATTTATAAAAAATCTGTTCTCTTTACTTTCTGCTTTTCAAATTATTATTATTTCATTATCTCCTGACAGCAAACATGATGATTTGAATAAAAAGCCAGTGAAAATATGTATGGCGATAATTAGGACAACTGATTTGACAATAGGTAATCGGGAAGAAGCCACTACTGCACGGAAAAAAAGATTAGTGCAGATAACCATACGGATACCTGATTTTGGCACGTGCTAGATGTTATGGTAAACTTGACCAGAAGTATGGTACATTTACCGATACTTTGAGTAAATTCGACATGCAATCAGGGAACATCACCTAGTCAAAACATAGTATACTTCTGGTTAACATTACCATAACATCTAGCAGGTGCCAAAATCAGGTATCCGTATGATTATTTTCACCGTAGTTTTTTTCCGTGTGGCATGGCGGTAATTGGAACATGGGCCATTTTTTCGAGTTTTATTAATATTTGTTTTTCCTGATTGATTACTCCAATTTCTTACTTTTTTAATAAAACTGGAATGTATTTTAAGGGTCCTAGTGCAGACAGATCCTAGATTAAATAAAATTGACATTTTTAACAGGTATTTTAAGGACATTTTTTCTTAAGGGTGGCGGTAATTGGGACATCCACGTACCTTAATCTGATAAAAAGTTAAATTTCTATACACGATGGTTGTGGGAATGAATCGTTTTGGAACTAACGTAAAAGAAATATAATTATAAAAGGGGGAGATGCTGGAAAGAAACGTACTAAAAGAATTTTGGTGAAGATGTTTCCGTTCAAATCGCAGCCATTTTCAACCCAAAAACTTCAAAAGAATGAGAAAAGAAATAAAAAAATAATTTCAAAATGTGGAGAAGGCCACTACTCCTACACAGTGCATTTCCTGCGTCTACAGTGTGTAGGAGTATAGTGGCTCTCTCCACATTTTAAAATTCCTTTATTATTAACTTTCATTATTTATTTTAATATTTTAAAGTTTTCAGTTGAAAATGGCTGCAATTTGAGCCGCGAAGTGTCCTCACTAAAATTATTTTTCTGTATTTCCAGCATTGCGCCGTTTATACCTGTTTCTTTTATATCAAGTCGTCACTGGTTCGTTTTCTGTCTTGTTGTTGTTGTTGTTGTTGTTGTTGTTGTTGTTGTTGCTGTTGCTATTGTTTTTTTTCCCCCCGAAATTATTGCCCATTAAAAAAATTAAACAAAAAACAAAAAACCAACACAAGAAAACAAAAAACAAAACCAAAAAACAAAACAAAAACAAACAAAAAAAACAACCCGAGGAGTTTAAAAAACCCACAAAATTCAGAATGAACTCTAGCGAGGTTCATTTTCAAAAAGTGACGCGACGCCGCACAGTGGAACGTGTCAATGAGAGGGGTCGGACATGAAATATATGACTAAAAACGCAATTTGTTCGTGTTTTTACGGTCACAAAATGCATTGTAAGGTGTGATCCGTGTAGGAAATTTTACGATAAAATCATTGAAATTATTTTCAAACTTCTACTTTGCCTATTAACCAAGATATACGCATTTAAAGTTTCCACGGTATGTCCGGCTTCTCCCATTGACTCGTTTCACTGTGCGCCGCATGTGCCCCCCGTAAACCAAAATCATGTGAACTTATTCAATTATTCATACCTGAAGACTGAAGAGGTCTCTGGTTTAGAATCATTGAAATTTTCCAAGGGAACGATAACAGATCTGCCAAGAGTCCAAGTACACCGAAGAAGTATTGGTGCCTCAGTTTCCTGTTAAGGTTAGAATACCGTAAATTATTTAAAGGTGGCAATCCCCCTCCTCCCCTGCTCAGGCCATCAAGACACCTTCGAAAAAAAGCAGGACCCAATAAGCCTCATTTCCTGTACTTCATTAATGAATCTACCCTTTCTTAAAGGCTTCGCAAAAAAGGGTAAACACTTTAATAGAGAAACTCATGTGTTTTTTATTTTTTTTATTTCTTATATTTTTTATATGTGTTCTTCGAAAGCCTCGGGGAAGGGGGGGGAGTCCCAACTTGCACACCGGCGGCATGTACAAGCAGAGCCCAAGATCAGGGCTGCCGTTTCGCGTATAATCAATGCTATTTTTCTATTCACCGATGATTCCACCGTTTGAGAAAAGATTACACAGTCCAGTTCAATGTATGACTGTAATGCACGAAAATACTCTCATCTGTAATCTCTCTTTAATAGGTGGAAACTCCGTTGATTAATTAAAATATCCGCAAGTTTTTTAAAGTCATCGACGACTCCACCGGTTGAGAAAAGATTACAGATGTGAGTATTTCAGTTGATTATAGCCATGCACTGAACTGAACTGAACTGTGCAATCTTTTCTCAACCGGTGGAATCATCGGTGAATAGAAAAATAGCATTGATTATACGCAAAACGGCAGCCCTGCCCAAGATACCTAGCCAAGGTATGCAATAAGCAATACACATCTTCCCATTCATCACATGTATAGTAGGTGTGTTGCGTGTTGCATACTCTGGCCAGCTATCTTTGTCCCCGCTAGTGCATTCAGGGCGGGGGCGGCCCTGAAGATCATGGAGGTTAAGACCTATGGTGGTTGGGAAAACTGAAAGTATAGAGGAGAAAACGGAGAAGCATTAAAAAAGAACAAAGGTATAAAAGAGAACGAAGAAAAAATAGACCCACCCATCCTCGCTTTTGTTAATCGATTAACTCTATCAAACTTCACCCGCATGACGTTGCTAAATTTCTGGGTATTGTCACGTTCTCAATTATTACTGAAAAACCAACGATAGCGATACCAATAGAGGGGCCAGGGCCATGCTCTCCATTTAAAACTATGTAAAACAATCGATCCTCAGGAGGTGCAATTGCACCCCCAAGATATCGATACTTATGTAAAGTTTTAAAGGGAAAATAAGCATGGTTGCCGAATCGCACGAGCCGCCACTGGGACGATCTAATTCTATGGGCCGATCATTTACTTTATCGTTAAACCGATCGTTAAAACTGTTTACGAGTGATGCTATTGGTCGAAAATTGTAAAACTTGGCGGTTGCTAATTGCTATGGTAACCATCGTTAAGAGTCTCGTTTTATAAAGGCTATTCATGAGTAACCTTTAAAAAACGGACACTATAACGATGGTTACCGTAGCAACGGCTAAGTTTTACAATGTTCGACCAATAGAATCACTCATACACAGATATAGTCTTAACGATCGGTTTAACGATAAAGTAAATGATCGGCCGCTGGTTGATTTGCCTCATAATTTTTAAACGTAAAATAAAAAATTACAAATAATTCAGTGGAGATTGGTTTAGAATGGAAGTGCAATGCGTTTCAGAGTGGCGATCTGGACAGAGAGTTCTTTTTTCTGTCATGTGTTAGCTAGTTTTTTCATCGTGCAAATCCTTTCAAAATAAGAAGCAGATTTGTAGATTTCTGTGTCTAGATTGTCACTTAACACTTTCACCTTCGTATAAAAACCAATTTCAAATGGAATTTTCAAAACCTTTTTTTTTTTTTTTTTTTTTTTTTTTTTTTTTTTTTTTTTAAAGGTTAAAAAAATGAGGCAAACAAACCGAGCCCGCGTGAAAATGTCTATAAGATTTGCATCATGGCCACTTTGGTGTTTTCAAAATCAAGACTCATAAATCCTATATATTGATAGAGCTCGTTATTGTTGTAAACCATTCATTGAAATTGTCTTGCTACAGTAGGCAACTATGTTGAGGTACCGTTAATTTTAGGACTACACCCTTGTACACGCATAACCTTACTCTATACAATTTGTGTCCATGAATAATTAAGTCTAAAGTTGATGAAAAAAAGGAAAAGAAAAAAAAAAACTGACCAAACTGACGAATGACGGTAAGCCACCCCCACCCACCCCACCTCACCTCACCTTCCCTACAGCGTTGCCAAGTCAAATGAGAAATTGAGAGTTTAAGTTCGTTTTAGAAGTTTAGACACACCTATACCGATAATCTTCGACGAATTTCCAATTTTCATTCCTTCTATTCAAAACAAAACCCTCCTACGCCAATGACCTTTTGATGTTAAAGTGAACAAAGCCCTTAATTAAAAGCCAACGCTCAATTGCTTGTAGCTAAAGTTAGCAAGAGCATCATTGTTGTGATCGGATTTCAAGGTTATAAAAAAGTTCATCCGGCTCTTGTACGACCAAGGAGCTATAGCGATAGAGAGGATTTGTGGGGCGTGATATTGAAACTTCACGGAGGCAGCCATGATCGGACATTTTTAACACAGGCTCGGTTTTTTTTGGCCTCACTTTTTTTAACCTTCAAATTTTTCAAAAAAAAAAAAAAAAAAAAAAAAATGTGTGACAATTAAAACACATTTGAAATTGCTTATAAACGAAAGTGCAAGTATTTTCGAGTGGCTATCTGGACACAGAAATCGAGATAACTGTTTTTTCTGCGAAGATTTGCAAGATAAATAAACTGACTTATAACAGATATATGCAACATTTTCTCGTTTGGATAGGTGTATTAAAATTCTGTGTCCAGATAGATAGCCACTCTTAAAAACGTTCACTTTTGTTTTAAACCAATTTCCACTAGATTAATTACAATTTTTGATTTAAGGTTAAAGAAAATGAGGCAAACGAATCAAATGTAGATCAACCCCTTGCTGACACACTTTGAGATAGGACTTACGACATGTATATTGTACCCCCCCCCTCTATCGCTATATCTCGTTGTGTACGACCAAGCGTTTTGACTTCGACACGTAAAAGTAACTTAATTTTTCACAGCAATTATTTTTTTTCTTCGTGAGAAGGTTCAAAGAACCTCGGTTGCTTGCATTCATTGTGTATTAGAGGGTTAGGTTGAAGACGATCAAATTTTCTAGAAATATGACAAATGGTGGTTTTGCGCCTTGATATGGCAACACTCTCTTTCAAATTGATGTCCTTAAAGTCTCGATGTTTTAACGAGCTCTCTATATCTACCCTTTTCCTTCCCCTTCCTTCCCCTTCCCTCCCCTTCCCTCCCCTTCCTTCCCTTCCCTCCTCTTCCCTCCCCTTCCCTCCCCGCCTTTCCCTCCCACCCCCTCCCCTTTCTCATTCATTGTACTTGTAACAAATCCAACATTTAGACCCAATTTCTGTGTGTGACTGTAATTTACTAATTTTAGACTAGATTATGGGTGATGATAGTCGAAGCAGGAGGATCCAGTTGTTTTGGTGTGTGGACGCACTATGGTCTGAGATCGGAAGAAGAAAGTGACCAAAAACAATATGTCCATTTTTTGCGGTGAAAAAAGGGCATAGTTATGTAAAAAAAAAAAATATTGTGAATGTAGTCAAATAATAGTAACAGCTTGAGTCGCCTGGGAATACAGTGGCGCGGTTACAATTTTGTCTGTGAGTTTTCTGTAACTCTTTGAGGGGCGCATTAAGGGTAGTGGTCAAAAAAACTTGACATTGTGTTTTTTAGGGTCCCTAAGGTCTAAATATCTCAAAAAATATTTTGTCAAAATTGTCTATGCATTCCATGCAGAGATATAAGGTGGTTACCCAGTGTAACCACTGCCCCTGAGCGGGCAAAACTAGTTTTACTTATGAAAAATAACTTTTTTCAGAAAAAAAATTAGAATCAAAAGAATCAGAGGAGGCAAATGTAGTAGAAAAATGAATATTGTTGAAAAAAATTACTTTTATATTCTTTACATCTATTTGTTCCACAATTGTTTGTCTAAAACAATGAAGTTTGATCTCGAAAATCAGTAACTTCACTGTGCGATACGCAGAATAAAGAATTTTGTTTATTTTTTTCCAAGATTTTAGATTGAGAAATGTGCAGTGGTAATACTAGTTCACGTTTCTCATGCGAACATTTTGTGCCAGTCTAGTACACTTTGAATAATGACCAAATATAGACAACAATTATTTAGGAAAAGGAAAAAAAAAATTGGAGATTGAGAATTTGTGAGAAAAGAAAGGATTTAATTTGCAAGACAATGTGGAAAGCAATTTAAGAAAAGAAAAGGTAATTCTGAATGGTAATTAGCAGGTAATTTCGTTGGTGCAATATAAATAAAAGCAATAAGTAAATGTGTTTCATAAGGTAATTTAGAAGGTAATGCATGAGAAAAGAGACAGCGATATACGACTCATTTTTTCTTCAGTGAAAGAAAAAAAATTCATCGCTTTCAACCTTTCAAGATTAATTTAAAACTTGCCAGCGACATTTCTATACAGGTTTAAATTACTTGTTAAGTGTGTTTTATTTTCTGTGATTAAAATTAGTCTGACAATTTTATAAATGATAATTTGATGAGAAATCTACTTTTCGATTTTTGGCAACATTTTCACGATATCATAGACCTTTGTGCGCCTGGACGGCAAATCACACGATACTTCTCTTTCAAGCCTATTCGTGCTCGCTTTTTTGAGGGTCAATCGACGTTCCAGTTAAATCTAGCCGATATATATACGTTTCCGAGGATCTGCCGCACTGCTCAAAGTATAACAAACATGCATCATAATTAATGAAATCATCTCTAGCCTCCTGAGCAGAGGATCTTGAATTAAATTCCGAGTTATTACAAAAAAAAAAAAAATTGTTCATGCTCCAATAGTTCGATTTCAATAATGGAGCTGTTACAGACTTTTGCTACAGGAATATTAATGGTTATTAATGAGGTGAAACCCTGTGAAAATGACGATAGGAACGCACAATAAAAAATTGCGAAATCCACTTCCAAACTCATCAAATGCTTTCAAACGTAAGACCGAAATGGCGGTGATTAAACCGCCTTATACATTAGGTTTCTCTATCTCAATCAGCTCCATCCTCGCGAGGTGTTCTCGTGACACCACACAAGAAGAAAATGAAGAAGCATACAATTCCCATAAGAATTAGGTGGTAATCGCCGCGCCATAGTGTGGTCTCGTGTTTTAAATCATATTATGAGTTTGAGAGTAGATTTAGTGATTTTTTAGCGCACTTAGCGTTATTTTTGCAGGGGTTTGCCCCTAAAATCAACTATTAATAAGCCTGTAGGAAAAGTTTGCAACAGCTTCATTATTGAACTACCTCGTTCCATCTCCAACGGCATGAATGCCCTTCGGTGGATCGCTTTCAATGGGCTCCTTGTTGATCGTTCCCATCAAGTTTGAAGCCAGGAATTGCAACAGTAATAAGGCAACGAACAATACTGATTTTGAAGCAAGAAAACGAGGCAAATCATGTGGGTAGCACTGTACACATGGGCGGATTCAGGAATTAGTCTTTCTTTCTCTCCGACCACATTTGAACACAATATGTGTTAGAAAAGGGTAATAATAGCCATAGGGTTACTTTAACCTTTAACTCCGTCTTTGTCTAACACACGCGTTCAAAGGGAGAGTGAGCTTGACAAATTGCTGAATTCGCCCTTGGGGTTTCAAATAAAGGAGGAGAAAAAGGGAGGGGGGTAAGCTTGAAACGTTATTTCTAGACAAAAACTAATATGAACGTCAGAAAAGAGAGAAAGCATTTCAATCAATTATTGAAAATTCAAGATTTATTAGACTACCCGGCAGGCGCCCACTTTAGGTACACAACCGTAACGACTTGGGATTCAATTGAGCCATTATACCTTTTTAGACCTGAACCGGCTTATTTGGAGCAAATCCGGGCAATGACCTTAACGGGTCTGTTGTAAAATTTTGCCATGGTAGTGGAGAGGAGTTATTCTAGGGTAAAATTACATGAAAATATTAAAAATGGAAGCATCCAGTATTTACTCACAAACTCAATAAAATGCGTTTAAGATAGTTCCAATATGGCGGTCAAATAAGCGGGTCTCAATGGCGCGGTGGGGGAGTCCCATCTAACGGCAAATATATACGCTGAGAATAATTATTCATCGTAGTGAAAGCTGCAATTAGATGGCACTCTCCCCTTATGACCCGCACGTATTTCACTCATCTCACTTATTTATTTATTTATTAATTATCAACGGGACAAGTCCCAATTACAAAACAAAAACAACAAAGAAATTAGCAACATTATAACATTATTTTTGGGTTAAATAGTGGATTTTCAGATTTTGTTATGCTTTCAATGTCATTTTAACGCCATTTTACACACGATGCAGCAAAAGTTTGCGACAGATCCATTGGCCCGTTACCAAAGAAGGACCGTATCAGGAGTTAGGGGGGGGGGGGGCTATAGCCAACACTTTTTTGGGGCGGAGGGGCTAAAAATCGGGAAAAAGTCATCACTTGATACTTGAGAAGCAAAAAAAAAAAAAAAAAAAAAAAAAAAATCATCACTTTATAGCCCCCCCCCACTTTTTTTGGTCACGGTCCGCCTATGCCCGTTACTCGATGAAACTGCATGAACTGAGCGAATTGAGAATGGGTCTTCTGCCCCCTCCCCGCATTTTTTGACCACTCATAGAGAGTGGCAATGTTTTTTTTGTTTTGTTTTTTTATTGTTGTTTTTTGTTGTTTTTTTTTATGAGTTTTTATAGTTGGACCATACAAATTGGTTTCTGATGCGCAGGACGTTATTTATTTAAAATGATTATTTTGGACTGATTGTAATTTGGACAAATGCTCGACCACAACCATCTTTTCTCAAACCGGTAGAATCATCGGTGGATTAAATATCTTATAAGGAATAACCAACAAACTTTTTCTCACATCTACCTTAATCTGGGGGGGGGAGACCCCTAGACCCCCCTATTATATTCTGGGGGTGACATCCACTCTCTAGACCCCCCCCCTCTTTAGAGGTTAATTGTACTGTATAGGCTTGTTACAGAATGTTTTTGCAAATTTTAATCAAAATTCAAACAGCTATATTTGAAATATTCAACTTTTTCCTTCTGTTAACCCATTTTACCCGTTTTCCCATTGATTTTAATGGAAACCTTTTATCCTCAACAACTTGTTTACAATTTTATATTTCGATGAAACAAAAAAAAAAAAAACTAAAAAAAAGTCCCTCTGAGGAATGTTTAAGCAACTTCTCTGCAAAATTTGGATGTATATGGACCGTTATGGTTCAAAAGTTATGCCGGGATACAGACGCAGACATTTGCGCCATCGCATCGCAATTCCTTAACTTCGTTAGAGTGAGAAAGTAAAAATATCATACATTAATTAATGGGCCTGTAGCGTACTTTTGCTGTAAGCGATTTAATGATCGATTCTGTTGTAAAAACCTCAAAAAAATAACGATCGCAGCACTTTGTACTCCTGAAGTCCTCTCCTAAACTCAATAAACGCTTTTATTTGCGCGAGCGTAATGGTGGCTTAGGGCAGTAATAATGGGAGGTTCCCATCTAACAATACTGTAACTCCATCAAGAAGTGACCAATAAGAGACGACTTTCATTTGACACCGGTGTCACTAGGTGTTGCGGTACCATTCATCGGATGTGGATCACTTCTCTGATGACTAATTTCTCTGTAAATCATCCTTATCAACATAGAGAGAGTGACGAAATTAAGATAGGAATCTCCCATTAATACTGTCCTACGCCCCCATTACACTCGCGCAAATAAAATCGTTTGTTGAGTTTAGGAGTGGATTTCGGAAGTTTTTAGTGCTACCATCGTTATTTTTGGAGGTTTTTATACCAGAATCGACTGTTAAATCGCTTATATAGCAACAGTGTGCAAACAGCCCCATTTACCGAAAATGCCATACGCGAAACAGCGGCTCTGCGACTGAATGAAATAAATGCGCCGGGCGTGCTTAAGGACGTAGGCTCTACACACACACGTCCTATCCTGCAAACCCGCCGTGAATTACTGGACACACTCTCGGATGTGGGGTAGATACTCAGATACTCTCACTCCCCACTCCTCACCACCTCCAACCGCATCAAGAGGGAATCGAGGGATCCTGCGTGATCGTGATCCTAAGTTGCCCCCCCCCACTCAACGGGGGGGGCATGTGCAAGTTTCCAGGGTCGACCGAGAGGGGGTGGCAGAGCAGTGTTGGGGGGAGAGGGGGGTACTCCGGCGCAGACTCGTCGAGGGGGGGGGGGCGGAAAAACGGAAAACGGAAAACAGAAAACTGATGCGAAGAGGGAGCGTGCCCCAGTTTGCGTTTATCTTTGAATGAATTTAGTGGCCTTCAATATCTTTCCCTTACCTCTCTCTTATCTTTTCCTCACTCCACACTGAATAAAAAAAAAAAAAAAAAAAAAAAAAAAAAAAAAAAAAAAAAAAAAAAAAAAAAAATAAGGCAACAAAAATAAAGAAAAAAAGTGTACCTTTTTTCGGACCGACGAGACGATGGAGCCGATCACGGTAAGAGAGCTCCTTTCTCATAGCTTAATACATCAATTTTATTTTTAGTGTGTGGGTGTGTGTGTGTGTGTCTGAGTTTAATTTTAGCGCCGTAAAGTTAGGCAATCCTTTACTCTCGCCTGTGTCGCGTATTTCGTCGTGTCTGTCAATCGCCTTATGCTGTTCGGACGTCGGTCTTCGGAGAGCAACAACGGATTGGCGACGTGACGCCTGACGCCCCCGCTGTGTTTTGAATTCGATTTTGAATGATGGAGACGACCGACGCGGGAAAGCATTGATTCAGTGGCGACTCGTGATATTTGGCAACAGTGTTTCTTTCCCTCATTTCATCCATCGTGGATAAAGCATTAGTATTTCACCTCTGGTCTATTTCACACTGTTTCATTTTTTTTTTTTTTTTTTTTTTTTTTTTTAATGTTTCTTGAGGGATATATAGTAAAGATTTTTACGAAGATAATCTTAGGAAGGGGGGGGGGGTTAAGGTTAACTCGTGGATTTGATAACGAAACCCTTGCCACAATGTCGTCTTAAATGCCTCGGTGAAGAAAATTGGACTTGTTTAATTTAACCCTTTCCTGCGCGTATTGCGGGAATTGAGATTTCAAAAGTAGACGATTTTCTAAGAACTTTGATGGGTCACTGAACATTTTGAAACATTTCCATTCAAATTCCATTGAATCCTATGTTAAGTTAAGTGGGACACGTGTCCCACAATCCCTGAAAGGGTTAAAGCACCAATTTCTCGTGGTATTACCATTATTTTTCTTATTGTTAATATTCCCACCATCGCTTTAGTTCGTTCAAAACTTGCAGTTTCCAAGAACTAGGGAAAGTGTTAAGATAAAATTAGGTTTCATGTAAACATGACAACACAGTCACAGCTGTTTTGTCTTTTTTTTAAATCTTTGTATTTTTCATAACCTTTAGACACTTATTATCCATCAGTCCCTGATAATTTCCAGTTAGTATGATTTTTTTTCTGTCCCTAAACTTAATAGGAGGGAGGGTTGTGTTTTTGGCCTGTATTTCGGTAAACAGACAGCCATGTACTACGGTTGGTTAGAGTTCTTTAAGTTGTAAAATCATTGACTATTATATGATTGCTCATTGTTTTGTAGATTTTGGATGAAGTTTCTTTCAATATTTGTGCGGCGTTGGTTAGTTGAGATACATTATATTTAAATTAATTCCGCGAAGAAGGAAATTTTTTCTATCTGGTGCACTGTAGAAAAATATGGCCAGTAGAACCAGTCTCGCCACAGCTGCACTCATCAGTATCTTCAAGTCTTTATTCAGGATAAATGCGTTTAATGAAGTTTTAATTGGGCGCCTTCAATTCGTCGGATAGGCAATTCCAACTCCCCCGAGTACGAACAGTTAACTACCTTCTCTACGTGAACGGAAGAGTGGCGGTTTTTTCGAACTAACCTCGTTGTTGGAGGGTTAAATATGAGTGAAATAATCGATTATTCGGGTGGCAATCGATGATTTTACCCAAGTTAAAATGGAAAATGACATGGGTGACTAATCGCACAAGCCGCCACCATGGCATTGATTGAATGGATGTTAGTACTTACGTATATAGTACGCCCGTCGACCCACGCATCCTTTGATTTTCGACGCCAATTAGTTTGTCTAGTTTCTTACTTGCGGATTAAGAAGAAGAAAAGAAGTTCATAAACAAGGTTTATCAGGAAAAAGAAAACAAATATTATACCAGAAGCACAGCAATATGTAAACCTAGGTTAAAGATATTACTTTGTACTATATAGTTCTTGAAAATGTTTAGGAATCTCGGTACTGTGACTACAGTCTGATAGTGACACCGGGTTTGATAATTACTTTCAATTGATCCTAAACGTAACAGTAAAATTAAAAAATGCACCCATAAAGGAAAAGCTGGGCAAAAAAAGAAAAGAATATCTGAGATCATGTGACGCAAATCAAGAACAACCTTTGTGCAGGGAAGACAATTCAGTGAAAATAAAAAACAACAAAGTCCGTAGCTATGTATTCGGCACTATCAAGTTCTCGTTGTTGAAAACTTCGTGAAAGTTGTAAGAAGAAAAGGAAAACTTTTTGAACTGATTCTTTTAATTCATTTTTTCCTAACAAAGACACACCCACACAATGGGTCTGTAGCAAACTTTTGCTGCAGAGATACTCTACCTTAATAGCATAAAAAGTCAGTGAAAGGTTACACCATTGTGTATTATATACCATTATATATTAGTTAAATCATTCCAATCGTTATGTAAAGGTTGGAAAAAGTGTTTATTCTTTTTTTCACTTTTACATCTGTCTTAAAAACGTTATAAATCAATATTTTGGAGGTGAGAAAAGTCAAACTGCTCATAAAAAAGTCATGCATTCGTAAGTGGCGGGAAAAGTCATCATGCATTTTTTTTCTATTCTTTAAATCCTCCCTTTCAGCTACTTGCCTCAAATAAAATCTATCTTGGAGCTTATTTAATTTAATTTCCTCTTTATTTAAACTTTAGTTAACTATGAACAAAAATCGTTCCCTCCGTTTGCATTATATAAATTCAGAAATTGGGAATAATTTTTGTTAAAACAATCGTTCCTTCGATCTGCTCAAACAACCTCTAATTCAATGTATCCCCCCCCATAAGCGCAGTTCTGAACGGAAATTCAGGTTATTAAAGCAAAGAATGAATGCTACCTTTTCAGCGTTTATGAATTATACCTACGTCCTAAAAAATGCTTATTTGCCTGGTTCTACGACTAAAACTGTCGAAAGCGACTATCGAACGAACTAATGAACTATCCATTTATAGGTTGGAGTCACCCAAATTCTCGCCAGATTCCCACCCATTTCACAACAACAACAACGATATTTGAGTGATTCCAGCCTCCAAATGCATCGTTCACGCTGTAACTTCGTGTTGATATTAGCAGTTTTAGCGGTAGAACCAGGCATTAACAAACATTTTCGAACACGTAGAACACACACACGCGAGGCGTCATAATCGTAAAGAGCTCGCATTAATTACTGTCTGATTAACCCTTTCCACTCTGGAGACCTTTTATTTTTTTTTATTTTATTTTTTTTAGATTTTTCTGGATTTTTTTTTCTTTTTTTTTTTTCTTTTTTTCTTGTACTAATATTTATCAAATATATCCGATATTAGAGTGGAATTCAAATGTTATTTTTGTCGAATATATTCGAATATATTGGAAAGGGTTCTACTCTGGAGACCTTTTATTTTTTTTATTTTATTTTTTTTATTTTTTTTTTAAATTTTTATTTAATTTTTGTTTGTTTGTTTGTTTGTTTGTTTGTTTGTTTGTTTGTTTGTTTGTTTGTTTGTTTGTTTGTTTTGTTTTTGTTTTTTAATTTTTAATTTTTTTTCTTTCTTTCTTGTACTAATATTTATCGAATATATCCGATATTAGAGTGAAATTCAAGTGTTAGTTTTGTCGAATATATTCGACATTGGTGTGGAGAGGGTTAAATTTCCCAAATTTTCGTTCAAAAATGCGCTTATGAGAGAAAATACATTGAACCAGAGTTTGCTCGGAACCAAAGGTATCCGGACTGGAATCGATATGACATATCGCTCTACTAAAATAGTCTAGTACGGTATCTCTATCCCTTCTTTACATTTGTGTGCACCCTCGATATTAATAAAAAGGGATCGAAGGAAGTTGCCACCCATGGCAAACGTATCGATGACCAAACGGCGGACGAGAGGGCGGAAGGGAGGTGGTGGAGGCAACCTTGTAGATTATTTCGCGCGTCCTTGAATTTGAAAATCTAAGACGTAAAAAATTCTTGCAAGAGAGCGCGCCGTCCAATCAGAAGCGGCGGCGAGGACTCAACTCGACGCGAGAGGCGTTGCGTCGCGCGCCCGAGAGCGGCGAGCGAGCAACCGCCACCACCGACGAGTGCGATAAAATCGTAAACAAAGTGTTTCGTCATCCTTTACTCGGGTCTCAACTGCGCAGTTCGCGCATGAGCAAAATCGATATTTACGTGGCGCCGCGCAGTTAAGATTTGGCACTTCGAGAGAATCGTGCGATTTGTATATACGTATATACGCGGTTCGTATTAATACGTGCCCTGCTGCTTGCTTCATGTAGTTTTGACCCTCTTGCGCGCTTTCTTCTTAATTTGACGCGGCCGATATTTTCACCTGAGCTGCAACGATCAGTAACTTATTCGAAGAGGGGGGGGGGGGCTGTCAGGTGGTCTGGACCTCCCACTGAGAAAAATTTCCTGTCGGTGTAACGAGACGTCTGTTAAAGTCTTGTGTCACTTAATCTTGAGGGAACGGGGGTGAATTTATTTTCACCTCAGCACGGAAATAAAAAAGACTGGTAGAATCTACCAACTGCTCTGATTTTGGAGTCAGCTATCATGTAGATGGTAAATGCAACTAACATTATGATAGATTAAGTTAACTTGTTGGTACATTTTACAATCATTTAGTGAGATTTACCATACTGGAAAGCTGACTCCAAAATCAACTATGCAGATGGTAAATTCTACCAGTTATTTTTTCCATGAGGCAAAATTTTTAAAGATAAAAAGCAGACATCTCATTGAATCTTTTCAAGCTTCCACGAGTAGAGTGTTTAGAAGATTCCTACAAAAAATCGGAAATTTTCATCAGATTTTCCCGTATTTATAGATGCAAGAAAGTAGATGGGGTGAAAATGTAGCCCCCTTTTCTCCTAGGGCTTCAACCTATTTCCAACCAGTTAGGATGAAATAAAAATTGATGTTATAGCTTCCTTCGTTTAGTTTCAGAGTATATAATTTTTTGGACTTTTCTCACGAACAAAAACAAAATAAACAAAACAAAAACAAAATAAGAAAATAAACAAAACAAAACAACAACAAAACAACAAAACAAAAATTGTATAAACAAAATTTAAAGGAATCAAAGGAAACGTCTGTTGCGGTTCTTTTTTTTGGAAATTTCCTTGCCAAACATTTAAAAATTAAACAATTGAAAAAAAAAAAAAAAAACGGACTTATTATTTTTTTAAGAGATTGCTGGACACATACGGGTTTTATAGATTAGAAAAATATTAAAAAACGAGACATTAGCAATGGTCTTAAGTTGGGATGAAAATTCAAACCCCTCCGCTGCAGGGAAAGTTTGCAACGGACTCAGAACAAACCGCAGCAAAACCAAATCTAACTTTACATTGCTCATTTATTAAACGGCAATACTGAACAGCAAGGCTCTTTGTCCAACAGCACCCTTATTATTATACTCATGTTGATGTAGCGCACCGTAGCTGTAGTTGGAGATTTAAAAAAAAAAAAAAAAAAAAAAAAAAAAAAAAAATTGGCAAACAATCATCGAAAAAAAGTTATCAAAAATCATAATTTCCGACCTTTTAAGCTTCATTCAATATTATTTCGTGACATTTCTAAGTTTCAATTACTCAAGTGTTCTGTGCGATTAAAATTGTTCTTGAAAGTTTAATCCTTTCCCAATCTTGATAATTTTTCTTTTTAATTTTTTTTTTAAATTAAGTATTAGTTTTAATCTTTTTTAATTTTTTTTTTAATTTTTTATTTTTCTCCCGATTTTTTTAATTTTTTTTTTTCTCTTGCGAACTTTTTTTTCGAATATACCCGACATTAGAGTGGAATGCAAGTAACAATTTGTCGGATACATCCAACATTGGAGAGGAAAGGGTTCAGTAGCGCACTGAGTGTTTCTCCATCTCTCTCTTTTCTCCATTAAAAAACGCGTGTTAGACAAGGATGGGCAAGAAGGATAAAACTCCCTCTTTCTGTCCTTTTCCTACTTATACATTCAAATGGGAAATGAAAGAGATGGAAGAGATCCTGGTTGCGCCAGTGAAAGGGTTAAAAATGATAAATTGTTAAGAAAACTTTCTGATTTTTGGCCACAATTTGACGATCTTAGACCGTAAACAAGCTTAGAACAAGCTTAAATAAAGAGAGAGAATCAACAGTTGACTTGTTGTTCATCCGTTCAAATAGCGAAGAAGAAAAAAAGTTAAAAATCAAAAAGACCATGCGAAAATCCGGAAAGCCTTGCCAAAAATGTCAATACTCAACTTGTCCTCCTTTTATTTCCAATTCACTCTCTCGAGAGAAGGAAGGCTTTCTGTGTTTGCAACGTGAAAGGCGCAGCGCGGAAGGCGCTTAAAAGATTAATTGATGCTAAAAATTTGCCGGTCCATCGGAATTGGAGTGTTTGAATGTTTGTATCTTTGGACTGTTGCCTGTTTGCTTGAATGTACATACACGCGGTCGGTTGAGTTTGAGTCGCAATCAAGACTTAAAGCGAGAGATGGACGTAAGAAAACATCGTCATAGTTTGTTTTCTGACGCATGTTCTACATTTCCGGCTGCAGAATGAAAGCAAAGCTACAAGCGCGTCCAGCGACTCAAAAGCGACGCTGCCGAACCGACTTCCATCCGAAAGCGACAATCAAGGGGCTCTTGCTGACTTTTGCAATACTTGCGATTAAATAGTTAATGGGGCAGTTGGAAGGGTCTGAAATGATAAGTTTTTTCTGAGGAGGATGAAAGTACTTGATGAGCTGAGCACAAATATGCCTTTGGTTTCTAATTAGGTCCCATTGTTCCGGAGATGAGATTTTGGCCGAAAATACATTGTTTTAAATGGGAATTACGCGTAGTGACGTCACTACGCACACGATTTTTTACAATGGGGCAGTTGCAAGGGTCTGAAATGTTGTGTTTTTTTATCAAGGAAATGATAGTACTTGATGAGCTGAAGACAGTGGTGCCTTTGGTTTTTTTTCGTAAGTGTCACGGTTTTTGAGATACACAAGTGTAAAGTTGTAAAAAATCGTGAGCGTAGAGACGTCACTACGCGGAATTCCCATTTAAAACAATGTATTTTGGGTCAAAATCTTATCTCCGGAACAATAGGACTTAATTAGAAACCAAAGGTATCTTTGTTCTCAGCTCATCAAGTACTTTAATTTTCTTTATAGAAAACACAACATTTTAGACCCTTGCAACTGCCACATTTTACTCGTGTGTATCTCCAAAACTGGGACACTTATGAAAAAACCAAAGGCACCATTGTTCTCAGCTTATTAAGTACTATAATTTTTTTTTTATAAAAAACACCAATTTCAGACTCTTGCAACTGTCCCATTCTTAAGTGAATTTCAGAGAAACTTACGATGAGCACACTGAAAAATTACGAAATTCACTCACAGACCAGTGGCGGCTCGTGAAATTTGGCAACAGTGTCCTCCTCTCATTGAACCAATGTAAAACAATCGATTCTCCTGGAGGCTGCCAGCCTCCTCAAGAATCGATTCTTTTACATAAGTTTAAATTGAAAAATTGCATGGTTGCCAAATCGCACGAGCCGCCATTGTCACAGACTCACAAAATGATTTCAAAGTTTAAGGCGCAGTGGCGTCGCGTGCAGTTTGGCAACGCAGCATGCTATCCATTTGAACTCATATAAAAGGTCGAATTCAGGGGGTGCACAGTGCACAAGGAAAATTCGATATTTATAATGAGTTTAAATGGATGAGTAGCATTGTTGCCAGATGGCACGCGACGCCACTGTACGCAGGTACCATTGGAGATTCCTGTCTAATTTGAGGCTTTCTTTTGTGTGTTTCGCTGTAGAGAGAGTGATGAATTAGACAGGACTCCCCCCATGACAACTGCGTATCTCTACTATATTTAAGAGCGAGCAAAGATGGCAGAGCTATGCAGGTAGAGGTAGTTTCAGAAGTGTAGGCGCACCTAGACCGATAATCTTTGGAATTTGTCAACATTATTTATGATATTACTCAATGAAAATTAAAGAAAATGAGTTCTATTTTTCACTTTTCAATAACGAACACTTTAAAAGCAAAATATATAAGTCGTGGGCAACTTTTGTTTTGATTTGAACGAACAAAAGTTGAAAATTCGCAAGAGATTATTGTTTAGGTGCGCCTACACTTCTGAAACGACCTCTATCATAGGAGATTCCTGTCTAATTTGTCACTGTCTCTAAAGCAACACATAGATGAAAGTCTCAAGTTAGGTAGGAACTAGGTGTCCCATGGTATCTGTGTATAGCTCCGCCATTTCGCCTTAAACTTTAGTCATTTTGTGAGTCTGTGAGTGAATTTCGTCATTTTTCACTGCACTCATCGTCTTTTCCGCTGGTTTATTTGCACGAATTAACTATTCGATTGCTTATAGCAAAAGTTAGCGAGAGCCCCATTCCTATAAAAAAGGTACGCCAAAAGTGCCAAAAATACACACTTGATGCGCCAAAGAATTTTTTGACAAAATCGTCCAAAACCATCGATTAGTTGCGGAATCATTAGTCTTAAAACACCAAAGCGGAAAAAGAATGTCTTCAAAAGAGCCAAGAAAATATTAAGGGGGAGACAGCGTCAGTTGATGTACCAGTTATGTTACCAGTTATTTGCCGGGAAGTTGTCAATTCGTGGGTGGCGGTGCGGTGCGGGTGTTGGGGTGCAGGTGCTGTTGCGTGGATCTGAAGGGAGGGGGGTGGACCCCCATTTTTTCCATCCAAAATTATAAGGATTAGCACAAACCGCAACTTTATATCTCAACTCGCTCAAAAGTTAGTCACCGATGCGGGGGAGGGAGCGGGGCGGCTCCTTCTGTGAAAACCCTTACGTGCTCGATAGGGAACCAAAAATGTATTTAAACAACACGCTGTAGAAAGAATCCCGCGAATTATCCGCGGTGAACAAGATATTTTAATTCCATTAAAAAACTACAGGGTATCATTTTTATATTAGCTCTTTGGTGAAAAGTGCCCTTTCCAGATTTGAACCACATTTTCGAAAACTGTCAACAATTCCTCACCTATGTTGAAAATATAATGGTTATCCTGTTAAAGCTCTTGTCAAAATAACATCGATACATTACAAATTACTGTAACTTCAATAGCTTTGTAATATTCTAAGTATCCAGTCAGCACTCAGCAGTCAGCAGGCATACACGATTACGTTTTGTTTTTCGCCTTCAATTTACTGTTTAGGCAAAAACACATCCGTCGAGCACGAACAGTTAACTACCCACCATCGTGGTTTATATGAGTGAGAACTGCACTAGCTAGAGGTCAATTCAGAAGTAGTGTGGACACACCTAAGTCCTTGATTGATAATTTTTGGAATTTACCGACGTTATTTATTACTTCACAGGTATGAAAGAAATATTTTTAAAACATTTTGAAAACCGTGCCAAAAAGTGTTCGGTAGCCTTTTGTAAATATTTTAAAAACATTTTAAAAAACATGATTTGTTCATGCCAATTAGTTGTCAAAATATTTTTGGAAATATTTTGAAAATATTTTCAAAAGGAAAAAATATTTTTAAAATGTTGAAATTTTAAAAAAATTTAATTAAAATATTTTAAAAACATTTTCAACATATTTTTGCCTTTTGAAAATATTTTTAAAATGTTTTTATTAAAATGTTTTAAAAATATTTTTAAAATATTTTTTTTAAAATGAAAATGCTCTATGAGCGTTAGATTTTCATTGAGGAATGCTTTAAAATCAAAAGTTTAAGTCGCAGGCAATTTTTGTTTTGATTTGAAGGAATGAAAATTGAAAATTCGCCAAAGATTAGCGGTCTAGGTACGCATAAACTTCTTTTTTTTTTTTTTTTTTTTTTTTTTTTATATTTGAAACTACAAGGTGGAACTGGGGCACGACAGCTCCCCAGCCCGAAGAAAAAGTTTACAATACATGAAATCTTCAAAGAATTAATTCATATTACTATAATTAAGGCGAAAAGGAATAAAAATGTTTGGTACGAAGGGTACCATAAGATGATTGAACTGCCCATTGGGACAATGGGCAGTTTTTAATTTATAGGTTTTTTGGTTAAGAGTTTATGTCTTTAATTAATTAATCTAGGAGTATAACAGTTCCTATTGAAGGCAGGGAAAAAAAAAAAAAAAAAAAAAAAAAAAAAAAAAAAAAAAAAAAAAAAAAAAAAAAAATATGAGAATGAGAAGGAAGCTGAAATTGATATGAGAAACGGAAAGATGACACAATAAGCTGAATTAAATATGAATCAAGTTAAACGGAAACAATTTGGATTAGAGCTATTACGTGGGTGCAAGGAAATAAGAAGTGAATTTGTCTTTAGAAAATTGATAGGAAGTATAGAATAAATAGATCAATAGGACGACAAAATGATAACAATGAGCTTGGAATGAGGCAGAGGTAATGTCATTACATTACATAAGGTTAGTTAGACAGTCCGCGACGTTGTCAAGTGGCTTGCGCCTCTTTAAACGTCTTAGACCGTCGTTGTAGTGAGAGAAAAGGGAAAAAGCTTTATCATTAGGGTGCCTACTGAGTCGTTCAGCGTAACCCAACGATAACTGCGTTATGGTATCTTGCACTGTAGGGACTCCAAGGATATGGTGGATTACATCATTCATGATGTAATCATCCCATTTGACACCTGAGAGTCCGCGCAGTATATAATTTTCCGCTGTTTGAATGCGGTTGATGAGGGTGGGGCTAGCGCACCCCCAGAGCTGGCAACCGTATGTCCACACTGGTTTTATTATCATTTTGTAAAGGAGAATTTTGTTAGCTAGGGAGACTCCACTTCCTGGTCGGAAGAGCCACCACATTCGTTTGAATTTGTCTAATACTTGGCGCCTTTTTCTCTGGATATGTGGCCCGTACGTGAGTTTTGAATCGAGCAGCATACCCAGATAATTTGCGGTTTTTGTTTGAGGGATAACATTCCCGTCCAGATAGACAGGAGCTGGATGGGTTCTGCGGTTAGTGAAGGTGACATGCTGAGACTTCTGGCAATTAAGCAGAATTCGCCATCTTTTACAGTAACCAGAAGTCTCATCAAGCCCCCCTGCAAGTCCTCTTTGGCTTGCCTTGGATCGTGTCCAATGGAAGCAAGGGCTGTATCATCAGCAAACTTAGCCTTTTTAACTCTTGACATTTTTGGAAAGTCGCTGAGATAAATCAAAAACAAGATAGGTCCACACACTGAGCCTTGTGGTACACTAGCGGAGATTTCTGAGAATTCTGATACCGCATCCCCGTGCCTGACTCTAAAAGAGCGGTCCGAGAGGTACGATACCAGAATCTCGTAGTAATTAATAGGAAGAAGTTTAAGAATTTTGAATAACAGTCCCTCAATCCAGACACGATCGAAGGCCTGCGCAATATCTAAGAAGGCCGCAGAACACACCAGCTTGTGTTCCATGGCTCTTTCGACCAGGTTTACGATTCGGTGGACCTGCTCTATAGTGGAGTGTCCCCGCCTAAATCCAAATTGGTGGGGTGGAAAAATTTTGCGTTCGTCAATAATAGGCTGGAGACGCTTTAGGAAAAGCCGCTCGAAGAGTTTCCCCACAATTGACAAAAGAGATATGGGGCGATAGGATGAGGCCAGTGCTGGGGGCTTGCCGCTTTTTGGGATTAGAATTACCTCTGCCTTTTTCCAAGCAGAAGGGACATGTCTGAGCTCCAGTGCTGCATTAAATATATCCGCCAGTTTCTTTAGAGCCAAATTAGGAAGCTGTTTTAAAAGCTCCCCCGTGATCAAATCCATCCCAGGGGCTTTTTTAGTTTTAATTTTAAATTTAATCATATCAGCCACTTCATGATGAGAAATTTTTGCAAATTCGTCAATAGGGTTGGGGGTTAATTTTGTCATCTCGGTGCCCAGATCTAAATCTGAGTGGACCGTTTGATGGGGTTGGAAAACGTCGGCCAGATGGCGTCGAAATTCATCGGCCGCCTCCTGGTACGACCTAGTCCAAGTCCCGTCTGGTCTTTGAAGGGGTTGTTTGAATCTTTCCTCTTTTTTTAAATACTTTGTGACTTTCCACAATGAATAATCCGTCTGGAAAGTTGGAGTCAATGATTGTAGGAAGTCGCGAGTTTTGTTCTCGCGGAATTCAGAAATTTTATTGGTAGTAATCCGATTCACTTTATTGAAGTATTGCCTGTCCCGGTAGAAACGCGACTTGTTCCATTTGGCACGAGCGCGTCTTCGCTCTTGAATCAAGTCTCGTAGTTCCCGGGGCAGTGTAAGATTAGACTTATTGTATTTTCTAACTGGGGTTGCTTTTTGTGCAGCTGATATGATCAAACCCGCCAAATTTTCAGCTTCTGTTTCCAAAATCATAATAGAGTCGATTCTGAGACGAGAGATTTGAGAATTTAGAATGGACCTAAATCTATCCCAGTCGGTCCCCGAATTAGTAACATGGTTACATTTCCGGAGAATGATTGAGTTATGCAGGGCCAATTTGATGGGTATATGATCAGACGTCATGTCAAGATCAGATCCTACAGCCAAGTAGTTCCTAGAAACATTTTTAATGATGAAGAAATCTAGAATATCGGGTATTTTATCTGGATCAGAAGGATAGTATGTGGGAAACCCATCGGTTATAGGTGCACCGTTAATTTCTTGAAGGACAGGGAGAAGATGTCTACCCCTGGGGTTGTTAACTCTACACCCAAAATTTGTGTGTTTTGAGTTCCAATCACCCCCAAGGATAAACCTTTTTGGGATGGAGTCGAAAAAATCTAAGAAAGTTTGTTTATCGAATCCCCTAGCGTTGGGGGGACAGTACACAGCTCCGACAAAAATTTCGCCCAGATTTGTCTTAATACTGACCCCCACGGCCTGTATGCATTCGGTGGACACGTTTAAATTTGGATCATAAAAGTGGGGTATGTTACTTTTAATTAACAGCCCGACACCACCCCTACAATTACAGCTGGGGTGGTCGACACGATAAAAAGAGAATCCTCTGGGTTTCCCACGGTAATGCAGCCCTGGAGCTAGATGGGTTTCTGAAAAAAGAACTATATCAAAATCACCATCAACAATGTAACGGTCAATTTCGTCTGATCTAAAATTTAGACCGTTACAGTTGAAGCATGCGACTTTAATTACGTCTGCCATTTCTAAGAATTGGTCCAGAGCCAGCCGCCCGGATGGGGCGTTGGTTTTCCAACTTGGCCACTCTCTCAGTTAGGACTGTGAGGGTAGACAAGATTTTAGTCAATGTCAACTCCATATCTGATGGGGGTTGTTGTTGTAGCTGGATACCTTGAGAGGTTGAAGGGGGAGATTGAGCGTTATTTTGAGTCCCAAGAGCTGGGAATTCTCGTTGGTCTAAAAGGTTTGGCTCTCGCAGAGTGTCTCGAAAGGAGACTCCTTTCTTAAGGGTAGTTTTTGGGGTAGGAACTTGTTGCAATCGTTTCTCAGTTTTAGTGTTAATTTTTTTATCTAGAGCGCGTTTGAGAGTTGCTTTCTTTTCTTGTGTCACCTCTTTTGCAATTAGGCAACCTAGATAGTTGGCAGGGTGGTTTTGTCCGCAGTTTGCACACTTCGGGTTGGGGATGAATTTAGGTAGTGGACAATCCGTGGTTAGATGTTCTTGGGCACATCTGACACAATGAGGGGTGTAGTTACAGTACTTAGCTGTATGGTCAAAGGCTTGGCATGCTTTGCATTGAACCAGGGTGGTTTTCGGGTTTGGGCGAACTGGTTCAATCACTACAAGCATATTAGCAATTGTTTTAATTTCAAAAATTTTTTCAATATCATCAGATTTTTCAAATGATATTGCAAAAAGATTCAGCGGAGTTATTATTGTTTCAAAGTTAGGATTCGTAGTTGTTGGAATGGTGATAGCTTGAGCTGCTTCTTTATCAGGGGAGTTTTCGGAAATAATAGGAGGTGGTTCCTGACTATCTTTAATTTTTTCGTTGATATCATTACCTGTTGCAGGGGTATTGATAGCAAGTTCATTACTCTTTTCTGCTGTTTCCATCTCTGCGTTAGATTTGGAAGGAGATAAATCTGAACTATCGGGGGTAATTTGAGAATTTGTATCATTTTTCGAAATAGGTTTCCTATCTTTCCTGATTATATTGATTGCATCGATAGGTTTGAAACCTTGGAGAGTTAAATCCTCCAGGATTTCATTGGGGGAGATGGAGTGGTGCAGCCCCTTTGCCATCACTCTTATGGGACGTCGATTTTTGTTTTCGTACGTATTATGTTGCAAATTATTCTCCTTGAGAGATTTGATAATAACCGCATGCGTGTCATCATCTGACGGATTAATTTTAAAACAATTTTGAGGCAGGATCTTGGATGACCATTTAGTCCTGTCTACGTTTTTAAGCACATTACATAAAAATACAAAATCAGTATCCGTGGCCGTGATGATAGGTGGTGGTTTTAGAACTTTGGCTATTTTGATAGTTGGTTGTTGTGAAGAGGGGGTAGATAAGGTAGTATTTTTCTTACCCTTTTCGATAGCTTTATCTACTGTTTTTCGTTGTTGCTGTTGGTGTTGGCGTTGTTGGGCCTCTTGTCTTTGCTGGACTCGCTTAGCAGCCTTTTTTATAACTGGGTTGTTTGATCTGGAGGGGGATTGAAAGACTTCCTCATCTGACCCCAGAGTTAAATCGGGTTCATAGGTTGACTCATCAGTATCCTCCTCCTCGGATAGTAGTTCAAATCTGTTATTGGTGTTCTTTGCAGCTATAGAGTGGACCTTCTTCCGTTGATCTTCAGCTCCTTTGCTATTTTTTCTTTTAACGGATGGAGTGACAAATCCTTGTTGTTGGTTGTCAGGAACGGATAATTTTTCGGTTAATATCTTCAATTGATTTGTCAGATCTTGAATCTGCAGTTGTAATTGGGCATTCTGTTGCTTCAGGAATTTAATGAGTTCAGCACTGTCACCAGATTCCGACAAAGAGGGAGTGCTGTTTACTATATTGGTACCTGAGGTGGAGTTGCTTTGTTGAGAGCTCAGCTTTGAATTTACAGGGCTAACAGTTCTAAGAGACCCACGTACCTGATGTAATGGTTGCGAGAGAAAACTGGTAAGAGTTTTAGTTTCTCGCTCATTTTTGCATATTTGGTCAATACAGTCTGTAACTCGATGTTTAATACATTTGCATACTGCACAGTGCACTGCGTTGTGAGCGAAACACGGGATCATAATGACGAAATGATTTATTCGTATGAAACGCTAAAAATTATTCCCACCCATTGTGGGGGGGAATAAGAAAGAAAAAACAACAAACTATAAAATTGAGAACATTCAGCGGCGCGTTTTAAATTCGAAAATTTAACATCACGTCACACGATCTGATAGGAGCGCGTTCCGCTACGCGACCGACTCGTACGAGAGCTCAAGCCGGAATCATAAACTTCTAAAACGCTCTCTATCCACACCAATCTCTCACGTAAGTACAAAAAGTAGAAAAGTATCAAAACGAACTCAAATGGAGACGATTGGTATACGGCGATATAGGGTTTCGTTCAGCCGTTAGTTCGGTAGAGAGTCATATTAGAACAAAACGGTCCAAACGAAATGATTCTTGTAATTATAGTGTGTGGTCTCTTCTTCGTTCTGTTGGGACTTACCGTTTTGCGTTTGACCAAACGCTTTAATCCGCGCCAAAAGCAATGAGCCTCGATAACTCGTTTTAGAAATTTGCAAGTATCTTTGGACCAAAGAAAATATGGTAAATATACGCAAACTAGCCCTCTATGGCATGACGTGGCCTATAGGTAACAAGGGGCATTTTAATTTCTAAAAAATCAAGAAATGTGGTGCTATTCATTCTGCGTGTTGTGACCTATAGGTAACAATATGGCCGATGTGGGGAAGGGACAAAAAATAGTTATGATCCAGTAGTGCCAACATGAAAAAAAAAGTCTGTTTTCCCCCTCCGTAATCGGCGGGGAAAAAATTAATTCATGCCATAGAGGGCTAGGCGATTTTAGGCAATAGACATACTAAGGGAACTTGTATATTACGTTGGAAATTAGACTCATGTGTTTTACATTAATTGTAGTTTTCCGAAATTCCGGAAGGTGCCAAAATCATCTCTATATTTTTTGCTGCACAGCCTCCTCCAAATTTCTTTCATGGCAAAAAACAAAAAACAACTCTGGCATCACTATGCTCCACCCAGGCTCCCAGCCCCCCCAGGGTCCTCCCCCCGAAGTCTTTCCTCCTTCCTCTCCCTCCTTCTTCTACCTATCGAATTTTCCTTTGAATGCCGTGTAAGTGTGAGTTAGCATGAATATTGTCGGTTCACTTAACCCTTTGAGACACGCATTATGAAAAAGTAGTCACATCAATCTTACAGCCACGTCATTGAACTATAGTTGAAGTTTTCTCATCTAAATTGCCGTGCATCCCTATTTTTTTCAAAAGTTCCCATCCCATAAGTTTCCATAATTTTAACTATGTTAAACCCTGTACACACATGTGTACACCGTGTCGGAAAGGGTTAATTCAAATCCTTGAAAAAAAAAAGAAAAAAAAAAAAATGTTAAGTTTTGATAGTAAATAGTTATTAGATTGCGTCACAACCATCGTTGGATCCATTAAAATATTGCACCTATCCAAAGACCTATAACAAAGAGGCCCAGTTGGATACTGCATGCAATATACTCGTGCTATGTGTAGTAAATTGCTTCCAACTATCGGCCGTCGACCATCACGTCGCGTTGCATCTTTCGGTTGTCGTCCGAATCTAAATAGTGGGCCCGTGGATAAAAATAGCTCGGCTCTGACGTTAAGTGGGCACTCCCAAGTCTGAATTTAAGACTAAACAACACAATGGTCAATCCAATCTGCTTCCATATTTTCCCTTTTAATTATTTTATATTCACTTCTTAGGGCTGAGTTAAGGGCGACGCTCGGGTCGCGACGTGCTATTATGCTCGTACCTACTGACTGTCCGCTCCACCGCTCACCGCTCACCGCTGTCGTTGTAAAACATCAGACATCGGTTTATTGTTTACCAACTCACGATCTCTCTCAGTCTGTTGCTCTGATGCCAACTCGTTACTTCTGTTCAGCTTCAGCCTCTATCTTTTCTTTTTCACTCAAAATTCCTATCGAGCCTAATGGATTTGTTATGCAAACTTTTGCTACAGGCTTATTAATAGTCGATTCAGATGTATAAAATCCTGCAAAAATAACGGTAAGTGCGTTGAAAAGAATCACAAAATCCACTCTTAAACGCATCAAATGCATTCAAATGCGAGATCATAATGGTGTTGATAGCCGCCTTTTACATTGAACGTATGGGAGGCCCCGGCTGTTTACCTGCGATTGGCCAACGCAACCCACATTACCTCAACTTTTACATGGCTTTAAATGGACACTATACAACGTTTCCACTGGGCCTCACATATGTTCAATGTAAAAGGTATGGCTCTCACCGTCATTGTGATCTTGCGTTTGAAAGCATTTTATGAGCTTATGAGAGAATTTTGCGATTTTTTCAGTGAGCTTATCGTCATTTTTATACACGGTTTTACATCCAAATCGACTATTAATAAAGCCTGCAGGAAATGTTCGCTAATCGCTATACAGCTCCATCTACCGATGATTCAAAAGATTCATTATGAGATTATGGCAGCTCAGTGTATATTATATGACTGTAATACGCGAGAATATTCACTTTTGTAGGAGCTCTTTCAACTCTGTCGTTCCCTATTTGAATGAATAAGTTAAGAAAAAGGATTGAAAGAGGGGTTTTGGGGGGGGGGGGGGGGGGGGGGGTTAATGTGAGTCTTTTTTTTTTCAAATCACGACACCTCGAGCCTCGAGGTGTCTTGTACAATGAGGCTGCAAGCACACTTTGGTTGCGGGTAATTTAAGAGTCAATTCCGATGTATTTAAACCTCTAAAAATAACGATGGAAGCTTTAAAAACTTACCGAGTCCGCTGCTAAACTCATAAAATGCTAGTAAACGCGCGACTGTAATGGCGATATTAAGCATCAATGGTGGGAGACTCTCATCTTAAAATTTCGCCACTCTCTCTTTGCTGGGAAGGAAAATTCCGAGAGGAAGTAAGTCTCTATCGGAGTAGATTCATACCCGATAACGGTACCGTGACACCTGGTCACACTAGTGCCAAAGAAAATTCGTCACCCACTGGCCACTCTTCTTGATGGATTAACAGTATTCGTAGATGGGAATCTCCCATTATTATTGCCCAACAACGGCATTACGGATGCGCGTTTAAAAGTATTTAAGATCTTCAGACTTTCAGAGTGCGGATTAAATAACTGTTTAGTTCCACAACCGTTATTTTTGGAGGTTAGCACGTATCAAAATCAACCTTTATATAGCCTGTTGCGGCAATGAGCAACAGCCCCATTCCTGCTTTTCGCACGCTTGTGAAACGCTTTTGCACTTACTTAAGGGGGAGAGGGAGAGAGATTCAGCGAATGTTTTTAGGAGAATGCGAGTGAGAGGTTGATTACGGCGGCGGGGCGGGCGTCGCGTCGGCGATGGATGGACCCAAACAGCCAACAACCCGAACGCTCAACCGAAAGCAACGCAAACAGCTGTTTGGCTTCAAGCCATTCAATTCTTCTTTCTCTTTCTCTTCTCCCATTCTCTCCCTTCCCCCCTCTCTCTCTCCTACTCTCCCTCCCTCTTGATGCTCGATGTCGAAAAGCGGCGTCGGGACGTCGGAGAGCCAGCGACGCGGCCGCGGCGTCACGGAACGCGATTGTGCGACTCGACTCACGGAAAGCGCCTTTTTACGCGAAGAATGCCACGTGCATCGCATCGAAACGGAAAATAAAGCATTGGCTCTCTCTCTCTCACTCCCCCCTCTCTCTCGTTCTCTCTCTCTCATTCCCTTTCTCTCTCTATCTCCATCTCTCTCTTTCCTTTCTCCTCCCCCCTTCCATTTCGATCAATGACGCCTTCAAACGCCACGCTGTGGGTTACGATACAGCTCCCTTTGCTCAGCTGTGTGCAGGGTTGCCTAGAGCGTCGACAGAATTTTTTTCAGGCGCGTTTACGCAACGTGTGTTGTAGGTACTGTCGGAGATGAAAAGAATGTCGGGGATTTTGGTGTAGGTTAGGCCATCTGCAATGTTTGAATTTACTGAAACGAGTATTGGTGGTGGCCTAAATCCAGGAGTCGTCTGATATTCTTTTTGTCCCCAACTGTACACTGAAAAAAGAAAAGAAAAGAAGAAGAAAAAAAAAAATGGTTCGTATGACGCGCGAAATAATTTACAAGGTTGCCTCCGACTCTCCATCTTCCACTCTCTCTTCCACCTTTTGGTCATCGATACGTGTGCCATGGGTGGCAACTTCCTTCGATCTCTTTTATTAATATCGAGGGAGCACACAATTTTTATACAGCGATATATCGTATCGATTGCCGTTCGGGAACTTGTGATTCCATACAAACTCTGGTTCAGTTAAATTTTCTTTCAAACGCATTTTTGAACGGAAAGTCTGGCTATAAAATCAAGACATTAATGCAACCTTTTTCCGATTATGAATGGAGGGTCCTTGAAAAAGCTTAGTTATGTTTGGTTCTTAGAGTAAAATTGCCGAAATAAACAGCACATTATGCATTATCCAATTATGCATTTGGAGGTTGGAATCACTAAAATGTGATCGTTGTAAGAATGGGCGGGTATTCAGTTGATTCTAACCTCCAAATGAATACCTCAATATGTCGCTTGTGAATACTCACTTTATTTTGTTGGTCCTGATTTTTCTACGTTAATATTAAAAACAGCTCCCAACGGAAAATCAAGACAAGCAATGAATTCATGAATGAGTTTTAATGAATCATTATTGAAAAACTGAAAGTTCATTAATCACTCATGAGCAGTGGCGTAGCTATAGGCCCCGCTGACCCCGCCGGGCGGGGGGGGGCGCAACTCTTTGGTGGGCGCAAAAATTTTGAGAAGAGAAAGAGCGAAAAGGATGAAAGGAAAGGAAAAGGGGAAAAAAAGGAAAAAGAAAATAGGGAAGAAAAAGGAAAATAAGGAAAGGAAAAGGAGAAAAGGAAAGAAAAGAGAACAAATTAAGAAAAATAGAAGCAATAGGAAAAGAGGGGAGAACGCTACATAATGGCTCTAGCTTCTGCCAAAATTTGACAAGGGGGGGGGCTCACGGAAGCGGTCCATTTTTCCCTTATAAAAGAGGGGTGCAACATTCGAATCGACGGGAGGGGGGGGGCGCACGCTCAGCTAGCTACGCTACTGATTTAAAAATACATTAGCGGTGCCCCGGAAGGGCAGAGGGGACGTTTTGTGAGCCCTGATCCTTATCAGCGATTAAAATACCACCGAAACGACAGGTCTGCTCGTAAATCTATTTTCCCTTTTAAAAATACATTGGCGGTGCCCCGGAAGAGCAGAGGGGGCGTTTGGTGAGCCCTGAGCTTTGTCAGGGATAAAAATACCACCAAAACGACACGTCTGCTCGTAAGTCTTTTATCCCATTTAAAAATACATTGGCGGTGCCCCGGAAGAGCAGAGGGGACGTTTTGTGAGCCCTGAGCCTTGTCAGCGATTACAAGACCAAGAAAACGACAGGTCTGCTCGTAAGTCTTTTATCCCATTTAAAAATACATTGGCGGTGCCCCGGAAGAGCAGAGGGGGCGTTTTGTGAGTCCTGAGCCTTATCAGCGATTAAAAGCCCATCAAAACAACAGGTCTGCTCGTAAGTCTTTTATCCCATTTAAAAATACATTGGCGGTGCCCCGGAATAGCAGAGGGGACGTTTTGTGAGCCCTGAGCCTTATCAGCGATTAAAATACCACCGAAACGACAGGTCTGCTCGTAAGTCTATTTTCCCTTTTAAAAATACATTGGCGGTGCCCCGGAAGAGCAGAGGGGGCGTTTGATGAGCCCTGAGCCTTGTCAGGGATAAAAATACCACCAAAACGACAGGTCTGCTCGTAAGACATTTATCCCATTTAAAATACATTGGCGGTGCCCCGGAAGAGCAGAGGGGACGTTTTGTGAGCCCTGAGCCTTGTCAGCGATAAAAAGACCACCAAAACGACAGGCCTGCTCGTAAGTCTATTTTCCCGTTTAAAAATACATTGGCGGTGCCCCGGAAGAGCAGAGGGGACGTTTTGTGAGTCCTGAGCCTTATCAGCGATTAAAAGCCCATCAAAACAACAGGTCTGCTCGTAAGTCTTTTATCCATTTAAAAATACATTGGCGGTGCCCCGGAAGAGCAGAGGGGACGTTTGGTGAGCCCTGAGCCTTGTCAGGGATAAAAATACCACCAAAACGGCAGGTCTGCTCGTAAGTCATTTATCCCATTTAAAATACATTGGCGGTGCCCCGGAAGAGCAGAGGGGACGTTTTGTGAGCCCTGAGCCTTGTCAGCGATTAAAAGACCAATAAAACGACAGGTCTGCTCGCAAGTCTTTTATCCCGTTTAAAAATACATTGGCGGTGCCCCGGAAGAGCAGAGGGGACGTTTTGTGAGCCCTGAGCCTTGTCAGCGATTAAAAGACCAACAAAACGACAGGTCTGCTCGTAAGTCTATTACCCCATTTAAAAATACATTGGCGGTGCCCCGAAGAGCAGAGGGGACGTTTTGTGAGCCCTGAGCCTTGCCAGCGATTAAAAGACCAACAATACGACAGGGCTGCTCGTAAGTCTATTATCCCATTTAAATGTCATGAGAGTAAATCCCCGCCTGGAAAATGTTTCCTTGAACTTGAAAACACGCACTTTTGAATTATTAAAAGACAGATTTTCTGATCATATCACAGATACCTTTCCATTATTAGAGTTACGGGTAATATCACCGAGACCTGTCTATTAGTTATAAGCTGTTGTTTCAACTGTGTCGAAGTCAATAAAATTTGACCCTCGCAAGTCCAGAGACGTCACTTTGACAACACGGCAACGCACTGTGGCAATATCAGCTGTAGTACAGTGGTCTATCTGGGAGCGAAAAAAGGGCGGTCTAAAATGAAGTCATCAAAAATCATTGTTTTCGACCTTTTTAGCGTATTCAAAACTTTCCAGTGTTTTTTTTTTTTTTTTAATTGCTTGTTGAAAGTGTTCTCTACGATTTAAATTGATCTTTTAAAAACTTTTAAATTATAAATTCATACGAAATTTCCTCTCTGAGTTTTGGCCACTTTATGGCAATCTCAGACCATAGCGCAACGGTCTAATGTAGCTCGGAAACGCAAAAAAATTATTCAAGATCGAAAAAAATTGGTTAAAAATCAGTGGGAAAAAAATCATCAAAAATCATCGTTTTTGACCTTTTAAGCTTTCATTAAAACTTAATGTGACATTTATAGGTCTACATTCCTTGTGAAAGGCGTTCTCTTTGATCAAAATGGGGCTCTTGCAAACTTTTGCTATAGGGGATTGAAGAGTTGATTCTTGCAAAAAAAAAAAAAAAAAAAAAAAAAAAAAAAAAAAAAAAAACCTGTCAGAATGACGATGAGTTCACTAAAACATTACAAAATTCACTCTCCGAATCGGGCTTAATGGCGGAGGGACGTAGTTATCATGGGGGATTCCCATCTAAATTGAGACAAATCTCTGTGTTTCCGTAGAGAAATTGACATAATAGACAGGAATCTCCCACGATACCTGCGTTGAACCGCCATTACGAACTTGCCATTATAACTGCAGTTTTGTGAGTTTATTACTGAATTTTAGACTTTCTTAGAATGATTTTCATGATTCTCGCTGGTCTTTACATCAGATTGGACTGTTCATTTGCTCACAGCAAAAGTTTGCATGGTGAGCCCCTTTGCGCATTGATGAGAAATTTCCTTTCTAATTTTGGCCACTTTTTGACGATCTGAGCCCACGGTGTGGCGCAACGGTATGGCAGAGGGATCCGTGCGTTTAGAGTTTCGAATTAAAAATTGCCGCTCCCTGTATATATAATATATATCAACACGCTTTGTCGTCACTTTCTACATTCTTTTGTCTCGGCGCGCGGCACCGTTCCTCTACTTCTTTCTATCAACTAAGCGATAACTTCAATTCTCCGAATGTAAATATTGTGAACGAGCGACCCCCACACGTAATCCGTGGTAAAGACTCAAAATTGGAACATTCTCACGCAACCATAGTTCCTCTCTCCTTTTTCTCAATCTTTTGTACAAACTTGGGACCCTTAATACCTAACAAACATAAGGACTGAGTCACGCGAGGTCGGGTGATTTGATCTCTGTGTCTATGTAAATAGAGGTGGGAGAGAGAGAAATGGTGATTGAACAGTGAGCTAGCAACAGACAAGTTAAACATCGAGGTTTATTTTCAAAGGAAGAAATAATCGTACTTATTGTTGGATCAGTGTAGGTGGCAAGTTAGTGGAAGAATAAGTCGCACGTTAGTGGGTTAATGGGTCTGTTGCAAACTTTTGCGACAGATACAAGAAGGTCAGTAGCGAGGAGTGAAATTTGACGACGATGTATTTTCTCCATCTGAAGTTACTGAAAGAATCGAATGCTTCGGTCCATTGGCGATGACCAGAAGTTTCGACCTTTCTAATGTGTTTAAAGGGGGAAAAAAGAAACGTTGCCAAATTGCGCGCCTAGCCACTGAACAAGGTATAGCAATAGAGAGGATGATACATGTTATAAGTCCTATCCCCAAGTGTGACAGCCAAGCGTACACAGTAATTTGTCTTTCTCTCTCTTTCCCCATTTGAACACGTGAGTAGGGAAAGGACGGAAACAGTGTCTTCAGCCCCTATATCTTTCCTTTTCTAGTATAAATACACTCAAACGGGAAAAGAGCGAGAGAGACTAATTCCGGTGTACACCAATGGTGACAGCGTGGGCGATCTGATCCTGGTTTGTTTGCCTCATATATATTTTTATCCTTAAATCAAAAATTGTAATTAATCAAGTGGAAATTGTTTTCAAATGAAAAACACAAGTGTTTGAGAGTGGCTATCTGGGTACAGAATTTTAGGACAACCATATCCAGGTGAGAAAATTTGGCTTGTTTCTGTCATAATTATGTTGGTTTAATTATCCTGCAAATCCTTCCGAAAGAAACTGTTATATATCGATTTCTGTGTTCAGATAGCAACTCTCAAACGTTTACACTTACACTTTTGTTTAAAAGCAATTTCAAGCAAGTTCGTCACAACTTACTTTTTAAGGTTAAAAATATGAGGCAAACAAACTGAGTCCGTGTAAATGGGTCTGTTGCAAACTTTTGCTACAACGATTAAGAGAGTTTAATCAAATGTAAAATAAAAAAAAAAGAAGAAGAAAGAAAGTCATAAAATGCAATAATAAACTCACAAGAGGCGTTTAGTGAAATCCGAGATGGCGGAGAAATATCGAGCAGTTTGTATGTATGCACCACGAACATCCAAGGATGGCCAACCTCATAATATCGATCACAACCAATCACAACTTAAACAAACGCATAACCTCTACCTCCAGTGAGGTTGTCAAAGTTGGCCATCCTTGGATGTTCGTGGTCCATGCATACAAATTGCTCGATATTTCTCCGTCATCTTGGATTTCATTAAACGCCTCTTGTGAGTTTATTATGGCATTTTATGACTCTCTGATACCATCAATGGATTTTTCAGGCGATTTAACAGTAGATTAAACACTCTTAATTGTTATGTAGCAAAAGTTTGCAACAGACCCGTTGCCCGCAAGAGAATCCGATGATGACTACCTCCTTGAAGTTTCAATATCACGTTCCATAAATCCTCTCTATTGCAATAACTCGTTGCAGTGGCGCACCGAAGGGGGTGGTTTTAGGGTCAAAATCCCCTCTGAGCATCAAGATTTTGCTATAAAAAAGGTCATCTTCGGCCAAAGTTGCTTTCAAAACCCCCCCTTAAGGCCTCAGAAAATGGAAAATTTGCGGTTAAACCCCCACCATACTAAAGTTCTCGGTGCGCCACTGACTCGTTGTATAGCTATTAAGAGGGTTAACTCGGGGAAAATCGTGTGAAAATCACATTTAAGGAAGCATTGAACAGTCTGTAAATCCTCTCACAGACTTAATCAATGCGTTTAACAATCTAATGCAAATTAGTTTGTTCGAATTCAATACAAATATGATAGTCAAATGCGTGGGTTACAAAGGGGAAGTGGAGTTCCATCTAATTGCTGCTTTCTCTACGATGAATCACTTTTCTCGGCATAGAAGGTCACGATAAGTTTTGATCACATTGCAAGCATCGCAAAGTATCGAAATCCACTCAAAAACTCAATGAATTTTTTTAACGAAATTCAAAGATATCAGCCGAATAAGCGATTCACAATGGGGGCGAGTCCCAACTAATTGCAACTTTCCATGCGGCGAAAAGCGATTCATCATAGAAAACTCACACCCTCAATTTCTTGCATGATAATCTTGTCTTTCATTTTGTAAACATACTAACTCTTCTCTTCTTAATTTGTTTCAGAGATACACAATTAAAACCGATAGATGCGGAGATTTGACCGTTCATGTGCAGGTAAGAAATGAGATTCAGATTGTCCGCTTGTGCTCCGATTTGAGAACAGTCAACTGAGAGAACCTCTTTCCAGGAAGATAATTCCTGAAAATCTGAAAAGTCGCCACTTTTTTGTTTTATTTTTGGTGTCATGAATGAAAATATTTTTGCCGAAAAAAAGTAAATTTTTTTTTTTTTTTTTTTTTTTTTTGGGTCAAAAATATTCTCATTTTTTATGACTGGGTAAAAATAATGGCACCTTAAGTGGAATGAGATAAATCGATATTTCCTGAATGTAAATTTGTAGGAAAATAATCGATTCCAAAAGTGTATGTAATTAGACCTCCGAAGAAATCGATACTTTTACATAGATTCAAACAGTATGAAAACGATAATAATCGATAGAACAGCTGGACTCCGCCTCTAGAGTCAGTGTAATCCACAAAGCAAAATTTAGTGACTAGAGTCCAGAGGCTATTTTTTCACGTATAAAACACACGTACTGGAACTTAACGGAATGAGTTACTCTCGGTTCCGCTTGGTTGAGTGTGGTTCTTCTGCCGGCGCGCTGGCGCCTTCAATTAGATAGATAGGCAAAACCAATACCGCAGAGTACGAATATTTAACTACCTTCTCAATTCTAGCGTGATATCGTTTATTTCTTCCAATGACCTGGCCGTGAAAGAGTTAAAAGGCCTCTTCAATGAAAAGCCGCTGCCCGAAATTAATTTTCATTCCTTCTTGGGAAAAAACTATCTCTTGAGTGATCATGAATAATTAACAAAAATACAATTATTCTCATTATTATCATGTTATTCCAATTCAGTAAATCAAAGTTTTAAGACTTGCCAGTCTTTCATAATATCACCGATGAATCTACTGGTAGTGTTAAAATGTCGATTAACTATAATACGAACAACATGAGAAATAGATAGATAAATAAATAAACAAATAAATAAATGAATAAATGAAGAATAGATGAATTGATGAGACATTCATTTTCTGATTTTTGGCCATTTTTTGACGTTTTCAGACCTCAGTGCTGCGTTCCGCTCCTCATAACCCACGAACCTATATTTATTCGTGGTGCCATATTATCCCTCAGATCCTTACAATTAATTAGTAATCTTTGGAAACAACCTCCGCCTCCTCATTCACCCACCCCTCCACACAACCACCCACTAATGAAAGCGAGTCCCGAGAACTGAAAACCGAGGGACAAGCGTGTCTGGTCTGAAAAGAAAATGAAATCAAAACAAACTATAAATAATTAAAATAGTCGATTTTAGTTGCCGTATACACAACACAGACCTACGTTCTACAGCCTTGTAAAAACCAATCGATAAGAATAAAGCCACCCTCGATTAGGCGTCATGGGTTCGCACGATTCACCTTTTCAGTATAAGGGTAGAACAATCAATCTTAATGCCTCCCCCCCCTCCATTCCACTATGATATGGCACGATGCTGCTCCGCCCGATCCCTCGTGTCGATCATTAAAGTTTCAGAGATAAACAAAGCCTAGCCTTGTATGTGAACGGTGTATAACAAAGTGTAACATTCCGATCTCGTGCAGAGGTTTTGAACAGTTTATAAATACATAAAATCCACGAAAACGCTGAAGTGGGCTCTTTCGTGGGTATAATAAACGGTAAATGTACCCTCCCGCAGGTGTGTTTTCTAACTGGGCCCGTGTGGCTACTGCCACTTATGATATGGGTATATTCCAAACAAACTTTAAAAAAATAATTAATTCAATTGGTGAAAAATTAAATTAAATTAAAAAAAAATTAAATGGGGCAGTTGCAAGGGCTTGAAATTTTGTGTGTGTGTGTGTTTTTTTTTTTTTTTTTTTTTTTTTTTTTTACAAAGAAAATGAAAGTACTCGATGAGTTGAGAACAAAGATGCCTTTGGTTTCGAATTAAGTTCAATTTTCCCGAAGATGAGATTTTGGCCCAAAATACATTGTTTTAAATGGGGATTCCTCGTAGTGACGTCACTACGCACACGATTTTTTACAACTTTACACGTGAGCATCTCCAAAAGCGGGACACTTAGGAAAAAACCAAAGACACAATTGTTCTCAGCTCATCAAGTACTATCATTTTCTCTATGAAAAACACACAATTTCAGACCCTTGCAACTGCCCCATTAATTAATTACCATATTAAATTTAGGACAATTACTTTAGCCTTTTAATTTGATTACGCTTTTTCCATCTAAAATGAATATTTCGTTTTTACACTTCGCTCCACGTGTTTCAAATGAAGAAATTCACTTTGCACGTCCAACGAGTGTAAAATTCTGTTAGAAGTTATTTTAGAAGTGTAGGCGCACCTAGCCCGATAATCTGTGGAAGCGTGCAGCATTATTTCTCATGTTGTAACATGAAAATTCATGAAAATGAATCAGAGCGTTGGCTTTTCATGGAGGAACGCTTTTAATAAAGCAAAATTTCAAAGTCGGAGACAAGCTTTGTTTCGTTTGAATGAATGAATAATTGAACACTCGCCAAAGATTATTGTCCAGGTGCGCAACCACTTCTGAAATTACATAATTACATAATAATGACATAAATACATGACATAAATACAAAAACGAAAAAACAAAAAAAAACGAAGAAAAAAAAAAATCAACCGATCAAAAGTTTATGGAGGGGGCTGGAAGGAAATTTTGTTTCTGTATAAAACTTAATTACACCATCACATTCGATACGCAAAAATATGCGCCCCCCCCCAACCATTCTTAGCCTCTGTCTTTTTAATCAGGCGCCGATACAAATTGGATTATATCCTAATCCAAGAATAAAAACACATGAGCCGATAGTTTGAAATCATCAGGCTTCATTGAAATGAGGTGTATCAAGAAGGGAGTCAATGAGCTGCTCATGGTTTTAACCTTAAAACGAATACTTGATTCATTCAAATATACTTACTACAAAGGATGTCCCAAAAGTACTGCACACTTTGGTCTGGGGGGGCGAACGAAAGCAGATATCAAGAAACAGTTTGTGAGGCCCAATAGTCCTAGTAATTACCTACAAATCAAGACCAAATTCACCTCTGTAAGTTAAATATTTTTTGAGTTACAGTGTTTTGAAAAAGACTTGTCGAGCTGACCCATCCAGGATTTTTAGCATGTTTTTCAAGAAATAAAAGAGAGCTAAGAAATCAAGTGGTTTCATTAAATTTGTTTCAAAAATTTTGCAGAATCTTACCGCAAGACCGGCAAAACTGTGATGCTCTTGCATTTTGCCGCCCTTTGACACTGAGTTAGGCTGCCAATTTGCTCTCTTCTCCTCTCTCCTTCATTCTATTGAGAACTTTTGATTCTTTAACCCCCATTTTTTTTTCTCTTGAAAAACATGCTAAAAATCCTGAAGGGGTCAGCTCGACATGTCTTTTTCAAAACGGTGTAACTCACAATCAGAGAATATTTATTTTACAGAGCTGAACTTGGTCTTTATTTGTAGGTAATTACTAGGACAGTCGCTTCTCACAAACCGTTTTTTTTAATACTTGCTTTCGTTCGCCCCCCAGACAAAAGTGTGCAGTACTTTTGGTACACCCCTTGTATATTAGGAATATGAAGAACTACAAAATTATGACGGCAGAAATCAGTGTAAACTGTTGAATACTCCATGCACAGTGAATTTAAATATAAATTCGTAAACATTTTTTTAATGAAACCAATGGGGCTCTTGCAAATTTTTGCCATAGGGGATTGAAGAGTTCATTCTTGCATAGAAACCTTTATAAATGAAGAGGAGTACACTGAAAAAATCACTCTCAAAATCGGGCTTAATGGCGGAGAGTCGCAGTTATCATTGAAGATTCCTATCTAAATTGACACATATATTTCTGTATTTCCGTGGAGGAAGTGACTTAATAGACAGGAATCTCTCATGATACCTGCGTTGAGCCGCCATTACAAACTTGCCGTTATGTGAATTTATAACTGAATTTTAGACTCTCTCAGTGTGATTTTCGTGATTTTTGCTGGTTTTTACTTCACATTGGACTATTCATTTGCTCACAGCAAAAGTTTGCAAGAGCCTCATTGATTCTCTAAATCTTTGCTTTCCTTGATAGTAAGAAAACAAACAAAAAAATGTTGAAAATCCTGAAGGGATCAGGTCGTTATTTCACTTTAAAAACTCTGTAACCCAGTCATTTTTTAATTTACAGAGCTCAAATTACCCTTTTTTATAGGTAATAATGGGGCTCTTGCGAGCTTTTGCTACAGGGTATTAAAGAGTTAATTCTTGCATAAAAACCTGTAAAAATGACGATGAGTACACTAAAAAATCACGAAATTCACTCTTAGAATCGGGCTTAATGGCGGAGAGACGCAGGTATCATGGGAGATTCCTATCTAAATTGAGACATATCTCTGTGTTTCCGTAGAGAAAGTGACATAATAGACATCAGGAATCTCCCATGATACCTGCCTCGAAACGCCATTACCATCTTGCCGTTATAGCAGTTATGTGAGTTAATTACTAAATTTTTGACTTTCTTAGTGTGATTTTCGTGATTTTTGCTGGTCTTTACATCAGAATGGACTATTTATTTGCTTATAGCAAAAGTTTGCAAGAGCCCCATTACAAGGACTATAACCCTACACAAACCGCATTTTGATACCTGCTTCCGTTGCCCCTTACAAAAATGTGCGCAGTGAAGTTGGGACACCCTAATTACTTGTGTTATGTTCTATCACGCACAGAAACCCGAAGTTGAAAACATTTCTAACATTTTCTTAGAATATTCTTTCCCCATTTATATCCTTTTCGAACGTACTCATTCAAAGGAGAAATGAGAGAGATAAAAGAGAGATGCCGGAGTGTGAGCCTGATGTGACCATTTCGGTTGCTTTCATAAATCGAGTCTCGCTTTTGATCTAGCGGCTGTTACATCGTGTAATTCAATTTATGCGGAGGGAAAGAAAAGAACCGACTGGGGAAGCTAATTCAACTTAGCTTATTTTCCGCTCGGCTCGTTTGAAAATGCAAACGCATTAATCACGCTTGGTTGGCGGGAGGCATGCATATTGCATGGATGCAAACTTGAAGGCGTAACGCAAATGTGATGTTGTCAAATGCAAAATCGCAGGTTGCCTCCTCCGGCAATAAGTGATCCGGGAAAAGAAGCACTCTAAAGAGAAATGCAACCCCCATCCTCCACCCGGTTTCCTTATTTTCTCTCGCTCCATGACGCTGTTACATCCTGAGTTCACTTGAACACCTGCAGAGAAATCTTTTAAATAGTTCTTGCAAGTTGATATATGCGCAGTAGGTAACTAGAGCGATCGACTTGATACTCGGAGACTACGTCTGGCGAGTGAGTGGTGGCTCTTGAAAAACAGATTATCGTGTTTTTTTCCCCATCATGCACTGTTGCATTATCCTGTCAAACCTTTTCAAAAGAACTAATTTTTAAAGTTCAATGGGGCTTTTGCAAACTTTTGCTGTGAGCAAATGTAAAGTCTTATCTGATGTTGAAACCAGCGAAAATCACGATCATCACGAAAATCACCGGAAGGAAGTCTAAAATTTAGTAACAAACTCACATAACTGCTACAACAGCAAGATCGTAATGGCGATTCAACGCAGGTATCATGGGAGATTGCCGTCTAATAAGTCACTTTCTCTATGGAAATACAGAAACATGTCTCAATAGAGATTGGAATCTCCCATTATACCTGCGTCTCTCCGCCATTAAGTCCGATTCTGAGAGTGGATTTTGTGCTTTTTTAGTGTACTCATCGTCATTTTTACAGATTTTTATGCAAGAATCAACTCTTCAATTAATCTCCTGTAACAAAAGTTATAATATTATAATATACTATAATATACTATTAGAGGGCTTCGCCCCCTAGCCGCTCCGCCCCCTCCTCCCAATATAGTCCGCGCCACCCTCAAAGGTGGCTACGTGCCGTCTTCGTCGTTAAAGGTTGACCCGCGAGTTTAAATGCAGATAGATTCTCTTTTGAATCGCAATTTGAAGCAATATTAAAACCTGTAACGACGAAGACGGCGCGGGGCACCACTCTGTTGAGGGGTGGACTGCGGAGCGGCCAGTGGAAGCCCTCTTGTTAAAAAAAAAACAAAACAAAACAAAACAAACAAAAAAACAAAACACAGCTGAGCAAAAAACGAACGGCTGCCAGGTTGAGTGTGAAATCTTTAAAAATAAAGACAGGTTTAAAAGTATTCTCCGCCCTACCTGACAACGCAGAGAAATAGGGGGTGGGTGCAGGATTGTCCAGCATATTGACAGATTTATCCACCCCCCGATGCGATTGCCGCTGTTCGAGAATTCGCAATAACTTGGTTACAAATCGAGGTATCAAAATTCTGAAAATTTCGGGCTCCTAATCACATTAAAATCTATTATCATCCCAAGCTACAGCGTTGTAACATAAATAGCAACGTCCGTAGAGTGTGGAAACACATTTTTGAACATTTTTGAAAAAGTCTCAAAACTCGAAAAAATAGGGCTTAGCAGATTATACTATAGTAAGATAAGATAAGATAAATCTTGATTGCGATACTTCATAACTTCACCTTTTATTAAATATAATTTTCCTATGCTGATAGTAAGGCTATCGTGCACTTTAGCTGCGGACAATTCAAGGGTCGATTCGATGTAAAACACTCCAAAAAGAATGATAGTAACACGGAAATTCAGTCCTCCACTCATAAAATGCGCTTAGTTGCGGGTCAGTAATGACGGAGTTGGGCAATAAAAATGAGAGATTCCCATCTAACAATACTGTCATTCCATCACAGAGAGGCCAGTAAGAAACGACTTCTTTGGCACCGGTGTCATGGTATTATTAATCGGTTGTTTAACACTCCTCTGGCGACAAGATACTCTGCAAATCTTCCTTCCCAACATAGAAAGAAAGAAGAAATTAAGATTAGTATTCGTGCTCAACACCAGCATTAAGGTCGCGCGATTAAGAACATTTGATGAGTTTAGGAGTAAATCTCGTAAGTTTTTAGTGCTACCATCGTTATTTCTGGAGGTTTTTATATCTGAATCAACCCTTGAATCGCCTTTACCGAAAAAGTGCAACAAGCCTCAATGATCTGACCAATTTTTTTCAATCAATGATCTGTGGTGGCTCTGACTCCTTGAAAGATAACCTTTCTTTTCCGCACAAGTAGACAATCTCTGTAACGACTCGTGCTACTTGGCAACCTTGATAAACCCCAACCCCTTCTCAAGCACGTCGAAAGAGAAGACTGTCCAGCTGGACGCATACTTTCATACAGGAGCCTCTCGGACTCTTTTGCATCTGAGGCTCTTTCCCTCATGCATGTTAACTCATGGCTCTTAAACATGGGCTAAAAGGTGATGTCACAAAAACCCCCCTTGTGACCCCTCTATCGATTCAGCTTGGCGAGTGGAGTCGATCACCCTCAAGGGTTTTCATATTTTTTTGCATCTGAGGCTCTTTCACTCATGCATGTCAACTTATGACTCTTAAACGTGGGCAAAAAAATCATGTCACCAAAACCCCTTTTGTGACCCCTCTATCGATTCAGCTTGGCAAATGGAGCCGATCGCTCTCAAGGGTTTTTATATCTTTTGCATCTGAGGCTCTTTCACTCATGCATGTCAACTCATGACTCTTAAACGTGGGCAAAAAAATCATGTCACCAAAACCCCTTTTGTGACCCCTCTATCGATTCAGCTTGGCAAATGGAGCCGATCGCTCTCAAGGGTTTTTATATATTTTGCATCTGAGGCTCTTTCATTCATGCATGTCAACTCATGACTCTTAAACATAGGCAAAAAGGTGATGTCACCAAAACCCTCCTTGTGACCTCTCTATCGATTCAGCTTGGCAAAGGGAGTCGATCACCTGCAAGGGTTTTCAATCGCATACCCCTTCTTTAAAAAAACTATGTCTATATTATACAAAAAATTAAGTCTGTTTTAAAAAAAAAAAGTTTCAATAAGAGTAAAGTAAAAACAGAATAAGTTTTTTTTTTTTTTTTTTTTTTTTTTTTTTTTTTTTTTTTTTTTTTTTTTTTTTTTTTTTAAGAGGTTAAAAAAAGGTAATCAACGGTTTAAGGTATAACACACCTATTTATTTTATGAAAAAAATATAGAATAAAATTTGTACAATCTGGAGTCGGAAATTGTATAAATCGTGAACGTACTTTGCTGAACGTCCGTATCAAAGATTATTGAATCTTAGTGATTACGCTTTCGTTTCCACCGCGACCGCAAGGGAAAGTGAGGACTTGTAATCTCAACGTCGAACAATCGACTCGAGACTCTGCATTGTATAGCAGAACGTATGCATTTGTGTGTTTGTTTGTATGTTTGTTTGAAGAAGCGCAGTACACAATATGAGTACGACGGCCTTCACGAACACGAACACTATGATACACATGGACGCAGTAGAGCTTAGAAGTGGATTCTGACTTGTTTACCCCTTCTTTATATTTTTGGCTCGCCGCCCGCCCGCATCTCATGCCCCCCCCCCCCCCCCCCACCAAACTCCCCTCCTCCCGCATCTACGGAAAACAAACGTAAGACTAGGTTTAAAATGCGCGCGCCTTCGTTCGTTGCCATGCTGTCAGTTTGGAAAATTCAGAAATTGTGTGAATAGACTGTTTTAGTATAGCGATATATTGTATCGATTGGCGTCCGAGGATCCCTGCCGGTCTAGGTTTCCTGGTTCCTTACGTTCCTTAGGTTCCTTGATTCCCTGGCTCTGGTTCCAAACAGACTCAGACTCAATGTAATTTCTCTGCAAACGCATTTTTGAAAGGAAATTTAGGCTACTAAGGTGACTCTTTAGCGTTTAGTGCCGATGATTTCTATCACCAGAGCGCTACCGTTCGATAAATGTGAAATTACTGGCCGAAAGCAATGAGTTATAACTTTAGAGTGGCAGCGGGCTGGACCAGCCCGGCTGGTCCACTTTGTGCCGCACAGGGTAGAAGGAATCCCGGGAAAAAGCGGAATTTGGACGGCAGATTCCAAGGTTTGAGGTTAAGTTTTGTAGGTCGTTTCCGGCGATGCCCGAGTTTGTTTACGGAACGACCGGAAACGACCTACAAAATTAAACCTCAAAATCGATTTTTACGGCAAGATGGCGGCGCCCTAGGTGACAACGATGAACCAGCGGAACGTTCCTTGATGTGCCACTCTAAAGGTATAGCTCATTGGCCGAAAGTAATTTATATTTAAGAAAGCGGAAAGTCAGTTATTAGATAATCATCTGGAGAACGTCTCTGCAAAATATTACGCAAATAAATTCAAAAATAAGGCTGAAAGTACCAAAAAATGGAATATCGCGTCGATACAAGAAACGCTGAAAAAATCACCTTTAACAAGGAGATTAATGCGACCTTTTTGCAATAATGAAGTCTACAACTTCAAAAATGCTTAAAGTAATATGCCTGGTTCCACGACTGAAACTTCCGAAATCAATAGGTAAGGTATTACAGATTTAACGATGCATTTGTAGTTTGGAATCACCCAAATATTTTTGTTGCTTTTGTGTTCTAGTGATTCTAACCTCCAAATGAATCGCTTAATTTGTAATGTTTTGTTGATTTCGGCAGTTTCAGTCGTAAAACCAGGCAAAATTCAGCATTTGTAAGGACGAAGAGTTCATAATCAAAAATAGGTCGGAATTGATTTATTGGAATAATAACCAAAATCTTCTGATAGGAAACTTACACTGAACCATGAAGTTTGTTCGAAACCCGAGGTCCCCGAATGGGAATCGATACGATAAGTCGATCTTGTATTTTAGTGTCTATAGCGGCTCAAGCAATCTGGAGACCATACTTTTACGCCATTTATTTCTATTCCAAGATATCGATTCTAATTGAGACGCTTCAATTAAATAAGCGTACACTGAAGGGAAAAAAAACGAATTGAACTTCTTACATTCTTGAAAGTGTGAACAAAAATTAAATACTGTTAGGCAAACCATTTGAAATAGTAAAATTTATAATTGAATAACTCTTGAAAAATGAATTAGTAATTTGCATTATTTTAAAATAGTTTCATAGTAAAGTTGAAAATTGGGTAACTTTACTTGAAAACTGAATTAGTAATTTTCATTATTTTAAAATATAGTTTTAAATCACAACCTAGTTAGTCGCAATGTTTAATTGATTTTTTTTTTCTGAAACCTGAAACGTGGCAACTCTGAGCTCTGCCTATCAAATGTTGTATAGCACGTGCGTGTGTTTTTGTAAACTAACTTAATTTCAGTCTGAATTTTGGGTTATAGACTTAGATAGGCCGAATATATTTATTTCTCCAACTTCTAAACGCCTCTGTCCGCATCTCGTCACTGTCTTCCGGTCTCAAACTTTGAGCGCAGCTTCTTAAGTACTTCGATGGAAGGTTTTGAGAATTCAAAAGTTTCGGAGTTTGTGTGTCAGTTGAAAATAAAGTGTACTCTACCGCTCAACTGGGTCCGCCTTGCGTTGAAAATAATAAAAAAGAATATAAAAACAAAAACAAAACAAACAAAAAAACGGAAGTTAATCTCTTTGCAGTCTTTTAACTCAGCAAAGTTTTTTTTTTTTTTTTTTTTTTTTTTTTTTTTTTTTTTTTTTTTTTTTTTTTTTTAATATGGGGAGTGAGAAAATAAAAGAGGTGGGGTGGACATTATGCTTCAGAGCAGCGGCTCTCAAGCTCAATCTATTGGCGGGTATCCGGACTCTCGTGCAGGGTTCAGAACCCCCCCCCCCCCCCCAACGTTTACCACGAAAAGCACCTATCATCACTCAGGTAAGAACCTAAAAACGTCGGATCACAAGTGGAAATAAAATAAAAAATAAATGGATTATGGGTTGTCATGATTCACCGCAAATTATTCGCTTCCTTATGTAAGAAACTCAGGATTATTTCTTTGACGGCCATCACTAAACGTTATTTTGGGTTCAAATTCAATCCCCCCCCCCCTCCACTTCTTTGTTCTATTAAAATTGGATAAAAGTGGTAAATTGTTATTCTATACCCTGTTAATTATTTCAGCTTGTGTTATGAAGAAATTATATTCTTATACTAATGTAGAGAGTAGGAGTAGAATAATTTTATTGTTTATATGAATAAAAAAGACAAAAAATGGGCTCTTAAGACCGTCATTTCACGACATTTTCGGAAAAGGGGACACTACACATTTTTTCGCCCCGGCTGGGGCTTCGGGTGCCTTTAACCCTTACTACGCCACTGAGGCTAACCGGCGTTTATAGTCAAGGGGTGTGCCGAGGGGGGGGGGATGTGGGTACCCTTGCCCCGGGTGGCAGGTTATCCAATGTCAAAATGAATTAGGGTGGCAAAAGCAGTGTGTAATAAGCAAAAAAAAAAAAAAAAAAAAAAATTAATCAAATTCATGATTTTGAGGGGCAGAAATCCGCGGAGGGCGGCAAGATTGGATTCTTGCCCCACCTCTCTGGACACCACGGCACGCCCCTGGTTTATACTATACTTGTGAGTATTTTAAGTTATTCTCATGCAGTGTCAACAGTCAACACATCGCAACGGTTCAATCCATAAAAATTAGTGTCACGCGAGGTGTGAAAATATAAGTAACTTTGGCCCGATTGGATACCTTAAGTGGCTGTGGCCGAGGCCAAGTGAAGAAACGAAACGACCAGTGATGGAGGGCAACCGCCGCCCAGTGGAGCGAGTCTATATGGGAGAGGTCAAACATGGGATATATGTATTACTAAAAATGCCAATTAGAATGTTTTCACGGTTAAAAAACAATCTGTAAAGCCGTAAAGGGTGATTCTTGCAAGAAATTTTACGACAAAACCAATGAGAACGCTTTCAAACTTCTACGTTGCGTATTATGAAATATGTACAGAGTGTTCAAAAAGTCCGTCCCCCCCCCCCCCCCTATCTACCTTTTGAACGGCTGCAGATAAAAAAACGAAACTCGGGGAATGTCTATAACTTAATAGGAACTACTTTTTGGCGTATCCAAAATTTCCGGGGGGCGCCCCTAAGGGGGGGTTTCGCCCCCTAACTCAAAATTTTCAAATAGCAACCCCTATCTTGTGATACCTCGTTTTAAAGGGCGTACAATTCTAAGACTTTTGGCGCAAACCAGAGGTCGATATCGTTTTTCGTCATCGATATATCGATAGTCAAAGTTCGATTTCGATCCATTTTCAAAAAATCAGAACTCCCATTTGAAATTTCGGAATTTAGAAAACTAGGAGTCAGAAATACTTTAAAAAGCAAGTACTTTCCAGAAAAAACTACGGTTTTGACATTAATCTAGTCTTAAAGCCCCCCAAAATTATTTTAAAAAATGACCCCTTAGGGCAGCTATCTCAAAAGTTAGATAGGGGGGACGGACTTTTTGAACACTCTGTAGACATTTAAAGTCGTCATCCGATGTTTGACCACTCACATTGACTCGGTCCACTGAGCAGTGGTGGCTCGTGCAATATGTCAACAATGTCATCCCTCCATTTGATTGTATGTAAAACAATCGATTCGAAAGTGAAGCAGCGCTTCACCAGCAATCGATTGTTAAACATAGATTCAAATGGAGCGAAGACATTGTTGCCAGATGGCACGAGCCGCCACTGCCACTGAGCGCCGTGACACTCTCATCATTACACACCAATTGGAGCTCGTATATTATGACGACAATCGATAAGGTCGCATGCGGGTCTGAGCAAAATATTTACTTTGAACCATCTCTCAGAAAGAATCTGGTAAGCTGGGAGTTTTGGTGTCTTGAGTTTTTACGACCGCCAGAGGCCCAGAAACTAGAAAATTGTATTTAACCCTTGTGTGCTCAAAAAAGGGTGAATTTTCATCCCAGGCCAGTGTTTCAATGATATAAAGCTGAAATTTCAAGACCCTCACTTCTAACTTTTATGTATTCTTCGATGAGATTACATTGAGAATATTTCCATAAAAATCGGGGATTTATATTAAATTTTCCCGTAAAGGGGAGGGGTTGATCAAAAGAAAAGGAGAATGTGATCGACAATGTTGGAAGGGAAAAAGCGGATGAAGATGAGACCGGAGCAGAGGCCAGAGAGGCTGCTCGATGTTATCAGATGTTGGTGCGAAATGTGGAATAGGGGTGAAAATTCATCCCCCCCCCCCCTTTGGACATCAACGTATTGTCAACCAGTTTGGATAAAATAAAAAAATAAATAACAAAAAAAAAATAAAAAAAAATGTTCTTCGTGTAATCTTATAGCTTACTTATTATTTTCCAATGAATGAGTCCGAGTAAGGCATATGGACATCGTCTCATTCGCATTCACTCGCACTCACTAAGCCTATGGCAAAATTTTCTTCCAAATATTACAGTTTTCATAATTTTAAATAAAATAATACGGTTCATTTTGTGCTAAAAGAAATCATAAGAAAAATTACACGATTATCGACGTTCTCGCATTTTTGTTTTTTCTTTGTTTTTTAATAAAAATGCTAAAAATTCGTCTTGCCCCAGAAATGACTATAACGCTGTCTATCGGATTGAAATCTGAAAAATTTTCGCGTGGAATCACCTTGTGCATGTTTCGGAGAGTGTGAATGCTGAATCGCACAGTGCTGCCAGATTTGAGACAAAAGAAAGCACACATATATATACATTTCTCATTAAATCATACGAGAAATTCGTGTCTGCCTCGCGTCAAATTTGGCAGCGCTGAAATCACAACGGCTCGGCCAATGGACGGCGCAATTGGACATCAACTTTCGCCAAGTTATTGAGCTTTCCCTCCCCCCTCCCCCCCTTACCCTCGAGTTTCGGTACTTGGCAACCCAGCGTGTCAGCAGACCACGCAAATAGTTCTGGGGCGGCCGTAGCGAGCGAGCAAGGCGGTGAAAAGATGAAAAACAAAATCGTATATTTTTCATTTTCATCTTCATCTCCGCCCTCTCCCCTCCCCTCCCCTCCCCTCTCCACTTCTCCCCTTCCACTCTCCCTTCTCTCGGCCACCTTTCGCCAATAATTCCAACTTGTCTACCGTGTCGTCTCTATCCCGCATGTTTAATAGGTGCCCAATTCGATAGTTTATTTCCGTCTAATTTTTGTTTTTTTTTTGTTTTATTTTTTTTCACATGTTTTCTGTTTATCTCTCGTTCGCGTAACAATCGCTCGCCTCTCCTATTTTCTTTCCCCCATGCTCTCACCCCGCGATGTTTATTTTCCTTTTAAACTTTAACCCTATAACGACCGGGTTAGTTCAAAAGAACGCCACTCCTCCGTTTATACATACTGGAAGGGTAGTTAACTGTTCGTACTCGGGGGAGTTGGAATTGCCTATACGACGAATTGAAGGCGCCCGGCTAAAGCTTATTTTGTAAGTATTTTCATAGATAATCGCGTTTATCCGGAATGAAGACTGAAACAGTGAAAACTAGGGTAGATGATGTAAAACGAGTATACTCGGGCGTGGTCCATAAGGGGTTAATACATCAGAGCACATTCGATCGAAACACACATTTCTTCGGACATGCATTATTTGCAATTTTCGGTGTTCCGAAATGGGGCTGATGCACACTTTTGCTATAAGCGATTTAATTGTAGATTCTATTGAAAAAACCTCAAAAAAAAAAAAAAAAAAAAAAAAAAAAAAAAAAAAAAAAAACGATGGCAGCACTAAAATCTTCCGAAATCCACTCCTAAACTCAATAAATGCTGTTATTTACACGTGTGTAATGGTTGCTTAGGGCAGTAATAAGGGGATATTCCCATCTAACAATACTGTAACTCCATCAAGAAGTGACCAATAAGAGATGAATTTCATTTGACACCGGTGTCACTAGATGTCACGGTACCATTAATCGGATGTGGATCACTACTCTGATGATTAATTACTCTGTGAATCTTCCTTGTCAGCATAGAGAGAGTGACGAAATTAAGATAGGAATCTCCCATTACTGCTCTATACCACCATTTCACTCGCGCAAATAACAGCGTTTATTGAGTTTAGGTGTGGATTTCGGAAGTTGCTAGTGCTGCCATCGTTATTTTTCGAGGTTTTTACACCAAAATCGTCAATTTTATAGCTTATAGCAAAAGTGTGCAAACAGCCCCATTGAACAAATCAAGAGTGGGGCTGTTGAACGCTTTGATAACAGGCCAGGATTGTGGGTATACTGTGACACCGGTGTCACATGATGTAAAAAGCCTTGTATCAGACATTTGTAATCTATACGTTGACCTATATAAAATTATATCACCAGTGTCACTTTGTAAAAAAACATAAAAATGGGCTCCAAAATTTTCCAATAAAGGCTACCAGCACTCATTATAATGGATTTAATAATAGAAATCAATTTGAGGGGGGTGTGCACTGTGCTGTGCCCTCGTATCCAAATCAACCCTAATTTCATTAATATTGAAAACGGTATGATGGTGCCTTGTCCATTTGGCAACGCCGCAAGTAGATACCTTGGCTACTCTCGGAAGCTGTACTTTGGGCATTCGTGCACGCACGTCATAGCGTCTTGGATTTCGGAAGGATTGTTTGGAAAAATCGCGTAGCGTGAGGTCAGTGGACGCGATGAGCGTTTCCGATCAGCCGAAGTTTGAGAAGTTGAATACCGCGGGGGTTTTCATCGCCTCGGGGCACTGGCGCGACCAGGATATCTTCCATCTCTCTCATTTCCCATTTGAATGTATGAGTAGGAAAAGGACAGAAGGAGGGGGTCTTATCCCCTTGTCCATCCTTGTCTTACATACGTTTCTTAATGGAGAAAAGAGAGAGATGAAGAAACTCTCGGTGCGCTACTGCCTCGGGGCCTTTTTAGAATGACACTGCGGTGTACTGGTCGTAAGTTGAGCGCTGCGGTGCATTTAAGAAAACGTCGTGATTGTTAGGTATAAGTTAAGCGCTGCGGTGCATTAGAGATTGTTAGGTATGGTATAAGTTAGGTATGACCGCTGCGGTGCATTAGTGGTTTGTTAGATAAAATGTTGAGTTTAAATATACAGATTCTATAGTAATCGACAGTGCGTTTGAGAGTCAATCAAATACCAATCAAATCCCAACCAAGAACAGCCCTGGGAGACTACAGTATCGGCAAGCTTTTGGCATTTGCTTTTTGAAAAAGCTTAAAAAATGGGCAACGATGACAGTGGCGGCTCGTGCAATTTGGCAACAATGTTTTCTCTCCGTTTGACTTAATGTAAAACAATTGAATACTGGTGAAGCGCTGCTTCACTATCGAATCGATTGTTTTACATATAGTCAAATGGAGTGAAAACATTGTTGCCAAATTGCACGAGCCGCCACTGAACGATGATTGTTTAAAACTTTATTTCATTGGTTTTTGGCCACTTTTTGACGATCTCAGCAGTGGCGTAGCGTACAATCTGGCAACGTTGTTGTAGTTTGTCGTTTTAAACCCATAAAAAAGATCGAAGTATTGGGTGTTCGGTGAGCGTGGGCGCCCGCAGCGGGGGGCAAGAGGGGGCACTTGCCCCCCCCTCCTGAATTCAAAACAGTCAAAATGTCGCGAGGAAAAATGAAAGGACCAAAAGAAATTAAAATGTGAATCAAAGTAGTAATAGTTGACGAACTTTATAACTAGTTTATTTTGTGATTTTAACTCTTTTTTTTACAAGGTAGGGTAAAATTATACAGTTTTCTGACTACTATTACCATCTGTTGTCCCTTTATTTATAATATAATATCAAACACACGTCAAAATTATTATTATTATTATTATTTGTATACACCTACAATGGCTTAATAATTATAAATGTACACTATTTGGATGAAAAAAAAGTTTTCCCTTTTTCCTCGGGGGGGGGGGGGGGTGTCCGTAGACCTTCCATTGGGGTTCAACAATTTTGCTCCCGTTAGAAATATTTCTGCGGGCGCCCATGTCGGTGAACACTTTTGCATTCGACCTTTTACATGGGTTTAAATGGACGCAATACAACGTTGCCAAACTGCATACTACGCCATTGGATCTCACAATCAGACCATAGTGCGGTGCGCGATGTTGCCAGGTGTCCAGGTTCTTTTTATTTGGCTGTTAATCACTTCTCTTGTACGTGACTTGTTATTCTGTGAATCTTTCTTCCTAGCATAGAAAGAGTGTCGAAAATCATGGTGGGACTCTCCCTCTCCCATTATTAGTGCTAAACTCTATGACATTGTGGTCGCGCGTTTCAAAGCATTACTATAAGTTTATGAGTGAATTTCGTAAGTTTCTGGTGCTACCATGATCGTTATTTTTGAAGGTTTTGACTCTTAAATCACCTGTAGCAAAAATGTGGCAACAACCTCATTCTTAGGCCCATCATCTTTCCTCAAAAAGAGGAGGGGGCAAATCGTTTAAAAATCACTTCGTAATGTAATGTTCGGTCTCATGATGATTTCTTGTGGATTCTCGCGACAGAAACCCCTGTCGGAAACATGGGAAACAATTAATTAAAGGAAACGAGTACATCATTGCTTTCAAAGAACATTTTTTTCTACCGCAGGATTCAGGCTAAGCGGTAGATTGAAAATGACATTTTGACAAAGTTGCGTTTTGTCCATTTAAATCTAGGAAAATAAAAATTGGTTCCAAACAAATGCTCCATCTCCATCTCTCTCGTGGGGTTTTTCCCATAAGAAACACGATCCAAATTTTTAAGTACAAATTTGTGCTAGTAAACAACAAAATCTCTCAGTTTTTATTACACCATTGGATTCCACGTACCTTAAAATATGAGCACGTTACAACAAATTTTTTGAAACATCGCGCATTAATGTACAATCACAGTTCCATCGAAGAAAGTCCTATGTTTTGTCCTTGACACACTCACACTTTCTTATGGGCACAAAATTCTAGGATGTAGGCTCATCGGCACCATCACGCCATGTGTTATACCTCGACCAAGCTTCGATACGAAAGGAGGCTAGGATAATTGAGTGTCATGGCGGTGATACTCCCATAAGAGACCGTGAGTAAGACAAGGACAAAACGTAGAACATCTTTCGGTATAACTGTGATTGTGAATTATTTTGTGATCGGAATTATGTTAGAGTGAAAAGATACTTTGAGGTACGTGTAATCTAATGGTGCAATCAAATTTGAGAAAACTGGTGGTTAACTAGCATGAATTTGCATTCAAAAATTTGGATCTGATTTCTTATGGGTAAATCCACAAGACTGAGCGAGATAGGGTATTTCTTTGGAACCAATTTTGATCGTGCCGTCATCACTAAACAGGTCTATCGGTGTAAACCCCGAAAACATTAACCGCTGACAAGGCACAGGGCTCTCAAAACGTCCCCTCTGCTCTTTCGGGACACCGCAAATGTTATTGTAAATGGGAAAACAGACTTACGAGCAGACCCGTCTTTTTGGTGAGCTTTGAATCGCGGACAAGGCTGAGGGCTCTCAAAACGTCCTCTCTGCTCTTCCGGGGCACCGCCAATGTTATTGTAAATGGGAAAACAGACTTACGAGCAGACCCGTCTTTTTGGTGAGCTTTGAATCGCGGACAAAGCTGAGGGCTCTCAAAACGTCCTCTCCGCTCTTCCGGGGCACCGCCAATGTTATTTTAAATGGGAAAACAGACTTACGAGCAGACCCGTCTTTTTGGTGAGCTTTGAATCGCGGACAAGGCTGAGGGCTCGCAAAACGTCATCTCTGCTCTTCCGGGGCACCGCCAATGTTATTTTAAATGGGAAAACAGGCTTACGAGCAGACCCGTCTTTTTGGTGAGCTTTGAATCGCGGACAAAGCTGAGGGCTCTCAAAACGTCATCTCTGCTCTTCCGGGGCACCGCCAATGTTATTTTAAATGGGAAAACAGACTTACGAGCAGACCCGTCTTTTTGGTGAGCTTTGAATCGCGGACAAGGCTGAGGGCTCTCAAAACGTCATCTCTGCTATTCCAGGGGGCACCGCCAATGTTATTTTAGATGGGAAAACAGACTTACGAGCAGACCCGTCTTTTTGGTGAGCTTTGAATCGCGGACAAGGCTGAGGGCTCTCAAAACGTCATCTCTGCTCTTCCGGGGCACCGCCAATGTTATTTTAAATGGGAAAACAGGCTTACGAGCAGACCCGTCATTTTGGTGAGCTTTGAATCGCGGACAAGGCTGAGGGCTCTCAAAACGTCATCTCTGCTCTTCCGGGGCACCGCCAATGTTATTTTAAATGGGAAAACAGACTTATGAGCAGACCCGTCTTTTTGGTGAGCTTTGAATCGCGGACAAGGCTGAGGGCTCTCAAAACGTCCTCTCTGCTCTTCCGGGGCACCGCCAATGTTATTTTAAATGGAAAAACAGACTTACGAGCAGACCTGTCTTCTTGGTGAGCTTTGAATCGCGGACAAAGCTGAGGGCTCTCAAAACGTCCTCTCCGCTCTTCCGGGGCACCGCCAATGTTATTTTAAATGGGAAAACAGACTTACGAGCCGACCCGTCTTTTTGGTGAGCTTTGAATCGCGGACAAGGCTGAGGGCTCTCAAAACGTCGACTCTGCTCTTCCGGGGCACCGCCAATGTTGTTTTAAATGGGAAAACAGACTTACGAGAAAACCTTACTCTCTGGTGGGCTTTGGACCGCTATAAAGGCACAGGGCTCTCAAAACGTCCCCCTGCTCTTCCGTGGCGCCGTTAATGTTAGTCTAAATGGGAAAACAGACTCACGAGCACGACTCCACGGGCGGAGAAAATATTAAAGATTTGGAGTAGATATTATCGATCATCACTGTCATATACTGAACTGAACTTGTGTAACCTTTCCTCAACCGGTGAAACCATCGGTGAAGAAAAGAATGCCAATAATCCTACGCTGAACGGCAGCTCCGACGCCGAAGTAAGGACGGACACAGGAATTTGTCTTCCTCTATCTCCTTTCATTTGAACAAATGTGTTAGAAAAGATGGCAAAGGAGGCCATCACGGGACTTTTGCCCATATTTCTGTCCTTACCCAACACACGCGTTCAAATGGTAGGGAGAGAGAGAAAGACAAGTTCCTGGATCCGCCCAAGAAATGAGTGAGAGAGCATGGAATGTTGGCCGGGAGCACTAAATTAGTTTAGTAGACGGAGAGTTTGCTTCATTGCCAGATCGTGCAAAAAAAATTATTTGATTTTATCAAGGCGTTCTTTGGATCGAAACTGGCGAGCTGTACATTTACCTAGAGAGGCAGTTTAATGGGTAAACCTCCGTAACCACCCCGGGAGATTTTTAGGTTAGGTTTAAGCGTGTACTTTTGTCCATTTATTCCAGCGACAAATAGAGACGGAGCATTACGCTAAAATACATATAGAGAAGATTTGAGGCACACGAATTTTCGGGGATTCAACAAAATAACATGTAAAACAACAGTCAAAACCTTTTGATGTCACATGGTGTTGAACGGTGACTTTCGGAAAACACGGGGGGGGGGGGGTGAGCGGGAAGGGAAGAGGAGGGTGCTCACCATTAAACACCATGCGACGGTGACTGTCCTTTGTTGAATCCGCGAGAATTCCGAGTGCCTTTGCTGCAGCCATGAGTTAGTGCTCCGTCTCTATTTGTCTCTGATTTATTCTCATTATTTTGATGCAACAAACAGAGGCTGCAACATGCTTCGCTCCACTGCAGTGTGCTTCGCATCAAAATACCAAAGGAGCACCCGGGAGCTCACCGGGGCATGTAAACAGAGCCGATTGGGAGCCGACCGGCGTGGCACCTAGCGGCAAAAGTTTGAACTACGTACGTCCTGATGAGCTGAGTTTATATACCTGAGTTTTGACCCTCATCTCCATCGGTCGATTGCTGCCTAGTGGTACAGTGCTGGCTCCCGGACCAGAAGATTGCTGGATCGATCCCCGGCTAGTCTCTTTTTTGTTTTGTTGTTTTTTTTTTTTTAATTTTCACAAAAATGCTTTGATGGTGTAGTTCGATGAAGGGCCGTTCAATTTTGAGGTTCTATTTACGTGATATCGACGAACTCCCATTGTGGTCCACCAAAGAAAAGCGGAGAAACCTGCCACTATCCCCAAAAAAAACCCCTTTTCCGAGTGCAGACAACCCCAAGTTAGATTATAAAAAAGACCGGGAGCGAGCGAAGCGAGCGGGAGGTAAACGCAGCGCGGAGCGCGCGTATTCGCCCGAAGGGCGTTACAACTCCCCTAAAATGCCAACAAATGTTATTTCTTTTATATCAATTCAAACAGCCCGCCAAATCGTGGCTCCCAATCGGCTCTGTTTACATGCCCCGGTGAGCTCCCGGGTGCTCCATCGTCAAAATACATGTAAATAAATGGACAAAATTACACGCTTAAACCTAACCTAAAAATTGCCCTAGTGGTTAAGCTAGTCACTTATTATACTGCCTCTCTTGATAATGTATACCATAGCTCATTTTTCCGTGTTTCCATTTTAAATTTTTTCCGTGGTTAGTTCAACCCAAGGTTATCGATTAAAGAGGTATGCTCATCTGACTTCGCGCCACAAATGCAGTGGCGCGTAGTTCAAAATCACTGCAGGCAAGATGGCCGACAAAATCAGAAAACGTATACATGGGCGTCATTTAGGGGGGGATGGGGGGGCAATTGCCCCCCCCAAGGATTTGAAGTCGGGCTCAAAAACTGGCACGAAGTATATTGATGAGCAAAGAAAAAAAAGTCATCCGATGTTTGCCCCCAAAAGACGGCTTTTTGGCTCTAAAATTATGTTGATGAGCAAAAAAGAAAAAAAAAAAAAAAAGGTTATCCGATTTTTTAGCCCCCTCCAAGCCGAAAATTATAATGATGAGCAAAAAAAAAAAAAAAAAAAAAAAAAAGGTCATAAGATATTTTGCCCCCCCCCCCCGCCAAGCCGAACTTGAAATGACGTTCCTGAACGTATACTCTTTGCAGAAAACATTAAGCTGCCCTCTGCAGGAAAGCAGGAAACAACCCAATGTTTTCTGCAAAGAGTATACGTTTTCTGCTTTTGTCGGCCATCTTGTCTGCAGTGATTTTGAACTGCGCGCCACTGCATTTGTGGCGCGAAGTCAGATGAGCATACCTCTTTAATCTATAACCTTGAGTTCAACCAGAACTTCTCGTTAGTTCAAGAATTGACGTGGATCAAATGGAACAATTAGCAAATCGGTCAGTTTAAGTATTATTTTTTCTCCGTGTAGAATTGTCACCGGAAAGTTTGAAAGCAATAACCTTAAAAGGACGAAAACGATGATTATTTACGTCTTTTTCTTTTTATATTTATTTTTTATTTTTGGCCAATTTTTTTCGTTGTCCTCAGACCATAGTACGTCTCCTTACTTTCAATAACGAGATAGAGGGATTATATGGAGCCAGTGGTGGATACAGAGAAATTTTCTGGGGGGGAGGGGCACTCCCATAAATTTTTAAATTTCAAGCGTTGCAGTAAGAAATTTTGGGCTATTCTCTGTAGAAAAAAAGGCACGATGGGGCTCTTGCAAACTTTTGCTGTGAGCAAATGAATAGTCCATTCTGGTGTAAAAACCAGCAAAAATCACGAAAATTACACTGAGAAAGTTTAAAACCTATTAATAAACCAACATAACTACATAAATGGCAAGACCGTAATGGCGGTTCGACGCAGGTATCATGGAAGATTCCTGTCTATTATGTCACTTTCTCTTTTGGAAACACAGAGGTATGTCTCAATTTAAATAGGAATCTCCCATGATACCTGCGTCGAACCACCCTTAAGCTCGATTCTGAGAGTGAATTTCGTGATTTTTTAGTGTACTCCTCGTCATTTTTACAGGTTTTTATGCAACAATCAACTCTTGAATCTCCTATAGCAGAAGTTCGCAAGAGCCCCATTTGAGGCTTCTGGGGGGGGGGGGGGGGGGGTGTTTTCCCCATGGTTCCGACACTGTGTGGTGTCGTGGCTCCTCATGGCTAACAATGAGACGCAGTGACAATATAAGGACCTATAAAAGTAACTTAATCGAACTATGTTGTCAGCTCGTCTACCTAAATCGTTTCCACCAGGTACAGATCCACCTTGCGGCGTCAAAGTCGTGAAGACTTGGCCATTGTCAGACCGTTTTGAATTAAGGATCTGAAAATGTATTACATATTATGAGACAGTGAAAGATAAAAATGTTAAAAAATCGTCGGTTACTTAAGGTTACAGTTACGCAAGGGTTCTATCCTTGTGAATGTCAAAATAAAAGCAAACGGCGATAAATGACGAGCTTTTAGTGCCGTGTCGCGAAAATGTCGTGACCGAAGGTCGTTTGAGGCTGCTCACATGTAAAAATCAAACTCGATCCATAAAATGTCCCTAATAATCTGTAACCTTTCAGAGTTTATCGCTTAGTTGCGAATTAGTATGATGCTTGTTGACAAACGGTGTCACTACAGAGTGCGGTAGATTCAAATAGACCAAGCATAAGGGTTTGTTTGAAGATGGTTGAGATCAGAGGCGTAGCGTGCAATTTTACAATGTTATGTATTGTGTCTATTTAAACTCATGTAAAAGGTCAAATACGAAGGTGTTCACCGAACACCCAACAGTTCGATCTTTTTAATGGATTTAAATAGATTACAACGTTGTCAAATTGCACACTACGCCACTGGCAAAAATAATTTTTTGAATAACCATGAATAATTAACTAAAATTTTTCGCATTATTCTCATGTTATTTCTATTAGTAAAAACACTTCCAGCAGCTTCATCTGTCATAAGATGAATGACTGGTAGTGTTAAAACTCAGCATATTCAATATTCATCTGTCATAAGATGAATGACTGGTAGTGTTAAAACTTTGATCATTTACTAATAGGAATAACTTGAGACTAATGCGAATAATTTGAGTTAATAGGGCAGTTGCAAGGGTCTGAAATGTTGTGTTTTTTATAAGGAAAATGATAGTACTTGATGACATAAGAACAGTGGTGCCTTTGGTTTTTTCTCAAGTACCCTGCTTTTGGAGATACACTCTTGTGAAGTTGCAAAAAATCGTGGGTGTAGTGACGTCACTACGCGGAATTCCCATTTAAAACAATGTATTTTGGGCCAAAATCCTATCTCCGGAACAATGGTACTTCATTGGAAACCAAAGGCGTGTTTGTTCTCAGCTCATCTAGTACTTTCAATTTCTTTGTAAAAAATGCAACATTTCAGACCCTTGCAACTGCCCCATTATTCACGGTCACTTACTCAAAGAATGATTTTCCATCACTAGCTGGTTGAGATATTGACCAATGGCGGCTTGTGCTATTTGGCAACCGCGTAAATTTTCCATTTGAATTTATGCAAAAGTATCGATTTCTCGGGGACTCAGTGAATCCTTTAAAGACAGATTATTTTGCATGGATTTAAATGGAGAGAATCCGTTGTTAATTGCCACAACAGTTGCGGCTCGTGCAATTTGGCAACCATGCTAATTTTCCCTTTAAACCTATGTAAAAGTATCGATATCTTGGGGGTGGAATTGCACCTCCTGAAGATCGATTGTTTTACATTGGTTTAAATGGAGAGAATACGTTGCTGCCAGATTGCACGCGCCGCCACTGTGCCCACTATGCCACAATGCTCGTGCCGTCATTATTTTTGACAAATCATAAACTTTAGTTTAGTGATTCAGAAACTTCATCACATATTGATCACTAGATCATTGCGTTAGATTCCTGCTCTAGATAAAGGAACTGATTTCAAAGTGTTTCAGTGGCGTAGCCGTACAGACAGTTTTCGAGGAGGGGGAGGCTCTGGGGTTCGAAAATTGCTGGGGGGCAGGAGTCAAACGTAAGTAAAATTCCTCTAAAAACGCAACAAAAAAGAACTTTTTGCCTGCCAAAATTTGGAGACAAGGGTGTTTTATGGCTACGCCCTTGATGTGTTCTAAATGTTTCAAGCTTCAATTTTATTTACGTTTAAAACTTCTTAACTATTTCTTTTCCTTTTTCAGGGAGACCTGACACAGCAAGAAAAAAGAGCAATTTTTTTAACAGTTCACGATCTAGGTTCAAATCGTAAGTATCTTTATTTTTTCATTATTCAAGACTGTCAAAATTCGTATAATTTATCGAAAAATAAAAATTAATTTACTGTGTGTATATTCTGTATACTGTATACTGTCTTTGTACAAATACATTTTGAGCGAATCAAAGGGGTTAACGCCCAAGGTACTTATATTTAACAGGTATGCTCGACTCGCTTCCCGCGTCATCTTCAGAGGCGCGCACTTCAAAAAGCATTCCAAGATGGCCGACAAAAGAAGAAAACATTATATACTCTTTCCAGAAAACATTGGGCTTCCCTCTCCAGAAAAGCAGAAAATAGCCCGATGTTTTCTGGAAAGAGTATACAATGTTTCCTTCTTTTGTCGGCCATCTTGGAATGCTTTTTGAACTGCGCGCCACTGAAGATGACGCGGGAAGCGAGTCGAGCATACCTGTTAAATATAAGTACCTTGGTTAACGCCCATATTAAACAGAGCCATATCATACGTTATAAATTATTCATTGTAGAGCTCAAGGTAATTAATTGCATTAAGGCCCCTTTGGCCTTATAGGAGAAAACTATTCACATAGGCACATAATACTACATAATCAGAACGAAAACTCCCATAAGAGCCAATGAAAACAAGATTTGAAATTTACTAGCACAAGCTGTCAACTGAGCCTGCTCACTTCTCAAAATGGTGGACGTACTTTTCTAGATTATATTCGTATTTACAATCAGGGTTGACCCCAACAAGGTATAGCGATAGAGAGATTGATACTTGTTAAAAGTCCTATTCCAAAGTGTGACAGCATGGACATGGACGATCTGATTCTGAGGGCCGATCATTTACTTCATCGTTAAACCGATCGATAAGACTGTCTATGAGTGATGCTATTGGTCGAAAATTGTAAAACTTGGCTGTTGCTATGGTAACCATCGTTAAAAGTCTCGTTTTATAAAGGCTACTCATAAGTAACCTTTGAAAAACGGACACTATAACGATGGTTACCATAGCAACAGCCAAGTTTTACAATTTTCGACCAATAGCATCACTCATAGATCGCCAAGTCTTATCGATCGGTTAAACGATGAAGTAAATGATCGGCCCTCTGGTTAGTTTGCCTCATATTTCTAACCTTAAATCAACAATTTTAATTAATCCAGTGGAGTGTTGGTTTTAAATTAAATTGCAATTATTTTAGAGTGGCTTTCTGATGGACACAGAATTCCCATACAACAACTATCCAGGTGAGAAAATTTGACTTGTTCCTGTCACGTCTCATTTTTTTTTTTTTTTTTTTTTTATCGTGCAAAGCCTTTCAGAAGAAACAGTTTTATCGATTTCTAAGTCTACCGATAGCCAGTCCAAAACGCTTGCACTTTCGTTTAAAATAAATTTCAAATGGATTTGTCATAGTTAAAAAAAAAAAAAAAAAAAAAAAAAAAAAAAAAAAAAAAAAAAAAAAATGTACAGGTTAAAAAATATGAGGCAAACAAACCGAGCTTATGTAAACAAATGTCCATAAGAGCTTTCCATCATGACCTGCCTCCGTGCTGCCTCAGTATGACGCCCCACAAATCCTCTCTATCGCTATGGCTCGTTGGTTAAACCACAACCAATTACGACTCGTTAAGTTAAACTTAACAAGTTAAATCCTCGGCTGGATAGTTAGTGGTGCTATGTTCAAATCCGCGCTTGACCGTCATCGTCTTCCGCATTCATCTTTCAACTAATTTTCGTTTATCTTTTTTTCTTTCCTTATAATTAATTATTTGTTCCTGCACTCCTCGGGCCGGGTGAGGGCACAACCTTATCGTAATAAATAGACTTACAAGAAATGGAACACTGAAAAAAATAGATTTGTGAAATCATCAGTAAAATGAAGCAAATGCTAATTTTACCAGCCACTTTTGGTAAAATTTACCACACATATAGCTAATTTTACGTTTTGGATTGTACATTTTGCTTAACTTTTAATAACTTTACAATTTGGATCATAAATTTTACCAATCGGATTGTAAATTTAACAATCCAAAGCATTATAATTTTTGCAAGTCGTACAGCTGTCACGCCAAGACAGCCTTGTAATATGCAAAAGTCACACTGATTTGTATTGTAAAATGTACTATTTAGATTGAAAAATTTGCAATCCAAATTGTAAAATTAATTAAACGTAAGCAAAATTTACAATCCAAAACGTAAAATTAGCTGTATGTGTAGTAAATTTGACCAAAAATGGCTGGTAAAATTATCATTTTCTGCATTTTACTGATTTTACAAAACTTCATTGTTTTTGTTGTAATTTCATTTTTTTTTCAGTGAACCTTAAAATTTGTTATTCTTTGCTAAGACGACATAACCAAAACTCTGACTGGGTTAGGATCTTCCGTTCTTGAATACGGGAAAGCAGGTAGCTTGGAAAAACTGGCGACATGATTCAAATTACTCTTGCTGATCATGAGACTGACCATGAAGGCGTCCGGGCGCTGAACGTAGGGCGTCAGGTACTGATGTCTCAACCAAAAACCGAAGGTATCGATGTCCGAGTTCCTTGTTTCCTCGTTGTGGGTCTCTCGGCTGAATTGGACGACGGATCTCGGTGACGCGGTCGGATTTGAGTCTGGAGACTGGAGCGTCAACATCTCGAACTCGTAGTAGAACTTAGACGCGATGTTCTTTGTCGCGACGATCTGGACTCCGCCGACGTAACGTTTCTTGTCCGGGTGGTTGGTGAAGTAGAGCCAGAAAAGCTGGTTGAAGGTCAGAATGAGTTTCACGTGACGGAACGGGTCGGTCAAGTTTAGAGTCTTCCACTTGAGCATGAAACTGGAGGCCATGATGAACTGCCCAGGATGATATCTGAGGAGGGAATCGATGGAATAGACTGATTTAATGACCTAACGAAAAAAAATAAACTGTAGGGAATAAAATTTAATTTTGGGGGACACCCCAACCCCCCTTTAATATGCTGGGGGAGACCCCTAGACCCCTCCTTTGATATTTTTATCAAAATCCAAAGATCCAGTCTTGAAATATTTGTATTTTTCCATTTTTTGACCCATTTTAATGGAAACCATTTTTCATACAAAAAAATTAAAAAAAAAAAAAAAAAGAAGTCGCAGCTGCAACACTTAAAAGTGTTGGCAAAAGGTGCATGAGTATCAAGCCAGATTTACTATAAGGTCCTTATGTATACGTTATCAGTGGCGTGCAGAAGAAACACAGAAAAACTTTTCAGAAATATTGAAATGTCATGGATGGATGTTCTTTAGAATAGTATTAGGCATGATAAGAGCCAATTATTTTATAATTATCATGATTGACTTGTTGTTCGTCGCAGCGGGCCAAGTATGGAAACAAAATGCATCAAAAATCTCTGCGCCATTGCAATACTTTCTCAATTCGCCCCGATAATAATTTTCATGTTAAGGCCCCTCAGGGAGGCCTATCTCAAAAACTCTGTGAGACGACCCCTAAGGTGTGATACATCGATCGAAAGGGAATTAAAAACTGCGCATTTTTGCAGAAATGAGAGGTTCATATCACTTTTCACGTTCGAGATATCGAATTTTGTAAACCGAACTGTTACATTTGATATCTCGAACGTGAAAAATGATATGAACCTCCCATTAGCGCCAAAATGCTCAATTTTTAATACCCTTTCGATCGATGTATCACGCGATAGGGGTCGTCTCACTGAGTTTTTGAGATAGGCCCCCCTGAGGAGCCTAAACGTTAAAAATTATCGGGGGCACTAAATCCTAACTTTGACTACATTTGTGTCAAAGCCGTATTTTTTTCTGAAAAGAACTCGCTTTTAGGAGTATTTTAGACTCCTAATGTTTTAAATTCCAGTACCTCAAAGTGGAGTAATGATTTTTTGAAAATAGATTCATATCGAACTTTGACCTTCGATGTATCAAAAACGAAAAACGGATCGACCTTCGATTTACGCCAAAAGTCTTAGAATTGTATGCCCTTTCAAACGATGTATCACAAGATAGGGGGTGCCGTTTGAAAAATTTGAGTTGCGGGTCAGTGACCCTCCTTAAAGGGGGGACCCAAAAATGTTGACCCCCTCAAAAAATAGTTCCTATTAAGTTATAAACACCTCCCAAGTTTGTTTTTTTTTTTATCTGCAGCCGTTCAAAAGTTATAGAGGGATGCCGGGACTTAAGACCCACACTGTATACAGGGTGTAACAGATGTACCCCCCCCCCCCCCCGGCCAACTTTTGAACGCGTTGAGATAAAAAGTTGCGGTTTGGACCATTCTTCATAATTAACTTTATTTTTTTAGGGGTCAAAACCCCCCAGCCCCCCTAGAGGGCCCCCAGGGGAGCTATCTCAAAAATTTCAAACGGCAACCCCTATCTTGTGATATATCGTTTGAAATTGCATAAAATTCTAAGACTTTTGGCACAAAATCAGACGTCGATATCGTTTTTTGTTTTCGATATATCGAAGGTCAAAGTTCGATTTTGAAAAAATCAGAACTCTTATTTGAAAAGTCGGAATTTAAAAAACTAGGAGTCTAAAATACTCTAAAAAGCAAGTCCTTTTAAGAAAAAAATACGGTTCTGCCACAAAAGTGGAAATTTGGTTTTAGAGCCCTCAACAGTTGTCAAAAAAATTGCCCCTCAAGGGTTCTTTCTCGAAAATTCCGAGGCATTTTGGTGCAAACTGCAGGTCGATATCGTTTTTCGTTTCCGATAAATCGAAATTTGACAATGGGTGAAAATCTAACTTTGCCATTCGATATACATCAAAAGCCAAACACGATATCGACCTGCGGTTTACGCCAAAATGCTCAGTTTGATGCGCTTTTTTGAGTGATGTATCACTCGATAGGTGTCGTGCCTCGTAATTTTTGAAAAAGACCCCTTGAGGGGCAATATTTTTGACAACTGTTGGGGCGCTCTAAAACAAAATTTCAACTAAATTAACCGTCTTTTTTTCTTATAAGGACTTGCTTTTTAGAGTATTTTAGACCCCTAGTTTTTTTAATTCCGATTTTTCAAATGAGAGTTCTGAATTTTTCAAAATCGAACTTTGACCTTAAATATATGGAAAACGAAAAACGATCGCGACGTCTGGCTCGTGCCAAAAGTCTTAGAATTTTATGCCCTCTCAAACGATACATCACAAGATAGGGGTTGCCGTTTGAAATTTTGCCTCAATAAAATCAATGTGTCCTTTGAAATGGTTTTTATGATTGTTTTATGTTACTTTATGAGCAGAATGTTTCAGTTCTTTGTGTCACAGATTTTTGACACAAACTTAAATCAAAATCATTCAATCATCAATGATTGACGATATGTTCTCATGTGTCGCTTTTAACAATCGTTTTCAGTTTTTTTTGTTTTTTTGTCCGTTCATACTAATTTTGAAATTTTAAACATTCTTAAGGGTCGAATGTAGCAACAAGAAGTGTTTTTTTCTCTTTTAATTAGTGTGAAGATTGTCAAAAGAACTGAGTGCTATTTGATAAAATCCCAATTATTATAATTATGTATTCATTTAATCCATTTTCCCTTTTTTTTCGCTTCACGGTAACCTATGTTTCTCTATGGAATGGTCCTAATGGTTGTTTTAGGTTGCTTCAATAGGAGAATATATCAGTCCTTTTTGTCACAGATTGTTGACCGATTCAAACTTAAATCAAAGTTTATTCAGTCATCAATGATTGACGATACATGTTCGTATGCCGCTTAAAGACGCGTTTTCAGTTTTTTCTATTTTTTTGTCCGTTCGTACTAAAATTGAAATTTTACAGAGTCTTAATGGTTGAATGTTGCAACAAACAGTGCTTTTTTCTCCAGGCGTTACTTTTGGATTGCTTTTGCTAAAATTCATCCCAATAACTGAGCGATATTTGAAAAGTCCCAATTATTTTTGTTCATTTACTTAATTTTCCCTGTAATCGCTCAATGGAACCTATTTGTCCTTTGAAATGGTTTTTATGATTGTTTTATGTTACTTTATGAGCAGAATGTTTCAGTTCTTTGTGTCACAGATTTTTGACACAAACTTAAATCAAAATCATTCAATCATCAATGATTGACGATATGTTCTCATGTGTCGCTTTTAACAATCGTTTTCAGTTTTTTTTGTTTTTTGGTCTGTCCATACTAATTTTGAAATTTTAAACATTCTTAAGGGTTGAATGTAGTAGGTAACAAGAAGTGTTTTATTCTCTTTTAATTAGTGTGAAGATTGTTTATGTTGTTATTCATCAAAAGAACTGAGTGAAATTTGAAAGCCTGTATTTATAGTATGAAAGCGAGTTTTGGATAATTTACCCTCTGAAAGAATGCCTCTGAGTAATTTCCCTCATGAAAGTGTTTGGATTTATTTTATCTATGCTTGCTCTCAATTGATTTACCACATGAAAGCGCGCATAGGATAAATTTACTCTATGAAAGTGCTTTGGATTCACATAACATTTGAAAACTTACATAGGATTAATTCACCTATGAAAGCGTGGTTTGTAAATTTTCCTATGAGAAAGTACTTCGGATCTTTTGCCTTATGATAGCGCACTGTCGGTTAATTTACCGTAAGAAAGTGCGCTTTTGGACTAATTTTCCTTCCGAGAGAATTCGTCCGATCAATTTTCCTCATGAATGCGCGCTGGGGATTTTTCAAGCCATGAAAGCATGCTTTGTATTCATTTACCCCATGAAAGCACGCTTTGGAATAATGTACCCTCTGGAAGAATGCCTCTGATTAATTTTCCTCATGAACGCGCGTTCGGATTTTTTTTACCCATGCATGCTTTGGATTGATTTACCACATGGCGCATAGGATTAATTTAATCTTTGAATGCGCGCTTTGGATTCATACAACATTTGAAACTTACGATGGATTAATTCACCTGTTAAAGCACTCTTCGGATTAATATTTCATATGAAAGAGTGCTTCCGATTAGTTTTCCTCATGAAAGGGCGCTGGTGGTTAATTCACCCTATGAAAGCATGCTTTTAATTAATTTACCCTTTGAAAGAATCCATCAGATTCGATTCGTCCAAGTTGATTCGATTGTCCATAATCGGCTGCCAAGGAATTATATCATGGAGAAACAGGTAAATGAAGGACTTATACTGATGTACTTACACGTTGAGACAGTTAAAATTTTAGAAATACTCTTTAACAGATAAACAGTGGGGAAACATAATGAAAGGTGTAACACTTTTCAGGAAGGATCTCAAGGCTTCTCCAATTCGAAAGAATCGGAAGATCCAGAGAGCACTCTTCGACATGGACAGATATGATGACTTAAGTTTAACTGGCAAGTTAAATCATGAGCAAAAATAAGAGGCTTATTATCACCTCACATATCATACATTAATTCAGCATTATTTCAGTAATTTTTGATATAAACAATGACCTAATGAAGAATATGCATGTGCATTCCTCATTGCAACTGCACTGATGTTTTCTGAACGGCAAATATATTCAGTCTGCAAAGCGGTCCATGCCCCACACGAAACAGAACCAAAAAATCAACAATAACAAGCCTCGAGATTTGAAAAGAGCTAAATACATATTTTCTTGCGAAAACCAATAAATCTTGATACCAAAATTAAAATAATAATACGGAGAACTAACAAACGAAATATCTTTGGTGTCCGAGTCATAATCCAAACGTAATTGCATTCGAAAAATCGCGTAACCTCAAACCTGGACACAAGACTCCCGCCGTAGAAAAATCACACAAGCCTACGAAGGCACAGGATTGGTGGATTTGTGAAAAAAAACGCGCCTAACAAAATACTTCTCGAAACTAGGACCAAGCCGTGGAACGCTGAACATTAGAGGATGGCATAGTTCGTAAGAAAGCATGCGTCTCAGAAACTAAAACAATTTCAATAGTGCATGATACTCATGCACTAAAAAAGTTCCTCTGGGGAATGTTACAAGCAACATCTCTACGAAATTTGGAAGCATATGGATCAATAGTTCAAAAGTTATGCTGGGTTTCACAGTTTGTGGTTACAGACAGACAGACGCCACAGAAAGTTTGTGCATTTACACCTAAAAGCCACAAATGGTTAAATAATAATGAAACTTCATGGATGAATATTCTTTAGTCTTTAGGATAGTATAAGGCATGATAAGAGCCAGTTATTTTGTAATTATCATGTTTTACTAAGTCGTGGTGGGTCAAATATCGAAACAAAATATATACCTTGAAAATCTCTGCGCCATGGCAATACTTTCTCTATTTCTAACTTTATTAGCAGAGAGAAAGTAATAAAGATTCAAACAAAGTTTTTTTTTTTTTTTTTTTTTTTTTTTTTTTTTTTTTAATGCAGCTCTGGGGAGCATCCGAGTTGGCCCAAAAAGTCCGAGTTGGCCCAAATTGCCAAATCCGAGTTGGCCCACGGCTTGAAAAACACCCGTCCGAGTTGGCCCAAGCCGAAAACAATAGAAGAAATAAAAATACCTACATTTAAATGTTGGACTGTGGCAACGTCGCTTACCTCTATGATAGGATAGATTAATGGAGCGTATAGTTAATGAGACTGATGGTAATGATCTTAGGTTGACAGAAAGTTCTTAAATTCTGCTTCGTAAAGGGCAAAAGCAATGTATAAGAACTTTCTCCCTCCCTTTGCCCTTAACAAGTACATTTCACCCTCCCGTTGTAAATTCATAAGAAAACATTTTTTAATAAATAAATTGTCCGTGAGAAAATGTCGTCAAGAAATTGAAAAAAAAATTGGGGGTGTTTAAATCCCGCCGCGTCAAAAAATTGATATCACACCGAAAAATATATACTAAAAAATAGCTAATGCACTTTTTTCTTAGAAATTGGTAAAAATATACCGGAAACTTTTCTAATGAAAGCAAGACGATCGTGATTTGACGAGGACTCCTCCACACCTGGCATGGAAAGATCGTTGTCCGATCTTCATAGGTTGAATGAGAAGCCCACATTCCTGGGGGGGGGGGGGGGGGGTCGCAATCAGGCTGAATGTACGTTTTCAACACATAATCAAAAAAATTATTTAGAGGTACAGTGGGAGAAGCGGTAAACCAAAGAAATAAATCAGAACTGAGATAATTTCTGAATCTTATCATTTAAATTCGGTTGACAAACTCTGATTTTCCTCGTTCGTAAAATGCCACGTTGCCAAGTGCTCTCTTTTTTATTTATTTTTGTTGTCTCTTGGGCCAACTCGGAAACGCTGTTTTTCCAGACAGGGGCCAACTCGGTATATGCGGCGAAAAAACGGCTTGGGCCAACTCGGACTTTTTGGGCCAGCTCGGAATCACCCCAGCTCTGATGGTTCTCTTGCAAACTTTTGCTAGAAGTAAATAAATGGTAGAATCTGATGTAAAAACCAGCGAAAATTACGTAAAGCAAACTAGAAAAGTTTAAAATTTAGAAATAAACTCAGGAAATAGCTGTAACAGTAAAATCGTTATGGTGGAGCAATGCAGGTATCATGGGAGATTCCTGTTTAATTTGTCTCTCTTTCTCTCTACGGATACAGTGATATGTCTCAAATCAGATGGGAATCTCCCGTGATACCTGCGAGCTGCGTAGCTCTGCCCGTATAAGCCCGGTTCTGAGAGTGAATTTTGTGAGTTTTACGCAAGAATCAACTCTTCAATCATTGCACTTTCATTTTGCGCAGGTGTCCCTGAAACATTTATTAAATAGTGTTCACCGTGGCAATTTTCAAAAAAAAAAATTATTTTCTGGATTATTTTTTGTGGCTGTTAATCGAATCGGAGGACGGCTGATTAATTTGGAATGGCGAAGCAAATAAGAAATCACTATAAAGAGCGAAGGTCTGGTTAGTTAACTATTCCTGCACAACGGATATGTATTTGCCTACACCTAAAATCGAAGGCGAAACATATCACGAGGCTCTATGCAGCATTTTTCTGGACAGCAAAGCAAAGAAATCACTATAAATAGCAAAAGTCTAGTTAGTTAACTATTCCTGCACAACGGATGTGTATTTGCCTACACCTCAAATTGAAGGCGAAATATATCATTAGGGTCTGCACTATCAGGCGGTCTTACCGAGGCCGGGTCTTAACGAGTAGATTAGGGTGATTCTTATTTTTCAAAAATGAGTATTTTTGGTGCGAACGGTCGAGTTTTTGTTCTTTGTGGTCTAAAAAATCGACTCATAACAAGCATTTTGAAAAAAATTGACTCTAAGTGGCCCCTCATAGGCAAAAAGGGCGTAAGTACCAAATATGAATTTTTGGGTGTTTTAATAGTCAATTATGGTGTAAAATAGCCACTTTTGGCCCTTTTAGGCCTGACATTTTCATTATTTTTGGCTTATCTGCAGTCCTAATGCCACAAAAGTCCATTTTAAGATATGCGTAAAATGCTCTCGCCGCGCTTTAGTCCAGGCAATGGGTGATTATTGGAAGAACAAATTCCCATCAAAGGTTTTTTGGGCTTAATCGCTTCGTCTTGGTGTCAGTAATGACCACCTAATAGTCCCCATGCCTAGGTGCTGTGCTAAATTCAGGGGAGGGGGGGAAAGGGCCCAAAAATCGATTATTTCGATATATATCGAAAACGATGCAAGATATAAAAAAAATCGATACATCTTTTTTATTTCTGAGGTAATTTCCAACAAGAAAGGTAATCCGTGTTTTTACGCTCTGACGACGTCTAAGCTCTCAAAAACACGCTTAAAGTTTTCGGCGATTTTCAGGAAAATTGATACCTACCCCGTGGCAACGCTCATTTAACGCAACGTTATTTTTAATGATTTCGATCGCCTTACCGTATAGCATTTAGAGTGCTCCGATTTTTATGAAATTAGGTATCCGGGGGTTTTTTAGGTTGCTGATTTCATTTTTGGAGTCCAAATTTCCTTAAAACGTGATTCAGACAAGCTTTTTGAGCTTTTATCTAAAAAGCTGTATTTTGTGATAAAAGCTCAAAAAGCTTGTCTAAATCACGTTTTAAGGAAATTTGGACTCCAAAAATGAAATCAGCGACCTAAAAAACCCCCGGATACCTAATTTCATAAAAATCGGAGCACTCTAAATGCTATACGGTAAGGCGATCGAAATCATTAAAAATAACGTTGCGTTAAATGAGCGTTGCCACGGGGTAGGTATCAATTTTCCTGAAAATCGCCGAAAACTTTAAGCGTGTTTTTGAGAGCTTAGACGTCGTCAGAGCGTAAAAACACGGATTACCTTTCTTGTTGGAAATTACCTCAGAAATAAAAAAGATGTATCGATTTTTTTTATATCTTGCATCGTTTTCGATATATATCGAAATAATCGATTTTTGGGCCCTTTCCCCCCTCCCCTGAATTTAGCACAGCACCTAGGCATGGGGACTATTAGGTGGTCATTACTGACACCAAGACGAAGCGATTAAGCCCAAAAAACCTTTGATGGGAATTTGTTCTTCCAATAATCACCCATTGCCTGGACTAAAGCGCGGCGAGAGCATTTTACGCATATCTTAAAATGGACTTTTGTGGCATTAGGACTGCAGATAAGCCAAAAATAATGAAAATGTCAGGCCTAAAAGGGCCAAAAGTGGCTATTTTACACCATAATTGACTATTAAAACACCTAAAAATTCATATTTGGTACTTACGCCCTTTTTGCCTATGAGGGGCCACTTAGAGTCAATTTTTTTCAAAATGCTTGGTATGGGTCGATTTTTTAAGACCACAAAGAACAAAAAATCGACCGTTCGCACCAAAAATACTCATTTTTGAAAAATAAGAATCACCCTAGAGTAGGTGTGAGGCAGATAGACGAAAGACTTAGTATCGCTCGCACTAGCTAAACTTGTGGCGAAATGAATTTCCAATATGACGGCTTTTATTTTCTACCAATTTTGCTCGTTTTGGACTCAAAAATCCAGTAAAAAGTTTACGCAAAAGCCGACGTTTTTGGGTTTAACGTCTTTTCTATGTTTTCAATTTAAAATTCGAAAAATGCGACTTTCTCCCAAAGGGACTCTATAATAATGGTGCTATACATAGCATTGAAATCTGGGAGAATTTCGCCTAGATTCGCCTTAAAAGCTATAGGTGGAAGTTTCAAATAAGGTAGATTAAATTAGACCTTAATGTTCAGACGGTTTCAGCTCTTTCCATATCTGCTCGAACTTGGCAAAAGTGGTTTCCCCGCGGGAAACGGATGAATGTAAAAAAGAAGCTTGACCTATTTGCATTTTTTATGCAATCAAGGAGAAAGGGCAAAAAATTTAGAGGATTCCACCCATCACTGTCAGTGAAGATGTTAAAGCTCTTTTGTATCTGAGGCTGCCTGAACAGGGTTGCCAGGTGCCAGGCTTTGGACCGTATTTTCCCATAAGATTCAACGTAAAATATACGGCTTTTAACCTCAAATCGGGCAATACTGTGCCTGAAACGGTGGACTGTTGAGCCACGAGCGGATACAGGAGTTTCTCTCTCTCTCTCTCTCTCTCTCTCTCTCTCTCTCTCTCTTCCCATTTAAACGCGTGCGATAGAGAGTGGCGGAAATAGGGACAAAAGTCACTTGATGACCCCCTCTACCATCCTTTTCAGAGAGAGAGAGAGAGAGAGAGAGAGAGAGAGAGAGAGAGAGAGAGAGAGAGAGAGAGAGAGAGAGAGAGAGAGAGAGAGAGAGAGAGAGAGAGAGAGAGAGAGAGAGAGAGAGAGAGAGAGAGAGAGAGAGAGAGAGAGAGAGAGAGAGAGAGAGAGAGAGAGAGAGAGGAGAGAGAGAGAGAGAGAGAGAGAGAGAGAGAGAGAGAGAGAGAGAGAGAGAGAGAGAGAGAGAGAGAGAGAGAGAGAGAGAGAGAGAGAGAGAGAGAGAGAGAGAGAGAGAGAGAGAGAGAGAGAGAGAGAGAGAGAGAGAGAGAGAGAGAGAGAGAGAGAGAGAGAGAGAGAGAGAGAGAGAGAGAGAGAGAGAGAGAGAGAGAGAGAGAGAGAGAGAGAGAGAGAGAGAGAGAGAGAGAGAGAGAGAGAGAGAGAGAGAGAGAGAGAGAGAGAGAGAGAGAGAGAGAGACGAATTCCTGTACATGAGTATTCGTTGAGCGTTATTGTGTTAGTGTTCAGTGTTCACTCACCACGTGTGCTCTTAACGTTTACGAGTACGATAGATGTAGGTACTCTTTGAAATGGATTCTAAGATGTAATTTTTCACTTCAATAGCCGAAAACGTAATTCACCTGATTCAGGTTGACATTAAAGTAGTGCAGGGCAGTGTTGGTCGGCAGTGTTGCCATTTTTCTGATAATAACTAAGTCAAATTAATTAAAGTATTTTTGACTTCTTGTAATGGGTAATGGGGCTCGCTTGCTGAATTTTGCTATAAGTGATTTTGAATGGTTAATTCTTGCATAAAGACCAGCGAAACTTACTAATGAGTATACAAATAAATCACAAAATTCACTCATCGACAAATAACTTTAAAATTAAAGGCTTGATGGCGGAGCTAATTTTGTAAATTTATGAGTGAATTTCGTAGTGGGGCTGTTAGCGATTTGAGGATTGATTCGCAGTTGTAAAAACCTGCAAAAATAACGATGGTATAGCACTAAAAAGTCACGAAATACAATCCTAAACTCATCAAATGATTTCAAATGCGTGAGAGTAATGGCAGCTGAGAGCACTAATAATGGGGGATTCCTATCTTAATTTCGTCACTCTCTCTATGCTGTACAGAAAGATTCACCGAGTAAGTAGGCACCAGAGAAGCGATCCACGTCTAATTCGTGGTACCGTGACATCTGGTGACACCGGTATTAAAGTAAAATCGTCTTTTACTGGTCACTTCTTGATGGAGTTACAGTATTATTAGATGGGCTGAGTCTCTCATTATTAGTGCCCACCCCTACCGTTACGCTCGCGCATTTAAAAACATTTTCTGATTGTGAGTTAGGAGTGGATTCCGTGACTTTTTAGTCCTACCATCATTACTTGTTCAGGTTTTTACGTCAAAATCAATCCTTAACCCTTTGCACTCCATTAATGTTTCCCCCAATCGCCCCTGGTACTCCAAATTAAATAGAGATAATTAGTGTGAAAATGCCTTTATTCACCACACTTTGTTTTTGAGCTTATAAACTATATACACGTTGTATGATAATGATCTTATGGAATTGCAATACAAATTAAGTCTTCTTTTGATTCGGTGTACCCCCGACAGTGGAGCTACGAAAGCTCAAACTTTATTTCGGGTCCAGTCGGGTCCGGCCCGACAGTGGATAATATCGGCATTTTTTCAATGTCGGGCCGGACCCGACACTAAAGTGCAAAGGGAAGTCTCTCCACCTGCGAATTTAAAAGCGCGAATAAACTGATTGAGCCAATGAGCTACCTCGAAGTCGATAGAACGAAACCGATATATCGACGGCAAGGAAGCCCATTGGCTCACGCAGCCAATTCGCGCTTTTATATTTGCAGGCGAAGAGACCCCTTTAAATAGCTTACAGCAAAAGTTTGTAAAAGCCTAATTAATTAATGTGCTCATAGTAATTTTCGCGGGATTTCATTCAAGAATAGGTCTGTTACAAACTTTTGCTACAATGATTAACAGTGTTTCATCTAATGTAGAATCGCCTGAAAAGTCCATTGGTGGCCTCAGAAAGTCATAAAATGCAATAATAAACCCACAAGAGGCGTTTAATGAGATCCAAGATGGCGGAGAAATATCGAGCAATTCCTATGCATGCACCACGAACATTAGGGTACGTCGAAAACAGGCGATTTTCGATATCGCCGTCGGCTTGGTGCGGAAAATGTTCTACTCATCAATAGAAACAAAGTCCTCTTCACCGATTTCAAAAAAAGTTTTGGTTTTGGCCTCTTCTTTTGCCTTGAAAATCGTCAAAAATCGTCAAAAATCGAAAAAATTGACGAAAAATGCCGAAAATTAAGCAACCCGCACCGCATGTAAATTGGTTGAAATTTTTCACCAATATAGCCAAAAAGTTCATTTTAGGACTTATTTTTAACCACAGCACTATAGTATTTAACTAGCTTTTACTCGCTAACACTCTACTGCTATTTTGTGAAACACTAAAAAAGCGCAGTAAAACGAGCCTGAGGATCGGATATTACGCATATGCATAAGACGATCTGACGCTGCTACATCTTAGTTTTGGTTTCGACTTTGAAGCAAAAACTAAACTAAGAGCTTTTAATGAAATAAATTACGTGGGTGGAAACGTTGTTTATACTATTGTGCCTCGGTACGGTGGTGTGGTATGAGGAGCGAGGGGGAGAAAGGTACACACACATAGTTACAAGTAAAGTTAGACATATGCACATTGCACAGTCGCACCAGTGGCGTAGCGTGCAATTTGGCAACGTTGCAGTTCGGCCATTTAAACCCATGAAAAGGATCGAAGAATTGGGTATTCGGTGAACACTTTTGCATTCGACCTTTAATATTGGTTTAAATGGACAACATACAACGATGCCAAATTGCACGCTATGAGCCACTGAGTCGTATAGGTCTCACCATTTAGATTTCCGTTTTACTAAGAGCCCATTAACACGTTTGGGTTATCGATACCATCGTTGGTATTGTCACTATGGTTCCAATATTCGTATCAATAGGTACCGGTATTGATCTTTCGGCCCGGAATCAATAAATAGGTAACTAAAAAGTAAAATTAACAGATATCTAGGGAACTGAAAAGTGAAATTAACGAAAAATTCAGCCCTTTAAAATGGAAAACGGTGTTTTATAGTGATAAGTAGGTGAATTAGCGTAACTTACAAGTTATGTATAAATACGAGGTGATATCGCGTTTGCCAACTGACGTGCAGCTACAACTGATCGATACTTTATGGTTGAGGTATCTATACCAAAATATTTACAATCTTACATAGAACCAGCGTGGTGATCTTCATAGACTCTTATATTCGCACGACTGACTGTTGAAAGACACACTCACATCCTTGCCTATCGTCTTTTGTGTAAAATGCAGGGGCGTAGCCAAGGAGGGGGGGCCGGGGGCCCCTTAACACCGACATTTTTCCTTAAAAAAAGGTAATTTTTAGCGTTTTCAGACAAATTTGACAAAATTAGTATCTTTGGACACCCCCCCCCCCGACAATATTCGGATCTCGGGCCCCCCTAGAAAAATTCCTGGCTACGCCACTGGTAAAATGTCACTCGTTTCAAACTTTTTGTTCATAAACTGAGCTGTTTACCGCAAAATAGCATATATATCAGCTACCGAAAAATGTTAGGACCAAATGGTAGGTACTATAAGGAGAGTGACCGTTTCGTCCCAACGTGAATTAGAAGAACCAAACGTGATGATAGAATTACTATGCGTTTTAACTGAAAAATTTTCGAGCTTCCTAAAGTGACAGCTAATCTTGGTTTGAAGTTACAAAAATGAACTAAATCATTCCTACATATTGTAACTCGCTATTCCTTCAGTACTAGCTGTTATGCGACTCAATGAGCGCGTGGCATATTTTCACTTTCTTTAAGCTGAATCTCCTAAATCAGATTTTCTCGACTAACCAACCACGTTATGCAAGCATTATACATATATTTCACTCAGATATTTCTATTAGAGAATGAGAAATGTCTACCATGGGCTCTTATTAAAACGGAAATCTAAATGGTGAGACCTATACGACTCAGTGGCTCATAGCGTGCAATTTGGCATCGTTGTATGTTGTCCATTTAAACCAATATTAAAGGTCGAATGCAAAAGTGTTCACCGAATACCCAATTCTTCGATCCTTTTCATGGGTTTAAATGGCCGAACTGCAACGTTGCCAAATTGCACGCTACGCCACTGGTGCGACTGTGCAATGTGCGTATGTCTAACTTTACTTGTAACTATGTGTGTGTACCTTTCTCCCCCTCGCTCTTCATACCACACCACCGTACCGAGGCACAATAGTATAAACAACGTTTCCACCCACGTAATTTATTTCATTAAAAGCTCTTAGTTTAGTTTTTGCTTCAAAGTCGAAACCAAAACTAAGATGTAGCAGCGTCAGATCGTCTTATGCATATGCGTAATATCCGATCCTCAGGCTCGTTTTACTGCGCTTTTTTAGTGTTTCACAAAATAGCAGTAGAGTGTTAGCGAGTAAAAGCTAGTTAAATACTATAGTGCTGTGGTTAAAAATAAGTCCTAAAATGAACTTTTTGGCTATATTGGTGAAAAATTTCAACCAATTTACATGCGGTGCGGGTTGCTTAATTTTCGGCATTTTTCGTCAATTTTTTCGATTTTTGACGATTTTTGACGATTTTCAAGGCAAAAGAAGAGGCCAAAACCAAAACTTTTTTTGAAATCGGTGAAGAGGACTTTGTTTCTATTGATGAGTAGAACATTTTCCGCACCAAGCCGACGGCGATATCGAAAATCGCCTGTTTTCGACGTACCCTAACGAACATCCAAGCGTAGCTAACCTCACAATTTCGATCACAACCAATCAGAACGTAAACAAACGCATAACCTCTACCTCCAGTGAGATGGTCAAAGTTGGCCATCCTTGGATGTTCGTGGTGCATGCATACAAATTGCTTGATATTTCTCAGCCATCTTGGATTTCATTAAACGCCTCTTGTGAGTTTATTATTGCATTTTATGACCTTCTGATGCCACCAGTGGCGTAACTAGAAACTACCTTTCTCTCACTTTGTCCATTAAAATGTTTAAGTTAGACAAGGATAGGAAAGGGGGATCAATCCCCTCTTCCTATCCTTTTTCTACCTGTACATTCGGATGAGTAAAAAGAGAGATAGAATGGTTTCTAGTTACGCTACTGGATGCCACCAATGGACTTTTCAGGCGAATCTACAGTAGATTAAACACTCTTAATCGTTGTAGCAACAGTTTGCAACAGACCCATTAACTGTCCAATCACTGCATAGCAAAAGTTAGGAAAAGAGCCTCACTAGTAATTATAAATTACGAACTAACCTGTTGACATGTTGAATGAGCGAAGCGCGGGGTCCTTTGAAGTGGCAGCCGGGTTGATAACACTCGTATGGTCGAAAAATACAACGATTACAATGGGCATCATAATCCTCGTTGGGAACAAACTTGGAGCATCCATTCTCGAAATATCTGCACGGGCAGAAGAAGCACTCAGAGAGACGGTCCAGCAGCTCGTTCTTCATACGGATGGCTTTGCCACAGAGGAGACAACACGAGTCGTAGCATTTCCGGACGCACGGCTGGCAGTATCCGTGCCCCTTCCTACAATATATCAGCGGAACGGACATGACCGAGGAACATATCGAACAATCGAACACGCTGAGGATCTTGGCCAAGCCTCGCTTGTGTTTCCGGTAGGCTATCAGACGCTTGTCCATCGCGCGGTTCCGCTCCCTTTCTCGTTCGCGTTCCCTCTCGCGGACTTGGCGAAAATTCAATTCGGACCCCTCTATTTTTTTTTATTTTTTTTTTTTCACTTTTAAAACTTTAAGCTTGCTTTGTTTGTCCAGTAGATTGCAAGATAACTAACATAACAACGCCAACTCACCAGCTTTCCTTCTTTGTAAGCTTCAAAGTTTGTCGATGTAAGGTCGATCGCTTAGCAACGATCATTTCATGATCGAGAATTCGTGAACAGTGTTACTGTTTTTCGAACAATGGGTCTAGAACAACGAGCTATACCAATTAATTAATAGAGGGGCTAATACATGTTATAAGTCGTATCTCAAAGGGAGGATCGTTGTGCTCCGTGCCTCGAAAGCACGTCACAGAAATTCCCTCTATTGATATATCTCGTTGGTTGAGAGGTATTTTTTCAGTGATGACGTCATCTGGTGAAAAAGATCGTTAGTTACGTATTGTTCCAATAAACCATCTCTCTGACGTGACCTATATGTGCTGCTATCTCGCTCTCATTGCTAGAATTGTTAACAGAGACATTTTGGAAGACACTGTTTGGCGAGAGTGAATTTCTGGACTCTTTTTAATGATTGATAAAAAAAAAATGTGCTGAAACATTGGTATAATGCATCTACCATCTACCTGTGTTTATCCACCAGCAGGATTTGGACGAGTTGAATAATTTTTATTTTGTTTTTTTATCTCTCTCTTCCAGTGAATAAGTTTAGGGACAAGTTTAGAAAGAGATAATTGAGCCTTTCTGAGTCCTAACAAAATAAAAAGGCTGGAAGAGCCACGTAAGAGCAAAGGAATAAACTGTAGGGAATGTCCGACGAATACTTTCTCACATCATTTTAATCTGAGGGAGACCCCCAGAGAATCTCCCTTTATAATTATAATTCTGGGAAAAACCACCGGGGGTCTGGTCTTTAAAACCAACTTGGAAATTTTCATAACTAACTTAAAAGTAAAAATGTCAAGAAAACAAAAAATAACATCTTTGGGGAATCTAGGAAGCAACATTAGTGCAAAATCTGGATGCAGGTTTAAAAACTATGCGATACGGACTGGCGGACTGACAAACTGACCTAGACGCCACATAATTTTTGTGCATAAAACCTTGTAAAGAAAGCGTTAAGAAATATTGAAATTTGAAGGAAGGATGTTCTTTGGGATACTATTAGACATGATAATAGGCCATCATTTTGTATAAATCGTCATTAACTTAGTCGTGAGAGCCCTAGTTTCAAGTAAGCATCAAAAACTACATAATGTGTCCGCGACATTCATCATCCATCAGTTTTAATTTTATACTACTTCTTCGTGTTTTAGAAGAATTCTACGCATACAATTTCACTTCATCATCGCTAAACTATGTATTTTGAGACGCTGATTTCAAAAATGCAGTCAGTTTTTATTAAACTAGCCAAGATTTTCTGTAAATTCGAAATTACGTCTTCTTAGCAAAAAATTCAAAATTCTGGAAAAAATATGAGTTTAGAGTAAAAACTAAGGCCGAATTTGAAATCAGCGGGTCAAAATACATGAAAAATCTTGCGGAAGGGGTGAGAAAGAGGTGTATAATGATGAGAAAACCTGGTTTTACGTTCATAACAGCCGGACACATTGTGTCGTTAAGGCGTAAAAACCCCTAGTTTCCCAACAAAATACCTTGAAAATCTGTACGCCATCGCAATACTTTCTCAATTTTTCAAACTCCGTTAGGTACTTATAGAATGAGAAAATAATATGAAAAAGAATGAATGAGGTGACGCGTTTTTTGATGACCGCGAAAAGAAAAGCGGGGTACTTATTGATAACAACGAAATAAAAGGGGATGAGGAACGAGAAGTCGAGAAGGGTGATTTTTAAGGGACATAGACAAGAGAAGGGCGGGCGAGGGTGGGAAATTGGTGGGGAGGGGCAAAAAACAATAAGGATAGCGCGTGAAGTTAAAGGTCAAGGCCATTCAGATGATTTGCTAAAAGCAGAGCGCAAATTCCTCTTCGATCCATTTGCTCTGTTGCCAGGATGGATTTGCCTGAAAATTGTCTTGAAATGTATACGTTTTTGGTGACGACTTAAAAGCGTTGACCCGTTATGCTCAGTATATCAGAGGCGGATTCAAGATTCGGTGTTTCTATTTCTCGGCTCATTTGGACGCATTTGTTGGATGAGGATAGATAAGTGCAAAATTCGAATGCCCCCTCCCGCTCTCTCTCTCCTTCTCTCTCTCTCCCCTCTCCCTTTCTCTCTCTCTCCTTCTCTCTCCTTTGCCAACAGACTGTTTAGTGACGAGCGGGAATTTTAAAATCCAAGAATTAATCTGATTGGTCTAGATATGATTTTATAAAACGCACGGAAAAAAAAAAGAATGGTGTAATTTACCATTCGCATATCTGGTTTTGGCCCCTACCATAGAGTTAAGATAAACTTGACCGGATTTATGGAACATTTGACCAAGTATCAAGTGAAATTGACCTGATTCCTGTTCAAATGTTCCATAACTCTGGTCAAGTTTATTTTAACTCCGGTAGGGGCCAAAATCAGCTATGCGAATGGTAAATCACACCATTCTTTTTCCGTGCATGCGTGAACATCCGATCGGTCAATTTTTAATTTCTCGCTTCACAGCGAAACAGTCTATATTGATTATTGCATCGTTCTTTTTTGAAGCCCATAATGACCGATCTGAGATCAAAATCAGAAAATCTTTTGAAAATATCAGCAATTTCAAGTTGATGAGAAATCGAGATAAGTGTAAGGAAGGATTGTGCAAAATGTCAAAAAATAAAAATTAAATTTTAAAAAATAGAAACAAAACAAACAAAAATTGAGAGTATCGAAATTTCGATTATTTGTGACCGCCAGTGCCAATGGCATATATTCAGTAGGATTTGATCAAATTGCAGGATTGCCAACCTGATAACCCAGTGGCGGCTCGTGCGATTTGGCAACAGTGTTTTTATCCCACTTAAATACATGGAAAACAATCGAAACTCGAGGAGGCTGCCAGCCTCAGCTTGAATCGATTTTTCACCTAAGTTTAAGTGGGGAAAAATGCATGGTTGCCAAATCTCACGAGCCGCTACTGTGATAACCTGACGCTTCCAAAATGGGGCTCTTGCAAATTTTTGCTGTGAGCTAATGAATAGTCCATTCTGATGTAAAATCCAGCGAAAATCACGACAATCACATTGAGAAAGTCTAAAATTCAGTAATAAACCTACATAACTACTTCAATGGCAAGATCTTAATGGCGATTCGATGCAGGTATCAGTATCATGGGAGATTCCTGTCTAACTTGTTACTTTCTCTGCGGAAACACGGAGATTTGTCTCAATTTAGATAGGAATCTCCCATGATACCTGCGTCTATCCGCCATTAAGCCCGATTCTAAGAGTGAATTCAGTGATTTTTTAGTGTACTCATCGTCATTTTTACAGGTTTTTATGAAAGAATCAACTCTTCAATCCCATATAGCAAAAGTTTGCAAGAGCCTCATTCAAACCTATAAACTTGACTGAAACATCTCATGAACGGGCTTAATTGGTTTTGTTGCCTTAAAATGGTGAATATATAACACACCATCCATCGAACATCGACCAAACATGCAACGGTTGTGGTGGATTTTGGCTCATCGATTGCTTCTTTGAAGATCCTAGTTTCAGCGGGTATGAAGCGCTAAATTATGCGGATCTTAGTACCGCACGCGCCGGGCGAGACGATTCTTCAGATGCTTTTCAGCGCTGATGAAATTCCACTCTAATACGAGGAGAGGATAAATTGACTCCTTTCCTAAGGAGATGCTGATGGAGAGGGTAGGAAAGGAGAAAGAGAGAGGGGAAGGAGAGAGGGTGTAAGTCTAGATATTTATTGCTTTCCTCTCGTTGAGTCGTTCTCACGTAAATTTCTTCTGAGGTAAAGTTTAGCGCATTAAATGCAGACTTAATAGCATACCACTTCAGTCCTCTAATTAAGTTACCCGCATTGGATTTCGCCTCACTCACGCCTTTCCGTAAATTTTCCTCCGGCGCCGCTAGGGTGGGGGGGGGGGTCTCAGGACATTTCATTCTTTTTTTTTTTTTCGTTTAACTTAATTGTCGTCTACCCTCTCTCGTCTTAAGCTACTTTTATCCTTAAATTTGTGTCCTTTTAAATGTTGTTCTGCCATTGTTCGTTCTTTTTTTTTTTAAAACAAAAACTTCCCATCAACAAAGTCCCAAAACAAAAATATTGTATGAAGGTACCTTTCTTTCGAGGAAAAAATTGAAGGGTTTTTTTTTTTTTTTTTTCATGAAAAATGATAAACTAACTGACAAGAATAAGTCATAAATATTTGGGGGCCGAAGTACAGGATTTGAATATTGCTTTAGGTGGTAAGCTAAAGCAAGTAAGTACACACTCCTTTCTTTCATATTTATAGGAATCACTAGGGGGCTTCCAGAGATTACTAAGCCTAAGAGATATGGCATCACGATTCAAAAGTGTTATTCGACTCCTACGAAGTATGCAATGTGGCGTACGCTGGTGACCGTAAACATTGTTACTACTGTTGTTGTTTGAATGAGATTTGACAGCAACGCCACTAACTAAATTAATAAGATTAATAAAGTGTTTGGGAAGTTTAATGAGCTCTGAGTATATTTTGTACGTGAATTTGAAAATCTAAGTCACTTTAATCATTTCATCGGCCATTAAATGACAAACATTTAGATGCTGCAGAGAATCTAACCTCATTTCCAACAACATGAATAACAACAATGTTTACGGTCACCAGCGTACTGCACGTTGTATCACGGCCATTCTGCAGGCGTTTTTTACGGAGCCCGGCCAACGGTTTTTTAACACGGCGGAGATAGGAAGTGCCATATCTCTTAGGCTTAGTAATCTCTGGGGGCTTCGCCCCTTTGCCGCTCCGCGGCCCGTTTCCCGAAGGCGCTTTGCGCGTACAATTCGGCGCTGCGCGCCGCTTTTTACCACTATATAAAATTGAGAAAAGATTAGGGGAAATAGGTCAGTTACGCAAGACAAAAGAGAAGTGACCAGTTCGAAGACTGCGGGATGGGGGGTAGATTCAAGGGTTCACCCCGCTTATCGGGCTGGGCGGAGCGGATGAGAAGGGTCTGGTGCGCCGATCGGGCTAGCAGAGAAGGCTCTCCCCCTGGGCTGCCGTTTTGCGGATCTTTAATGACATTCTATAATCCATCGGTGATTCACTAGTTGAAGCAAAGATTACAATTATTAGTTAAGAAGTATGAAAATGGATTATGAAAATACTCAATTAGTAATCTTTTCTCCTACCGGTTAAATCACTGATGGATTGTAAAATGCCACTAAAGATCCGCAAAACGGTAGCCCTGCTCTCCCCCTACCTCTCGGACCTCGACTCATTCGCTCATTTACCCCCCGTCGCCACGTCGGCAATTAGTTACGCCTCTTCCGGGCACACACAGAAATACCAGGAAACGAAAAAAATCTGAAGAATTCGGAAAATGTCCCTCGAAAAGGTTGTCCCTTGACTCCTTAGGTTTTTATATTATGTAAGGATGTAAGGATAAGGATAGGTTCCATAACGCTCAAATATACAGGGTGTCCGAGAAATGAGTTCACACTTTTGCTGTGAGCGCCTGGTTGATTGTAAAAATCTGAAAAATTCAGGAATAATCTATTACCCCTAAGCGACTTCAGAGAAAATATTGGGGGGCTCCCACCTCCCTTAAGGGGGGGCACAGGCCCCAAAACGTACCCCGTGTTGCCAATATATCGCATATTTCAAATGGCAGGGGGTATTTTTTATTTCATCAGTCAAAAGGGCTTAAAAAACTGAGCAATTTCGTTTTTTTAGATTTTCGGTAGCCCCTCTCAAAACAAAATGGCGACCAAATAGCTACCCCATACTTTAGAGGCCCATAACTTCGGTTGGATGTAATATTTTTTCAAAAACTAAAAAGTTTCTGAATCCTTAGAACGTCTTCTTTCGAATGATGTGCCACACTTAATCATTTGGTGGAAAATAATTGGGGCGCGGAGCCCCCCTAAAAATTTTTAAATTTGGGGGGCTGTAGCTCAAAAAAGTCAAATGTAAAGGGGGGTTGTGTTGAACATTAATCGAAAGGTCTTAAAAAAAGGAAGAATTTAACGCAAACCCGAAGTCGCTACGATGCGTCTATCCAAAATGGCGGCCATGTAACGATTTGGGGGTGGGGGACCGCCCCCCCCCCAAATAAAATCCGCTCCATCGAGTGATACATCAATCGAAAGGTCTTGGAAAGAGAAAGAGAATGGCGCAAACCGGACGTCAATACGATGCTTGTATCCAAAATGGCGGCCGGTCAAAGTTTTTTGGCTATAGCCCTGCAGGGTCATAAGCCAAAAAACTTTGACCGGCCGCCATTTTGGATACAAGCATCGTATTGACGTCCGGTTTGCGCCATTCTCTTTCTCTTTCCAAGACCTTTCGATTGATGTATCACTCGATGGAGCGGATTTTATTTGGGGGGGGGGGGGCGGTCCCCCACCCCCAAATCGTTACATGGCCGCCATTTTGGATAGACGCATCGTAGCGACTTCGGGTTTGCGTTAAATTCTTCCTTTTTTTAAGACCTTTCGATTAATGTTCAACACAACCCCCCTTTACATTTGACTTTTTTGAGCTACAGCCCCCCAAATTTAAAAATTTTTAGGGGGGCTCCGCGCCCCAATTATTTTCCACCAAATGATTAAGTGTGGCACATCATTCGAAAGAAGACGTTCTAAGGATTCAGAAACTTTTTAGTTTTTGAAAAAATATTACATCCAACCGAAGTTATGGGCCTCTAAAGTATGGGGTAGCTATTTGGTCGCCATTTTGTTTTGAGAGGGGCTACCGAAAATCTAAAAAAACGAAATTGCTCAGTTTTTTAAGCCCTTTTGACTGATGAAATAAAAAATACCCCCTGCCATTTGAAATATGCGATATATTGGCAACACGGGGTACGTTTTGGGGCCTGTGCCCCCCCTTAAGGGAGGTGGGAGCCCCCCAATATTTTCTCTGAAGTCGCTTAGGGGTAATAGATTATTCCTGAATTTTTCAGATTTTTACAATCAACCAGGCGCTCACAGCAAAAGTGTGAACTCATTTCTCGGACACCCTGTATGTATAGTCTCAACTTCCTCTTGATTTATCACATACATATTATTGACAGGTGGGGATATTTTATGCCCGCCTCTAATTTGCACCACATGTCGTTCGGTCTCACAAAAAGGTCGCACTAATTGTTCGATTTAATAGCTTAAATTTCCATTCAAAAATGCGCTTATGGGGGAAAACATATTGAATCAGAGTTTGTATGGAGCCAGAGATCCTCAGACGGTGGTCGATACGATAAATCGCTCTATACCCAGACCAGAGGTTCGAAATCCTGGACTAGGTGACAAGATGGGAAATTTACTTTTTATTAGTGGCCACTTTTTTACAATCTCAGACCGTAGTGCACCACACCGGTCGGTGGTTGTGCTCCTGATGGCTTTGCTCTGTTTTGTCATATATACGATTTAAAAAGCGCAATTGAGAAAAGGGCCGCTTTGCAAGGGCCTGAAATGTTGTGTTTTTTATAAAGAAAATGAAAATACTTGATGAGCTGAGAACAAAGATGCCTTTGGTTTCTAATTGTTTCCCATTGTGCCGGAGATGTGATTTTGGCCCAAAACACATTGTTTTAAATGGGAATTCCGCGTAGTGACGTCACTACACTTCCGATTTTTTACAACTTTATACCAGTGTATCTCCGAAACCGGGACACTTGGGGGAAAAACCAAAGGCACCATTATTCTCAGCTCATCAAGTTCTATCATATTTTCTTCATAAAAAAACTTAAAATTGCAAACCCTTGCAACTGCCCCATTCCCTCACGGTCAGAAGGGACCATGTAATTATATCGCAGCTACAATTTTGCCTGTTGACTGCTGGTAGGTAATATATTAAAAAAGTGCATCGAGTTTAAATGAGGAGAGGAATTGGAACGGGGCGCTTCCCTATCACGATTCATTGCCAAGGAACCTCTTCTCGTACAGGAATTAATTAGTTTATTAATGCAATGCACTCGATGACGCGACGCGCGCTGTGAGAGAAGCACATAATTCGAGGTGCTGCAACCCCCCCCCCTCTTTCCGCCTCGTTCTAACTGAGATACATGGACCCGCCTTTTTCTCAAGCCAGAAATGAAAAATTGTCGTGCCACGTTGTCAATTTTGTTCTCGAGTTATAGGTACGCGGAAATCTTTCAACACACACGATAGTTCTGTAAATTATGGTACGGAGCAAACTTTTCCTTTTAGCACATGAAGTAAGTATTGTATAGTTACTGTACTATCTACGAATGAAAGATTATCGCGAGATTTTCACAAGCTAAGTTTTGCCTTGAAATTTGAAATTTTTTTTGGAACTTTCCAAATACCCCCGTCAGGACTGTTACGAGCTTTTGAAAGTATCAAATATAAAACATTTGGGGTCAATTCATTATATGACTTGTTCGTTTTAAATCATTTGGCTCAGAAGTTTTAGAGAAAAATGCCCTTTCCGGGTGGAAACAACTCAAATTTTTCCTTTGCCTCACTATGTTCCTAACACACTTTCAAACTAAAATCAAATATTAGGAAATTAAATTTTCAAATTTTTTCGCTGACCCATAAAACATAATTGAACTTTTGTTCATAATGTTTATTCATTATGCCTTAAACTTTGGAATCATATTGTGAGTCATGCGAGTGACTTTCGTAATTATTCAATGTGCTCATCGTAATTTTTGCTGGATTTGACTTGAGAATTAACTATTCAATCGCTTTATTGCAAAAAGATAGCGAGAGCCCTATCCTTTCTCAAAAAAAGTCTATTTAACCCTTTATGGGCCAAGCTCGAGTATACTCGTTTCTCTCCAATTGTCTACTGCACGTTGTTACAGTCTTTATTCCGGATAAACGCAATTATCGATGAAAACACTTACAAGATAAGGTGTCTTCGGGCGCCTTCAATTCATTGTATGGGCAATTCCAACTCCCCCGAGTACGAACAGTTAACTACCTTCCATATATAAACGAAAGAGTGGCGTTCTTTTGAATTAACCTCGCCTTCAATTCGTCGTATAGGCAATTCCAACTCCCCCGAGTACGAACAGTTAACTACCTTCCCTATATAAACGGAAGAGTGGCGTTCTTTTGAACTAACCTCGCCTTCAATTCGTCGTATAGGCAATTCCAACTCCCCCGAGGATGAACAGTTAACTACCCATATAAACGGAAGAGTGGCGTTCTATTTGAATTAACCTGGCCCTTAGAGGGTTAAAATCTCTATTTCCTATTAGTTCAGCGTACACATTTCCAACGAACACGGCCTTTGAAGATTTTAGAAAAATCACGTCAGTTGAAGGTCTCACCAAAGCGCGCGCGTCGCACGTGCTGTCGAGACAATTGCGACCGCAATCGCTATGCTTATTCCTAGGAAGCCGCACCTTTTAGCGCGAAGTCTGCGTGTATTTGCGGGAGGTTGGGGAGGGGGATATAGGAGGGGGAGGGGGGAGGGGGAGGGGGAAAAAAGAGCGGAGGCGTGGAAAAACGCGGCATTGACGTAACGTGATGTGCTGAAAGGAAACTGAATGACAGTTAAAGGCAGAACGAAGTATAAGTGCCAACAGTCAACGTGCTGATGGATCTCCACCGTTTTCACCAGCGGCGCGGCGCTCGTCAGATTGACTCAATAGCGGCTGATGATAACGGAAACAACAAAAACCTTTCACCTCAGCTCCTTAGTCACCGGATCAACGTCAATGTTCCACCGTTCACCTTTACACCGGTAACAGACCGAGCCGAGGTGTCATACAAAATGTAAACTGCTCTATTTTGTAAAGGTACTTTTCAAGGTCATGTGCTTTCTCGCGGAAAGAAGAAGAAAACCACAAAGCCTATATGAGAAGGATAGGAAATAAATTTTGATACTGTCAGGAGCTTTTAGCTTTTTCGCGGAAATCGTTCATCATCCGTACTGGGACTCCATTGAACATGAAAATTCAACTTATTAAAGGTCAGTTGCACTGTCAACAGAATCTACTTTTGATGCTTGATTCTTATAGATTTTGCCGAGAAAAAAAGAATGGTTTTCGTTCCATTGAAAACCGTTCAGAAATAAGCGAGATATAGCCATTTGAAAATGACGACATTATTGGCTGTTGCGTCATTTCGTCGTTTTCCGCGATTGCCCGCCGCCCGTGTATCTTTCCACCAAGCGCGAAGTGATACAAGAATGAGTCATTTAAAAAAAAAAAAAAAAAACGTTTGCCAAAGAAATTTCAAACTATTTAACTTTAAAATCCGTCAATTTACAGTAAATAAATGATAAACAATAATAAAACACATACTGATAACACTACAGCCACGGACACAGCAACAACCACGAACATAAACAATGAAATGAAATATGGCGGCGAGCTTTCGTAAGCAAAGTGGTTGGCAGCACTGCACAGGTCTGCGTAGCTGTAATGCAAAAATGCAAATCGGTCCAAACTTGACAACGAAATGACGCAATAATGCCGTCATTTTCAAATGGTTATATCTCGCTTTTTTCTGAACGGATTTCGATGGAACGAAAACCATTGTTATTTTCTCGGCAAAATCTATAAGAATCAAGCATCAAAAGTCGATTCTGTTGACAGCGCAACTGTCCTATAGGATGATTTCCAGTCATCAATGACATTCAAACCATCGGGCTCATCTTTAAATTTTGCAACGCTGTATTTCGTCCATTTAAACGCATGGTAAAAGGTCGAACTATTAACGGTGCACTGTGCACTCCCTCGAATCGATGTTTTTGATGGATTCAAGTGGACGAAATGCATCGTAGCCAGACTATAGACGACGCCACTGCACTGAGGCTATCGTTATACTGCCGCTAAGTTATACCAAAAACTATTGAGACTCCATGGTATTGCAAACTATGTCTAGTCAAAATTTTCACCGATTAATACGTTTGAAATTGAGTGAGCCATCGTTTATACGACTAATAAAATACGCCCTATGTTAATTAGAAAAAAAATATTAAACACCGGCACGATCTAACACGGGTTTTTTTTATTCACCCCGTATAGTTCTTGTACAATGAATCATAATTAGTTAATTTAAACTTTAACACCGACTTTCTCTTCGCAAAGATGAATATAAAATAGTTGGGCGGAAGACAATATACAAGGAAGGGGGGGGGGGGGGGGGGGGGGGGGGGGGTTGCTCTATCCACTGCCGCCAAGTTTGGGTTTCCTCGCAATTGTAAGGGGCTTGTAAAGCTCTTCGGAACATGAGTAAGTTTTAAATGTCTTCAAATTGCGTCTAACATTTGTAAATATGCGCATGTTTATTTACTCAGCATACCAATAATCTCCATTCAAAAATGCTACTGGTCAAAAAAAGAATCTTGTAAACATTTGTGAGAGCCAAATCTGTATGCTCTCACATTTGAACTTCCAAAAGTAGAAACTCCAAAAATTCAACGAGCAAAGCTCAAAAGACGTCTTGTATGGTTTTAAATTCAATATGTTGTGACGGTCGTTGTTAAAGTTTTGGTAAAGGAAAATCATTTTCGAGTTGAAGGTTAAGAGCGCTCATTTGGATTTGTCACTAGTATTTTGGGTTAGTTTTTAAACCTGACTTGTGTTGTGTAAAAGTCTATGGCCCAGGGCTGCCGTTTTACGTATAACTAATGGCATTTTTCAATTCACCAATGATTCCTCCGGTTGAGAAAAGATTACACCGTTCGGTTCGGTGTAAGACTGTATAATGCACGAAAATGATCCCATGTGTAATATTTTCTCTACCTGTGGAGTCGCCGATTCCTCTAAAAAACTTGCGGATATTTTAATTAATTAACGGAATTTCCACCGATTGAGATAATATTACAGATTGGAGTATTTTTGTGCATTTCAAACTAATGTAATTTCGTCGGCGGTTTTACCAAGAGGCGTAACTCAAGTTTCGCTACTTTCGAGGAGAGCGAAAACAAAATTGATCGTCAGACCGAATTTAGTGCTTTTCAGACATACGTCTTTTTGTTTTTTCTTAATAACTTTAAAAGTATTGAGATTTCGACTTTCAAACCTAGCTAGATCGATAGAGCACCTAAAAATACATAGAAAACGATGAATAACGGAAAATGCGAAATTTTGAGTTACGCCTCATGGTAAAACTGCCGACGAGTTGACATTAATCGAACGATAGCGCTTTGGTGGCAGAAATCGGCACTAAACGCTGAAGTTGAATCATCTTAACATTGATTAGAATCATATAAAAAGATTTTTCAAGCAGCGCGCGTTATGATGTATTAACTTGAGTCTTGAAGTATGCCCAGAAACGCCTTCAATTCGAAGCGTAGGCAAAAACGATTCAACCATGCAGGAATATTTATCTGCACTCATAATTTGCACATGATGAGTATTGATTAATATGTTTCCTAGCCTAGAGTTTCGCCAAGATTGATACGTTGGTCGTTCGTTCGACTTTCACATCTCCTCTCATCGGTCAGAGGTCTCATCCCTAGCCAGCATTGACTCTATTCGATATTTTTCGCCCTGACTCGACAGTTCATTGCCGCATGCTGCCACGCCACGCCACGCCACGGCTGTCAGCAGACGCCCGCCCTCCGCTGGCGGCTGGAGCGCGTGTGGCAGCGAGGCGCGAGGCCGGTGAGCGGGTGAGGCTCCCTGCCGACCGATATTATAGTGTGACTTTTAGAAAGTATCGATCGATATTAGACCCGACAGTTTTTCTCACAAGTTTTCCCATTTCCGACACTTAAATGTCTCTGGCGGTGGAGCTGCCGATACCGACACCGTGATACTGCTCCTCTAATCAACTCGCTCTCTCTCTCTTTCTCTCTCTCTCTTTCTCTCTCTCTCTTCCTCATTCTCTCTCACTCCCTCTCTCTCCCTTTCTCACTCCCTCTCCCTTTCTCACTCTCTCTCTCTCTCTCTCTCTCTCTCTCTCTCTCTCTCTCTCTCTCTCTCTCTCTCTCTCTCTCTCTCTCTCTCTTTCTCTCTCTCTCTTCCTCATTCTCTCTCTCTCTATCTCTCTCCCCGTCTCTCTCCCTCTCTGTCACTTTATCGACTCTCTGATATAATCCGCTGAATCCGAATTTGAGTCATTTTTCTTAAAACATAATAATCTCGACCGGTGACATGATGATCTCGACATAAATGCGGATACAACGGACCAAAGCCGTGCTTTAAAAGTCTTTCTCTCTCTCCTCTCATTAGAACGCGTACAGTAGAAAAGGACGGCAGTTAGGGATGGAGTCACGTGATTGCCTCCTCTGCTATCTTTATCTAATACATGTCTTCAAATGGCCGTATAAAAAGAAAGAAAAATCCCTGTATTACGCTTTTGTGGACATCAGGCATCTTGATCTTGATTGGGCCGAAATCTTGCCTTGGGAAATAATAAGGATAAAACATAAAACATACCTTGTTCACACTGAGAACCGCAACCATAAGCGTGAAGAAGCTGTGGGACGGTAGAGGTCTTCTAATCCAGCTTTTCACAATTTTGACCGGAAAAATTATCTGTTCAAAAAGTTTTGAAAAATCGAAAATTTTTGACCGTCCAAAAATTATTTGTTGACACATTTTTGAGAACGTACTTATTCCCTTAAAACGCTTGTTTAGTAAAAATTTTGCTCGCAACGTTTTTTCACATGTGGTTCATTATTTGTTTTTTTTTTGTTTTTTTTTTTGTTTTGTTTTTTTTTTGTTTTTTTTTTTTTAACTTTAATTTTGTACTTATCGGTATTTTTGCATTTGATCAATGGCGCTAGAGTTGTAAGCAAAATAAGCCAAAAAAAAACGTGATGTTGACCGCATTTGGAAAAATGGCGGCCTTTCCGCCACTCTGATTCGTACGCACAGTTTAGATTCGGATTCAAAGACCCAAAATACATGAGAATCGACTCTCAGACACAATGGGGCAGTTGCAAGGGTTTAAAATGTTGTGTTTTTTGTAAAGAAAATTAAAGTACTTGATGAGCTGAGGACAAAGATGCCTTTGGTTTCTAATTTCGTCCCATTGTTCCGGAGATGAGATTTTGGGCCAAAATACATTGTTTTAAATGGTAACAGTGACGTCACTACACACCCAATTTTTTTACATCTGAACACGTGCGTATCTCTGAAACCGGGACATCTAGGAATAACCCAAAAGCACCATTGTTCTCAACTCATCGAGTACTATCATTTTCTTTATAAAAAACACAACATTGTTGACCCTTGCAACTGTCCCATTCTTCAACATTTGCAAGCTAACATCCCCTGTTGCCTTGACTATTTCTAAAGGTTAATTAAAATGAGGCAACGAATCTGAGCCCGTCTAAAATATCCAGTAAGAGATTCCCATCATGCCATCATTGCCGCCTTGAAGATTCAATATCATGTCACATAAATCCTCTCGATTGCTATAGCTCGTTGCATACGAGCAGCAAAGGGAAATGTTAATACGTTCCTATCCTCTCATAGCGCATTTGCCATTTTGATAAGACATCTCTCATCCGACAAAGGACGTGGCGAATGGCATGGACACGGCTTAGCTCGGAGGGTTGCAGATGCGGTCTGGTGCAGGCGTCGCGTCGCGTTGCACCTCTAGCATCGTGTCAGATCTCACTTTGATGCTCCTAGACCGCGAGGGTTAGCTATGACGTGCTTGACGTGCACATATATTTCCCTGATCTCTGACCTACATAGAACATAGAACCGCGCTTCATTCTCCGTGGGTAGAGTAGAGGTACCTTTGATGGAATTTTATGGCTTTTCCCGGTAAATATTCTCCTCTGCCATATACACTCCCCGTGGGATGAAAAGGGTGGGGTGGGGGAGCTCTCGGGCGCCACACTGTGAGATGAGACGGGTTATAATGCGTGGTTATGCATTGTCTTTCTCTCTCTTCTTCCATTTGAATTAGTGCGTTAGAAAAGGACGGAGAAACGGGCTGAAGTCACGTGATGGCACCCTCTGCTATCCTTTTCTTACACGTATGTTCAAATATTTCTCTCTCTTCGTCCATTTGAATTAGTGCGTTAGAAAAGGACGGAGAAACGGGCTGAAGTCACGTGATGGCACCCTCTACTATCCTTTTCTTACACGTATGTTCAAATATTTCTCTCTCTTCGTCCATTTGAATTAGTGCGTTAGAAAAGGACGGAGGAACGGGCTAAAGTCACGTGATGGCACCCTCTGCTATCCTTTTCTTACACGTATGTTCAAATATTTCTCTCTCTTCGTCCATTTGAATTAGTGCGTTAGAAAAGGACGGAGGAACGGGCTAAAGTCACGTGATGGCACCCTCTGCTATCCTTTTCTTACACGTATGTTCAAATATTTCTCTCTCTTCGTCCATTTGAATTAGTGCGTTAGAAAAGGACGGAGAAACGGGCTAAAGTCACGTGATGGCACCCTCTACTATCCTTTTCTTACACGTATGTTCAAATATTTCTCTCTCTTCGTCCATTTGAATTAGTGCGTTAGAAAAGGACGGAGAAACGGGCTGAAGTCACGTGATGGCACCCTCTACTATCCTTTTCTTACACGTATGTTCAAATATTTCTCTCTCTTCGTCCATTTGAATTAGTGCGTTAGAAAAGGACGGAGAAACGGGCTAAAGTCACGTGATGGCACCCTCTACTATCCTTTTCTTACACGTATGTTCAAATATTTCTCTCTCTTCTTCCATTTGAATTAGTGCGTTAGAAAAGGACGGAGAAACGGGCTAAAGTCACGTGATGGCACCCTCTACTATCCTTTTCTTACACGTATGTTCAAATATTTCTCTCTCTTCGTCCATTTGAATTAGTGCGTTAGAAAAGGACGGAGGAACGGGCTAAAGTCACGTGATGGCACCCTCTGCTATCCTTTTCTTACACGTATGTTCAAATATTTCTCTCTCTTCGTCCATTTGAATTAGTGCGTTAGAAAAGGACGGAGAAACGGGCTAAAGTCACGTGATGGCACCCTCTACTATCCTTTTCTTACACGTATGTTCAAATATTTCTCTCTCTTCGTCCATTTGAATTAGTGCGTTAGAAAAGGACGGAGAAACGGGCTGAAGTCACGTGATGGCACCCTCTGCTATCCTTTTCTTACACGTATGTTCAAATATTTCTCTCTCTTCGTCCATTTGAATTAGTGCGTTAGAAAAGGACGGAGGAACGGGCTAAAGTCACGTGATGGCCCCCTCTGCTATCCTTTTCTTACTCATGTGTTCAAATATTTCTCGCTTTTCTTCCATTTGAATTAGTGCGTTAGAAAAGGACGGAGAAACGGGCTAAAGTCACGTGATGGCACCCTCTACTATCCTTTTCTTACTCATGTGTTCAAATATTTCTCTCTTCTTTCTTCCATTTGAATTAGGGCGTTAGAAAAGGACATAGAAACGGGCTAAAGTCACGTGATGGCACCCTCTACTATCCTTTTCTTACTCATGTGTTCAAATATTTCTCTCTTTTCTTCCATTTGAATTAGGGCGTTAGAAAAGGACATAGAAACGGGCTAAAGTCACGTGATGGCACCCTCTACTATCCTTTTCTTACTCATGTGTTCAAATATTTCTCTCTCTTCTTTCTTCCATTTGAATTAGGGCGTTAGAAAAGGACATAGAAACGGGCTAAAGTCACGTGATGGCACCCTCTACTATCCTTTTCTTACTCATGTGTTCAAATATTTCTCTCTTTTCTTTCTTCCATTTGAATTAGGGCGTTAGAAAAGGACATAGAAACGGGCTAAAGTCACGTGATGGCACCCTCTACTATCCTTTTCTTACTCATGTGTTCAAATATTTCTCTCTCTTCTTTCTTCCATTTGAATTAGGGCGTTAGAAAAGGACATAGAAACGGGCTAAAGTCACGTGATGGCACCCTCTACTATCCTTTTCTTACTCATGTGTTCAAATATTTCTCTCTTTTCTTCCATTTGAATTAGTGCGTTAGAAAAGGACGGAGAAACGGGCTAAAGTCACGTGATGGCACCCTCTACTATCCTTTTCTTACACGTATGTTCAAATATTTCTCTCTCTTCGTCCATTTGAATTAGTGCGTTAGAAAAGGACGGAGAAACGGGCTAAAGTCACGTGATGGCACCCTCTACTATCCTTTTCTTACTCATGTGTTCAAATATTTCTCTCTCTTCTTTCTTCCATTTGAATTAGGGCGTTAGAAAAGGACATAGAAACGGGCTAAAGTCACGTGATGGCACCCTCTACTATCCTTTTCTTACTCATGTGTTCAAATATTTCTCTCTCTTCTTTCTTCCATTTGAATTAGGACATAGAAACGGGCTAAAGTCACGTGATGGCACCCTCTACTATCCTTTTCTTACTCATGTGTTCAAATATTTCTCTCTTTTCTTCCATTTGAATTAGTGCGTTAGAAAAGGACGGAGAAACGGGCTAAAGTCACGTGATGGCACCCTCTACTATCCTTTTCTTACACGTATGTTCAAATATTTCTCTCTCTTCGTCCATTTGAATTAGTGCGTTAGAAAAGGACGGAGAAACGGGCTAAAGTCACGTGATGGCACCCTCTACTATCCTTTTCTTACACGTATGTTCAAATATTTCTCTCTCTTCGTCCATTTGAATTAGTGCGTTAGAAAAGGACGGAGAAACGGGCTGAAGTCACGTGATGGCACCCTCTGCTATCCTTTTCTTACACGTATGTTCAAATATTTCTCTCTCTTCGTCCATTTGAATTAGTGCGTTAGAAAAGGACGGAGGAACGGGCTAAAGTCACGTGATGGCCCCCTCTGCTATCCTTTTCTTACTCATGTGTTCAAATATTTCTCGCTTTTCTTCCATTTGAATTAGTGCGTTAGAAAAGGACGGAGAAACGGGCTAAAGTCACGTGATGGCACCCTCTACTATCCTTTTCTTACTCATGTGTTCAAATATTTCTCTCTCTTCTTTCTTCCATTTGAATTAGGGCGTTAGAAAAGGACATAGAAACGGGCTAAAGTCACGTGATGGCACCCTCTACTATCCTTTTCTTACTCATGTGTTCAAATATTTCTCTCTTTCTTCCATTTGAATTAGGGCGTTAGAAAAGGACATAGAAACGGGCTAAAGTCACGTGATGGCACCCTCTACTATCCTTTTCTTACTCATTTTTTTTTTTTTTTTTTTTTTTTTTTTTTTTTTTTTTTTTTTTTTTTTTTTTTTTTTTTTTTTTTTTTTTTTTTTTTTTTTTTTTTTTTTTTTTTTTTTTTTTTTTTTTTTTTTTTTTTTTTTTTTTTTTTTTTTTTTTTTTTTTTTTTTTTTTTTTTTTTTTTTTTTTTTTTTTTTTTTTTTTTTTTTTTTTTTTTTTTTTTTTTTTTTTTTTTTTTTTTTTTTTTTTTTTTTTTTTTTTTTTTTTTTTTTTTTTTTTTTTTTTTTTTTTTTTTTTTTTTTTTTTTTTTTTTTTTTTTTTTTTTTTTTTTTTTTTTTTTTTTTTCCCCCCCCCCCCCCCCCCCCCCCCCCCCCCCCCCCCCCCCCCCCCCCCCCCCCCCCCCCCCCCCCCCCCCCCCCCCCCCCCCCCCCCCCCCCCCCCCCCCCCCCCCCCCCCCCCCCCCCCCCCCCCCCCCCCCCCCCCCCCCCCCCCCCCCCCCCCCCCCCCCCCCCCCCCCCCCCCCCCCCCCCCCCCCCCCCCCCCCCCCCCCCCCCCCTTTTCTTACACGTATGTTCAAATATTTCTCTCTCTTCGTCCATTTGAATTAGTGCGTTAGAAAAGGACGGAGGAACGGGCTAAAGTCACGTGATGGCCCCCTCTGCTATCCTTTTCTTACTCATGTGTTCAAATATTTCTCGCTTTTCTTCCATTTGAATTAGTGCGTTAGAAAAGGACGGAGAAACGGGCTAAAGTCACGTGATGGCACCCTCTACTATCCTTTTCTTACTCATGTGTTCAAATATTTCTCTCTCTTCTTTCTTCCATTTGAATTAGGGCGTTAGAAAAGGACATAGAAACGGGCTAAAGTCACGTGATGGCACCCTCTACTATCCTTTTCTTACTCATGTGTTCAAATATTTCTCTCTTTTCTTCCATTTGAATTAGGGCGTTAGAAAAGGACATAGAAACGGGCTAAAGTCACGTGATGGCACCCTCTACTATCCTTTTCTTACTCATGTGTTCAAATATTTCTCTCTCTTCTTTCTTCCATTTGAATTAGGGCGTTAGAAAAGGACATAGAAACGGGCTAAAGTCACGTGATGGCACCCTCTACTATCCTTTTCTTACTCATGTGTTCAAATATTTCTCTCTTTTCTTTCTTCCATTTGAATTAGTGCGTTAGAAAAGGACGGAGAAACGGGCTAAAGTCACGTGATGGCACCCTCTACTATCCTTTTCTTACTCATGTGTTCAAATATTTCTCTCTCTTCTTTCTTCCATTTGAATTAGGGCGTTAGAAAAGGACATAGAAACGGGCTAAAGTCACGTGATGGCACCCTCTACTATCCTTTTCTTACTCATGTGTTCAAATATTTCTCTCTTTCTTCCATTTGAATTAGGGCGTTAGAAAAGGACATAGAAACGGGCTAAAGTCACGTGATGGCACCCTCTACTATCCTTTTCTTACTCATGTGTTCAAATATTTCTCTCTTTTCTTTCTTCCATTTGAATTAGGGCGTTAGAAAAGGACATAGAAACGGGCTAAAGTCACGTGATGGCACCCTCTACTATCCTTTTCTTACTCATGTGTTCAAATATTTCTCTCTCTTCTTCTCCATTTGAATTAGGGCGTTAGAAAAGGACATAGAAACGGGCTAAAGTCACGTGATGGCACCCTCTACTATCCTTTTCTTACTCATGTGTTCAAATATTTCTCTCTTTTCTTCCATTTGAATTAGTGCGTTAGAAAAGGACGGAGAAACGGGCTAAAGTCACGTGATGGCACCCTCTACTATCCTTTTCTTACTCATGTGTTCAAATATTTCTCTCTCTTCTTTCTTCATTTGAATTAGTGCGTTAGAAAAGGACAGAGAAACGGGCTAAAGTCACGTGATGGCACCCTCTACTATCCTTTTCTTACTCATGTGTTCAAATATTTCTCTCTCTTCTCCATTGATTAGTGCGTTAGAAAAGGACATAGAAACGGGCTAAAGTCACGTGATGGCACCCTCTACTATCCTTTTCTTACTCATGTGTTCAAATATTTCTCTCTCTTTTCTTCCATTTGAATTAGTGCGTTAGAAAAGGACGGAGAACGGGCTAAAGTCACGTGATGGCACCCTCTACTATCCTTTTCTTACACGTATGTTCAAATATTTCTCTCTCTTCGTCCATTTGAATTAGTGCGTTAGAAAAGGACGGAGAAACGGGCTGAAGTCACGTGATGGCACCCTCTACTATCCTTTTCTTACACGTATGTTCAAATATTTCTCTCTCTTCGTCCATTTGAATTAGTGCGTTAGAAAAGGACGGAGAAACGGGCTAAAGTCACGTGATGGCACCCTCTACTATCCTTTTCTTACACGTATGTTCAAATATTTCTCTCTCTTCGTCCATTTGAATTAGTGCGTTAGAAAAGGACGGAGAAACGGGCTGAAGTCACGTGATGGCACCCTCTGCTATCCTTTTCTTACACGTATGTTCAAATATTTCTCTCTCTTCGTCCATTTGAATTAGTGCGTTAGAAAAGGACGGAGGAACGGGCTAAAGTCACGTGATGGCCCCCTCTGCTATCCTTTTCTTACTCATGTGTTCAAATATTTCTCGCTTTTCTTCCATTTGAATTAGTGCGTTAGAAAAGGACGGAGAAACGGGCTAAAGTCACGTGATGGCACCCTCTACTATCCTTTTCTTACTCATGTGTTCAAATATTTCTCTCTCTTCTTTCTTCCATTTGAATTAGGGCGTTAGAAAAGGACATAGAAACGGGCTAAAGTCACGTGATGGCACCCTCTACTATCCTTTTCTTACTCATGTGTTCAAATATTTCTCTCTTTTCTTCCATTTGAATTAGTGCGTTAGAAAAGGACGGAGAAACGGGCTAAAGTCACGTGATGGCACCCTCTACCATCCTTTTCTTACTCGTTTGTTCAAATATTTCTCTCTCTTCTTCCATTTGAATTAGGGCGTTAAAAAAGGACGGAGAAACGGGCTAAAGTCACGGGCTATCCTTTTCTTACACTTATGTTCAAATAGAAGGAGAGAGAGAAAGACAAATGTCCTGTGTCTGCCCATAATTGTAATGCGTAGTTGCAGCATGGCGGGCGAATATAGGAATTTGTCTTTCTCTCTCTCCTTCTATTTGAACACATGTGTGAGTAAAAGATAGCAGTAGGGGCTATCACGTGACTTCAGCAGTTATCTCAGTCCCTTTCTGACACATGCATTCTAATGGGAGGGAAGAGAGAAAGACAAATTCCTGTATCCACCCCCATCGGTTGCAGAATGCGGACACGGGTGGAATCTCCACATACCTCCATTGTTAGGTCAGTTATGGCGAAGGTTTTAATTTTAGCCGTTTCGTGACAAGTCTTGAAAATGCTTAATGAACTGAGCTCAATAATTTCCATCGGTGGGGAATTTAGCATCCCTCTCTATCTCCCTTTTTTGTTTTAAATGAAAATATGTGTTGGGAAAAAAGTGGAAAAAGTCAGTGAAAAAAAAGTAATCAAAAATCATCGTTTCCGACTTTTCAGCTGAATTTAAAACTATCCGGCGACATGCTTAGAATTAAAGTACTCGTTCAAATATAGTGTTCTTAGTTATTAAAATTGGTCTTGAAAGTTTATAAACGATAAGTTGATAAGAAATCTTTTCCAGATTTGTGGCCACCTTTTGACGAGCTCGGTACACATACCTACCTCAAGACCACTCGAACCTAGGAAGCTATCTATGTGTATATACATATTTTTTCTAATGTGCATCTTCACAAGCTGAACGAAGTTATTTAACTGGATTTTTTTTTCCTTACATTAAAATCTTAAACTTTATTATTTTTTCTTTTTCTTTTTAATAAATGTCTTGAAAAAACAAACACATTTTTTTTTGGCTAATTTGGCTAGATTTCAAATCAAATTCACATATTTATGCATTTCTAGCTAATTATTTTTGAGTATCTGTTCAATACGAACAATTCAAAAAAAGCAGAGCTCTTTAGGTGCAAAATAGCTTGAATTACGTGTACCCGAAAATGAAAAAACATAAATTTTCAGAACAGCAGTTTAAAGTTGGAAAATGTTTTTGAAAAATGATCTAATTTCCTTTAATTTCCCTACCCAAGAGTCTGCATGGGTTGTATGTACATCATAATGATCCTTGAAATATCCTGAACAAAAAATTGGGGGGGGATTGCTCACAATCCTCCCCTAAATGAGTATAGATTTTTTAAAACTCGATTTAATATGCGCAGCGTCATCTACGCTGAAGTCTACGAGCTTCTGATATTAAAAAGAAAGAAAAAGAATCTGCTTTGAAAAGGGATTATAGAAAAGTTCTCGTTTGTATCTGAAAGAGAACTGTCCAACTCGGAAACGGCTATTCATGATCGTGCTGATATACATTTCCGGGGAAAAAGAGAAAACATCAAACGCGATTCAAAAGCTGCGGGATCGTTTTGTAAAGACTGCCTTTCTGCAGATAATTGACGTGGTCTCCGCTCCGGAAGATAAGATGGGTTTGCTCTTCCGAGGAGACCCCAATCCAAAAAGTGTGTTGATTTCTTCGAAAGAACACACCTGACTTTTCATTGGCTCTTCCTCTGGAGACAGTCATATTTTTTTTTTTATTATTATTATTATTTAGCAGAATGTAAAAGTTTATGAAGTCTTGCCATCAACAAAATTTCCTTCCAAGCAAACGCATTGCAAGCGAAAATATTTGTTTGTGAGAGAGGTTTTTAATTTGAAAGGTCTTCATGACGGACGTGGCTTCATGCGCGGGGTGGGGGGAGGGTGAGCAAGGTCTCTTTTTTTTCTCATTTTTACTTTCAGCTCTGTTTTCTTTCATGATTTGTTCAAGGATCTTTTTTAACCGATTATAGGAATAAAAGAGCTAGACTTCCAGGAATTGAACGTTTGCTCTTTTCAACTCCAAGAACTATACTAAAAGTTCACTGTTTCTTGTTTCGGTGCATTCGTCGGTTCATTACAGTCACGAAGAACGCACCAACGCTTTTGATCTTAATGCTTTTTGATATGTTGTGTGATGTCTGTTGAATGGACCCATTGCCCTAATGCTCCATATTCCAAGGTGAATGGATAGAAAGGTCACAAGCGGGGTTTTGTTGACATCACCTTTTTGCTCATGTGATGAGTCATGCGTTGCAATGAGTGAAACGGCCCAACTGCTAAAGATATAAAAACCCTTGAGGGCGATCGATTCCGTATTCCAAGCTGAATGGATAGAGGGGTCACAAGCGGGGTTTTGGCGACATCACCTTTTTGCCCATGTTTAAACATGCGTCTTCATGAGTAGGCATGCATAAGTGAAAGAGCCGCAGATGCTAAAGATATGAAAACCCTTGAGGACGAGTAAATTAGAGCCCGTTTAATTAGTGTCTAGTTTAGCGCGTGCTGTTTGAAATTGAAGTGATCTTGTGAGTTATTGAGTGGTTTTTGAACTTATTCGATGTCAGAATCGTTATTTTCGCTTTTTACGTGTGAACAAAGGTTGCTGTAGCAAAATTACGCAACAGACCCATCACGCTTTTTTTCTTCTGACATTGCAATTTGCTATATGATCATTAAAATTAAACGATATTTTTTAGATATCACTTTTTGGACACATCATCTGTGTATCTATTTTTTCTCCTTTTTTTCTTCTTTTTTTTCGATTTTCGCTAGAATGCAATGAAGAAATCAAAGTTCCGCCTATCGGACGGTATATCACCGATAATCTAATTTCATTCACTATAAAATCGATGTATTTACTTTTGTTTGCTTACAGATCATTCCTGGGAAGACTTTGCTAGTCTACCATGTATGACAGAGGTCAAAGATCGGTCTATTTTCATTCACGTAGATGTTCCTGGTCACGAGGATAATGCTCCACCTTTACCCGACTCGTGAGTAGCATAGTGAATTGCATACTTTCTCAAATCAGGGCGTTTCAAATACTCCACATCAGACTGTTGAAAACTGGTTCAAGCGTATGTACAAATATGGCCAGTGATATACATCGAGACAAGGGGCAAATGGATCGATCACAATAAAACAAAAGTGTAAGACTGAAAGCGAGAGGGAGAGGGGGAAAATAGTTCATTTTTGTGCTTATCATTTATACTACATCGAATGCTTTGCACCAAAGACTATATCCACTGTAATAAGTCCCTAACCATGCGGCACTGTGTAGCTGTTTTCTTTTTAATTATTTAAACTGCAGTGCCTTCATTCTAATTTGTGCGATCCTATGACAAGGTACCAGATATCCACGAGTTTACTGAGTGAAAAAATCCGATTTTTAGGCTTTGCATCGTTCAATCCATGATCTAACTACACTGGTCAGTCAATGCGCACACCCTTCACTGCCTCTCCGTCTGCCTGGCTCTATCACCGGGTAGAGTGAGGAAGGGGATGGCGTATAGCTGGCGCAGCAGAAGCGCGGGCGTTCAAATCTACATGCTTTCATATGGGGAAAAGACCATTTTTTTCAAGAGCGAATTATGAACAATTTACGACAGTAAAACTTGGTTTTTATTTATGATAGACTACGAGGAAGGTTTCAAGCTTTGAGAAAACCAGTCTGATCACACTTCAATTTCTTATTCCTTTATTTTCTGGTGCGGTTAGTAAAAATCCCTCTTATGGAGAAGGTAGGTTATGCAATTCAATGCATTTTACCCACTTTTCTAAAACTGCCCGAAAATAGAAAAAGCAAATTTGTGTACGATTGCATTGGTTTTCTCAACGCTTGAAACCTTCTTCGTTACTTCTTATTGGTAAACACCAAGTTTTAATGTCGTAAACTGTTTATAATTCGCACTTGAAAAAGGGTCTTTTCCCCATAAGAAAGCATGTAGATTTGAACGCCCGCTCTTCAGCTGCGCCAGCTATACGTCACGAGCGGAGGTTGCGCAGATCGCACCGAAACTCGTCCACCGGATTGACTGACCTGTGTAGTTAGATCGTGGTTCAATTACTCTCGAAGAAAGTCTCCTGCAAAGTTTTGCTATATGCGATTAAATAGTTCATTCTTACGTGAAAATCGGAAGAAATTACGATGAAAAATTGGGAAATTCAATCACAGACTCACAAAATGATTTCAAGTTAAGGGCGGAGCTACGATTGTACAATGAGAGATTCCTATCTAATTTGAGACTTTTCTCTGTGCGTTTCTATAGAATGGGAGGGATCAGAAAAATTAATGAGGAATCTTCTTATGCTACCTGCAATACATGCATAGCTCCACAGCCTTTGCTCTTAAATGGTGGAGCTTTATACGCAGGTGGCTGGAGGATTCCAGTCTGATTTGTCATTCTCTTTAAACAAACACACAGACCAAAGCCTCAAATTAGATATAGGAATATTTCGTTTTACCTGCCTGCTCCACCATGTGTCCAGATAGCCAATCTTATACACATGCACTTTCGTTTGAAACCAATTTGCACTGGACTAACTAATGGGTCTGTTGATGTAGAACGTTAAGGTGATTCCAGGCGAAACTTTTCCAGATTTCAATCCGATGGATAGCGCCACTAGTCGCTTTTTGGAAAAGTCGTGTTTTTGGCGTTTTAAACTGAAACCATCGACAAAACGCAAAATCCAATAACGTCAGCACCTGCAACATTTTTTTATGGATTTTTTGAGCCCAAAATGAGCTAAATTGGTTCAAAATTAAAGCCGCAAATTATGAAATTCGTTTCGCCATAAGCTTAGTGAGTGAGAGTGAGCGCGAGTGATGATACGTCTACCTGCCTCACTCGCACTGATTGCGGCTTACGGGAAGTTTCGTTTTTCATAATTTTCGGCTTTATTTTTGAGTGTTTCAGCCTGAAACTTTCAGGGTATCTTCCTGGAGTATGCTCGCAGGTGCTGACGTTCCCGAAATTCGTGTTTTTAGCGTGAATTCGTCAATTTTAGCCAAAAACTGTTGACTTTTCGAGCAGCGCGACGTGGTGTCCAAAGTTGGAACTAATCGACCCTGGAATCATCTTAACTCTTACGTTAAAGTCGGCAAAAATAACACACACATTAAAACCGTTCAAAAACCACTTATTAACTCAGAAAATCACTTTCATTTCAAACAGATCGCGATACACTAGACACTATTTGCATCGGCATAACTGTATTTGCTGTCTGGCCTTTTCTGGCTTATCAAAAATTACAAAGTAATACAAGAGCTGTATGCACCTAAGCGAAACATTCAAATTTTTGTAAGTTATGTTGATGAATGCGATGGTTCCGTCTATGTAGTTGTAAGTCTTGTGTAGCGCGGGTTGTTTGAAATGGAAGTGATTTTCTGAGTTAATGAGTGGACGTTGACATTTTTAATGTGCGCATTGTTATTTTTGCCGAATTTTTCATTAGAATCAATGTATCACTTTGCCGTAGCAAAAGTACGCATCAGACCCATTACAGCTTTTCTTTTTTCAAGGTGAAAAAATATGGAGCAAACATACCAACAAAATGTCAAGAGATTTCCATCATGGCTATGTCCTTGAAGTTTCAATATAACGTCGCTTAAGGGGGCCGGGTCAGACAGTCCATATGACCAATGTAAAATACACTTAACTTCAAGTACCTTTTTCTCAGGAACTACTGAATCAAAACTACACATTTTTTTGTCATTTTGTTCCTTATAACTTCCTATATATTCAGATGGGAGTTTTTTTTTTTTTTTTTTAATTTGAAATTTTGAAAATATTGTTAAAAAATTGTGAAATATTTTGTAAAATGTGTAGAAATTTGACCTTTGCAGTCCCATAAATAATAATGTTCAACATTTTGAGGAAATCTCCCGTCGATTTATGCAGGATATTATAAGGAAGAGAACAAAAAAAAAAATTGAAAATCGGTACAGTAGACCTAAGAAAAAGGTACAGAACTGTCAAAAAAAGTAGTTTTCGGGAAATGCAATTAGAAAGAAAGCAAATAATCAGCTATCTCTGAGAGAGCTGGGGAATGTCATAGTGAAAAATTTTCCCTTCATGTTCCTTAAATCCTCTCAATCACTATGGCTCGTTGGTTGGGTGGGAGGATGAGGTCGGTATTATAGAGCTGTCTGTCTTGACGCAAAAAAGTGACATTTTCTAGTCGCACTCTCTGACATCCTGAATCCTCATTTAATTCCCTTTTTTAGTAACAGTTTCCTCCGCTTTTTTCTTTCTTCCGCAGATACCAATTCCCGACACTCCAGACACTCGGCGAGGAATTAGTGAGCGTTCTAGATACACTTCACGTCCGTTACGCCATCGGATTAGGAGAAGGAGCAGGAGCCAATGTCATAGCCAGGTTCGCACTAGCCCACCCTTCCAGGACCATCGGATTGATTCTCATTAACTGTACCGCCTCTGCGACTTCGGTCAAAGAAAATTTCAAAGCTAAAGTAAGGAATAAGTACAATTTAAATGCACGCTTGATTTTCACGACCACACAACACACAGTAGACTGAGACGAATAAAAAATCTTTGAAAATTTGAAATGGGGCTCTCGCAAATTTTGCCACAGGGGATTATAGAGTTGATTATTGCATAAAAACCCTTGAAAATTACAACGAGTACACTGAAAAATTCACAAAATTCACTCTCAGAATCGGGCTTAATGGCGGCTCAACGCAGGTATCGTGGGATATTCCTATCTAAATTGAGATATATCTCTGTGTTTCCGTGGAGAAATAAGTGACTTAAAAGACAGGAATTTCCCACGATCTCTGCGTTGAGCCGCCATTACAAACTTGCCGTTATATAGCAGTTATGTGAATTTATCACTGAATTTAAGACTTTCTCGGTGTAATTTCCGTGATTTTCGCTGGCTTTTACATCACATTGGTTTGTTCATTTGCTCACAGCAAAAGTTTGCAAGAGCCCCATTTTAAATGTCTTTTTTAATTTACAAGCATCGAGCAGGTGGGTCAGGGTCACACATGAGCGGATACAGGAATTTATCTGTCTCTCTCTTCTCCCATTTGAACGCGTGCTTTAGAAAAGGGAGGAGATAGGGGCTAAAGTCACGCGATGGCTCCCTCTGCCGTCCTTTTCTGACGCATGCAATCGAATGGCCAGAGAGAAAGAGAAAGAGAGAGAAATTCCTGTGTCCGCCTATGGGGTCACATCACCGTTTCTGAGATAAAAAATTCCTAAGTTCCATGAGTCGACAAACGGCTCCAGTAATCCGATTCAAGTGCTCATTTTGAAAGTTCTCGTGAATCGACTGATGGAAACCGAGTCATACAAATATGGGACCTATGGGAACATGGTGCGCCTTCAGTTTTCAAGGTAGACTAAAATGATACAGTCACCTACGAATATTTAACTATTTTTCAGCATACAGCCATACTGACGTGAAAGCATCATTTTCAAAGTCTTAAGCCGTCTTCTTTATGTCCACAGTCGTTCGCGGTTCACAAAACGCGGTCATGAAATTATCAGTTTCTATGAAAGAATCTCATTGCATCTAGTATAATTTGAATCTTGAGACCTTCCCGCATCATTTCCTTTGCTGTCCACAAAAGCTTGTAAGCTCATAAGCTCAAACGCACGTGAACGCTTGTGGAACACAGAACTATTCATCCGCCGGTCCTCAGCGAAAAAGGACCACAGTGGACGATTGTGGACATAAAAAAGACGGCTATAAACTTTTTGATGACAAGAAAAACATTTGATATAGTGATGATCTTGGAGTACACGACCACACGTTTGATTAATCAAGCCTCATTACACTGGCGGATTCAGGACATCAGCCTTCTCTCTCTCCCCCCTCTCTCTCTCCCCTCTCTCTCTCTCTCTCTCTCTCTCTCTCTCTCTCTCTCTCTCTCTCTCTCACGCTCTGGCTATTTAAATGTTTGCGTTAGAAAAGGATATATAAAGAGGGGTCAAATATCCCTAATCCCTAATCCCTAATCTGAGAGAGATCGGTAGATTCCTGGATCCGCCCGATGTCTTGTTGTTGCATCTTAATTTTGAGCGAATGCAAAAGGATACTGAGCGTAGGTATCTCTAGGCATTGAATTCCAAGGCCTCCATTAAAGGACGACGCCCGCACCTTATGGAAATGGGCTCCCGGTAGAATTGGCTGAAATTTTGATATGTTGTAGTATTCAACCTCCTGATCAAAAGTTCTCACGGGCGCGAAAGATTTCTATGTCAAGTTTTCGAGATACAGAGGGTTGAAGTTTTGGATTTTCCAGGAAAAGTGGCGTTTTTACCACTGTGTCTGTCTTCCGTTTTCCCCGATTTTGACAGAAAATGATACTTTTTCTCGACAAAGCCGTTGAAAATTCATTCTAGGCCAACTTTTTACGTACCGATGCTCATGCGAAGGGGTATGGGAGGCCAGGAAAGAGGGCTGTTCATTCAAAATGTAGTATACCAATGGTCCCAATCAGTGTCTTTTTTTTAACATTTATTTCAAGTGGAAGTCACTTTAATCAACGACCGGGGGGCATCCTGAGGGGTAGGATGGAGGGGGCAGAGGCGGCAGCCCCCCCCCCCCTCGTTTGGCCAAAAAAAGAGAAAAAGAGGAGGCAGGGAAAAGGATAGATGGAGATAAAATGGGAAAGGGGTCACTAGGGGGCAGAAATCTCAAGTTCGCCCCCCCCTTCGTGAGGAATGGATCCACCAATGGAAGGGGGTTCCGAGGGGGAGTCAAAGGGTGGCGGATGGGGGTGATTCCGACCAAATATCGCGTTATAATCGTTCCAAACAGTCTGTATAATACAATTTTTAGCAGGTGTATAGCTTATAGCATACGTCATTGGGGGGGGGGGGGGGGTGTCCCTCCCACATCCTCAAGGGTGGTGGTGAACCAAAATGTTGGCTTTGAGCGATTATCTAAAACAAAACGCTCAAAATACCTGTCAAAAACTGTATTTTATAGGCTATTTGGAACGATTAAAACTCAACTTTTGACTGGGGGAAACCCCCCTTTGTCCTCCATTGAATCTTTCTTGAGACCCCCTTCATGGGCAGATTCGGCCCTTGCGAACGGGGGGGGTGAACTTGGGATTTCCGCTCCCCGCAGTGCCCAGTGACCCCTCTTTCTTTTTTCTCTCTTTCTTTCCTTTTCCCTGCCCCTTCTTTTTCTCTTTTTTTGGCCAAACGAGGGGGGGGGGGGCTGCCGCCTCTGCCCCCTCCATCTTACCCCACAGGATGCCCCCCGGTCGTTGATTAAAGTGACTTCCACTTGACTGATTCCACACTGATTGGGACGATTGGTACACTACATTTTGAATGAACCGCCCTCTTTCCTGGCCTCCCATACCCCTTCGCATGAGCATCGGTACGTTAAAAGTTGGCCTAGAATGAATTTTCAACGGCTTTGTCGAGAAAAAGTATCATTTTCTGTCAAAATCGGGGAAAACGGAAGACAGACACAGTGGTAAAAACGCCACTTTTCCTGGAAAATCCAAAACTTCAACCCTCTGTATCTCGAAAACTTGACATAGAAATCTTTCGCGCCCGTGAGAACTTTTGATCAGGAGGTTGAATACTACAACATATCAAAATTTCAGCCAATTCTACCGGGAGCCCATTTCCATAAGGTGAGGGCGTCGTCCTTTTGAGTTCCTATATACGTATACTTCACGATAAATTTGCTGCGTGTAAAAACTTCTCTCTTATTTGTTTGCAGTTCGTTAACTGGAAAGGGAAGAATGCCGTCAGTCAGTCGGCGACAGAATACTTAGTATTTCACAAATTCGGACATGTAAGTAAATCGACTTAGACTACTTTTATGATCAAGCTGGATTATCCAAAAAAAAAAAAAAAAAAAAAACAAACAAACAAAACAAAACAAAAGTGGCTGTAACTTTGCGATCTCACGATTTTAAAACAACCCCCCCCCTCCCCCGGCAATGCGTAGTTTTTCAAACTCAAGCAAAAACAGAACTCAACTAATTAAATTAAAATTATAGGGACTATTGAATCAATAGTCCATATGCATCAAACTTTTGCACAGGAGTTGGTTTTATCATTCTCTAGAAGGGATTTTTTTTTTTGTATTTTCGAAATTTTTTTATTGTAGGCGGGTAAAATGGATGAACGGAGGGAAAAATTGAAATGTTTCAAATAAAGCTGTTTGAACATTGGTGAGAAGTTGAAAGCCTACACACCAGCTTATGCTATAAAATTAGCCCCTTATGGGGGATTTGGGGGTCTCAATCAAAATATTACAGGGGGAGTGCTAAAATATTAAAGGGGGGTCTAGGGGTCTCTCCCAGATTAATTTTGATGTGAGAAAGTGCTCGTGAGGTATTTATCCTACAGTTTATTTTATTTTTATCTAAATGAACAGAAGTTTAGCACATGAATCAGAGTTACAATTGACTTGAAATAAAAATTTCCACGGCATCGCTAAAGAATGATAATTGCTCAAAAGTTCAGTGATAAGAATTTAAAAGCTCAAAAATCCATTTCTTACTTCTTGAAAAGCTTACGTAATGGCATGGATCGTCATAAAGACTAGTGGTACAGGGGATTCACAGAACCTTCTTCCATAGGCGAACCGTATCAGGGGCTGAGGGGGGGCTATAGCCCCTCCCTCCACTTTTTAGGGCGGAGGGGCTAAAAATCGGGAAAATCTGTAAAAGTCTATGTGGCAACATTTAACATAATTTTAAACATCCCTTTGAGACGAGAAGCAAAAAAAAAAAAAAAAAAAAAAAAAAAAAAAAAAAAAAAAAACCTCACTTTTTAGCCCCCCCCCCCACTTTTTTTGGTCACGGTCCGCCTATACGTTCTTCCTCTTGTTTTTGTTCGAAATCGGAACCAAAGATCCCAATTTTTAAAAGTCGATCTAAGCAAAAAATGTATCCTTTCCAGCTCTCTCCCTTCCCTGCCACCTCTACATTGATGCATGATTCCATGATCCATTACAATTGTCGATTCATAGATGCTGGCAAAAGAGAGTCGTGGGTCATGACCACTTTTTTTGATCATGGATGTCTGAAAAGTTGTCTATCTTTACTTAATGAAAGCACACGCTAATTGTATCAATTTTCTCGGCCGCATTCGAATCGTAATATGCAGCGGGTTAATTACAGCCTTTACAGGCAGACAATGGTGAACGAACGCCCCCTCGCTCGCCCGTTTTGAAGTCTACTCCTTCAATTACCTGTGATACAATTTCAGCTGCAGCATCGACGTTGGAGCTAATCCGCACAATAGTCAGCAGATCACCAATCTTTGAAATCATTGGATGGCTGGATTACTTGATAAATGAAGGGTTACTATTGGTCCCTTGAAAATGTTTATCGACAAAGGGAGCTCTGTAACCAATCATCCCTCCGCTACATTCGATAGCCTATCCCCGTGTTTTAATCAGCCTGTAGCTTATCGAATGTACCGGAGGGATACTTGGTTACAGAGCTACGCTGGCGCAATCAGGATCTCTTCCATCTCTCTCATTTCCCATTTGAATGTATATAAGTAGGAAAAGGACAGAAAGAGGGGGTTTTATCCCGTTGTCCATCCTTGTCTAACATAAGTTTTTAATGGAGAAAAGAGAGATACGAAGAAACTCTCGGTGCGCTACTGCAGAGCTATACTTCTTTTTTCATTTTAAAAGGAATGATGAAAACCACAGTATACTCATCTACACAGTAGCGAAACTGTATAGAGAAGAGGTTGCGAATGTCGTTTTTCAATGCAATCAAATGGGAAAATTGAGTTGTAACCTTCCGACTACTAGGGTGCGCCAATGAGCCACCGTGACATCTAATGCAAATCAAACGAAAGGTGTTAGTTCAACCTTCCGACCACCAGATAATTTGCCGATTCTCTGCCATTGACTTCCGTTACTGTGTAGATAAGTATACCAGTAGCGCACCCAGAGTTTCTTCATCTCTCTCTTTTCTCCATTAAAAAACGTATGTTAGACAAGGATGGACAGCGGGATAAAACCCCCTCTTTCTGTCCTTTTCCTTCTTATACATTCAAATGGGAAACCCGGAAACGAGAGAGATGGAAGAGATCCTGGTTGCGCCAGTGAAGAATACTGTGATGGAAACACTTCATCTATTCAGTCTACCAGCATTATCCAATAACTTCAAAAATCAAGAGAGAGAGAGAGAGAGAGAGAGAGAGAGAGAGAGAGAGAGAGAGAGAGAGAGAGAGAGAGAGAGGAGAGAGAGAGAGAGAGAGAGAGAGGAGAGGAGAGAGAGAGAGAGAGAGAGAGAGAGAGAGAGAGAGAGAGAGAGAGGAGAGAGAGAGAGAGGGAGAGAGAGAGGAAGAGAGAGAGAGAGAGAGATGAGATTGTAAAAAAGACCAAAAACAGTGAAAAAAAAGTTATCAGAAATAACCTTTTTCGACCTTTCATAGTTTAATTTGAAACTTTTCAGTGACATTTCTACCTTAAAATGACTTTTTACATGAGTGTTTTCTGTTGGTCTTGGAAGTTCGAGAAACAAAGAAAAAAAAAAATTAACCAAACAAAAAAAATTAAGAAAAGGGGGGGGGGGAAGAAAGTTAAAGTTATAGTTTTAAGAAATCATTTGTAAGAGAAATTTACTTTCCGATTTTTGGTCACTATTTGACGATCTTAGACCATAGTGCGGCGGTCGCGGAAGTGTCACTGTGTCCGCTCGCTCTCATTTCAATGGAATGAATGAAAACAGATCCAATTCAATAGATGAATGGAAACAGCGTTTACATTTGTACGTCACTCGCTTTGCTTTTCGTGCGGTTAACAATAGCATCCCATCCAAATCTAGATTACGGTCATTACGGGAATTAAAATCATTTGAGAAATTCTCGAAATTCGTGGATGATTTAGACTTTAATTAAGAGGGACATGTACTTTATCATCGGATTAGTTACATTGAGTACATACCAAAGTATACCAAATGATTTCAGTGGTCAGTTCGCAGCAACGATATAACCCACGATTGCCGAATTGAACGCGGGGAGGAATAAGCTCCGATAAATATTACTTTCATTACAGCAACCATTTTAACTCTTTCACTACCAGATTTCGATTGGCTGCGGCATTTTTACATTAGAATTGACGACAGTCGACATCTTTTACACTTGTGCACTAAATTGGGGGACGGAGGGGTGTGTCTTATCGCCAGCAATGGGTCTGTTGCAAACTTTTGCTCCAACGATTGAGAGTGTTTAATCTAACGTAAAATCGCCTGAAAAGTCCATTGCTGGCATCAGAAAGTCATAAAATACAATAATAAACTCACTAGAGGCATTTAATGAAACCCAAGATGGCGGAGAAATATCGAGCAATTTGTATGCATGCACCACGAACATTCAAGGATAGCCAACCTCACAATATCGATCATAACCAATCACAACGTAAACAAACACATAACTTCTACCTCCAGCGAGGTTGTCAAAGTTGGCCATCCTTGGATGTTCGTGGTGCATGCATACAAATTGCTCGATATTTTTCCGCCATCTTGGATTTCATTAAACGCCTCTTGTGAGTTTATTATTGCATTTTATGACTTTCTGGTGTCATCAATGGACTTTTCAGGTGACTTTTACACCAGATTAAATACTCTTAATCGTTGTAGCAAAAGTTTGCAACAGACCCATTAAAGTAGATTTCAGCGTTAATTTCATTTTCCGTAATAAAATTTAAGTGGTGAGCACCCCTATCGTCTGAGATCGAAATATAATGACCAAAATCAGTGAAAAAAAAAGTAATCAAAAATCATTGCTTCCAACCTCTGAAGCTTAAATTTAAAGCTTTTCAGTAACAGATCTAGGTTTAAATTATTTGCTAAATGTGTTCTCTGTGATATAAATTGATCTTGAAAGTTTATGAATAATAAATTGATGAGAATTTTGCTTTCTGACTTTTTACCACTTTTTGGTGATCGCAGCTTTACGGTAAACGTATAGTCGATGCGCTAATTATCATCGATGCATTCAACTAATCGATGTGATATGCATCGATGGAGTCTGGCGTTAGCTCGGCGCGACCTTTTGAATGATCGGATCAAAATTCCCTTTAAAGGACTATTTCATTAATTCAAATGCTTTGCTATTTATTTGCTTCACTATGAATATACTTATGAATTTTTTATCTACTTACTTTTGATATATTTTTTTTTTATATATCTTTTGCGGAGATTTCAATGCCTACCTGTTAATCATATTGTTTCACGCCTATCCTTCACTACTGAATCGGCATAGTGGCTAACTAATTTCCTTCAGTCACAACTCACAATTCACTGTCTTCACAAACTCTTTAATATCTTTGCTTCATCTGCAGACTTTTCTCTCTTTTTTTTTAATTTCTTTTTTAAATTTATTATTATTATATTTATTATTATTATTATTGATTTATTTATTAATTATATGTTTTGGGCTTACACCTTGTTTCTCCTCGTGGCTGTATCTATGCTCCCGTTTTATACTGCCCTCGGTCAATGGGGCTCTCGCTATTTTTTGCTATAAGCGATTGAATAGTTAGTTCTGGAGTGAAATCCAGCACAAAATTATGATGAGTACATTAAAAATTACGAAATTCACTCACAGACTCACTAAATTACTTAAAAGTTTAAGGGGTAATGGCAGAGCTACGCAGGTACGCAGGTGCTGAATTAAGTGTCCTGAATGTTAGGAAGTCCTGAAATTTAATTTTAGGAAATGAGAATTTTACACCCACAAAACTGGCCTTAGGTCGTTTCAGACAAACACCTCCCCCCCCCTTCCGAGTTCACAAAAGTTAACGACGTGTTTCGAAAGCAGACTTACAGATCATCGCATAACCTCGAGTTAAACATTCAAGAAACGGGAATTAAGTTTTTTAATGTGCAACTTGAGTTTCTTGGTATCTGCGGGCCGATCATTTACTGATTGTGAGGAATTCAAAGATCAAACGATAAATCCAAAAAGCGGCAACACTCCCATCGATATTAATCCTTTAAAGACCAGATTATAAGTTCAAAAGAACGCCACTCTCTCGTCTATACTAAAGGGAAGGTAGTTAACTGTTCGTACTCAAGGGAGTTGGAATTGCCTATACGATGAGGTGAAGGCGCCAGACGACACTTTATCTTGTAATAAGTGAAGTTGCATCGAGAATCACGTTTATTCGGAATCTTGAGACTGGAACAATGAGACATAGACTAGAGGAGAAAAGCGAGTTTATTCGGACTTGGGCCATAAGGGGTTAAGAACTCGCACAGTGGACGCATTTCAATGTTTTCAAATATTACCTGTGGCGAGGCGTGCGATTTGGTTAACGTTTCCCCCCCCCCCCCCATCCAAACACATTAGAAAGGTCGAAATGCCTGGTCATCGCCGATGACTAAAGCCTTCGAATTTTTTGGTGAATTCAAATGGAGAAAATACATTGTCGCCAAATCTCACGCCTCGCCATTGAATATTACTTATCATTTATTCTTTCCCTGAACCTCGAGCTTCAATTCTATATTGTATTTCTCACAATGGTAGCTCGTACAACTTGGCAACCATGTAAGTACTTGACCATTTTAACCTGTGCAAAAGTATCGATTTCTTAGGGGTGCAACGCAACTCCTGAATATCGATTATTTTATATAGTTTTAAATAGAGAGGATCCGTTGTTGCCAAATTGCACGAGCCCCCATTGATTTCTCAGCATGCGCACCTTCGATTCGATTCTATGTATACTATTCCCATGTTAGTTCGTCTCAGAATTGTGGGCGCAGCTCACCGATAGGCGATAAGTCTTCGATGAATTTTACCTAATGTTAATTTTTTTGAAAAATCAACAACAAATTTGAATTCATTTTCTCTCATTTTCATCGAGTAATATGATAAATAAGGTTGAGAAATTGCAAAGATTATCGGTCTAGTTGCGCCTACGCTTCTGAAACAACCACTACGTAAGTACGATCAACAGTCAACTCTTCAGTGTGGGATTTCAACTTTTAGGAGCATACGTCATATCTAGGCTTCGTAGCTCCAAACTATTCGCTGGCCATAAACAGAGGCGGACTGGCCCATCGGGTAACCGAGAAATTTCCCGGAAACATACAAAAAAGACAAAATAGAAATGGAGAGATAGGGAGAAAAATGAGCTGTCTCACAGAGGAGACCGGCTTTATTAAATCCCGGTGTGTCCCGATCTGGGAAAGACTGTGGAGAGGAGTCATACATTGACCACGTAAAAATACTTCTCCCAGAAGATCTTACTTTCATGGACACGCGCCTTCATTTTCAAAGATTGACCAAAACGGTACAATCGCGTACGGATAGTTAACTACTTTTCACAACATATATCTAACGTTATCCGATTTAAATACTCTTCCCAAAAGTTTCCCTCAGTTTGATTGGGAAATCATCAGGGCTTGGGAGCCGGAGCCGTGGTTGGGTCTGAATTTTATGTATTACTTTTATGGATGCGCCTTCATTTTTAAAGGTAGACTAAAACGGTACAATCGCGTACAAATAGTTAACTATACTTTCCGCAACATACAACAAACGTTCATCGTCAGATTCAAATAATCTTCTCGCAAGTTCCCATTGTATGAGAGGGGGGCTTTTATTCTCCATTCCTAGGGGAAGGGGGGGGGGTGTCTCCACACTTCCTCCATTGCTGCCGGCTCAAAAAGTGTGCGCCCCGGTCCGAATTTTGGAACCAGTCCGCTTCTGGCCATAAATTAATTTCTTAATTATTGTTGCACATCTATCAATCTCTTGATTTAACACTTGCATGTGTGTTTGATTTCTGTTTCCTTTCTCGCTTTCACAACTCTAAACTTGGTCCTTCAAGATTATTGATCAGGTAAGATCATACTCGCTTCCGTTCAGTTGTTTAGAAAAATTACTAAGTAGAAAAAAAGGTTCCCTATGATGACAGGCCCACTTCTTTACGTCCAAAAAGTAACGTCCAAAACATTCATGTCTGAGCTAATTGTCCAAAAACTAAAGTTTAAAATAAAAAATGTCCAAGACTTTCTCGTTCAAAAAAAAAAAAAAAATCTATCTACAATAAGGTCCAGAGATTCATTATCAGTCATGACTGTCCCAAGCTCGAAAATAAAACCACATGGAGGCAGTAAGTTTTTTCTAAATGCGTCTCGAAAGATTTTACATTCAACGCATCTAAATTAGGAAATATGTAGACATTCTGAAGGACTAAGAACTTGTCATACTAATAAGTACATGTTTCAAGGCTGAGAACAATATATTGGCATATATCTACATACCTGAAAGCCAAAAGTTACAGATTCAAGTTAGAAAGCTCAGGAGCAAAATTGATGAAAACGATGATTACTCGTTATTATATATTAATCAGTGAAAATGGTACGTAATTCAAAAATGGAAACGATGTTCACTTTTGGACGATACAACCATGGATATTGGATATGGATACTACTTGCCTTTGGACATTACGGCATTTAGAATCTTTGTCATTAGGCAGATAGCGGTTATAGGTCGACGCTATATTTGGATATTACAATTTTGGACATTACTTTTTAGCCATGAAAAATTGGACGTATCATCTGTGTATCGTAACAAAAGGGGAAGTATTCTCGTAATATCAACATTAAATCTCAAAATGAGAGGTATATTTATACAGAATGCTTATATAGCGACATTTAAAAGCGCCCCGGGCACTTTTTTGTCTCAATTTCTGAGAAATGATTTTTGAAATGATAACTCCAGAATCATTTCTTACTGATTAATGAAAACTAAATTATGATTACTTCGAGAATAATTAACCTTGATCAGTGGCAGTCCGTGTGTTCAAAAAGGGAGGGGGGGCTGGCAAGGTGTTACGACTTTTGTGTCTACATTTTTCAAGCCCTTTTTTTAAAAAAGTGAGGGACTTGAGCCCCCGAAGACCCCCCCCCCCGCGGACCGCCACTGACCTTGATATTTTCTCTGAAATTATTATTCTTCTAACCTGCGGGGTCTGCTTGCTTTCTGATGTTTTTCAATGTAAATTATGTGGGCATGTCTCTTAATTTTCACCGCCCCCTTTCTTCCCTTAACCCCTCCTCCCCCCACAATCAGATTAAATCACCCTCTCCTCTCCCCCCCCCCCCTATGATTCATTTATATTGCTTGCGTGAGTTGCGTGGCCCGGAAAATGAGCGCATTTTTCCCTCTTTTCTTTCCAATTCAAAGGTATTTTCCGTTCGTGACACCACAAGTCACTGCATTTCCTCGAAGGGTAAAACTCAGAGGAATGGCGCGGCGCGTAACATGCAATTTGACAATGTTGTACTGTTTCAATTGTGATTGAAACTCACCATGGCTGTCTCTGCCAACCGCAACTGTAGATAGCGATAGAGGAAGTCATGTAGGTATGTTATAAGTCCTATCTCAAAACTGAGAAATCATGGGACATATCTGAATTTGGTTTGTTTGCCTCACTTTCTTTACCCTTAAATCCAAATTGTAATTATTCTAGTGGGAATTGGTTTTAAACAAAGGTGCGAGTGTTTTAGAGTGGACACATAATTTTAATGCAACTATCCAGGTGAGAAAATATGGCTTAATTTTATCATTTCTCAGTTTCTTTATCATGCAAATCCTTCCAGAAAAAACAATTGTGTAGATTTTTGTGTCCATATAGTCTTTTTAAAACACTGAGACTTTCGTTTAAAATCAATTTCAAATGTATATGTCACAATTTTGTTTTAAAAAGTTAAAGGTTAAGAAAAGTGAAGCAAACGAAACGAGCGTGTGTGAAAAGATTTTTACGCTTTAACGACATAGATGTCCGCCCCCTATGAACACAAAATAAGGGTTCCCAGACACAAACATGGAGTTTTTTCTTAACCTGACCTGTAATTGCGTATACAGCATGATTTCCGATGTAAATTGACCTGCCAAGTTCGAATTTGGCTTTAGTTTTGATCGAAATAATCTAGTTTTTCCACAATTATCGCGAAAAATGCGTAAAAGTAGAATATGCGTAAAATCAGGACGAGTTAAGTAAAAAATTATATAATTTTTGACATCAGCGTCTCAAATACTATGGAGTAGAACCAATTGTCATGTAATTAACAAGAAAATTCATTGAAATGCATAAAAATTTAGGTTGAAAAAACACTGATGTTTGGTGCTTGTCGCGGACAGTTATGTCGTTAAAGAGGCCTACTTGTGTGAAAAACGTCCATAAGAAATCTTGATCGTGGCTGCCTCCTTGAAGTTTCAATATTACGCCCCACAAATCCTCTCTATCGCTATAGCTCGTTGGTGCTGCCTCAAAAGCACGTCCCAGAAATCCCCTCTATTTGTTATAGCTCGGTCGTTGGTCAAAACAATATGTAATTTGAACGGGAGTCATAGCCGTGGTCATCAGGCATTTGTTTTCCTCTGCGCATTTAAACGGAGCATGTGTTAGAAAAGGATGGAGAGAGGGGAAGGGCTGTCACGTGACATTTATCACCCCTCTTTCTGTCCTTTTTCAAAGGAACATGAAATTAAACGGACGGAGACAGAGAAAGACAAATTCCTGGCCACTGCTATGACGGGATACACAGGATCGAAACGTGGCATTTCCCGGACATGATTTCACACGAATAAAAATCAAGATTATATTTGACGTTAAATTGCACGATTTCTTGAAAATGTACAGATCATTCACTAATCACTATAGAGATTAAATGAGTCAAATCATGGTTTTTTCTTCTTTTTTTTCAAGAAAATATAAACACTAAAACGTTTTCAAAGCGATAAAATAACAGATGTGTATTTTTTTATGTCCAGAAAAATATATGTTTCGTTCCTGTGTGCGGATGTCTGTGCGGGTAACCTACCAATCCTACCATTGAACGTGATCAACCTTTACTTTACTGTATCCCGAGCTCGCGGCTAACATTTTTACGATTTATAGTCGTAAAATATTATCGCCATCGGTGTGGCTACATATAAATAAATATTGTCGCTCTTTTATTATATTGGGCCATTGGGATTAAAGAGACATCAAGGAAACAGTCGCCAAACAGAGCTGCCGTTTCGTATGTATTTATGTAATTAATGGCATTTATCAGTTCACTTTGGGATTTCTAATCAATTCACGATTAGAAAACAAGTTAGTGAAAACTAGAGGGTATTCAAATGACGGTATTTTCCCGCGCGCTTTTGGGTAGGTCTTATTGATGCCGGCATTTACTTGAAGGGAGCAAAATATAGACTTGTTTAGTGATGACGTCACGATAAAAATCGGTTCCAAACAAATGCTCTATCTCGCTCACTCTCGTGGATTTTACCCATAAGAAATCGGATCCAAATTTTCGAACGCAAATTCATTCTAGTTAACCACCAGTTTTCTCAAATTTTATTGCACCGTTAGATTTCACGTACCTTAAAGTATCTTTTCACTCTAACATAATTCCTAAAAGATCACAAGCGAATTTACAATCACAGTTATACCGAAAGATGTTCTATGTTTTGTCCTTGTCTCACTCACGGCCTCTTACGGGAGTATCACCGCCATGCCACGCAATCATCCTAACCTCTCTTCGTATCGAAGCTTGTTCGAGGTATAACACATGGTGTGATGGTGCCGATGCCTATATCCTAGAATTTTGTGCCCATAAGAAACTGTGAGTGTGACAAGGACAAAACATAGGACTTTCTTCGATATAACTGTGATTGTACATTAATGCGCGATGTTTCTAAAATTTTGTTGTAACGTACTCATATTTTAAGGTACCTACGTGGAATCCAATGGTGTAATAAAATCTGAGAGAACTAGTTGTTTACGAACACAAATTTGTATTTGAAAATTTGGATCGTGTTTCTTATGGGGAAAAAACCCACGAGAGCGAGTGAGATGGATCATTTGTTTGGAACCAATTTTTTTGTGACGTCACACTAAACAGCTCTATTATAATGTGATCGGACTGGAGTGGACATTGACTATGTAACTCGGGAAATCAATGACCCCCTCAAGAATAACATGGTTACCGGAGTTGGTCACTTTAAGCAAATTCTATTTAGTAACCAGGCTCGGTCACGGTTTGGTCACTTGGTGACTGTAGGTATAATAGGTATGCTTGATAATTTGTATAATATTTGTCAGTTATGTTTTGTCGGTAATTTTAATGTTATTTAACATCATTTCATACCATATTGATAGTAGCTAAATGTAGTATTACACATATTGAAATTATTCCTGTCCTAGATTTTCGTGACCTGGTCACGAATTCGTAACCTACCTCGCTAGGTAGGTTTCGAAAACCTTAACCTACTGTCACGAGATTCGAAACCAAATATGGCGGACACCCATTTGATTGTACAATAAAGTGACCGAACCTGGTTACGAAATAAAATTTGCTTGAAGACTACATCGCTAACGGACTGACCTGCTTATATGGATTTTGATTTGAAGTTATGATGCCCAAGCCGACACTTTACTAGAATTTTCTGAAAATGAGATGAAAGGGGGGTTAACGGGGAGGGGGGGGGTTTCCCCCCAAGTTCGTCCCACCTCCTGTTCGTCCTGTTCGCGCAGACTGTATCCGGCAATGGCTCTTAAATAGGGTTTTTTCGATCTTCAAATCTTCCAGGGAAGATTTAAGAATCGGAATCCCTGATAGAAATGACCCATGCAAAAAGTCCAAATTGGCATGGGAAATCATGAGTTCCCATGAGAAATTCATGTGAACGCATAGGAAATCATGACTCTCCATGGGCTCCTCATGGGAACCCATGTGAAACCCATGATTTCCTATGGGTTCCCATGATTTCCTATGGAGCCCCATGATTTTCCCTTGGTGTTCTCATGAGTTCTCGTGAGAAATCATGAACATGTTCGTAGATTTACCAAGAAATCGCGAAATTTTTCATGGGATCACTTGAGAAACTCATGATTTATTCCCATGCAAATTTGATCATGATTTCTCATGAGTCATTTCTACCTGGACAATTCCTTTTGAACAGCTTTTCCACAAAATCTATTCAAAATGATTACTTAAACTGTTTATATCTAATTTCGTTTCCTTTGTTTGTACACAGCAACTGATGAACGAATCCAACTCGGACAAAGACGTGATCATCGGCGAATTCATCAAAAGGCTCCAAGGGACCATAAACTCGAAGAATATCCGACATTACGTTTCGGCGTTCCTCAATCGACCTCACCTCCCGCTCAAAGAGTACAAACAGGACATCCTACTCATCACCGGAGTCCTTGGCTCGTACGCCAACGTTGTAGAGAAACTCCACAGGGAATTGGATAAGAACAAGGCTACACTCTTGAAAATTGAGAGGGCCGGAGACATTCTCTCAGAAGCGGTAAGGGAAATGAAAACGCCTTTTCTATGTGCGTGTGTAATATTATCATCAGAGTTCAATAGCGATTCGTGAGATGTGGTGACCTTGCTATTTTGCCATTTAAACCAATGCGAAATGATCGATTCTAGAAAAAAAAAAGAATCGATTACTTGACATAGGCATAAGTGGCAAAATAGCAAGGTTGTGAGCTTGTACGAACGGCCGCGCCAGCACTGTCAGAGTTGCAACACGCAATGGCGGGCTCATGAGGTGGGGAGCTTTGGGAGCTCAAGCCCCCCCCCCCTTCGTTTTGAAGGAAGGCTTAAAAAAGAGACAACAAAGACGAAAGAAAGGAAATAAAGAAAGGAAGTAAAAAGTTGTTGGAGACAAAAAGAAAAAGAAGAAAGAAAAGCAAAGAGAAAAAAAGAAAAACATTAAGTAGGTAGCAAATTTGTTTTTATTTGAGAGGTGGTTTAGCCATACTTGAGCCATCTCCACCAATATAATAGAACATAAGGTTGAAAAATTAATAGATAAGGACATCTCTTTTCCTCCAAATTTTCGAATTCAAATTCATGCTAATGAACAGCCTGATTTCTTGGATTTTATTGAATCATTAGATTCCACCTATCTTTAAGTATCTTAATTTCATTCCGACAAAATTCGAAAGAACACATGTGAATTTACGACCACAATTCAGTATATCAGAAGGTGTCCTATTTTTTGTCCTTGTCTTGCTCACGGTCTATTATTATTTGCGGCGTATCGCCGCCATGACACTCAATCATCCAACCCTCGCGATCTCTTCGTATTGAAGCTTGTTTGAGGTATAACATGTGGTGTGGTGTGGTGATATCGTTGAGCCTGTATCCTAGAATGGGTCTGTTGCTAACTTTTGCTGCAACAATTAAGAGAGATTATAATCTAATGTAAAATCGCCTGAAAAGTACATTGGTGGCATCAGAAAATCATAGAATGCAATAATAAACTCACAAGAGGCATTTAATGAAATCCAATATGGCGGAAAAATATCGAGCAATTTGTATGCATGCACCACGAACATCCAAGGATAGCCAACCTTACAATATCGATCACAACCAAAGAGTAAACAAGAGTCGCAATTGAATGGAAGGCCTGCGTGGTCAACGTAGATAAGGGATCCGAACGCGGGCTGGCCTGGGCTGGCCTCTGATTGGCTGCAACGGGTGGAGCAAAAATGACTCGGGGTATAGGGAAAATAACACGGGATTTTCGTTCCGGGGCGTTTATCTCGAAACCTAAGCAAAATCGTATCTAAACAATTTATACGAGTCGATTCAGCAGATTTTTCCAAACAATTTGATAGGTCATAAGTGCCACTTTATAGCAAATTCGAAAAGACTGTTTCAGTTTAAGGTGATTCCTCACCCGAGAGTTGGGAGATTTTCGCCCGATAGATAGCGTTACTAGTCGCTTTTTGAAAATTTGACTTTAAAGACTTATAGCTTTTTTCTGAGAACATTAATCAAAAGGGGCGTCCCCACAGGAACTGCGTTATTTTTCGCTGAATTTTTTGAGCCAAATTTCAATAATATTGGACTTAGATTGGCAGAGAAATCAAGCACCAAAATTTTGGTACAATTTAGGCTGTGGTAGGGGCGTTTTATCATGAGATACCAGATCTCACTTGGGAAGGACCATGAATTTTATTTAGATAAATAATTGAAAATATCGTCCCCACAGGAACTCCGTAATTTTTTGCTCGATTTTTTGAGCCAAATTGCAACCGAATTGGTCGCAGATTGAGTGAGAATTCCCGCACCAAAAATTTGATGTGGATGCTTTTTTACGAAAAGTTCGAAAAGTTAGTCCCGCGCCCAGACATAACCTAACATAACAAACATTCATTCTTCTCGGTTTTCTCATTTTCTGCGTCCTTTCACGCGCAAGATAGACAATTTTGGTCTCGATTTTAATTTCATGTTACCGTGGAGTGTAATTCCTGTGAATTGCAAAGCTTGTGCCGCCAGTAAATAGTTTTTTCTCGGAGGGAAGTCGAATAAGTCATTCGTGTAGTGTGTGTCGGCGTTTTCAACGATAAAATGTTGACCCTGCAGCTGTGCTTACCGTTTCCATAAAATGTCAGTCATTCACGTACCTATGTCGGCAGTTCCAGAATTTTGGCATATTCCGAGAAAACTATCATTAGGTAGTTAATGAGGTAAGTGTCAGTTTCATCAATTCTCCATAAATCAAGAGCGTACTTGCGTATAGTGCCTCTTTTAATCTGTAGCTTTCGCTATGATTGCTCTGCAGCTACCTACTTTGTTCTGATCTTCCCCCTCTGTCTGTCGCAGCATTGTTCGCTCTCATTAGGTTAACCTAATAGCCCAGTGATTCAAGAGAAATTTGCGTCAACTTTTAGTCTGTGTCTAGAATGAAAGCGTGTTCCAATGTCCATGTGAACTAGCAGTGCGATAGCGCTGAAATCTTTTGCTCTGCTCTGACAGAATGGGATCTCCCCCAATTAGGAAACCTGTCCCATTTGGATAGTTTGATTTTATGAAGTTATCACTAAAACTCTACTGCTATTCACTGACCCATATTTTTGTACCTTGGGGCTTCCATGATTAGAGCAGAACCATTTTGAGTATCCGGTTCCGACAAGTTGCGGTGCCTGCTTCTGAACTGCATCTAAGTGCATTGGTGAGTGGTTGATTGGCAACAAATAGAAACTCTGTGCTCACCGATGCAGTTTGGAACCCGACTGGTCAGAACCCAGTACCCAAAATTGTTCTGCTCTTACAGCTTTTTTCCAAGAACAGCCCTAATGAGCAGTTCATTCTGTGAAGTAACAAGTTTCAAAATTCAGAAATACAAAAAAAAGAATGAAAAAGATTATTAAAACGCAAAGAAAGTAATTAGTCTTGAAAATGCATGATGTACTAGAAATTAGGTGGAGCTAATAATGCGCTATGAGCATTCGGTTCTAATAAGTAGCAGTGCGAAATCCATGGAAATGCATTAGTGAGAGGTTGTTTCGCACAGAGTTCTGACTCGTTTCTAACAAACCGTCCATCGATGGGTTCTGTTGCATTTCGGAAACAGGCATGGCTAATTGTCGGAACCCCTTACCTAAAATGTAAGCGCTCTAGGTACCTTTAAAAAACCTCCCTCAATCCAAACTCTATGCATGTGCCAAACTGCTTCAGGTGAGTGGTTGGTTTGCCACAAGTTGATGCCCTCTGCTCAAAAGAAAGCACTCACCATTGTGTTATGATTTATTTTCAGTAGCTCATCAAAGCTAGGGATTTATTTTATCACACAAAATTCTTCTGCTGCACGAAAGTATGAGCGAATACCCAAGTAACAATTGTACAAACTAAGGCAGCCTTTCAACAAAATGTGTGCTCATTGGAGGAAAAAAAGAAGAATCTTAAAGTATATCGGATCACCTTTGTCATCATTGAGTAAAAAACTCCAGTGTGCCACGCTAGAGGAGTGCAACCTTTTTTTTCTTCTTGGAAAAGTTCGCTAATCTTTCTCTCTCTCTCTCCTTCTCTCTCTTGCAGATGTGAGATTGGCATTTTGAGAAAAGCGCTCGAAGTCGTTTGGTGCCCTCAACTCTGACAGAAGAAAGAAAGAGAACCAGCCAGTAAAGAGCAAAGAAGTTTTCACCTTTATTCCTGTGTGGTAGGTCCTCTTTTTTTTATATCCATCCTACATTCAATTAGTCATTGATTGACAGAGTCAGGCAATGAATACTGTTGATCGCTATTTTGTCAATAAGAGCTAAGCATCTGGAAAGAAGTGTACAACAGCCTATACATATATTCTTAAACGCGACAGAAATGTTCTACGAATCCATACTCATTTCAGGCACAAGTTGGCACAGCAGAGACAAATGGAGACCCAGCACAAAGCTTGTGACAGGTGCCCATTTTTCCAGCTCAATTTTGGTTCATCGAAACAACAGCTAACAGTCGCCTTCTGTTGATTGTTAAGCGTGAGGTTTGCATTTGTCAAGCAAAATCTGTTTCCAGGACCGCGGACCAATCATAGCCTTTCGTTGAGCTCACCACTCTACAGAAGGCGTACGTTTCTCGTTGCAGCCGGTGACTCCCAAACAAAACTGTGCGCCCTAAACTTACCTCACTTTTCCATCTTGGGAAGCATACAATGTGCTGGGCCTCTATTTGTCTCTGAAGCGCAGGCTCCAACTGTATCAGAACTTGTCATACTTAATTTTGCAGGAAAAGGTGAAAAAAATATATGTATTTACGACACTCTTTCTTCAAGTGCAGACTATAAGAAAAATCAAATGTGGTGATACTCTTCTTAAAACCATGAGTTGGTGCATTTGTCTCTTTAAAGCATTGTTTGCAGCCATCCCGTGGGTTTTGACGGCAATTGCAGCTTTTTCTCTAGTCTCAGAGAGGGCAGCTGAGGCCTCACAGCGAAAGAGGGGGGGGGGGAGGCTTGAGCTTCCACTTGTAAGTTTTTGTAATGAACAGCTCTCTTGAAAGTGCAATTCCACACTCTTTTTAGCAAGAAAAATTTAAAAACCTTGTAATTACACTGTATCTATCAAAAAGGGCACCCTCTAATCATGTAAGCAATTTGATTCCTCAATTCTCTTAGAAGAGTAGCTTGGAAATATTTTTCAATTTTTGAACCTTGAATGCATTTTAGGAACTTTGATTCAATGTATTACATTGAGAGAAAAGTTACCAATATTGACCCAACATTTCAGGGTGGGCTGATTTTGAACTGAAGAAAGCCAATTAAGGGTGTTTTTGCAATACAAGGCTTTAATATTATTCTTTCTACTATTTTTAAACGATTTTGAAAGATTGGGTATGTATACTGGCAGATCGACTTCGCCCGTGAATTGCTGACTCACTCGTATCGTGTTAATTTCTTTACCAAGTGGTGTTTTTGTTTTGTTTTCGCAGTTAGTAGATGTCATCACTATATGTACACAAAATTATAACTCTAAATATAAGAAGAAATCACAGTTGATAGCTGCTAGTATAGCGGTCTGCAGTGTCGCTGCTATACAAACGACATAGCTAACAGCCATCAACTGTGATTTTTTCTTATATTTTGAGTTATAATTTTGTGTACATCAAAGTAAAGACGTCTAATAACTGTGTAAACAAACAAAAAACACCCCTTGGTAAAGAAATTAATAAAATACGAGTGAGTCAGCGGATCAGGGGCGAAGTCAATCTGTCAATGTTCGTACCAATCTTTAAAAATTGTTTAAAAACATGTAGAAGAAATAATGTTAAAGCCTTATGAATGGGCTCCTACTTATCTACAAACTCTGCTTAAGACTCTCAAGCAGTCAGTTTGATTGAAATCATTGGTTGCCGCCAGAATTTTACACTTGAAATGGGTGCTTTCCCTCATTTAAACACACAGTAATTTGAACTTTCGCTCCTTTTTGTCCCGATGCACAGAACAGACGTGTTTTTGTAACTAGAGGGACTATCCTGTAGTGTATGAACCTTGCCCTGTGTACCATCATCAAGAATCGGTTATTATGCTAAGCGTTAGGAGTAGGAGCACTCGAAACTGATTCAGAATATGAGGATTCTTAACCCGCCATCGGTTGTGTGGGTAGAATTCTATCCCCGGGTTTGGGAAAAAGTATTTTTCATACTTTGTTTTTATTTGGAATCTTGTAATTTTACACTGGGCTCTGCTTGTTTACTTGGAAATAAATGAATAAAAACTGAAATCTCTTGACTAAGAGTCTGAACATTTCAGTACTTTCAAGTGAGGATATGAAGAAGAGCCTCAGTCCAAGTTGAACGAAAACCAAACAAATAAGTATTTGCAGGAATATTTCAAAGTTGCTTGGTGCATAATTTCACCCTGCATGACCTCTGTTGTAGTCAAATAGTCAGGAGATGTTTTCTATCACTTTTCTATGGAGAAAAATTTTGCCTTCGGACCTTCTTATTTTTTTGGCTTCATCATGACTGGGCAACGCATCTAAGCAACCCTAAATTGGGGGTTGGTGTAAAGCTGGTAGAGTAAGTCTGGTCGGTGACAGTTGGACATGTCCTATGTAAAATGTCAAATGCACAAAATGTTCCTTAAGAAATTTCCATTGCAACAATGTCCGCTATAAAATGTCCTATGTAGAATCTGTCCATCATACATATATGCCCCTCAAAATAATGCCAAATTGTAAACTAAGTAAGTTTAGTAGGTACGCAAAAAAAAAAACAAAAAAAAAACAAACAAAAAAAACCAAAAAAACTATAAGTCATACAATACTCCTTTTGAACTTCTTCGTCATTTCTGATCTAAACCAACTCTTTCGGGACCTTAAATGCCCAGAGGTTCTTAGATTCATGGACAAAATCTATTATTGGACTTTTTTCTTTATGTACACTTATTTACCACGGACCAATTGTGCATTGGACATTTTTGAGTGGACATTGTTGAAATGGGTGTTTCTTGTTGGACATTTTGTACATTGGACGTTTAAAATAGGACATTTTCACTGAGCACCGTCTGGTCTGCGGCTGCGAGCAGTACCGTATAGACCTTCAATGAATTTTTGTTGATCCGTTTTGTCAGAAAGTAATTGAAAGACTCAGTGGCCTAGGCTGAAAAAATTTTCAAAGGGGGGGGGGGGGGGACCACCAAGTTGGCTCGAATAAATTTTTCGCCCCGATTACTAAATTTGCTCAAATCTGAAAAAGAAGACAATTTCCAAGTTGTCCCAGTTGTAAAAAAAAAAAAGTAAATAAATAAGAGTTCACCCGTCAATGTGACATTTTTCGGATGAGGACAATCCAAAGTGTGTGAATGGAAGATGGCGGGTAGTGAACTGTACCATGCAGTTTTTTTAATTCCCATTTTTTGATGCGGCCGACTGTTTACACCTCAGAATTTTCTCATGGGCTAATTTTTTTTAAAAAATGTTTTCTATAAATTAGCAAAGGGCAGGTGAAATGTATGCTTGTTACGGGCAAGGGGGAGGAGAGAGAAAGTATTATATACTGCTTTTTTCTTTCACTGAAGAAATAAAGTTTACGTATAACCAAAGCAGCCTTTTAAAACAGCTTAGCAGAGCAAAAGTTTTCGCTCTACCAAAGCAAGGTGGAGTTGTACCGATGCACTACTTTTGTCGAGCATAAGCAAGGAAAAAGGCTGTTACTAGTAGTCTTTGGTACTACTGCAACTTTCTTCGGTAGAGCTAGAACTTTTGCTTTGTGAAGCTATTTTAAATGGCTGCTTTGGTTGAACCTATAAACTTAGTGTTTTCAGAATTTGAAGCGAAGGTTAAGAACTTTCTGTCAACCGAAGCCCATTGCCTTCTGTCTCATCAGTCATTACCTACCCATGCTCCATTGATATATCCTACCAAAGAGGTCATCGGTGTGGCCAAAGTACAACATTTAAACATATCTTCATTACTTCTATTGTTTTGACCTGGGCTAATTTGGGACGAGTCTCATACATGATACATCAAATTAATTTCGAGACATCGATTTTTTTACTTGAGGGAAGAAAATAAGGCAGAATAAAACGAAATTATAACTCCGAATAGGCCGATCGTCACAAATTCCGTCTCTTATTGGTCCCGTGTATGGACCCGGAATGATTGGATTACCAAGTCTTTCGGGGTCCTATAAGATTATCCTGAAGAGGATCTGAGATGAATAAAACCGAGTGAAGACTTCTAAGGGGTCCTTAGGGTCGACAAAATTGTTATTGAGTAAGTCTCATCTGCAGTCGCAAGCGGTCCCGTATAGACCTTCAATATCTTTTTGTGGATCTGCAAATTTCTCAGGAATTAATCGAAAGGCTTCGCTTTTGATCGATCGAAAGTGCGTTTTAATGCTTAGAATCAATTTCTATTCATCGATTTTTTAAGTAAGTGGAGACAAGCTGGGGCACAGTAAAAGTAACTCCGAAAAGGCCGATCTCCGCAAAGTCCGTCTCTTATCAGTCCTGTTTGGACCCGAAAATCTCTTTGGGGCTTTTTTTCTATTCTGAAGAATATCCTGAAGAGGACTTGTGATGGATAAAACCAATAGGAGACTTTTGAGGGTGGCTTCGCCCCCAGGGTCGCTGAAATTTTAATAGAGCGAGTAGTGACATCTGTGGCCGCGAGCGGTCCCGTATAGACCTTCAATGGATCTTTATTAATCTAAAAATTTCACAGAGAGTAATCGAAAAGCTTCGGTTTCGATTGATTGAAACCGCGTTTTGATACTTCTAATGATTTCGATGTATCGGTTTTTTTTTAATATGAGCGGGAAAAGGCCACACGTGCAGAAGAGGTAATTACTTCATTGAGGTCAATCGTCGCAAATTCTGTCTCTTATCGGTCCTGTATAGACCCAAAAATATTGTTGGGATTTTTTCCTGGCTCTAAAAAGAATCTTCAAGAGGACTTGCAGTAAAAAAACCGTTATAAGGCTTTTAATAGTGGCCTTGCTCGAGGGGTGCCAGATCCCATCTTTGCATAGGAGCTGCTCGTATACTTTCAAAAAGGGGGGGGGGGTGTTTTTTTTTTTTTTTTTTTTTTTTTCCTATTTGCAAAAGGAAGGAATACTTATTTTTAGAGGGAAGAAAGGTCATAATCTATTCTCTCCTGTACTTTGTATGTAACTCCCCCCCCCAACTGAGCCTCACACCCAAACCGAGGGCCTCCCCACCTCCCCCCTGACTGAGGGCCTCCCCCTAACTGAGGGTCTCCTTCCTAACTGAGGTTCTCCCCCCCCCCCAACTAAGGGTCTCCCCCCTTACTGAATGTCTCCCTTCCTAACTGAGGGGGGAGACAGATATCCTCAACTTGCCACTAAGTTAAAAATTATCAGAGTCAAGTTCGTGCTCGAATTCCAAAAAAATTGAGGGGAGGGGATTATAAATAAAGTAGTAATTATCGCGGTATTGATGTGAGAATACATGATGCGTTTGAAACCGTTAAATTTTCAGGGAAACAGCTTAAAATTGCACCTGAAGACCTGGTACCCCTGCCAGAACTGATGATTATAAGAACTTTATATGATTTTTGAGGGGGGTGGCCAGGTAGCCTAGAGGGTTTCCCACTATTTATGACGAAATTATGCCGGGACCGGGCCAAAAAATGTTCCTTTTGACTGAAAAAACACTAACTGTAAAATTTGAGCTCGATCAGTTAAGTCTAAGTGCAGTGCTGCCAAGCTGCACTTTTATGTTTTACGCATGTATTTCGCCCATTTTCTCCGATTTGCGCATTTTTGCGTTTTTTCGCGATGTCGCGATTTTTTTTAAGAAGGTTAGATTGTTCAAAAATGCCTGAAAATTGTTGAGTGAAAGCTTCTTGGAGTATATTTTGAGAAAAAAATATCATATTACACTTAAGTGACTATGCTTAGCCGAAAAAAAATCGTGTAAATAGGAAAACACGCAAAAGTCACGTTTTTTCCGAGTTTTCCGATTTTTTTTTTCTGAGAGATGTATTGCGCTAAACAGTTTGAAAATGCTACCTACTCTGAAAGAACCAGATAGTGTACTTTTCGATTAAAATACTGGTTTCAGATAATATTATCATCATTGGCCTTTAAAGAAACCTTTAAATTGCGAGGATCCGCCATATATTAAATAAAATTCCAAGTTGGAGATCGTAGACCATCGAATAAAATTGCGCCAGAGATTTTCTTTCAACAAACGTTTATGAATTGTTAAAATAATCATATGAATAAAAATTAATGCTTTTAAATGAAAAAATAATCACAGGAATCAAAAATTAATTATAAAATTTAGGTAATATTTTTAAACATTCAAATAAAGCTGATTTTGAAGTATAGATGGCACCTCTTTCCTATTTTTTTTTTTTCTCTTTTTTTCAAGCTCTTGTAAGAGATACTGGATCTGATCCTCATTTGATGCGTTTACATCTGTATCATCGCTTTTCCTCTTTCGGTAAAGTCATTTTTCACCCGCAGATTTTTCACGGTTGCGAGACCATCAATAAATTATTGATTTTTAGCCCATGTTGAGGGCGCATAAATTTTTACAAGTTTGGATTGATTCGTAATCGTGGAAAGAATGAGGCAGGATTCTTTGTCACAAAATGATCCATGAGTCCTTCTGTAGGTAATGGATTCATATGATTGGACTATTTTCTGCTTGAATTGAAGAAATAAAAATAACAGGTCGCAAAATTTGGAGCTTTTGAAATCTCGGATTTATCTCACGATTTCGAGATACTTTTTCAAACCTGCATTGATAACATAAGTTAAAACCATGATTTTAATCGAAAATTACACTATCTGATGTTCTCAGAGTAGCCTTTTCAAACTTTGGTGCATTTCAACTCTCAGAAGAGAAAAATCGTAAAACTCGGAAAAAACGTGACTTTAGCGTTTTTTCCCCACTTTCACGATTGTTTTTCGGCTAAGCATAATTACTTTTAGTGTAACATGATATTTTTTTCTCAAACTATACTGCTAGAAGCTTTCACTCAAAAATTTTCAGGCATTTTTGAGCAATCCTACCTTCTTCAAAAAATCGCGAAATCGCGAGAAAAACGCAAAATCTGCGCAATCGGAGAAAATGGGCGAAATACGTATAAAACATAAAAGTGCAGCTTGGCAGCACTTAGACTCAACCGATTGAGCTCAAATTTTACAGGGAGTGTTATTTAGTCAAAAGGAACATTTTTTTGCCCGGTCCCGGCATAATTTCTAAAATTCATAATTAGTGGGACACCTTAGTGTGGCCCCTTGGGTCGGTGATATTTTGATAGAGTAAGTGTCATGCGACCGCGAGCGATAGACCTTTATTGGGTTCGTATCGATCTAAAAATTTCACAGAATGTTATTGAAAAACTATGCTCAATCGAGAATTTTAAACCGCGTGTCCATTGATGAAATGAATGTCTACATCATTTAACGAATTTTGAGAGTGCGGAGTTAGACCTCAGCAAAACGTAATTCACTGTCATGGATGATTTGTTCGAATTGCGCCTTTCATCGGTCCCGTTTGTCCTATGAAAAATCGACGAGGCCTTTTAACTATTCCTTATAATGTGCCTAAGAGGACCTGAGGTAAAAGAGGCCGATTTTAGACGTCTGCGGATAGGGGCCACATTTGCTTACATTTTATGGCACTGAAAGTATGGACCAAAATAATGTGGTAAACTATTGTTTTTACCATGATTTTGTATCAAATTTTACTGTTTTTAAGATTTAATCTACGGTTTTCACATTTCATTATTCGACTGGAGACCACAGGGTCCTCATGTCACGGATAAAATTGATGGTATGTTATTATTTAGAATTTTTTTCTTTCTTAATACACTGCCCCGCAAAAAAAACCGGCGCACCTGGCGCGCTGGATCATTCCGCTCGAAAATGCAAAAAAATTACAAAATTTAAAATCGTCGTAACTTTTGAACTAAAACAGCTAAAAATATTTCAAGGCCAGGGTCGGATGGATTCCTCTCACTTTCTAGTTTTTTATACGTAAGCTCAAATTTTCTTTCGGTTATTTTTCCGCCCGTATGAAGAGTTTTTCCAAACCCTCGCGAAAACTGTTTTTTTGGAGCACATCTCTAAAAAGTTACTCAAACTTCTCACATCTCTTTGGGCAAAAGTAGCATAGATAGACAAAATCTGAGACATGCATCAGATCCCTCAAAATCAGGGCTATCGATCTGGTTACCTCAATTTTGTCTTCAAAATTTTTTTAAGGTCGGAAAATGCACTTTTCCGAGACCATATAAAGACCGCTTCTGAACACACAGTTTACACATCCGCTCAAACATGCGAAAAGATGATAACATTTTAAATCGTCATAACTTTTGAACTAAAAGAGTTAAAAATATTTCAGAGCCAGGGTCGGATTCCTCACACTCTCTGGTTTTTTATTCAGAAGCTCAAATTTTCTGTCGGTCATTTTCACGCCCGTGTGAAGAGTTTTTCTAAACGCTCGCGAAAACTGTTTTTTTGCAGCACATTTCTAATAATGTTCAGAAGCGGTCTTTACATGGTCTCGGAAAAGTGCATTTTCCGACTGTAAAAAATGTTTGTAGACAAAATTAAGGTAACCAGGTCGATAGCCCTGACTTTGAGGAATCTGATGCTGGTTTCAGATTCAGTCTATCTATGCTACTTTTGCCCAAAGAGATGTGAGAAGTTTGAGTGACTTTTTAGAAATGTTCTCCAAAAAACAGTTTTCGCGAGCGTTTAGAAAAACTCTTCATACGGGTGGAAAAATAACCGAAAGAAAATTAAAGCTTATGTATAAAAAACTAGAAAGTACGAGGAATCCGACCCTGACCTTGAAATATTTTTAACTCTTTTAGTTCAAAAGTGATGACGATTTAAAATGTTATCATCTTTTCGCATGTTTGAGCGGATGTGTAAACTGTGTGTTCAGAAGCGGTCTTTACATGGTCTCGGAAAAGTGCATTTTCCGACCTTAAAAAAATTTTGTGGACAAAATTGAGGTAACCAGATCGATAGCCTTGACTTTGAGAGATCTGATGCATGTCTCAGATTTTGTCTATCTATGCTACTTTTGCCCAAAGAGATGTGAGAAGTTTGAGTATTTTTTTAGAGATGTGCTCCAAAAAACAGTTTTCGCGAGGGTTTGGAAAAACTCTTCATACGGGCGGAAAAATAACCGAAAGAAAATTAAAGCTTATGTATAAAAAACTAGAAAGTACGAGGAATCCGACCCTGGCCTTGAAATATTTTCAGCTGTTTTAGTTCAAAAGTTATGACGATTTTAAATTTTGTAATTTCTTCGCATTTTCGAGTGGAATGATCCAGCGCGCCAGGTGCGCCGGTTTTTTTGCGGGGCAGTGTAGATAGGTACCTATATTCAATCTTCATGAAAGAAGGGATGTAAAATTAGTTCAGCATATCAAATTTTTAGCTTTTACGTTCTTTCACTTGCTTTTTACAGTTTTTTCATCTTATGAATATTCTGTTCCGAAAGTTGCAAAAATATATCAAAGGTTGGCGAAGCAGGTGAAAAATTCTAATTTTGCGGGCTCCTGTCCCTTACAGTGTACAGTGGCTTACACTCCAGGATTTTCTTCTTTTTTTTTTGTTTATTTTTTTTTACCCAAGAAATTGAGAAAACTAGTTGATGTCAGGAGGGGTCTGAGAAAAAGTTTACATTTTTTCCACAGTGTTGTAATCATGATAATTGCTTTTATTCTGTTTCAGGTCCATGAAATTTTTGACTCCTACGAAATAGAGGCATTTGCATCAATTTCATGCATCTTTTCCATGGATTCCCTTCTCTTGTCGTTGTCTTACGTGCTTTGAAAGGACCTTCATCAATTTAACGCTCTTACTATCATTGCCTGTTATCCTTTGTCATTGCCGAGTGCCTCTGTGGATTGATGTGTCTCACTGGTTGGACTGAAATAATATGGCCTATCCATAATGAAATAATTGGAGAATGAATTAATACTGCAGCAATAAGTACCTACCCCTACCTACATATTTAGATACTAAACAAAAAAGAATGATTGTTACTGTTTATTTGTGAATTTTATTCATATTCACTTTGTTCTGTGGGTTTTTTTTTTTTTGTGGAGAGATATTGTACTTAATTAAAGTTCTGTTTTCTCTCAATCAAAAACTATATTCCTGAACACAATGAATTAAAGATAGTAGTTTTTTAAGATCATCTTTGTCTTATTATATAAGTACCTACCCCTACCTACATATTTAGATACTAAACAAAAAAGAATGATTGTTACTGTTTATTTGTGAATTTTATTCATATTCACTTTGTTCTGTGGGGGTTTTTTTTGTGGAGAGATATTGTACTTAATTAAAGTTCTGTTTTCTCTCAATCAAAAACTATATTCCTGAACACAATGAATTAAAGATAGTAGTTTTTTAAGATCATCTTTGTCTTATTATTTTTTTTATTACTTAGAAGTAAGAGCCCTACATGTATGCTGATTTTTTTTGGTGTCTATCAGCATTACAATATTATAGTATCGGTACCAGTAGCGGCTCTTGACATTTGGCAATAACGTTTTTTATCCATTTGATTCTATGTAAAACAATCGATTCGACAGTGTAGCAGCGCTTCACCAGCATTCGATTGTTTTACATTGAGCCGAATGGAGGAAAAACATCATGGCCGAATAGAACGAGCCGCCACTGATCGATACTGCCGCCAAAGTATCAGTGCTTCGACGTTGAGCCGTATTATTGCTGATTGCTTCACTTATTCAATTCACACACTTCGATTTTTTACAAGCTTATTGTACATTGCTATCCAACACAATTGGGGTACTCACAATTGGGGTTCGGAACTCCTGTTGTTGAAAGTGGGATATTGAAAGGGAGCAGGGGGTAAGAAAATAATCCATGGGAGTGTGGGCATCCACACAAGACTTTGGTTAAAATTTTACCTTTTTAGCTGCAATTTTTTCACGATTCTCTCTGGAAAAAAGTTTCTTTTGAAGACATATTATTATTTGACCAGCATACCAAGAGTTTTGAGGGTACGGAGAGGGGAAAAGAAAGATTATAAAGAAAAGGCAAACTTATGATTTTTATGAAAAGTCCTCACCAACTTTGAAAAAAAGAAAATCCCATTTTCCTCTGCGACGTTATTTGAGGAATACAAATGACCGGAAAGGATTTCTTTCAACTGGGTAGATGAGCTTTGTACTTGAAGGGGGGGGGATGCGTTGTTCGTTTGGAGATTTTTCTCGCCTCGAAAAACAGCAAAAAAACAAAAACAAACAAAAAAGGGTTAGAAACAAAAACAAGCTGCACAGAATTCCATGACCATCAACTTTCAATCAAAAAGGAAAAAAATCGTAACGAGCTGTCACCTTCTAAAAACAATTTGGTGGCCAATTGCTCACACTGCACGCCCCCCCCCCCTCCCCCTTGAACACCCCTGGATGCATCTGCTAACTTCTTAGTTTTCCACAGAATTCAACAAAGCTTCGCACAGCCCCCCCCCCCTTTCGAAAAACCACGTAAAAAATTCATTTATTACTTTTTCTGCCAACGAGGCTGTTCAGAATAGTCCGTAGTCGGCGAGTACCCCCCCCCCCCCCCTTCCACCCTTGTGGGCGCTAAAAGAAGAAAATTGTCAAGAAATGAATCCAGCAGCAGATTCACGAGTGAGGAAAACCCGGCACTAGCCTTCTTCGTGAGAAGTGCATGCGCCGAAAACGAATGAGGAACGTGTATCAAAGTCTAGAGGGCCCGAAATGAGAGAAAGGAGTGGATACGGAATGTTGTCAAAAAGCCGACGTGCGAATCCCCGATAAGCAGGTAAGGAGGGAGGGGGGTATTGTCATTGTCCCGCACGCGCTGTCGTCGGTCACTCGAGGAACGTGAAAAGTTGTAGGGGCGTTTCGGCCAGAGACAATATATAATAGAGACCACGCACTATCTATCTTGCCCATGTTTGCGCGCGGTGGCAACTTTTTTTTTCGGGGTCTCAACAGAACACCGCTAACATGGTCCATACGTTGACTGATGAGAAACATCGTTGAGATTTTTGCCCAGTGAAGCCAGAAGCACCGAAATTGCATCAGTCAACGTATGGACCGTGTTGGATGGTGCACTCTCATGCTCCCTGTGTTAATTCCTGTTGAGTCCCGAAAAATAAGTCAGCCACCGCGCGCACGGCTAGTGCGTGGTCTCTATTATATATTGTCTCTGGTTTCGGCAACTAGGAATCGTCTATCAAACAGTCACACCGTCCGGTGTTTGATGAATGCCGAATTGTTGCTCATTTTAAAGCGCGACGTGGTGGCAGAATCAGGAAACTTTTGCTATGGAATCACCTTAAAAGTACGCACAATAGTGTGATTACATGCTTGGCGTGTATTCGAGCAGTGTTTGAGTAACTCACTATTGTGCGTACTTTTAAACTGAAACAGTCTTTTCGAATTTGCTATAAAGTGGCACTTATGACCTATCAAATTGTTCGGAAAAATCTGCTAAATCGACTCGTATAAATTGTTTAGGTACGATTTTGCTTAGGTTTCGAGATAAACGCCCCGGAACGAAAATCCCGTGTTATTTTCCCTATACCCCGAGTCATTTTTGCTCCACCCGTTGCAGCCAATCAGAGGCCAGCCCAGGCCAGCCCGCGTTCGGATCCCTTATCTACGTTGACCACGCAGGCCTTCCATTCAATTGCGACTCTTGTTTACTCTTTGATCACAACCAATCACAACGTAAGCAAACATAACCTCTACCTCCAGTGAGGTTGTCAAAGTTGACCATCCTTGGATGTTCGTGTTGCATGCATACAAATTGCTCGATATTTTTCCACCATCTTGGATTTCATCAAACGCCTCTTGTGAGTTTGTTATTGCATTTTATGACGTTCTGATGCCACCGATGGACTTTTCAGGCGATTTTACGTTAGATTTTACACTCTTAATCGTTGTAGCGAAAGTTTGCAACAGACCCATTATTCAATATTCAGTGCCCATAAGAAATTGTGAGTGAGCAAAAGGACGGAACATATAGGACCATTGGCGGATACAAGCAATTGTTTTTCTCTCTCACGTTCCATTTGAACTTATGCGTTAGGAAAGGATAGCAGAGGGGGCCATCACGTGACTTTGGCCCCCTCTTCTGTCCTTTTCTAACACACGCTTTCAAATGGGCGGAGAGAGAGAAAGACAATGCCCTGTATCCGCCCATGCATAGGACTTTCTTCGATAGAACTGTGAGAGTAAATTGCGTAATAGGTACATGATGTTTCGAAAATGTTGTTGATGCACGAGTACGCTTTAAGGTTCGTGGAATGCAATGTTGTAATAACAGCTGAGAGAAAATGTTGTTTACTACCCATGTAGCATGGATTGAAATTCATCGCAAAAAAGTCGTCAAATTTTGAAAATTTTATCATCCGACTATAAAGTTACAACTTTATGGCGTAAAAATTGTAACGAAATGGCAAACAAAGAGAAACTTTTCGAAGCTGACTTTTTTTCTTGCTTTACTTTTTGCCTATGTGTCACTTCCACCCATGCATATACGTCTATGCGTCAAAAGTTGTAACTTTATTGCGACTTGAGGATGGAGAATTATCCATATGTTGTTAAAAAAATTGTCACTTTATTGAACTTTTATCGCCATAAATTGCAACATTTAGATTGAAAATGTTACATGGGTAGCACGAATTAGCATCTAAAAATTTGGATCCTGTCTCTTGCGCGGGAAACAAAGCCCACGAGAACGAGTGAGATAGAGCCTTTGTTTGAATCCAATTTTCTTTGTGACGTCGCACTAAACAGGTCTATTTAGAATATATTCACAAATGAAATCAGGGGCGGTTTTACACCTTTTGAGGCCCTACGCAATTTTAAATTTGAGGCCCCCAAGAAAAAAGTTGGGTGCCTAGGGGTATCTCTCAGAAAGAAGGGGAGTTTGGGGGTCATCCTCCTATTTTTTTATCCCCCCCCCCCAGAAAAGTTGTTATTATTTTATCTTTTTGCCTTTACTTATTCTTCTTTTTCTTTATTTTTCTGCTCTTCTTCTTCCCTTTATGAAGTGAGGCCCTACCAGAGATTACTAAGCTAAAGAGATGTGGCAAGTCCTATCCCAGCCATGTTAGAAAATCGTTAATCGACATTTCGTAAAAAACGCCTTCAAATAGACCGTGATACAATACGGCGTACCACCTGGTGGACCATTTTTCGTAAACATTGCTATAACTGCTGTTCGTGGAAATAAATTCAAGGCTGAAGGCACACACTTTTCTGATTTTTTTTTTTTTTTTTACTTTACAAACACGTTGACAAAATGGAAAATGTCAAGGGAAAAATTTAGCCACTAAAATCTTACTATAGTATAAAAATCTAAGGGACATTCTTTCACACATTCCACACATTCTTTCACACATTCCACACATTCTTTCACACATTCTTTCGCACATTCTTTCAAAATAACTTCGGGATTCTCTAAAATCTCAGATTTTGTCCATTTCTGTGTGTGCCAGGAAGTGCCGTGACTAATTGCTGACAAACGTGGCGACGGGGGGTAAATGAGCCGAGAGATGGGAGAGCCTCCTCCGCCAGCCTGATCGGCGCGCCGCAGCGGACCCTTGAATCCAACCCCCTACGCACCCCCTCCTTCTGTGCTGTTTTCTTAACTTTATACCTTTATCATAGTTTTGCATGTTGATTTCTAACGGCGCGCAGCGCCGCAATATAGACGCGAAGTGCCTCCGGGGGTTGGGCCGCGGAGCGGCGAGGGGGCGAAGCCCCCTAGTAATCTCTAAAACTTTAATCAAAAGTCATTTACTGGCAGCCGAACGCACTTCGGTTACTTTCAGAATTGTTTACAAAAATGGTCCACCAGATCGTATGCCAGTTTGCCTACTTCGTAGGTGTCGATTAACAGTTTTGAGCAGTTCTGCCATATCTCTTCAGCTTATTAGTAATCTCTGGGCCCAGTTGCGCAGTTGCGGAATGGTAAATCAGCCCCTGAATGAAATGAAGAAATCAAGAAAATGCTAATAATTTCCTTAAACTTTTCTTTCAGCCTGCCAAACTGGCCCAAAGCATTCTTCTCTTCTGCAAAGGACAAGGTTTACTGACATCAGTGACGCTGCCCGGGATCGAGAGACAGCGAACTTTCTCAGGGAGCAGCACCGACAGCGATAAGCCAGGACGAAGGCTCTCCCGCGGTATGAGCATGGACGACTACGATAGGCCAAACATCCGCCGTTTGTCCATCTCAGCAGTTCACGAGACCATTCCGCCACCCATCACTAAATAATTCCGCTCGCCATAAAACCGTTCTGATGAATCCTTCAAGAGCCAGTGCCTGAAATGAATCCGTGATCACTGGGCTCAAGTCGGCGAGTGAGTTCATACCACAAAAGCTCACTCGCAAGAATATATTGCACAGCGATTTAGTTTCATTGAACTTTGATACTCTCGGGCAGAGTTTCTTCCTTTTTCATGCAAGGTTAATAAAATTTGAAATTTCAATTAAACTTGGTAGTTTCAAAGTCAACCGTTGAAAATTTAAATGAAGTTTCAACACGGATGATTTGATTTGCATGGACAAAGTGCACTGGAATCAAGTTCTCAGTCATTATCTGAGCTGCTCAATTTTACGAAACAAATTTCAGCTTGAGCTTTCTCGAAAATTCAAGATGACTTTAGAAATGTTTACTGAAACATCAGAAAATTAATATACAGCAATATCATCTTTAATCCATATCCGAGTCTGGGCGATTTTGAGGTTAGGTCCTGGGGGTCGGTATTTTATATGGGCGCTTATGAGGGTTACCCAGTTTTTTGAGATGTTGGCCCTTTTCCAGACCGAATATTGATTCCCCCCCCCCCTGACAAAATTTGTTCGTCATCTTGATCTGCTAAGGTGGGGGAAAAATTAAAAAAAAAAAAAAAAAAAAAAAAAAAAAGGAGAATCCGGTTTTTTTTTATTTTTATTTTTTAATCGTTTAACATAAAAAGAGGAACAAGATGCACATAGTAGGGAAAATTGAATTTCGGTTGGAAAATGGGTCAAAATCTCAAAAAACCGGGTGACCCCGATGAGCGCGCGCCCGTGTATAATCCCGACCAAGTGACCTAATCTCAAAATCGCACGAATTCCGATGTGTACGATATTTATCTGATATTGTAAGTACACAGTCCACTTGAAAAACTCTGCTCCTTTGGATTAAAAGATTCTGCAAACAAAAAATAAAAATAAAACAAGTTTCCAAATATTTGTCAACTCTGATACCTCTCGCTCTCAAAATTTAAAAGTTCTAACAGGGGCGTGCTTAAGAATTCTTTCAGAAGACAAGATACTCAAAAGTTTTTTTTTTTTTTTTTTTCATGAAAATTTAACCAAAGAATTGATTAGGTAATATAACGACCCTTCCGGTCCCAGACAGGATCTTCTTTTGAGGAATTTTTCCTTCCTTCCAAACTGGGTACACCCCTGTTTCCCGCCAAGTTACCTTTTTTCTACTGGCTTCCTGTGATTTCATAAAACAACAACAAGGGGTATACTTAGTGAAGTTTTTAGTTTTTATCAATTTCAATTTCAATTTGCTAATTAGAATGATTAGGACGATTCTAAATTTCAAGACATATTAAAGATGTAAAGACTTTTCAGAAAAACATTTGAAGCAGAGGTGCCGATTTGCGTAGATTTAATGACATTTTGAAATTCACCGAAGATTCCACCGGCTGAGAAAAGATTATATAGTTTAGTTCAGTGTATGACTGTAATGCACTAAAATACTAGCGTCTTTTATATTTTCTCAGCCGGTATATTTAAATTAATTAACGGCGTTTCCACCCATTGAGAAAAGATTACAGATCAGAGTATTTTCGTACATAACAGGGATACACTGCATTGAACTATGTAATCTTTTCTCAACCGGTGGAATCATCGGTGAATTAAAAAATGTCTTTAAATCCACGCAAATCAGCAGCTCTGATTTGAAGGGATGAAAAGTCGGCATTGAACAAAAGAAAAATAAATCCTGATCAAATCCCTTAGGTATTCATTATTCGTTACTTCCTCACAACTTTCTGAAAAGCTAGGTTTCCATACTTCACCCTCTTTTCACATCTTTGAGACCAACGAATTAACATTCTAAAGATTTTTCTGCATGTTTATACTAAGTTAATATACCTAACGAAGCATGGGTGTAAAATTTTAAATTGGAAAAAAATTAAAAAAAATTAGTTTTTTTTTCTTTTGCTTCTCATAAAATAGTTGATTCTAAAATAAGTATAATTAGTGACTAGCGTATGTGTTTTCAAAAAACAGCTCGTGTGAATTTGGGGGGGGGGGGTGTAGCACTACTGTCAGACTTAAAGATAGCGCTGCCACCAAGTTGACATTTCTACAAAAAAACAAAAAACAAAACAAAAACAACAGCAACAAAAGGGATGATTTCACTTTATCTTTCCTGATATTTACGTAAAAAGTTAAAAACAATTTTCTGTCGTTTTAAAAAAATTGAGCATTTTGAGATGAATGATTTTTTCATTCTTCATTATTCAAGGTAAACAGTCAACTTCTTCCCTAGATCAATTTTTATGCTTTTTACACCCCTGCATTTGATAATACTATGTCTCCAAAAACAACTCAGAACTCAATAAAAGTCTAGTTTATTTCATCTGACAGCAGGAGAGTAAATAGTAAGATACCGTATTTTAAGGTGACTCCGCAAAATTTTCTGTTTTCTCCAGTGAGTCAGCTAGAGCAAACGGAGCATATCTCTGGCTGTGCTTTGGAAAACTGGTGACTTTGGCTTACTTCTGAAAAGTGTTCATAAGCCAATCATTCAGAATCACAAAGATTCGTAAAACAAATTCAATATGAGCTAAACGATTTCTCAGACTTTAAAATATTAAAGAGTTACAAAACTAATAACTGGATAACTTTAAACTAAAAGGACCTACGTGAAATCGAACATTGTCGTTTTTTCTCGTCTCTCGTAGGTATGTTTTAAAAAAAAAAATCTACATCGCACACTTGAGCCTTTCGATTGCTTCTTTTAGAACTGAAATAAGGGGCTGATTCTGATTTCACAGGAGTCCGTACCATTATATCTGTATTTTTTAGGAAGTATAAAGCTGCGATAAAAAATGTCAATGTCCAAGGTGTGTAGGCCCTTTCAAAAAAAGTATAAAAACATCCAGCTTGTTCACTGGCCGAGGGAAGTGCAACATAGACTGTTGTCTCCAGTTGTGACTTTGCATCTTTTTAGACAACTATGTCATAAGTACAAATCTCGATCATTTATCTCATATTTACTTCCACAATTCACTCTGAAAAAGCTAAAAAATTAGGTTGATTTCTGCCAATTAGAATAAATTAGGTCTCTGTCTTTCTGAGCCTTTTCAGCGTCAGGGTCGGACTGGCCAGGGCCGCTAGGCCGCGATCGCGGCCTAAAGTATCGCTTTTTGAGGCCCAAGGGGGCCCCGCAGGGGCCTTCGATGGGGCCCCCGAATGGATAAAATGGAAAAATTTAGGAATGAAAAAAAGAATAATGTATCAAAGAAGACAGTAAATAAATTACTCTAAAGGAAAACCATTGTAAGCTAATTAAGATTGCTTAATATAAGGATTGAAAATGCATTGAGACTGGCCAAGTCCACTCTAGTCGAAGATGCGGACCGACATTTGGAAAATCTGGGGCCCCCGAACGTTTAAAAAAGGAGCTTTCGAATGGATTAAAACGGGGCCCCAATCGGGTGAAAAACGGGGCCCCCGGTCGGGTCAAAATGGGGCCCCCAAACGGTCAAAGCGGGGCCCCTTAGTCCCCCAAAAAGTATCGAAAAAATAAACTGGGAAGAAAATAATAAATACTGGCAAGAAAAACGAAAAAATGACAATTCGTGTCTAACTCCACCACCGAAGATAATAAGTTACTTTTGGACTAGAAGCCGCAGCCGAGCATATGCTCTAGCTGATATTTGGGTGGGTTTAAAAAGGACCACTGAGAGAAGCCCACTGCGATCTGGATCCTTTAATAAGTCTACGTAATAACTAAAAAATAAGAAACAGAGAACTTCAATTATCAGTTGAAAAATAGCGTAAAAACTGCTTCGTTTTAAGTTAATTTTTAAAAAATGGTCTGAGGGGGGCCCAAAAATGGAGGGAGGGGCCCCCAAATTGACCGAGCGGCCCAACATTTAGAGAGCCAGTCCGACCCTGTTCAGCGTAATTTTTCTCCTAGCAGTACAAACAGCAGTCTAAAGCAGTTCTCAAACAGTACAAATACCTGATACATATTCATTATCTAATTAGTACTTTTCCCAAATTGTTTTATATTTGTAACTGTTTAATTTTGGACTTTCCTGGTGTTGTCAACCGGGCAATGACGAGACCTTGAGCCTTGATTCCAATAGATGACAACTGAGAAAGCCCAAAATAAGGAGGCAAAGAAATAAATGTAGAAACCATGAAAACTCATCAAAATGATCATAAAAGCTCAATTTTAACTGCGGAATCGGAAGTCAAATCATGTCATTTGTAGATACACAAAAAAGTGAGAACTAATGTCCTGTCGAAGTAGAAAGAAAGAGTGAATTTCAATGTAGAGTGTGCTTCTCTTGAGACGATGATTGGGGTTTCGTGAAAGTCAATTTCAATGAATTTTCATGAGGATATCAGCAACAGTGAAGCATTTTTTATTTCGCGGACATCCCAACATTCCACCTTCAATTCTCATTGGAAAACTTCTGTTCTTCTCACCAAAAACAATTAGCAGTTCATGAAAAATCCACAATTTCACTAACGTTAACAGATTAAAAATAGAAAAGTAGAAGTATTGCCAAAAAAAAATAAAATAAAATAAAATAAAATAAAATAAAAAAATAACCAGTTTAGTACAAAAACTCCGAGTGATCCCTGAACTCCAGTGGCGGCTATTGCAATTTGGCAACAGTGTTATTCTTCTATTTGATTGTATGTAAAATAATGGATTCAAAAGTGAAGCAGCGCTTCTACAGCACTCGATTGTTTTATATTGAGTCAAATAGAGGAAAAACATTGTTGCCAAATTGCACGAGACGCAAGTGCCCTGATCTATCTTGCATTTATTTGCTTTTTCATGAAGTCCTATTACAAAACTAGTAGCTTTCTTTGCAGTGAAGGTATAAATGTGAAATAATGTAATATGACACATGTTCAGAATCAGATTTCAAGTACCTATGCGTACGTTTAAGCTCTGTAGAATTTTTTATGCATTACCTTTTCATTGTAAGATTTACTTACTTATATAGTGATTTTTTTCTATTACTTGTGTTCCTTTTTTAGCTATGAATGGAAAATAAATTGCCTCCGTGCGATCATAGTGTATGTTATGTTTGTAGAAATTTATAGATTATCATGTTTTCTTATAAATACATATATTTGGTTTTTATACATGAGTTCACGTAGAGCTGATTTATGAAGTACATATTGACGCACAAGGAATGAGACTTGTGTCTCTTTTTTGTACATGAACAAACACCGAGGCAACGGGAATAATCGTTGCCTCGAAAGAAAAAATAGGTAAGAAAAACAAGCTGTATTATTTCGTTGAAATCTAGAATACTTGAATACCTCTCGTACAATAAGTGTAGAAAAATGTGTTGAATTCAAAGAATCAAACTAGTTTTATTCAACCAATCTTTTTTTGATAGGGGATGATTACTTAAATATGCACTTGTACCAGTACCACTGTAGATCTCACGCGTCTTCTCTCCATGTCAGTGACTGATGAGACGTGAACTTAAATATCTCGAAAACTTATCTTACGATTAAGTTGGTGCCATGCAGTGAGACCTTTTTCTCAGCTCGATCTGCTGAACGCTGAACCGAATGATGCCAATTACACCAAAACCTATCATAACATAACAATTTCCCTGCAGGAGTTTCCCTGGTCCTATTGATATTACAGAGCTTGACTTCAATGAATCATAACAGATTTACCGCTTTTAGGTGTCAAAAGGTTATCCTTCAATGTCTATTATTGGTAAAATTTGCAGAAAACAATGTCTTCGACCGACATTTTTATCACTATCAAAGCTTTATATGTTTCAATGATACTTTTTCCATTAAATATCCTCGGGCTTTTTGAAAGGATTTCACCAAGCGTTGTCTTGATAGAAAGAAAAGATGAATTGTAACGTTGAAAGCATCAATCAGTAATACGAATAAGCTCCAAACATAGGTGCACTTTTAAGTAATCACTTCCTGATGCAGATATGTATACAGTAGGTATGTACAAAAAACAAACCGTGCATATAAACGGCAGCTGAAGTTGGTGGGTCAAAATCTCATTTTCGAAAAATCACTGTCCTTGAGGCTAATTTTTACCAAAAACGAATTGAAACTACATCAATACAAATCAATTATGATAGGTAGGTAAGTATTTCAGATGGTTTTAACTTCTATTCATTAGAGTTAATGCTTATTTTCAGGCAGTTCATTGGTTCAAGTTTTTTTCAGAATTTAATACTGCCTGAGAAGTAACATCTGTCGGCTGTCCCTCAACAGAATTTCAATTTGTTAATTAAACTTAAATTCATCTGCTCCAGTAAAATATGAATCGCAGAATGTATTTATTCTTCTATAAATGGAATCTCTGGAATGACAAGAAAATGCTGCATTCAAGCAATTCATTTATTTGTTACTAATTGATTGAAACGCAAAAAACAAACTTTCTTTCAATAACAAGTGATTTTAACAATGAAATTTGTCTTTGGAGAAGCGAAAACGTAAATTGTTTACCATATGTTCCGTTCTAAATGACGTTGACCGTGCTTTCAAAAGGAGAGTTGTCGATAATAATGAATTTTCCCCTCCATTTTTCTCTCATTTCGACAGCTTGATTTTGACGAAATGAAATTTTGACCCTGATAAGGATGTACATTCGTTTGTATTTGTTTACGCGAAAAATTTTAAGAAAAATAAAATATTTTCTATAGCATTGTTGAATGTTGTTACGCTTTCATAAATTATATTTTATTATCACCGAGTGTTTTCTTTCATGGAATAAAATCTTGAAAATTGAGTACCATTCAGCAAAACGGGAGGGGAAGAAGGAGGGCGTTGACTTTCACCAGATTTACGGAAAATGGCTTTCGATTCCAACGTGATTCGACCCAGGGAATCAATTGAGACCAGCCCCGGAACGATCAGACTCGCGGCGACCAAGTTATCGAGGTTTTTTGGTACATCTCGGTAGCCTTCATTCAGGAAGAATGCGACCATCTCCGCGGATGTTGAAAAATGAGTTATTTCGAGAGCGGCTGCTCCGATCGAGCCGGGAGTCATCTCAATCGATTCGCCGGACGATTTTACGTTGAAACGGAAACCTCTCGACTAAATCTGAGACGAAAAGTCTCGAAAAATATTTTTCGCCTAAGATTTCCACGATGTAACCCCTTTCGATTTTTTCAATTTTGAGTGGAGAAAAAATTCGAGTTAGCGCTCGATTCCGACGCGATTTGACCCGATGAATCGATTGAGATATGTCCTGGAACGATCAGACTGGCGGCGACCGAGCATTCGAGGTTTTTCGGTACATCTCGGCAGACTTCATTCCGGCAGACTGCGAGCATCTCCGAGAATCGTGGAAAATGCGATATCTCGAGAACGGCTGCTCCGATCGAGCCCGGAGTCGTCTCAATCGATTCGCCGGACGATTTCACGTCGGAACGGACGCCTCTTAACTCAATCCGAGACAAAAAGTCTCGAAAAATATTTTTCTCTTAAAATTTCGACGATGTAACCCCTTTCGATTTTTTCAATTTCGGGTGGGGCAAAAAAATTTCGAGTTAGCGGTCGATTCCGATGTGATTCGACCCGAGGAATCGATTGAGACCGGTCCCGGAACGATCAGACTCCCGGCGGTCGAGTTATCGAGGTTTTCCGGTACCTTTCGGGTGCTTTCATTCCGGAAGAATACGACCATCTCCGCGGATCCCTAAAAATGCGATATCTCGAGAACAGCTGCTCCGATCGAGCCCGGAGTCGTCTCAATCGATTCGCCGGACGATTTCACGTCGGAACGGACGCCTCTTAACTCAATCCGAGACAAAAAGTCTCGAAAAATATTTTTCTCTTAAAATTTCGACGATGTATAACCCCTTTCGATTTTTTCAATTTCGGGTGGGGAAAAAAATTTCGAGTTAGCGGTCGATTCCGACGTGATTCGACCCGAGGAATCGATTGAGACCGGTCCCGGAACGATCAGACTCCCGGCGGTCGAGTTATCGAGGTTTTCCGGTACCTTTCGGGTGCTTTCATTCCGGAAGAATACGACCATCTCCGCGGATCCCTAAAAATGCGATATCTCGAGAACGGCTGCTCCGATCGAGCCCGGAATCGTCTCAATCGATTCGCCGGACGATTTCACGTCGGAACGGACGCCTCTTAACTCAATCCGAGACAAAAAGTCTCGAAAAATATTTTTCTCTTAAAATTTCGACGATGTAACCCCTTTCGATTTTTTCAATTTCGGGTGGGGAAAAAAATTTCGAGTTAGCGGTCGATTCCGACGTGATTCGACCCGAGGAATCGATTGAGACCGAACCCGGAACGATAAGACACCCGGCGGTCGAGTTATCGAGGTTTTCCGGTACCTTTCGGGTGCCTTCATTCCGGAAGAATACGACCATCTCCGCGGATCGCTAAAATGCGATATCTCGAGAACGGCTGCTCCGATCGAGCCCGGAGTCGTCTCAATCGATTCGCCGGACGATTTCACGTCGGAACGGACGCCTCTTAACTCAATCCGAGACAAAAAGTCTCGAAAAATATTTTTCTCTTAAAATTTCGACGATGTAACGGTTCTAACCCCTTTCTAACCCCCTAACCCCTTTCGATTTTTTCAATTTCGGGTGGGGAAAAAAATTTCGAGTTAGCGGTCGATTCCGACGTGATTCGACCCGAGGAATCGATTGAGACCGGTCCCGGAACGATCAGACTCGCGGCGACCGAGCATTCGAGGTTTTTCTCGGTACATCTTGGCAGCCTTCATTCTGGAACAATGGGACATTCCTCGCAGATCCCGAAAAATGTGATATCTCGAGAACGGCTTCTCCTATCGAGAAGGGGGTACCTCAATCGATTCGCCGGACAATTTTATGTCGGAGTACTCACCTCTCAACTGAATTTCAGATAAAAAGTCTCGAAAAATATTTTTCTCTGAAGATTTTGATGATTTTCTTTTTTTTCAATTTTGAGTGGGGAAAAAAATTCTGAGTTAGCGGTTAAATCCAACAAAGATTCGATTCAAGGAATCAAATGCAACAATCAGCAGATTGATCTGAAGCTTTGTTCTCTTTCAATCGGCAATGGAATTGGATGAACTGGCAGGGTTCAAAGCCCCAGGAACTGTTTTCGGAAAAACCACCGATTCCTCCAGAAGGTGTTATCGGAGCGATCTGGCGAACATTGAAATTGATTGCTGGACTAATTTACATTGGATAATCCACTTGAAATGCTGCTGTGCGATACTTTGATTTTCCGGCCAAAAAAATCGACCAAGTAACGCCTTTGTTTTATTTTGATTTTTGTCACGGAGAAAAATATTGAGTTGGGCATTGATTCCTGCGTAATCCGACCCAGGATGAGGAAGTCGTTGAAGAAGAAGTGGATCACTCTGAGCGCCGTCATTTCCTCATTAATTGGTTATAACGAGGGTAAAAGCATTGACTGTTTAGAGAATAAGCTTCTGTTCCTTGAACACATCTATATGTGTCTCGGTTAATTTACTAATTTAATAATTGGAGACTTTTATGTACAGAATTGAAAACAAAAAAAGAATTCCTTTCATAATTTTGTGTCATTCTCCATTTCAAGGGCCACATTGATGAAATGACTAACTGACTCTGATCTGGTTAGAATCAGTCACTCTTTTAAGCACCATTTGTAACTGAACCAAAAGTCGCTGCGAGAACAGGTTTTTTATCGAGCCTTGAACAGGGACCGAAACTGAATCAAAATTTTCTTAGAGATTCAAGTCCCTGGCCTTAGGGGGGAAAATGTGCACCTAAAGCTGATTGTTTAACCCTTTGAGGTCTCATTTCCCCCCTTGCACTCCCCTCAGGTCATAATATAAAATAAAAAAGAGAGGTTATTGTTTATTGTCACACCACACCACTAGCGATGTGGGCAAATGCCGCACTATGTAAGAATGAAACTGCTAGAAGTTCTCGAGAGCACCCATAGAGCACTCGCCGGAGTTGGTTTGACACGAGACTCCGCAGACGAAACTTTTATGCCATGTCGGGTCAGCCCCAACATGCGACCGCAAAGGGTTTTTTTTCACGATGTCTGGCCTGACCCGACACAGGACCACAAAGGGTTAAACATAAGAATCTGATAATTCAATAAATCACTTCAAGCTTCCATGTATCCTGCCATAGGGATATTAAGAAGCTTTTTAACTAAAATTGTACATTTTAATCAGGTTTTCCTGTATTTTTAGGCAAGAAAGCCGATTATGTGAAAATTCACCCCCCTCCCCCTCATGATCATCATAGTATTTTTCTCTAGTTTGAAATGGAAAAAATTGCTCTTCACAAGATTTAGTAGCTTATTTTATGTTGCTTCAGAATATGTAAATTTTGTTTTAATTATCTTACAAGTAAATTTCAAAATTCAAAGAAATTGTGGAATATTAGAACTTCGTACTTCTTTCGAAACTTCCTCGCCAAACGTTCCATTCCCTGGTGAAACCATTTGAAAAGAACCCTGGACAAAAGGCAGTTTTGACAGATTTGAAAAACATTAAAAAATGAGCAATCAGAAATGGTTTTAAGCCAAGGTGAAATTTCACCCCCTTTGCTTATCAGAATGTGTAAAATACCTTGACCACAGAATGGTTGAAACTACAGCACCAAATCGCATTTTTCTCTGGTTTTATCACTCAACAAATTTGATACCTTTACTTTCAAAAGTTACCGGCAAGTTCAGAGAACAAAAATCCCTACAGTTCTGATATTCCTGGCAAGAAAGGAGGCAGAGAAATGAGAAAAACACTTGAGTAATTTTTGTTGATTCTTTTTTTTTTCATAATTTATTTTCTTCAAAAATAAATATTAAGCAAACGCTGCAAAAGTTTTGTCATAAATTAATAACATTCATAGACTTGAAACAAATGAAAATAAATTGCAAGGGAAATACAATAGGCGTTATGCTTAGGACCAGTTGCATATCATTAAAACTATCATACAATTTTTTCTTCTTTCTCATGGATTCACAAAGTCTTTGGAGACACCTTGCATTATGCAAGCAGTGGGCAAAGTTCGAATCATAATATTTAGATTTAATCGATGATCAGAGAGCTTTATAACTCTAAATGGGTGATGTCATTTAGCGATAGCCAATAGGCTTTGATTCTGAAAGAAATTCATTACCTTCCTTGAGATGTGCTCATGCTAACACTAAAGAGTCCCTGTACGCAGAGAGTTAAGACTAGAAGGTAGGCACGCAGTCAACCACTGATTGGTCAAAAGTTTCAGGCTCTTCGGCAGCCGCCATTGGATGCATTTTTGCTCATTTGTTTACCAATGCAGCTTACTTGTTTACATTCTCAACAGAGATCCCACAAAGTTTTAAGTATAGACGAGTTAATCATCCATGAAGCTGTTAATTTTAATCATTATGCACCTTAAGAATGTCTATAATGCCAAGAAGAATCTTTTTAAGTGTAAATAGATGTCGATCAGAAAAGATCAACAGTGAAAGATTACATTGTTAAAACTCTACAACGCTGTAATCTTTGCAATGGACCAAAACACAACAAAGCCCCTTAGAATGTAAGCAAATGTGCAAAAGCGATTACAACGGCGGCGCACGTGGTTTCACTCGTCTTAACGCTTTATTTGCTCTTATTAAATGGGGCTAAAAAAGATCGTTTTTATTGGATCTGAAAAATGTTGATCAATTTGGAATAAATTGCCTGTACAGCTAGCAACGGCAGCCGTTGACTCCATCTAATAACAATATGATCATTCGGAATTGCCCGAAAGGGTCAACTTGGATGTAAAAAATTTTCAAGCTTATCGTCTTTAAAACCAAAAACCTTTCATATGTTCCAAAATTATTGGGTAAAATCGCTGATTAAGTTGGTCTGATTAGATATAATTTGAAAAAAAAAAATAAATAAATAAATAAATAAAAAATAAAAGATAAAATATACACATACAAATTATACACAAATGCAAAAACACTAAATTATAATTTTTTTTTTCATTTTTTCATTTTTTTTTATCTTTCATTATTTTTCCTTTTTTGTATCTACACATTAAAATCAATTATTATTTTTTATCTTTGAAATTCACTATTTAGCGAGTTTTAAAACTTACAAATGAAATAAAAAAAGCGATGAAAAAATAAATAATTAAAAATTATTTTTAAAAGGGGGGTAGGGAGGAGATATATAAATATTACACAACATGAATTGATTAGCGGAGCAGACTGCATTCCACGAAAAGTGTACCCGCAACCCTTGTGGTCCTATCTGAGGACAATAAATGAAGCGATACATGCACAGTAAAAGTAGCTGCAAATGGTCTACGGGAGTGACCTTAAGAATGGCAGTGTTTCCTCATAGCACGGTCGAGTATTCGTGAAGGCAATACCTGTAATGAACAAGTAAATGCTATTAAAGTTTGAAAAGTTAAAGTTGAGGTGATTCTTCAGCGTTTAGAGTCGATTTCTGCCACCAGAGTGCTACCGTTCGATTAATGTCAAATTACAGGCCGAAAGTAAATCATATTTAAGAAAACTAAGTGTCAGTTACTAGATAATCATCTGATGGAAACCTCTGCAAAATATCAAGTCAATAACTTCAAAAATAAGGCTGAAAGTACCAAAAAATGAAATATCGCCTTTCGATACAAGAATCGATTTGCAATATTCCATTTTTTGGTACTTTCAGCCTTACTTTTGAAGTTATTGACAAGATATTTTGCAGAGACGTTCTTCGGATGATTTTCTAGCACCTGACACACGGTTTTCTTAAATATAAATTACATTCAGCCTGTAATATTACATTAATCGAACGGTAGCGCTCTGGTGGCAGAAATCAGCACTAAACGCTGAGGAATCACCTAAACGTTTGGTTGCCCCTCTTCTAATGACCTGATCAGTCTTGTCCAAGTTAGAGAGGTTCCAATTTCTATTAGAGATCTAATTCCCTTGGTCATTCCGTCTTCACATTCTAACCTACAATTTTTTCCTGTGTCAGTTAGATTGATGATGTCCTGGAATGTCTCGCCCTCCCCCATCTGCAATTTTTGATGTTATCTCATTTTAAGTTTTATGCCATATTCTTGAGTTTTGTTAGTTCTATTCACTGTTTTTTCTTTTTCTATGTGTGTTTAAGTAAGTCATCTTTCCTGTTTCTTATTATTTGTTTTGTGTTTGAGCAGTTTGTCCCTTTGTTTGCTGAGTGCACAGAAAAAAAAAGAATGGTGTAATTTACCATTCGCATAGCTGATTTTGGCCCCTACCAGAGTTCAGATAAACTTGACCAGAGTTATGGAACATTTGACCCGGTATCAAGTGAAATTGACCTGATTCCTGGTCAACTGTTCCATAACTCTGTTCAAGTTTATCTCAACTCTGGTAGGGGCCAAAGAAATTAAAAAATAAAGGAACAACTAGATAGATGAACGATAAATGAAACAGTGATGGAGCCGGTTTTATCAGGTAAATTTTGATTAAATTAGAATCATCAGTTGGTAATGGTAAAATTGACAGACTTAGATCTTTAATATTGCTCCGGAAAATTTTTGGGGGGGAGCGGGGGTTAAATTCGAGTCCCTTGATGAAAATATTGTATAGGGAATACCTACATGAGCTCAACAAGTTGTGATTGGTTAGGTCAATTGGCCTCTCAAGGATGCTGCGAACAGGAGTCGACGACATCGAAGGCTCCACACAAAAGAGTCGATGAGTAGAGGAACGTGTGGGAACTGACCAGAATACCGGCAAATCTGCCTGTCCACCACTGGTCCACTGTCAAACTTAACCTTCGAATGCTTTCATGCGGTTGACTCCTCTCAAGTGCATGAAGCATCGTGTCGGTACTCCCTACGCAATGTTTCCATCAAGGGACTCCAGGTAGTGTGAGCCTCTAATTCAAGAATAAGGAGGGGCGAGAGAGAGAGGAAGAAGAAGACAAACGAAACGGATGACCAAAGTACCTGAAGATTAAACTGCCTAGGCTTCAGTTGCTTTCTTCTTCTCTTTCTTTTTCTTGAGGAAAGACGGTGTCCTCAAACCTTTCTTCTTCTTCTTTTCCTTCTTATGAGACTCCTCCAGTGAAGCACCCTGAAAACAAAGCATAATTAATTTCATTTCATACCATTTTCCAATTGGTACATATACACCCTGATTAAGGTTTATGCAGGTCAATAATACAGTTTTACAATCAACAATTGAGGACTGATCGGTCGAAAGGGAGGATGTTGAACATCTGTCCTTTTGGCTTAAAATGGCTATTCTAATTCCTTGTATCCTCAACATACTACACACCAAATTTCGCAATTAAACCTGCAAAATTGAGCTCACAGAAGATAAAATAGTACACACGGGTGAGGGAAAAGTGGTGCGTAGGCGCTACGTCTAACTCAACATCACAGCGCAGCGTTTCAGACAGAACAACTAGAAATCTTCAATGTACATAGGCTGTTCAAAAAATAATGCACATTCGGGTTTTTTGGGAGAACGAAAGCAGCTATCAAAAAGCAGTTTGTGTGTGCTTAAAGTTCTTGTAATTTCCAATAAAACAAGATCAAGTAGAGCTCTGTAGCTTAAAAATTGACTAATATACAGGGTCTTGAATATGGCATGTTGAAACTACCCCTCCAGGATTTTCAGCTGTTTTTTCCAAGAAAACAACAAAAACAAAAAGAAAATTAAATTGAAAAAATTGAGCGTTTTAATTGAAAAAATTACAAGATCTTACTGATTGTGTGGCCGGTCAGCAGGCACAGCTCACAGGATGAAATATGCACAGTACTCAGTACTTGCGACTTTCCTGTTTGACTTTTCTGTTCTGTTTGACGCGTGTGCGCAGTGCGAACTTCCAAATTTTTTTCGCGACGAATGCCGAGGAGAAAGAAGAGTAACGTCACGTTATTCATTATTGTTTTTTGCGTGGTTTATCAGTGAGAGACGCTTTTAAAGAAATGAAAGAAGTGTATAAAGATAACTGTTTAGACCGATTTTAAGACAACGACTATAAGTCGTTAGTTTAAATCCTTTTCTGAGGGTCAGGAATCAGTGAAACCTCTTCAGAAATCCGGTTTGAAAAAACGATTCTTCAGAAATGGACAGAAAGGCTGAGGCTTTGCGTGAAACATGATGGATAGTAATTCGAAAAAATTAAGAAAGAGGTGAGTCATCCGATGAAGACAACTAACTTCAGTCAATTTTAGTAAGATCTTGTAATTTTTGTCAATAAAAACATCAATTTTTTCAATTTTAATTTTGTTTTTGGTTTTTTCTTGGAAAAAATAGCTGAAAATCCTGGAGGGGTAGTTTCAACATGCCATTTTCAAGACCCTGTATATCAGTCAATTTTTAAGCTACAGAGCTCTACTTGGTCTTGTTTTATTGGAAATTACAAGGAATTTAAGCTCACACAAACCGCTTTTTGGTAGCTAATTTCGTTCTCCCAAAAAACCCGAATGTGCATTATTTTTTGAACAGCCTATGTACAAGTATACCTGAGAAGAAATCTTTCAGTTCCTATTAATCATCAGAAGATTGTTCTTATTTTCTTTTATTTGGCCTTAAAAGCTTTGGTGTATCATTAAAGACTGTTTATTTCGTAAGTCATGCTAATTACTTTTCATTTCCTAATTTTTTCTGCCTTCCATTGGAAGATTTTTCTGGAGAAAAAGTCGTTTTCTGCCAAACAGGTGAATGTTACACTTTTTTAAAATAGCAGTAGCTTTTTTTGGAATGAATTTTAGAAAAAAGCTCAACTGAATATGAAAGATGAAGGTTTTTACCATTACAATTCATTTATTTGAAGTATTTGACTTAAAAACTTTTGGAGATATACTGTTTTTAAAAGTTTTAAACGCGATTTTTGTCACATCCACCCTTTTGACAGATTAGTCCTCAACTCTACAATCTTAAAGGGACACTTGTTTTATTAAGATTAAGTTTGAGGCTTTGTACACAGTAACTCATCAACCTGATAAAAGGCACCCTCTAGGACAAAAGATCTAAATTTACTCAAAAAAGAGTTTAGTTATCGCCTGTCTTTAAAGTGTCTTTTAGGCTTGATGGAAGGTCGTTAGAAAGCTGAACTGAGATGTTCCTAATATTTAATTTAGAGATGGAGTAAGTGAATCTTTCAGTCTGACTTTTTACTGCAGAGTCAATTATTTTTTCCTTTGTCCCAAAAGAGCCCTCTACAGGCCTATTCAACAAACATCAATGGTAAGCTATAGGCCTATAGGGCTAAAGCTAAATGTTCCATGAGGACAGACATACCTCTTTACTGCTTTGAGAAAATGTGCTTTGATGGGCATCCGAATGATCACCGTTATAAGTGTTTTCACCTGTAGAAACGACCAAAGAAAAAGCTTGAATATAACAAGGAAATACACGGTTTTAGCAAAACAAATTAAAAACAAGTAGAAGGGAAGTAGATTAATGACGTAATGAATTAAGACCCCACCACAAATAAAAAGAGGAATTAAAAGGAAAAAGTAAAAAATTAAAAACATGAGCAACATCGCAAAAATAATTGGATCCGAAAAAAATATTGTGTCTCACTCACTCTCACATGATTTCAAGTAAGAAATTGGATCTTAATTTATAAATGCAAATTCATACTACCTACTCTCGCAGAATTTACTACACCATTGGATTCCACGTACCTTGAGGTATAATTACGTGTCAAGAAAATTTTCGAAACATCACGCATTAGTTTACAATCACAGTTAAATTGAAGAAAGTCCTATGTTTTGTTCTAGTCTATTTCACTGTTTCTTATTGGTAGAGAATTAGAGGATATGGGCTCATGCACTACCTTGCCATGTGTTATACCTCAAGCGAGCTTCGATACAAAGGGAGGTTAGGATGGTGGAGTGTCATGGCAGTGATTCACCCATAAGAGACCGTGAGTAAGACAAGGACAAAAAATAGGACATCGTACGACAATTTTGTGATTGTAAATTCACCTGTGCACTTTAGAGAATCGATACTTTAAGATACGTGGAATCTAATGGTGCAATAAAATTTGAGAAAACTGGTTGTTTACTAGTGTGAATTTGCATTCGAAAATTTGGATCTGATCTCTTATGGGTAAATCCAAGAGAGTAAGCTAGCATAATCATGTGCATCGATGAGTAAATTTCATAATTAATGAATGTGCTCTAAAGCACTTTTGCTGGTTTCCGTGCAAGAACAAACTATTCAATAGCTTACAGCAAAAGTAAGCATGAGAAGTTCCCCTTTGCCCTATTGTACAAAGAGCAGTGAAAAAGCACTGGCACAAAGCTGTCCTTAGCAAAAACTTTGAAGGAGGTTACACAAGCAGGCCGTGACGTTTCAAGGAAACAGGAATGACAGAAAATTTACAAAGAAAAGGCGTACTTACGATAAGGTTAAATATTCATAAAACTTGAATGAAAACACTTATTTGACGAAACAAGAGGAGAAGATGGTGAAGAAATATTATCTACACAAGAGGAGGTTCCGTAAAGTGCATAAAACATGTGTGTAAACAAACACTGGGAAATCATCTAAATTGGAGTTTATAGTTACAGTTGATGCTAAGTTAAATAATTGGAGTCAAGGTAAGGAAATTAGTAACCAAATTTCAGAGAAATACTGTTCATTGCCAGTGTAAAAATCTAAAGTGTCTGAAGGCTAATTTTTAAATCGGAACACGATGGAACACCCCCGCTGGTCCCCCCCCCCCAGTGCGGTTCCAGCAACGAGCTTTACAAATACAGATAATTTATGGGACGTGATTTTGGAACGCCAAAGAGGAAGCGATGATGGACATCTCTTATAGACAATTTCACACTGACTTGGATTATTTGCCTTTTTTAACCTTAAAAATTTTAAAAAGAGAAAAAATGTGCGGATTCATTTGAAATTGGATTTGAAACAAAGTGCAAGTGTCTTAGAGTGGCTATCTGGACACAGAAATAAATATAACTGTTTCTTTTGGAAGGATTCGTACCAAGAAGAAACAAACGCATGATAAAAACAAGTAAAATTTTCTCACCTGGCTAGTTGTATTAGAATTCTGTAAACAGATAGCCACACTAAAATGCATTTTCATTTAAAATTTCATTTCATTTCATCATCAATTTTGCTGGTTTTAACGCAAGAGTTAACTATTTAGTTGCAAGGGACCCATTGGAAATGAAAAAGTACAATTGTAAAACTTTACAATTTTAATTCAATTTTCTCTTAACCTTCATCTTTCTAAGCTCGCTCGCGACAATATTTCTGATGGGTCAACCGGACCGCCCCGAAAATTTCAAATCCCTCTATTTCCGTAATTTTTAAATCATCTTTCAGTATTCATGAGGTATGCTCATTAATTCCTAAATAAATGACAAATATGACCACAAACTTTTCAAAGCTCCCTAGATATGTCCACTTGTCACTCTCAAAATGTTGTATTTTTTGGGTCATAGGGCTCTTGCTATTTTCGCCATAGGCAATTGAATAGTAAAGTTTTGCATAAAAACCAGCAAAAATGACAATAAATAGTATGCTCATCTGACTCCGCGCCACGAAGTCGCTAGCACGCAGTTCAAAATCCAGATCCAAGATGGCCGACAAAAGCAGAAAACATAGTCTACTCTTTCCAGAAAACATCGGGCTATTTTCTGATTTTCTGGAGAGGGAAGCCCAATGTTTTCTGGAAAGAGTAAACAATGTTTTCTGCTTTTATCAGCCATCTTGGATCTGGATTTTGAACTGCGCGCTACTGACTTCGTGGCGCGAAGTCAAATGAGCATACCTCTTAAATCTATAACCTTGCCCTGGTACCATTGGGGATTCCTACCTAATTTGAGGATTTCCTCCAAGTGTTTCCACAGAGAGAGACAAGTTAGATAGGAATCTCCAATGATACTTGTATAGCTCTGCCATATTTACTCTTACATGGTAGAGCTACGCAGGTGTCAACGGGGATTCCTGTCCATAATTTGTCACTCTCTAAAAAAAAACCCACAGAGGAAAAGCCTCTAATTAGATGAGAATTTCTCATGGTACCTGCACAGCTCCGTCATTACGCTTTAAAATTTGAAGTCATTTTTTGAGTCTGTAAAAGAAATTTTGCAATTTTTTCATGTGCTCAATGTAATTCATGATGGATTTGACTGAAAGGTCAACTACTCAATCGCTTACGGCAAAAATTAGCAAGAGCCCTGTTAATTCTTCGTAAAAGACGAAAGTGTTGAAAATTGGTGAAAAGCTTCCATACGTATCCTAGAAAGAAAATTAAAGACACTTTCGGGTCCTCCCTTTCATTTCTTGCTCAGCAAAACACCGAGGATACCATTTGTGAGATGCAAATAAATAGTGGTAGTAGTGGAAAATTTAAGTCACCCAAAAACCATTTTTTTGCTGTGCGGCCATGGAAAGATTAGTGAGTTAAATTAAAGGAATTAGCTATGGTGCATAAGGCTAGAAGAGTGAGTGAGTGAGTGAGCCAAATCAAAGATTACAGAAATAAGAGATATGAAGGTGCAACTATGACTTTATCTGAATAGACCTGTTTAGTGCAATGTCACCAAAAAAATTGGATACAAACAAATGCTCCCTCTCACTTGCTCTCGTCGGTTTTCCCATAAGAAACAAGATCCACAATTTCAAAAAGAAATTCATGCTAGTAAACAACAAGTTCTCTCAGATTTTATTACCTCACTGGATTCCACATACTTTAAAATATAACAACATTTTTGAAACATCTCAGTTGTATCGAAGAAAATCCTATGTTCTGTCTTTGTCTTGCTCACTGTTTCTTACAGGCAGAGAATTCTAGGATATGGGCTCATCGGCACCACCACACCACGTGTTACACCTCGAGCAAGCTTCGATACGAAGAGAGGGTAGGATGATTGAGTGTCATGGCGGTGATATGCCAATAAGAGACCAAGAGTAAGACAAAGACAAAACATTGGACACCTTTCGATGTAATTGTGATTGTCCACTCACTTGTGATTTTTCATGAATTACATTGAAGTGAAAAGATACTTTAGCATGAATTTGCATTCAAATATTTGGATCTGATTTCTAATGGGTGAATCCACAAGAGTGAGCGAGATGAATTGTTTGTTTAGATCTAATTTTGATCATGACGTCATCACTAAACAGGTCTATCTACGCTGTTGTCGAAAAGGGAGGGAAAGTTCACAAATTTGCAGCCTCTCGAAGAAAAAAGTCGGAAGGGATGAACTTATCATTTGCTGCAATACTTTGATGATGCGCTGCTCCCACTAAAAGGTCTCTCAAAATTCTGCCCCAGGATCGTACTCCTGTATCTCTGGTAATGGTCTGTGGGTTCAAAAGAGGAGGGGGGGGGGGGGGGGGGGGGGTTTGAAAAAATTTGATGAAATTTATAAAAGTGGGGGAGGGGCTTGAGGTTTTATGATATTTATTTTTCTGTTTTTTGAGCCCTTTTTCAAACAAGGGGGGGATTGACCCCCAAAGTCCCCACAGACCGCCTCTGCGTATCCCCCCCTCCTCAAATCAAGCTCTGCGTTATGAAGGAAAACAAACTACTCTTCTTGGAGGCGACATACCTACTTTATTATCCGAAATAATAAACAATATTTTAGTAAAAAAATAAAAAAATTAAGAGCAATGAAACAAACTGAGCACATAGTACAAAAATATTTCTACACAAAAGGAACTTTCTGAAATTGAAGGATCCTGCCAAAATACTTGGAAGCATTCAAGAATTCTCCTGAGTATTGCACCGGTGCAGAAAATATTATAGCATCCTTTGCTGTAGCAAAATTATATTTGTTGGAAATGATTGCAATCCACAATCTCTTCTGTACCGGTGCAATACTCAGGAGCATTCTAGAACGTTCCCCTTCCTCATAACTTATCTAGATATACTAAGGCGACTAAAATGGTAGATTTTTCCTTTAACTTTCTCTCTAAAGGGAAAACTGGAAGGCAACAAAGAGAAAGTTTATCACAGAGAATAAAAATTTACACGACCACTTGTTAAAAAAACCAACAACTCTACAAAAGAAAAAGAAAAGATTAAAATAAAAAAAAGGCTACACATTTTTTTTTTTTTTTTTTTTTTTTTTTTTACAAATTTTCTATACACTTGCCACTTTCTGAAAGACAGAAAAATGACTGAAATAAAAACTGTACACTTAGGAATACAGAAAAAGCAGAAATCCACACACACACGAACAAAACAACAAGTCAAGGGTTAAGAAAGGTGAAAACACTAAAATTATACAAATTGAGAACGAGGGGAAAAAGTAAAAAAGCTAGAAAAAGATCATAGGAAAAGTTAGAATGGAAATGAGTAAATATAAAAATTGATGTCAAATAATAAATAAAATGAGATAAAAGCAATGGATTAAGATGATTCTTCAGCTTTTAGTACCGATTTCTGCCACCTGAGCGCTACCGTTCAATTAATGTCTAATTACAGGCCGAAAGTAATTTATATTTAAGAAAACAGAAAGTCAGTTACTAGAAAATCATCTGAAGTACGTCTCGGCAAAATATCCCGTCAATAACTTCAAAAATAAGGCTGAAAGTACCAGAAAATGGAATATCGCAAATCGATTCTTGTATTGAAATGCGATTTTTAATTTTTGGATATTTTGCAGAGACATACTTCAAATGGTTACCTAGTAACTAACACTCCGTTTTCTAAAATATAAATTACTTTCGGCCTGAATTTGACATTAATCGAACAGTAGCACTCTGGTGACAGAAAGCCAGCACTAAATGAGAAGGAGCACCTTAATTGGCTCATAAAAGTTAAGGATGAAACAGAAGCACCATTTCCGCGTGTCAGCTTACAGTAAAAAGAGACTAAAATTTAAAATTAAGTCAGCAGGGGAAAATAGTGGAAAAATTCATAAAATGTCTTGCAAGTAAAAGAAAAATATTCACAGAAGCAGAGAAAGCTGAAAGGAAATTTAGTAAAAATGAATTGTCTAGAATTAAAGTTTCTTGATCCAGATCTCGCAACTTCCAAAATGAAACATACAACTGAGACTGAATAGCTTTCCTTGCTTCCTTGTCAGAGAAACAAAAATTCAACAACACTTAGGGATCTTCAGACATTCTACATTTTTTACAGATAATTTTTGGGAAAAGAAAGAACCGCATTAGTTCTGCATTTATGTGCACAATATTCACGACTATCTTCACCGGAATTTGAAAAATTCAAAAATTATGATGATAAAAAGAAAGAGATATTTATCAAATTGTTTCGCACTTATATTGTGTTTCTGAGAATGCAGAAGTAGGTAAATCGAAAAATAAATATTAAAAACAGCCTATTAACCAGACAACTTCAAAAAATTAAAATTAGCTCTGCTCTCGGTATTTTTTTTTTTCGACCTTCTCAAAGCTTACAAATATGTCATGAATGAATTAAAACAGTCCTGTCAATGAAGATAGTTACTGAAGGTTAGAATTTAAATACGCGAATAGTTTTGAAACTTTGAAAGGTTTCTGTCAAAATAAATAAAAAAATAAAAGGAACTGCTTTTCTAAATAAATTGCAGAGAGACAGAAGAGAAACACAAGATAAGACAAAATAATTTTTGACATTTGTCTTTAGTACAAGAAATGAAGATGAATGGTCATCTTAGGAGATTGCGCAGGAATGTAAAAATAGAAGAAAACAATTTATAAAGACGCACTATTAGATTCGAACACTAAATTAACTATTTCTGCGACCTAAGCTGTAAATACAGAGATTTGCTGACACAGGATAAAACTTTTTAATTCAACGTCTACAGTTAAAGAAGCGATCAGTTCACCATTTTTTAGGTCCAGCCTGGGGGACTCGAAGACCATTGAATGAAATTAACTATTTCTGCGACCTAAGCTGTAATTACAGGGATTTGCTGACACATGTAAACAGTTTTCGATTTAACGTCTACGGTTGAAGAAGTCATCCTTCCGCCATTTCTTGGGCCAAACTTTGCGGGCTCGAAGACTATTAAATGGAATTCCTTTGTAGATGTGATAAGAGCCCAGTATAGAACTAGGACACAAACTTTCTGGTCCTGATGAGCAACGGCCTCCATGACCAATGAAAAGAAGTGCATGGTCAAACAATAGCAACACTCATAGTTGACCGAGTCAAAGACAGGGCAAACATAGGATTTACTATTTTTTTGGACTCAACTTTTTAAGGGGCTCCACAACAGATGATAACACACATTTCAGTTCGAGTGCTCTATACTCATCCAGTGAATTAGACATCTCTGGCGGAATCTTGGATTTTGAAGGATTTTCACGATTTCTCCTTGCTATGAGCAGCTTGAACTTTGGATCCTTACTGCTTGAAACTTTTGTTTCATCTTCCGTTTCGTCAGAATTTTCAGTCACTTCCTCTTTAATGGGGCTACAAGTGAATCGAACATCATTACATTCATCAAAGCGGTCAGTGATGTCATTTTCCGCTAGCATTATGCAACAAGTTTTTCCTTCCACTGTTTCAAGGTTCCGTTCAAGGATTGATTGAGGAAGAAATCCGGAGTCCGATAGCTTTCTCAAAGCTGCATCGTTTTCAACTTTTAGTCCAAAAGACGAATCTGTGATGGTCACGTTGGGATCATTGCATTTATCCTCGTTGACGGAGGTCGTTGGGGCAGTGTCCCACTCTTCAGAGAGGTTGCTTGCAAAAGAAAAATCTCCGTCTACTTCTGTGCCGAAACTAGCGTAGGCAGGTGTTGTGTCAGAGGTTGAAGAGAGTGGATGATTGTCCATTAAAGATGAGTATTTATCTGAATTTTCTTCTTTCGTTTCACATTTGATGTGAGCGCTTACCTCTGGATCTGCACCCGAGCTGAGTCTACTATTGGGGTTCTCTTGCGAGCAACAAAATTGTCCGACAATTTTCTCAAAACATCCAACAGTCGAAGTCAGGTCTGGAGTATTGAACTGTACCGTGAGAGCATACTCAGTTTCTGTAGGATATTCTTGAAGGATGAATAATGGACGTTGCTCTTGATCCACGACAGTTTTGTTGGTCTTGATATTTGACGATTCTATTCGGTCCGTAATGAGAGCATTTTTTGCGATCGAGTCAACAATTACAGAGGGGAAAATGGTCTCGGATTGTTGTCGGAAATTTGAGCAGCTTTCCGGTGGTTCGGTCTGCTTACAATTAGATTCTGACGGAACTTCAAATTGAGTTGCTTCTTTGCATTCACCAGCCTTGCATTTCCAATTTTTTTGTGCACCCTCTCTGGATACAGTAGCTGAAACTTTGGCTGCGTTTTTTCTTCTTCGGTGTGACACTTTATTCAAACCACTGGCATCAGTTAACTTTACATTACTTCCTGCACCTGAGAGATTTCTAACGAGTTCTACGCTAAGATCTTCAGCTGATGACTGATTTTCGGATTCCTCCTCCGCTTCCTCGGAAACAAGAACTGATGGGTCATTTTTAAAAGATTTTAAGCTCTTCACCTGCTCGTCTTCAAATTTGCCACGACCGCTACATAAATTCTGCTGAAAGTTAATCTGATATGAAGCCCCAGAGTCTTCCTTGATCTGAACACAGGTGTCTATTCTTACATCTAAAGGAGCGTCAGTCTTACATAAATTATTACCCTCGTTTCTTCCTTCGATCTCATTTGAAGTCAAAGAGAGCGCATCAACCGAAAGTTCATTTTGATTGTTTTCATCAACCATTTCGCTGAAAGCTGCTGATTGTGTTTTAGCAGACTTCCTGTTTTGATTATTTTGTTCAACTATTTTGTCTGAGGCTACTGATTTGATAAACGAACGTTTGCTTTGGCTATTCTTTTCATCCATTTTCTTCGACGTTGACTGCAAGACGGAGGCATAATCTTCTTGACTATTTTTGTCTACCGTGAGATTTGAGATTGATGACTTGGCATCCGTTGAAAATTCTTGGTTCGATTCCGATTCCCTTTCTTGCGAAGATCTAGATAATTCTTGTTCTTCTTCGTTGCTTGGATTTGATCTTACCAACGGCACTTCATCGTCGACGTTTATAGTGGAATCCTTTAAGTTTAAGACTGTAATCTGCTCACTATTTCCTCTTTCATTGAGAAAAGTTTCCTCGTCTTCGTTACATTCTGAGCATTGCTCGTCAAAGGACTCGACGAATGAGGCAGTCAAACTAGTAGCTGAAGACTGAGTGTTAGATGTGGACCTCTGGAGGCTTGATTTGTGTTTTGTTTCCAGTAAAGGGCTGGAGAAATCTGGACTTTTTGTAGTACTTAAATTTCTTCTCTTGGACAGTTCTTTATCCTTAGCGTTTGATGCAGAAACTTTGAGCTGATCTCTTCCTTTATCGAGCTTTTGATCTTGAAATGCTTCATCATCTTTTGCAGTAATTAAACTTGATAGATTTTTATTGTTTGACAGTTCTTTTTTTTTGAGATGCACAGGCGGATAACTGGTCTGGCTTCTATTTTGAACCGCTTTCAAGTTGGGTAAAGTCTCATTGGCTTTTTTGATGCTGGGACTCGGGTGGTGCGAGTATCTGTTTGTTGAAGCTTGTGATCTCCTGCTTTTTGATAGATCGAAATGCGGGGAACTTTGTTTTTCTTTCAGGTAAAAACAGAAACGAATCCATTCATTATCATCGTCGAGATCAATCGGTTTTTTTGATTCATTACTGACAGCTTTATTCTCAGTTGGAGTCCTATGCTTAGCAGGAGAATTCACTTTTGAACTCTTGGAAAAAGGATTCTCTTTTCTGGCTGATGTGTTCACTTTTGAAGCAAACGAGTTCACACTTTTTGTGGTGGAATTTGCTTTATTGGCAGGAAAATTCACTTTTGGAGTTGGTGAGCCATGACTCTTTGAAGAAGAATTCCTTCTTTGAGCAGGCAAGTTCGCGTTCTTAACAGAAGAGTTTGCACGTCTAGCAGGCGATTCAACTTTAGAAATAGGTGAGTTGACTCTTTTTGCTGATGAATTCCCTCCCCTGACCAGCGAGCGCATTTCTGTAGCAGGTGAGATCAATCTTTTCGCAGAAGAGTTTGCTTGCCTAGAGGGTGCATTAACTTTAGAGACGGGTGAGAACACGCCCTTTGTTGAGACATTTCCCCTCTTAGAGAGCAAATTCATGCTCTTGACAGGTGAACCATTTTTTTTCGGAGATTTTCCTTTAGGATAGAATTCTTCCGGAACTATTTCCGGATTCAAACCACTCAATATGGCAACATCATCAAAACTGAGTTTACTATTTTTCTGGGATATGGAAACGGATGAACTGCTTGAATCTACTTCCTCGATAGACTTGGCATCAAAAAGAGTAGCTCTGTTACTTATAGACTTTGCCCCGCTTTTCGGCCTGTCAAATACTGATTTCCGCGCACTTCTGTTACCCTTAGAGCGGTTTTTCTCAGGATTATCATCCGAACCTGCTGCAAAACACGTCGGGCAATTAAGTTTCTCTTTTTTTCTTGGTGATCGAACAGTTTGGGTGATCTGGATAATTTCATTAGAATGGATTTGATCAAAGTTTGAAACGTTTTCAGAAGTTTCTTGCTCTGAATGAAACTGATTACTTTCAGTAAATGCCACTTTCTTGTCAAAACTTGGGGCGAAGTTGAAGAGGGAAATATTACTGCTATTGGCAGGCAAACTATCCAATTCAAAGTTTCGACGGTTACGGTGTTCTGGGATGGTATAACGTTCATGGAAGAAATCCAAATCAAATAAATTGTTCTGTTTAAAACTACCAGGATTTCCTTTTTCATTCAAATTGCTTAAGGTACTTTTCTTGAAGTTAGATGTTTTATCTCGATGATAAAAAGGACTTTTCTTCCGTGAAACTTTTCTGCGATGGACTTGAACTTGATAGATACTCAAATCATTACGATTCGATTCGAAGGGGTTGACGTCTGTCAATTCACGTAAAATCTCTACATCCATCTCTGTTACATTACCAAACGGGAGATCTTTCGTCATTCCAATTTCATGAATGGTTCTGACAACCGCATTATTGTTCATGGTATCATCAATGATCTGACCGTACGCACCATCACCAATTGTGACGGTCGTTTCTTGGTTATTCAGTTCATTAACAAAGTTTGTGGAGGTATTACTAGTATTTAAATTAACGACTCCACGGCAGATGTCATTATCATCATTTGCATTCAAATTTTCTAGAGAGTCACTGCTGTTGGACGATTCGTTTCTTGAAACATTAGCTATAGCACGACTGTCATCAACATTACTGATATCATGGATGCCGTTGACATCACTAACATTATCGGAGTAGTTAACAGCATCCATATCAAGTTTGAAACGGCCAACAGGAATGACAGCATAAGAGATATCATTCGTTAATTCATTTATTTCCTGAACACGATTGAAAGCTTTGGATTCCTCCAGAGAATCACTGCTATTGTTTGACGATTCATTTTTGAGAGATATTTTGCGATCAACATGATCGTCGCGGGTAACATTAACATCATAACAAATTTCAACACAACTGTTAGCCGTACTTTTTGGTTGTATTCTGTCATCAAAATGATCATTACTAATGATACTCGCATCATCAAAGGTGTCTTCGATAGTATACGCTGAACTATTTTTTACGACTATTTCACTGACATAACCATTAGATGTCGAGACTGAGTCATCTTCGTAGGTTTTGCAAGGAGCAATTTCTCCATCAGCAATGATAATATTGCACACATTGGCTATGCCTTTGGAATCAACGTTATCAATCTCATCTGCTTCCGATACATCTTTTATGAGCTCAATAACCTCCAAAATACACTCAGTCACAGGTTTAAGATGGGTTTTCGAGCAGGTATTGGCATCAAGACTGTCAACTGTTGGCGATGGTTCTTTTTCTGGCTGCTCTGAGCCATCAATTGGTTTCCGGTGAGTTAGAGTAATGTTATCGGCATCAATCGTGATAGCAGAATCCAGCTGAGTTACAGGTATCAAGAGAGTTTCTGAATTATTTTTAGTTTCAAGAGCGTCAAGTTGGGTCTGCTCTCCCTCCTCTTCATTATTGACCTCGACTTCTTCAACTCCGAGCATTAAATGAGATGCAGTCACTATTTCTTTAATAGTTTCTTCTTCACAGATGAAGTACTGATTTTCCACTTCATTGGTTTCAAGTTTTACACAACTCAGGGAAGACTCGTCAAAAATTGGACAAACAAGCGGCAAAATTGGCTCATCTTCCATCTTCTCTGTTTTAAAAATGAGACCTGTGTTCGACTTTAATTCTTCTAACAAGGGTTTCGAATCAACACAGAAAACATTATCTTCAGATGGAACCATCTCTCTTCCTGATTCTTCATTTGTTGACTTTTTAAATTTTGGACATGAGGGAGTATTACTTGAGCCATCACAGGCAAGGTTAGTAAGTGAAGCAGCAAGTTTCAACTCTGCTTGTGGGGTTGTACAAGTTGAATCCAAACAAATGACGGTTTCTTCAAACTCTTCCGATGAAATTGGATATTCTTCTACAAAATTCACTCCCTCCTCAAACACTTGAATTTGTTCATTCGTCTCAGGAGCACAATTAGCGGGTTTCATCTCTAGCTGTGGAGTTGTACGGGTTGAATCCAAAAAAATCATCATTTCTTCCACTTCCTCCGATGAAATTGTAAATTCTTCTGCAGTATTAACACTCTGCTCAAACACTTGAATCTCTTCATTCGTCTTCGGAGCACAATCAGCAGGTTTTAACTCTAGTTGTGAGGTTGTACGGGTTGAATCCAAACATATCATGATTTCTTCCACCTCTTTTGATGAAATTGGATATTCTTCTACCGAATTCACTCGCTGCTCCAACACTTGAATCTGTTCCTTCGTCTCTGGCGCATAATTTGAATCGGACAAAGAGCATTCTGATGTGGGACAGAAAACTTTTTTACTGGTATCTTTAGTGCCGAAAGCTTTAATTTCTTGAGAAATATCTGAATGTGCTTTCCAAGGAACAGAAAATTCATCAACGGCTTCCTCTGATGCACCCTGTAACTCCAGCTTATTGTCATGAATTTTTTCTTGGTTAGCTGGAGCAGTATCAGGATTTGACTTCATTAATTCTGCTAATCGATTATAAACTTCTAGCTTTGAGTCTTTAAATTTCTGCTCATACTCACGGATTCGCTCATTGATTTCTTGAGCAACATCAGAGTGCAATTTTACACACTCTGACAGTCTATTGACAATTTCCTGTTTGGCTTCTTGGAATTCAAGCTCATACTCATGAAACCTTCCTTGAATTTCTTGAGCAGCATCAGAATTCAACTCGTAATTATCTGCCATTCGATCAAGAATTTCTTGCTTGGAGTTTCGAAATTTAAGCTCAAACTCATTGATTTGTTCTTGAGTTTCTTGAGCAGCATCCGAGTTCAACTCCATGTATTCTGAGACTTGGTCTGCTATTTCTTGTCTAGATTCTTGGAATGCCGTTTCATAGTCGGAAATTCTTCCTTCAATTTCTCGAGCAGCATCTGAATGTGACATCGCAAAATCAAATATTTGATCAACAATTTCATGAGCTACACCTTGAAAGCCACACTCATACATTTCGATCTGTTCCTCGATTTCTTGGGCCGCATTTGAATATAGCTCCATATTTTCTGATGTTCTAAAAAAAACCTCTCGTTTTAAGACGGGCAATTCGTTTGTATACTCCCGAATTTGTCGACTAATTTCTTCAGTAGCATCTGAGCAGAAATTTGAATATTCAAGCATTTGATTGCAATTTTCATGCTCTGAGTTTTGCATTTCCTCTTTGATTGTCTTTAGAGCAGAATCTGACTTTAACAGGTAAACGTTGCTATCCGATGTTGTTTCTGAAGTTTTTGAGTCAAAATCAAGACTAGTTCCAGTTCCACTGAAACCTTTATCAACTAACTCTAAGATACTTTTAACTCCTTCAGCAGAGTGACTATCATGACCGTCAAATTCAATGACACCTTGTTTATCATCGAACAAATCATTTCTAACAACGATTGAGTTACAATCCACCACGTCAATATTCAAAGGTTTTTCAACATTCAGATTGGTTCGATTGTCTTTGGTAGCAATAAGATCATTCTCAAAGTGAACTTTAGTTTCTTCACAACAGAGACTCTCAGAAGGTGTGCACTCATTTAAGACAACTGTTTCATTATCAACAATCTTCAAATCTGCTCCAGATTCTTCCTTTGAGTTATTCGTACCAGTTAAGTTTTCATCACAGAGGATCGTTTCATTGCTCAATTGCAGTGTATCAAACTGATATGCTGCCACTTCTGTGTAAGGAATATTGTGCAGTAAATTTTCTTTCCAGGCGACTGGTTCAGGCGGACACACAAAGTTGTCATTGTTGACGAGACGATTTTTATAACATACCTGAAATTCAATGGGACAGTTGATTTGATCATCTTTACGAAAAACGGTTTTCGAAACTTTCAGTTTTCTTCCATAGATTTGACGCTGGTTGCGGCTTCCAATGGAAGTAAAACTCTCCAAGGATAGAGAGATTGGATAAGTCAGCTGAAGGGCATTACTCTCACACGACTTTTGGTTATCGTGAGAGACGAGACTTTCCAATGATTTGGAGATTGGATGCAACAGATGGACGTCAGTAGTAGTTTCACAATATGCACCACTCAATGATAAATCATAGACGTCAATTGTTTTATCAGAAAATCCTGCATCTTCAGAGACTGAAAGTGAATCGTGACGACACATGGATTCTTTTTGCTGGAACACATCAGAGTCAATGCTACCCTTGGAGGAATTAGTTTCGCCCAATAAAATAGAGTTCGCCCCTAGGATATTTTCCGACTGTTCATTGGAGACTATTTGATCGACACCCGCTTCAGAGAAAGGATTAGGCATTTGTTCTTCACTTGATACAATATCAAAAACACTTGATTCTGAAACTGGTATACCCTGAATTGGGGTTTGCACTTCATTTGATGTAATTTGATCTGCAGCAACTTTGAAGGCACAAAAAGAGATTTGCTCTTCACTAGACACTGGTGTTAGTTTGGAGGATTCAGAAATTATCAAAACTTCACTCTTTCTTGGCTCTTCATTTGAGGTGATCACATCTTCGAGACAATGGTTGGGATTCTGTTCAACACAAGTAGGGCTGAGGAGCTCAGAAATTGATAGTAGCTCATTTGAGGTAGGTTCTTCATTTGAGTCGATCAGATCGACTCCTACACCAGAAGTAACGCAGGGAATTTGTTCGACATTTGAAGCGCATACAGAATTGTGAGAATCTGGAAACAACGATAGCTCCATCCAAGTTTTCTCTCCCATCAAGTCTATGATGACCTTATCATTACATTTTCCAAGGTCTTTGGAAATGTCTTCTTGCGCATTATATGAATCTAAATTGCCCCTCACTTCAGGGTCGACAATACTAACAATTTCTTCCACACTTTCATCAACACTGGAGTCAGATGACAATACTATCGTTGATGAAACTTCTTTGGATGCGTTTGGGCAAGTTTGGTAAAAAGTTTCTGAATTTAAAAACTTACTCTGGTCTTCTAAAATTGGATGAATTTGAGAGACAATTTCATTGGATGATCCTGATACTGTTTCCATTGACTTAGATTTTGACAGTTTTTCAGGATTCTCTTTGCTGAACGCTAGATTGCTTGCGCTGGGATACTTGCAAAATCCCGATACAGATTCTAGAGAGCGAAAATCAAAGACTACATCAGCATCAAACAATTGCTTTTGATTTTGCTTGACGTAGCCAACATTTTCTTCCACATTCCCATCATCACTAGTGTCAGATGACAATACTATCGTTGATGAAACTTCTTTGGATGCGTTTGGGCAAGTTTGGTAAGAAGTTTCTGAATTTAGAAAGTTACTCTGGTCTTCTAAAACTGGAGAAGTTTGGATGACAATTTCATTGGATGATCCTGAAACTGTTTCCATTGACTTAGATTTTGACAGTTTTTCAGGATTCTCTTTGCTGAACGCTAGATTGCTTGCGCTGGGATACTTGCAAAATCCCGATACAGATTCTAGAGAGCGAAAATCAAAGACTACATCAGCATCAAACAGTTGCTTTTGATTTTGCTTGACGTAGCCAACATTTTCTTCCACATTCCCATCATCACTAGAGTCAGATGACAATACTATCGTTGATGAAACTTCTTTGGATGCGTTTGGGCAAGTTTGGTAAAAAGTTTCTGAATTTAAAAACTTACTCTGGTCTTCTAAAATTGGATGAATTTGAGAGACAATTTCATTGGATGATCCTGATACTGTTTCCATTGACTTAGATTTTGACAGTTTTTCAGGATTCTCTTTGCTGAACGCTAGATTGCTTGCGCTGGGATACTTGCAAAATCCCGATACAGATTCTAGAGAGCGAAAATCAAAGACTACATCAGCATCAAACAATTGCTTTTGATTTTGCTTGACGTAGCCAACATTTTCTTCCACATTCCCATCATCACTAGTGTCAGATGACAATACTATCGTTGATGAAACTTCTTTGGATGCGTTTGGGCAAGTTTGGTAAGAAGTTTCTGAATTTAGAAAGTTACTCTGGTCTTCTAAAACTGGAGAAGTTTGGATGAATTTCATTGGATGATCCTGAAACTGTTTCCATTGACTTAGATTTTGACAGTTTTTCAGGATTCTCTTTGCTGAACGCTAGATTGCTTGCGCTGGGATACTTGCAAAATCCCGATACAGATTCTAGAGAGCGAAAATCAAAGACTACATCAGCATCAAACAGTTGCTTTTGATTTTGCTTGACGTAGCCAACATTTTCTTCCACATTCCCATCATCACTAGAGTCAGATGACAATACTATCGTTGATGAAACTTCTTGGATGCGTTTGGGCAAGTTTGGTAAAAAGTTTCTGAATTTAAAAACTTACTCTGGTCTTCTAAAATTGGATGAATTTGAGAGACAATTTCATTGGATGATCCTGATACTGTTTCCATTGACTTAGATTTTGACAGTTTTTCAGGATTCTCTTTGCTGAACGCTAGATTGCTTGCGCTGGGATACTTGCAAAATCCCGATACAGATTCTAGAGAGCGAAAATCAAAGACTACATCAGCATCAAACAATTGCTTTTGATTTGCTTGACGTAGCCAACATTTTCTTCCACATTCCCATCATCACTAGTGTCAGATGACAATACTATCGTTGATGAAACTTCTTGGATGCGTTTGGGCAAGTTTGGTAAGAAGTTTCTGAATTTAGAAAGTTACTCTGGTCTTCTAAAACTGGAGAAGTTTGGATGACAATTTCATTGGATGATCCTGAAACTGTTTCCATTGACTTAGATTTTGACAGTTTTTCAGGATTCTCTTTGCTGAACGCTAGATTGCTTGCGCTGGGATACTTGCAAAATCCCGATACAGATTCTAGAGAGCGAAAATCAAAGACTACATCAGCATCAAACAGTTGCTTTTGATTTTGCTTGACGTAGCCAACATTTTCTTCCACATTCCCATCATCACTAGAGTCAGATGACAATACTATCGTTGATGAAACTTCTTTGGATGCGTTTGGGCAAGTTTGGTAAAAAGTTTCTGAATTTAAAAACTTACTCTGGTCTTCTAAAATTGGATGAATTTGAGAGACAATTTCATTGGATGATCCTGATACTGTTTCCATTGACTTAGATTTTGACAGTTTTTCAGGATTCTCTTTGCTGAACGCTAGATTGCTTGCGCTGGGATACTTGCAAAATCCCGATACAGATTCTAGAGAGCGAAAATCAAAGACTACATCAGCATCAAACAGTTGCTTTTGATTTTGCTTGACGTAGCCAACATTTTCTTCCACATTCCCATCATCACTAGAGTCAGATGACAATACTATCGTTGATGAAACTTCTTTGGATGCGTTTGGGCAAGTTTGGTAAAAAGTTTCTGAATTTAAAAACTTACTCTGGTCTTCTAAAATTGGATGAATTTGAGAGACAATTTCATTGGATGATCCTGATACTGTTTCCATTGACTTAGATTTTGACAGTTTTTCAGGATTCTCTTTGCTGAACGCTAGATTGCTTGCGCTGGGATACTTGCAAAATCCCGATACAGATTCTAGAGAGCGAAAATCAAAGACTACATCAGCATCAAACAATTGCTTTTGATTTTGCTTGACGTAGCCAACATTTTCTTCCACATTCCCATCATCACTAGAGTCAGATGACAATACTATCGTTGATGACACTTCTTTGGATGCGTTTGGGCAAGTTTGGTAAAAAGTTTCTGAATTTAGAAAGTTACTCTGGTCTTCTAAAACTGGAGAAGTTTGGATGACAATTTCATTGGATGATCCTGAAACTGTTTCCATTGACTTAGATTTTGACAGTTTTTCAGGATTCTCTTCGATGAACATCAGATTGCTGGTGCTGGGATTTTTGAAAAACCCAAATGCAGATTCACAAGCGCTTTTATTGATGGCTGAATCAGGGGCAAAATCGGCATTGACGGCATCAGAAGATATGAATTCACAGGATATGGATTTGAGACAATTTAAACTGGAAATCGATGAGGATGCAAAATCTGAAAAATTCTCTTTGGTAAAATTGTTGTTCAGCATGACACTTGAAGACTCAAGATCCGTATTGATAAATTTCCCTTCAATCACTTCTGCTTGTTTCTGGCTCTCCAGAGAATCCTCGTAAGAAGTGGGTGTAGAAGTTTTCTTGAAATTGACATTATCGGCAAAAAAGGAATGACTGTCAACAAAACTTGCCGAGTGTTTATCCACATGTTCGATGAGGGAATCTTTCTCTACATTGCTTGAAGTGTGCGAAGAGTTTTCAATTTTAATACAACTTCCTTCTTGACAAGCTGAATCAACCGATTCGGCATCAAAACTTTTAAGTTCGTTCTGTTTTTCAGAGAGGTGTTTGCTATTCCGGAGATAAGGTTCTTGGAGCTCAGCATAGAAAAATACAGTCTGATACATATCTTTGTCAGAGTTGCTCGCAGCGCAAGATCCTTCATCATCATTGATGGGTGATTCCTTGCTCAACAGGACTGGGTTTGAGCTTAGTGCAATCGTTGAGGTGACATTTACATCATCAGGTTCACAAATTTTCCTATTGGTAATGTTGACTGAAGTACTATCAGAGTGAAAGCCTTCAGGCTCAGACTGCTCGTCACCATTAATGTCAACTTTTCCTGGCAATGGAGGATAAGCTGAGGGAAGATGAGGGGTGTTTTCATCGCTATTGATAGTATCTAATGTTACACTACTGACACAAGTCAAAAACGTTTCATCGAGATCTGTTAAGTAAGAACTTTGAGCCACGTTCAAATATTTCAACAAAGATTCTCTGTTTTCTTCAGTGTCCTCAAGACGTTCAGTTCGAAGAAGGCTGGAGGCTTCGAGATTAACTTCCACTTTTTTTCCCGTTCTTTCTAAATTATTGAGGACTGTTTCCTGCATTGTTTCATTGACAGAGCATTTCGCCTGAGTAAAGATTTCTTCTAACATAGTTTCTGATTTGTCATTTTCCGAGATTGCATTTGCGTTCGAATCCGTGTCATAAACGAAGGAATTTTTTTCTACAAAGCAGGGGCTGCCAGATCGAGAGCCCGATTCTACACAAGCGCAATCACTATATTGCTTACGACAGTTACAGCAAGATCCGGCTATATTAAAAACGCTACTTGAATTCTCATCAGCAGTGATATTTTCTGCTTCTGACTCTGACCTCTTACACGAGCAACAATCAGACGAGATTTTCCCGTCGCTATGAGCTGCTATAGATGGTTCAGCATTTGAATCCGGATCTGTTGACTCAGCACTCGAGGAAGAAAACATGTCGAGATTGCATTTTGACGCAGGAAAAACTGTTTCCAACACCTCATCTGAAATTTTAGCGGGACGAATATTGCAAACGCCTAGTTCAGATGTATCTTTGAGATTTTTGTCTAAATTTATAACTTGGGTTGTCTTGCTCTCTTGAGAGCCGAGAGTGTAGTTCAGAGACACTTTAGAATGACGACGACTCTTTCTGTTGTGCACTGACTTACAGTCACAGCTTCCCGAGTCAGAGCTACTACTGGAGTACTTTGAACTTGCCTCGAATGAAGGTGCCGGATCAAGATTGTTCTTGTCTTGATTTTGAGCTTTGTAACGTACAAGACTTCTTTCGCCTAGACAACAGCAACAAGATGCACTTTTACACTTTGATATCCTTTTTTTGAGGGTGGTCTTCAATGACGGATGACTGACAATATTCGTGAGTGAGCTGGAGCGGGAGAGTGTTCGAGACCAAGCATTCGTGGGAGTTGATTGTGTCCGACGTAGTTCCAAGTTTTTACAACGACTTTCAAGGCACTTTTGTTGATTGCTCTTCTCTTTCAATATTTCTTCCCTGAGAGAATCAAAATTTGAGAAACTCCTTGAGCAACAGAAATGCAATTTCTTGTTTTGCACACAACCACAGCAGCAAGGGTATTCTCTGGTGGAACTGATACATTCACATTGGAGCGTCATCGGTTCTGAAATGGTAGACCCTTGCTTGTTATCTTTGAGTGCCCTCGAAACGCAATCGTCGTTTGCAGTTTCGGAGGCGCTGCTTACACTACTACAGCTGTCCATGCTTTGTAAGACCATGCCTGCACTTTCAACTCCAAACAATTTGAAGATTGAGCTTTTGGCTTCAGCGCCATCAGTGCTAGGATTCGCTAATTTTGACTCATCGCTTCCGAAAAAACTGCAGCAACTTGACATACTTCCGTTCTCGTCAATTTTCAACAAGTTAAATGAACTCTGATAACTGGATAAATGATTCGATTTCATGTCGATCGATTCATCTTCAGATATCTTGATGGTATCGTCACAATCTGCGGACTTTATGATGTCACTTTCCGCATTGTCAAAAGAATCTTTCAGATTGCTTCCGAAAAAACTATGGCACCTTGACCTACTTTCCTTCTCTACAATTTCCGACAAATTGCATGAGCTCTGATAAGCGAATAAATGATTTGATTCCACGTCGATCGATTCATCTTCAGGTATCTTGATGGTGTCGTCACAATCTGCGGACGTCGTGATGTCACTTTCCGCATTGTCAACAGAATCTTTCAGATCGCTGTGTTGGTAGTAATCATCGTAGAGCGGACTTTCATCGCTGGCCTGCTTCTCTTCTCCAGAGGAGCCAGCTGAGGTCTCGCCACTGCCACCGGTTAAGTTGTCGTTTCCAATATGGTAAGTTTGAGACAGGATATTTCTGTGGCCATTACTTTTGTCATCTTCTGAGTTACTTTCTTCGGTTATCGTCGAGAGTTTTGGCATCTTACTGGAGGTTTGAGAACCAGGCGATGACAACCTGATTACTGCGGTGCATTTGGCTTCAATTATCGGATAATCACTTTCATCGAAAATGTTATAGTTGAGGTATGAATCGTCAAATTCTTCAGCTAACTTCTCGACATTATCGTGCATTTCGAGATCTTCTTTCTCACTTTCAGCAGACTTTTCGACATTATCATGCATTTCAAGATCTTCTGTCTCACTTACAGCAGATTTGTTGCCAGTATTGCATGTTTCAACATATTCTGTCTCACTTTCTGCGAACTTCTCGACGTTATCGCGTGTTTCAACATCTTCTGTCTCACTTTCAGCGGGTGTTGAGCAGAATGACTCTATACTACCCAAGTTAAAACAAGCATCTATTTCATTGTTCTTGATTCTTTTATCCAAGTCGGTGCAATTTGATGCACAAGGACTGAGTCCTAATCTAGGATGGTCACACCACTCATTACACAGCGGACAGTTACTCACCAATAAACTGTTCGAGTCCGAGGTATTACCGGAGTCTTCCAGCATCGCATCTTCTTTATCCGAATTTCTTCCTGGACTTGACGGAGATTCTGTATCTAAATTGTTTGAAACGATTTCTCTATAAGCAATAAACGATGAATAACTCACTACCTCTGACTTTCGAGTGAAACTAGTTTCAAGCTCGGCAGGTAAAGACTCAACCAACAAGCTTGACACCTGCTGATCACTTAACTCAAGGCTATCCTTGAGTGTCGATAAACTAAGACTATCCTTCTCAAGGATTAAAGAACCCGAGACAGTATCTACATGCGACAAACTAAGACTATCCTTCTCAAGGAATGAAGAACCAGAAACAGGATCTACATGGTCAACACAAATTTGTTCAGGTAACACATTATTTAACAAAGGAGTTTGAATTGGTCCTACATTTTTACAAAGAATCTCAGTGAACTTTCCCGACAATTCTAGATGAATTTTACGTGACATAGTTTTAAAATGATCTTCTATATTTCCTGGCGAATGATCTGGGTCAATTTCTTCTTGGGGCAGGGAAACTAGAGTTGAAGACATTTTAGTAGGAGTTTGAAACACTTTAACGATATCAGTACTAACAACATTTTCATTCTTATTCTCTTTCGGTGAAGAACTAGCCGAAATAGAAGATCCAATACCATTGCTTTGAGGAGCAGGGAAACAAGCTAGGAGACATGCAAAAAAACAGAACACTCAATGAAATTATAGGAACAAGCACAAAATTAAAAGAATCTCAGAGGTTGATCGCTGGCCAGAGACAAATAGAGACCTTGCACTATGCCTGCGCGCGGTGTTTACTTTCCTGGTTCAATTTTGGTCGGAACTCATCGAAACAACAGCCAACATTCGCCTATTGATGACTGATGAGCGCGTAGTTTGCATTCGCCAAGCAAAACCTGTTTCTGTTTCCAGGACCGCGGACCAATCACAGCCTTTCGTTGAGCTCATTATCCAACACTAGGCGAAGGTTGATTGTTGAGGCCGATGAGTCCCAAGAAAAGTAGTTCACGAAAAGTGGACACCGCGCGCAACCACCGGAAGAATAGGGAGTGCACGGTCTCTGTTTGTCTCTGTCGCTGGCGGATCCAGGAATCTGTCCATCTCTCTCATCTCCCATTAGAACCTGCAAGTTAGAAAAGGACAAATTAGGGGTAGTCACGTGATTTGTGCCACCTCCTTTATCCTTTTCTAACACATGCGTTCAAATGACCAGAGAGAGAGAAAGACTATTTCTTAGATCCGCTAGTGAGAGTGAGTGAGAAGCCAGCAGGAGAAGCGAACTTATGAAGGAATGAAAAGGACCTGTCCTAATGAGGGTCTTTTCCCGACAACAAAATTGTATTCAATTAAAAAAAAACTCAAAGACCTGAAATGCATTCGTCTTCCTGAGCATTTATTCTGTGAGAATAAGACTCTTGCTAACTTTAGCTACAAGCAATTGAATAAATATTTCTTGAGTAATAACCAGCAAAAATGACGATGAATACACTAGAAAATCATGAAATTCACTCATAGACTTACTAAGTGACTCTGAAATTTAACGCGTGACGGCAAAGCTACCCAGGTACCATGGACGATTCCCACCTAATTTGAGATTTTCCTCGGTAGAGAGAGACAAATTAGATAGGAATCTCCTATGATACCAGTATAGCGCAGCCTCAAATGGATTTTACTTAATAATTGACCCTTCAGTTGCTTCTGGCTGAAGTTAGTAAGAGCCCCATTGAAGGATTTGGCATCAGTTTGGAAGCGATAAAATACCAAATTGCAAAATTTTGGGAAAATAATTTCTAATGGAGCTGTCGCAAACTTGTGCTACAGGCTTAATAATTGTTGTTCCGGGTGTAAAAGCCCACAAAAATTACAATTAGCGCACTAAAACATCACAAAATCCACTCTCAAACTCAAGAGATACTTTCAAGCGCTAGATCGTATGGCAGTGATAGCCGTCTTCAAAGTTAGGTTTAGTACTGATCACTGATTCACTGGTTCACTTGTCAAGGGTGAAGTCATGAAGTCAATACACAATGAAATCTAGACAACCCGAAATATGCCCTATACCCTAAAACTTCCCCTCCTCACCACACACAAGGTAACCTACTGTGGATTTTGCAGTCTCATTCAATTTTGTTTCTAACTCTTAAAATTAGTACCTACAGTGAAAGTTCGTTGTGTGGAACCTCGGTCCTGCTCTGAAAAAATTCCACATAGGAAATTGCGGTCATAGTATAGGAGTTTTCGCGGTGCTGAAAATAAATTCCACTTGGCGAGATATTCCATTAAGAGGACATTCCACACAACAAACTTTCACTGTAGTTAAAAGCCTTAGTATAGTAGAGTTGTAAATACGTTACTAAGATTTTGGAAATGAATAATGAATTAAATTGAACTACGCGGGATTGAATAAATGAGGAAGATGAGAGGAATGAAAAAATGAAAAAATAAGCGATGAAAGACACGCCGACGGGGAAAAACCGATGAGCAACATACTACGCAAAGTACACGTGAGTTCTGAGTGTCAATCAAACAAAGTGGTCGAACAAAGTGGTCAAACAAGTTGATGAGGTGCGCAAAAAAATAAAGACGGCAGTGGATTAGGGCAACATCATGCAATCGCGAATGAAGGAACCAAAGAAGAGGAAAAAAATATGATTCAAATGATAACTCACCATCACTTAGAACAACTTCTGCTTTACTAGCTCTGGGCACTTGCATAGTTTCTATTCGAAGTACTCTAGCTTCTGAGGACAAGGAAAAAAGTAGAAAAAGTTGGAGAATAAATTGGTGCTAAAATGAGTTTAACTGGAGTGATTTAACACCAAAGCCACACGAGGTAACAACAACAATGAGAGTGATAAACTTAATACAGTAATCAAGAGTAAAACAGACATTTGGCGTAAACTTAAAAAGAACACTAGTGCGAGGGTTATTTAAAAAGTAAGTTCAGTCGCTCTATAACTTCTGAGTTATTATATACAGGGGTTTTTTTTTATTCCATCTCCCCCCCCCCCTGTTTTTTTCTTTGCGAATTGAGATGAAGAAATTCAGTTTGGACCATTCTTCATTGCTTTGGATGAATTTTCTTTTCTTGGGGTGACACCCCCCCCCCCCCCTCCCCGGATTGAATGATACGTCCATCAAAAGGGCATAAAAAACTGAGCATTATGGCACAATCTGGAAATCAATATCGTTTTGCGTTTTCGAGATATCAAATTTTGAAGATGGGTGAAAATTGGGAGCCCCTCCACCTGTTTTATGCTCAATTCTCTCAAATGTTGTCTTGAAAAATTTATCTTGTGTTATCTTAATTGCTTGACATCTTTCCACACTGTTCTTATCTCTCTCTTTATCAGTGTTAGTTCTTTATCAATCGGTTCTTTATGGATTCCGATTCTAAAAACTTGGTCAACTCTTCTTTATCAATCAGTTATTTATGGTTTGCGGATCCTGAAAACTCGGTCAACTCGAATGCAACGGATTTAGGCCACAATGTAATCATACGTTCAGGTACACAATATTACGTTATTTTTTGATGATTTTTGCCCTCTTTTTCCTTGCTTTTTTTTTAATTCTTTGTGCGGCGTATGTTCAATCTTTTTTTTTTTGGGGGGCACCCAAAATTTTGAGTGCGGCTTATATTCCGATAAATACGGTAATCAAAAATAATTAAATAAATAATAAATAGAAGTTAAACCAACCTCCTCTACTATCATCTTCAGTTTCACTAATGAAACCTCGTCCTGATGGCGGTAAGGCAGCAGAGGATGAGAATTCCGTCTCTGAATCATCATCTGAAAAAAGTCAACAAATCTTGGGTGAAATTCTAGAATATTAGGAATGGAAACTTAGTTTGGTAGAAGCAGAGATTGGTTGACTAAGAGAAGCACTGAGTCCAATGTTCTTATTTTTCCAAAATTTCAATGGAACGTAGAAATGTAGGTCCCAAGTTTGTATTGAACAGCTATACGCATTGATTAATATTGTTATTGGTCCATTTTAAAATTTCAATTCCTCACTAAAACACTAAAAATGTACACCTTGATAAGCTGAACCATGTTAACTAACTTTAAATTAAAATGTCAAAACTAATTTTATTTTTTAAAAAATGTATTGAAAAACGAGATTTTTTTGGGCATATCTTGTTTCAATTTAAATACTTCTCCACTTAATCATGCATTAAAAGTTAGTCAACTTTGTTTATCTTTTAAAGACGAACATTTTAAAACAAAAATGTGCTTTCTAGGTGCAAAAGAACTTGAGTTACGTGTACTGAAAGTTGAAAAATTACAACTTTTCAGGAGAACTGTTTAAAGTGAGAAAATTATTAAAGAAGGAAATTATATCCTAAAAGTTTCCTACCCAAGAGTGTGTAAACCCTCATGTTATATTTTAAAATGACCCTTGAGACATTCTAAACAAGGTATAATAAAAAAAAAATCAAAAAAACAATACATAACATAATTTGCTTACAACCTCCCTTTAAAGAACATGATCCCTGACATCTAACTGGAGTTTTTTTTCCAACTTTTTCTTCTGCAAAAAAATGGGAATGGGGTTTTCTGACTTGAAAAATTCTTCCCCTGGACGCACATCATTAGTTGAAACTTTAGTTGCACATTTAGTTATCATAAGAAGCACAACTCACAAGAATAATCTCCTTTCTGCTTTCTTGTGACGACTTTTTTGTAGTCTTCCAATTCTTGATCCGTCACTGTATCAAATGGATTTTTGGCGTACGGTGTTTTATAAACAGTTGCGTGATGTTGGTAGTCGCGTTGAATGATACCTTTAGAAGCTGCTCCAACGACGATGACTTGGTCTCCTGTGTCAGTAGCATTGGCGTCCTGTTGAGATGGACCAAAAAAATACATGAAAAGAAACTTTTTCCTTACATAAGGACTGGGGCGATCGGTTGTTGTATATTTTTTGAAGGTGCTGAGACTGAGTTGACAAATCTAGTAGATGGGGCTCTTGCTGACTTTTACTACATGAATACTACAAAACATTATCATATTTCAGAATAATATTCCACCCTTTATGCTTTTCTTTGATTTTCTATACAACTGTGTAACTCCCATCATGACATTAAATAATTCATAATCAGTTCATGGTATTAATCCAATCATAATGATTATCTAGCACGGATGTGCGTCAAATCCGTTCCTCTTGTTTCCTCGCGACACAACTCTTGACCCAGGTTTTGTCCACTTGTCTCTTCAGTCGTCTGCTGGCAGGCAAGCTAACTTTAAGTGAATAGACCTATTTCACCCTCTTTTTTTAATTAATTTTAAGAAAGTAGGCGAGAAATTAAGGACCCAGTATTTTTTCTTTTTTGAATTTGAGCACTGGAAAGCCGAGAAAAATTGGTTTGAAGTTCTGAAAATGAGGTGTCTTATGACGTCATAAGACACCAATCCCCATTTAAATATGTGTATTATTACTGATTTGAATAAATCAGAGTTTCTCAGCAACCGCTTGTCCAAAATGAAAAACAAAATCAGCTCTGGCATCAGCTCACTGAGCACTTTCATTTTTCGAACAAATTCATTCAATTTTCAGACCCATGCAACAGGTCCATTCTAAATTAATGTACGCACAAGTTTCTTGTTACGTAACTCTGAGTTCCTTTATTTCATTCATCATATCTCTTTCATTATTAGTAACTTAATGCTACTGTAGAGTTACAGCATCTTCCCACAAAATAGAATTGTGGACGTGAAATACTTTTGACGAAAAATTTTATTGAACATTATGTCACTCAGACCAAAAATTACACATGGTTCATGGCAGATTTTTTTTAAAAAAAAATTAAGGACTTTTCAAGAACTTTTCACGGGAATTCAAGGACTTCCAACAAGAAAAACGCAGCCACTGTTTTTACATCAATTTAGTTCCCTAGATTTCATGACGTCTCCTTCTCAGGGATTAAACTTACTGATTCTTCAACCAATTTTCTAGAGGCAGACAAAACACATGGTGATTCTCACTTAAGGATGCACCAACCAGAGGAAAACAGTAGACAAAAATTTTAGAGAAGGATAATAAAGCATATGAAAAACGAGAAAAATAATCAAGGAAATTCAAGGAAATTCAAGGACTTTTCAAAGCGCCACGAACCATGATTACATTGGACAATATATTATTTTGATATCAAGTGGCTCTGGACATTTTTACACAGACATAAAATTACATTTAACTTTAAGTGCTTCGAACATTATTTCACTGTGAACGATTCTTCACAGTGGACATTTTTTCTTGTTGGACGTTTATTTCCTTGAACATTATTTCTGGCCACCACAAAACTGGTTTGAGCAGCAAGAGTGAAGAAATTGCATTGAACCCGCCAAAGAGAAGACAAAAAATTTACTAAAACATTGATTGTTTGATTAAAAATTTATTACCTGGAATTTCTTTGCTTCTTCCCAGGATACTCCTTCGAGAATGTGTGACTGAGGTCCGGATGTGATTTTATCAGCTCTCCTATTCTCTTTAATCTGTTGGGACCAAGAAGCTTGTGAGAAATGAAAATACCTACAGAGTGATTCATTGACACTGAGGAACAATGCGACTCTTGCTCACTTTTGCAAAATGCGATGGTTAATTCTTGAGTTAAATCCAGCGAAAATTACAATGAACACATCAAAAAAATTACTAAATTCACTCAAAGACTCACAAAATGACTTTTAAGTTCAAGGCATACTGGCAGAGCTGTGAAGGTGTTATGGGAGATTCCTATCAACTTGAGACTTGCCTCTTTGTATCTCTACATAGAGAGAGACAAATTAGATAGGAATCTCCTGTAATACCTCCATAGCTCTGCCATCATCGCTCTTAAACGGCAGAATTACACCGTTGGGAGGGTTCCTGTCAAATTTGTCACTCTTTCTATGGAAACACCCAGAGGTAATGGGTCTGTTGACAACTTTTGCTAGAACAATTAAGAGTGTTTAATCTAATGTAAAATCGCCTGAAAAGTCCATTGGTGGGCATCAGAAAGTCATAAAATGCAATGATAAACTCACAAGAGGCGTTTAAGGAAATCCAAGATGGCAGAGAAATATCAAGCAATTTGTAGGCATGCACCTTGAACATCCAAGGATGGCCAACTTTGACAACCTCACTGGAGGTAGAGCTTATGTGTTTGTTTACGTTGAGATTGGTTGTGATCGATATTTCTCCGCCATCTTAGATTTTGTTAAACGTCTCTTGTGAGTTTGTTATAGCATTGTATGACTTTCTGATGCCACCAATAGACTTTTCAGGCGATTTTACAATAAATGAAACACTCTTAATCTTTGTAGCAAAAGATTGCAACAGACCTATTCTCAAATAAGATAATAATCTTTCATGATACCTGCGTAGTTCCACCACAACGCCTTAAATTTCAGTAATCTTGTAAGTCCATGAGTGAATTTCATAATTTGTCAATGTGCTCATCATAATTTTTGCTGGGTTTTACTAAAGAGTCAACTATTCAATCGCATGCATCAAAAGTTAGCAAGATTTCCAATAGAGCAATAAAAACCACAGAGACACATAGGTGACCTTTTCAAAGGAAACTTAGGTCACTGTGTAGGAGTAACAGATTGTGAGAGGAGCAAAGTACTACAGTTTGGAAAATTTTGCAATCCCCAATTGAGGACAATTTTTTAAAACAGCCGTGTAACGTTTTAAGGGAAGTCGGAAGTGCAAATTAGGCGATTTTGACGAATTTTTGTTTTTCAAAAATTCTTTTTTTTTTATGGTTTCAGCTTCATTTTGAGACTAAGTTTTTTAAATTCTGATGATTAGCCCTAATGTTATGCCCATTTCAGTATTCATAACGTTTTTCGCAATTACAATTTTAATGGAATATCCACGCCGTACCTTTTTTATAAACCTCTTTTTACAAGAATTAGGTTTTTGTCATTTTCTGACACTTGTGTACCTTTTTCTCAGGATCTACCAAACCAATTTTCAAAAACTTGGGCTTGTCAGAACCGGCATGTTTTCTTGTACAAATAGACGGGAGGGTTTCTCAATTTTTTTAAAATTTTTCCCAGTTTTTGTAATTTTTTGGTAAAAAAATTCAAAAATTTTTTCTGAACTTGGATTTTTGAAATTTTCAAAAACGCCCTCGTCTAATTTTGTAGGAAGATAGACCTTTCAAATGATCCAAAGTTTTTGAAAATCGCTAGAGTAGATCTTGAGAAAAAGGTACATGAACATGACCATGTTTTACATTGTTTAGATAGGCACATCCGACTCCCCTTAAACTTAGTTGGAGTACCAGTCATAGCCAAAGGGTTCCAAATATTTAAAGCAAAATAGTGAAAAATCGGACCTTTATGGACTTTTGACTTGTCACTAACTGCGGACATTAACAACGAAAATTGCGCTCGGTGTAATTTCCTTGACATTTCACAAAAGAATAATTCATCAAAAGTAGAATCAGTCGATAGTACAACTGCCCATACAACAAGAATCAGAGCTGCCGTTTTGCGTATAATTAATAGAATTTTTTAATTCTCCGATGATTCCACCGGTTGAGAAAAGATTACAAAGTTCAGTTCAGTTTATGACTATACTGCACGAAAATACTCGAACCTGTAATCTTTCCTCAACCAGTGGCGTCGTCGATGACTTAAAAAAACAGGCGGATATTTCAAGAGATATTCAGTGTTCCCACAAATTGAGAAAAGATTACAGATTAGAGTATTTTTGTGCAGTTCAAAGTGTTATCTTTTCACAACCGGTGGAATCATTGGTGAATAGATAAATTGCCATTAATTATACGAAAAACAGCAGATCTGGCAAGATTACACTTTTGTGAAGATGAGCAAAAGCGAAAAGTGTTGCCAGATTTTCTTGTAAATAACCAACTTTAATAGCAAATTAAATTGAGAAAATTGGATAGTTATCCGAAAAATGGCAACACTGTACATGACAGAGTAACAGAGACAAAACTGATCCAACTCACCTGCTTTTGAAGCGATTTAAATTCTCTTGGATTGGTATTCTTAGGGACGAATTGAAGAGCGCAGTCTATTTTCACAGGAGTACTGCTATGCGTTGGAGAACCATCAACTACCCACTGCACAAACAAAACCAGGCCATTTAATTTGAATTTTGGCAGAAAGAAAAAAAAAATATGTAAAAGATAAAATGTAGCAAAGAAAAAAATGACAGAAACTGGAGAGGTTTTTCAGTGTATCCATGTACTGAATACATCATAGCAATCGTTTGAAAAACAAAAATAAAATGCATTTCACCAGAGCAACGAGCTGATCTACTCATAGCTTAATGGATCAATAAACCTATACACAAGTGCTGCTTTCTGGTGAAAGACCAGTTTTGTGCGGCTGTCTTTCAAAAACCATTGTTCAGACTCTCGTTAATTAAAGGTGTCTCATACTTAAAAACCCCTAGTTTTTTCAATTCCGACTGAATTTTCGGAAATGGGTCAAATTAAGTGCTGTTGTCCCCGGTTATTACCAGACTTACACATTTTATGTGGGTATCATTCAGAGAAAACTTTCCGGTCACCGTGTGGAAAGAATTCTGTCAAATACTTTCCTCACCAGGATTTCTGTAAATGTAAACAGAAATCCAGTTAGGAAAGTATTAAACAGGATTCTCTTTACACAGTGACTGGAAATTTTTCTCAGAGTGATACCAACAAAAAATTTGGAAGTCACTTGATAGCCGAGAAAAACGGCACTTAATCTGACCCATTTTTGAAAACTCATTACTACTATTTGAAAAGTCGGAACTGAAAAAATTAGGGCTTTTAATTATGAGACACCTTTATCTAACAAGCGACTGAGCAATGGTTTCTGAAAGAGATCCGCTCCAAATCGGTCTCTCACCCAATAGCATCACTTGAGTATAGTTTTATCGATCCTTTTAACCATGAAGCCCCCGATCAGCTTGCAGGTAGAGTCAGCTAAAAATAAAAGCGATTGCAGAAAATTTTTTAGAGGAAAGAAACATTAGTTTATGTGTTTAAACAAATAAGTGAAGTGATAAATAAGTAAATAAAATAAAAAAAGACTTCTGTTGGGAATAGAATTAACAGAGAGATTATTCAATACAAAAAATAAAAATTACAAGACAGAGAACTCGATTGAAAGAGTAAAAGCTTCTCAGAATATGGCAAAATTATAGGAAATGAAAAATGAAATTGTGCTGTTTGATATTTTTTCCCTCTTTACATTTATTTTTTTTTTCTGAAAGCTCAGATAAAGTTTTTTGGTAATTGATTTTTCCAAACATTCATAAAAAAAGTAAGCATACCCATAAAAATGTTGACATTAAAAATCCTCTCATCACAATTTTACAATTTTCACAGAAAAATCCAGACAGTTCAGTTAGACGTTACAAACATACAAATTTAATGTGAGAAGAAAAAATAATAAGATGCATGAAAGAAATAAAAACCACCAAATATTTTAAAGAAAGTGTAAATTAAAGATTCAGAAAGGGGGGGAAAAAATGTGGCCTGGTTTTGTCGGCAGTGATTAGCCAAGCATAAAAGTCTGAAAATAAGTCTACAAATTAATTGAGTATGTTACACAATGCAGTCCCGCACTATCGTTACTTCGTGATACTGCTGGGCAGCAATCAGGCAACTCTCGGCATAGAGGATTAAGGTGCATAGATGGTCTTTAGGATTGTAATCAGCAGAAAGGAACCACACTCATTAGTTTGAGTTTGTTTCAGAAGTGTAGGTACACCTAGATTGGAGGCTCAAAACATTAAAAGGTCTTCAACTATTTTTACTCGACAAGGAGGTAACTTTCCTGTTGCACTAAAGAACAAGTATTTCGCAACTTTTCTTTTACTTTGCAAAGCTTGACCCGATTCTCAGGCATTAAATACCAAATAAACTGTATTACCACCCCCACCCACCTATTTTGGGTCTGTATAGAAGGAGAAATTATGTATATTTGAACAATTTTGAAAGTGTATGAAGGTATAAAGTTGGATATTATTTTCATCAGGCATTCCTGCCAAGATGAAAGTTGAAATATAAAATTAAAATTTCCTCACCCCTTCTTTTTTTAACTTAACCTTTTTTTTTTTTAATTTACCTCCGCGGTTTTACTGCTAGGTGCATCAATCAAAGAAAACGTGTGCAAAAGTATTGTTGCCAAGCAACTCAAACAATATTAGAGTTTCAATGAATGGGTTTAAAATGCGTTTATATGGGTTTATATGGGTTTATATGAATTTAAATGGGTTTCAGTTGGGTTTTACATGGGTTAAATATGGGTTTCAAAGTAATACAGGAAATTGTAGATATTTGCTGGGATTTCTGACAGCTGGTAGACGCCGTAAAACTGCATTTTTGTGGAGGAGGGTCAAAGAGCGTAAAACCGACCTTGACTTCACAACATGATTCTGGCATCTCAATCAATACATTTTTCTGTTGACTATGAATTTCCTTAACGCTTAACTCCGTTTTTCTCAAAATCACATTATTTCTGTCAGTCTAAAACTTCAAAACGCCTCCATTTATGGAAAAAACAGACTGGTAGAATTTACCATATGCATAGCTGATTTTGGAGTCGGCTATCAAGTATAGTAAATTTTACCATCATACGGTAAATGCAGCCTACCTTGTGGTGAAATGTACGAACAGGCTATCTTAATTTACCACAAAGTTACGTTGCATTTACCACATGATGGTAAAATTTATTATACTTGATAGCAGATTCCAAAATCAGCTATGCATATGGTAAATCTTACCAGTATTTTTTTTCCGTGTTCTGTCAAATTTTTTAAATTTTTTTGAACGGTTATGGTCTTAAACTGTCAATCATAACCTATCCTCTGACACGGCACCAATATCTCAATTTCTCTTCGAGTGAAGATAAGGTTGGTTTTATCAGACGGAGTCACATTCAGTGATTTTTTCATTACAAGACCTGACAACAGTGGAACTGATGCCTAGCAGTGTAATATGTAAAGGACCTGGATAGTCAGGGAGCATGCATGTGTTGTAAAAAAGGCAATGTTGCCAGCTCCTCCAACTTTTTCTATGTGTTCTTATGGGAAAATGTGTTCTGCAAGATCTGGCAACACTGGGTAATGGGTAAAAATGATTAAGACAGAAGAAGGAGTAAGAGAGTATCAGCGAAAGATTCCACTTGATGAAATTTCACTCCGACCAATTTTGTTAACATTGTTCTTACGGGAAGATTGAAGGTGCGGATAAAAAAATTTCACTTGGCGAGAAATTCCAATTATTGGAAGTTCCACACAAGGAGAGTTTTCACTGTACTTCTGAAATTCCAGCAAATATTTAAATTTTTCTGAACAACTTCAAATTTCCTAAAACTATTAATTCTTGTGGGTCCAAAACAGAGACAATATATAATAGAAACCACACACTAGCCTTGCGCGCGGTGGCTGACTTTTTTTTCAGAGCTCAACAGAAATTAACAAAGGGAGCATGAAGGAGCACCATCCAACATGGACCATAACGTTGATTGATGCAATTTCAGGGCTTTCGGTTTCACTGGGCAAAAATCTCAACAACGTTTTTCATCAGTCAACGTATTTGCCACCGCGCACAAACATGGGCAAGATAGATAGTGTGTGGTCTCTATTATATATTGTCTCTGGTCCAAAACAAAGTATGTCATTGTGTCAGAGCAAAACAGAACTATCAAACATGCGATCCCTTCTAAAGCTGGTTCTAAGCTAAAATGACACAGCAACACATTTATTATCGAACATAATTTTATCCTGACATGGTTTCGGAGTGGAGGCTGCCGATAAAGTTGTACAAGTTGCTTTTGAGTCGGAAAGTCAGAATGAGTCTATACCTCTCACAATCAGATGGGTAACTTAACCCTGACCTGACCAATTTTTGAAGTATTCTCGAGATAATATGAGTTAGACTTCCAAATTTCAAACTTTTCAATAGCTATAAACGTATGAATAGAGAAAACTTTTTATAAAGTTTGAGCCAAAAATATGAATTTTATTATGTCATGCAGACAGACACTCAAAATGATCTGTCTATAACTCTCAATTAGTAGGACAAGAAATTCGGTGAGATTTAAGAAACGTAATCTTTTGAAAAAGAAGGGAGAACTGAAGAAAATTACAAAGATCTTTGAAATCCAGCAAATAAGGAGAGGAAAATACAGTATGATACAAAACACACAGGAATGGACGCAAATCCATTGAATTGCACCCAAGAAAGAAGACGAAAGGAACCACCACGCCTGGGTTAAGGTGATTCTTCAGCGTTTAGTGCCGATTTCTGCCACCAGAGTGCTACCGTTCGATTAATGTCACATTACAGGCCGAAAGTAATTCATATTTAAGAAAACTAAGTGTCAGTTTCTAGATAATCATCTGAAGAACGTCTCTGCAGAGCATTTCGTCAATAACTTCCAAAGTATGGCTGAAAGTACCACAAAATGGAATATCGCATTTCGATACAAGAATCGATTTGCGATATTCCATCATTTCGTACTTTCAGCCTTATTTTTAAATTTATTGGTGAGATATTTTACAGAGACATTCTTCAGATGATAATGCAGTAACTGACACTCCGTTTCCTTAAATTTAAATGATTTTCGACCTGTAATTTGACATTAATCGAACGGTAGCGCTCTGATGGCAGAAATCGGCACTAAATGCTGTAGAATCACCTTAAAGGGTTCATTATCTGACTGTACTTAATTACAGCTGCAATGTACACGGCCATTGCATCTTCAGAACAGGAAAGAGAAGTGGACAAAACTAAAATCTGAATTGCAACTACTTGATGTGACCAGACTTATACATTCTCCTGCCTTAACAGGTAAAAAGAGGAAATCAAGGTGCATCGTGCAGACGGACATAAACACTGTGTTCTTAGTCTCTCCAAGTTTCAGGCACAGAACTTGGATCAAAGGTGAAGGCTGGGCTGACAACCTGTGATCTAAGTATCCATCAAGCATTTTTTCCTTCAAACTACAAAAGGACTTGTAAAATAAAAGCTTTTATTGGAATCAACACTTTCAAGACTTAAGAGAAAATTCTCAAGTTTCTCTTTATTTTCATGTGTTTTGAAGAAGCAAATATCTGAATTTTACCAAAGATTACAGGTCTACCTGGACTCCACAAATGAAACAAGCTCTGAGCCATTTATGGAATGGATAGTGAAGAAGTGACGCATCTTCTGGTAAGAAGAGAAGCTGCATAGCAGGTTGCAAAAAACTTATTATTAAAAAATCAGACGCGACTTTGTCTCATGAAAAGACAATAATTCAACAAAAATTAAAGTTTTTTTGCAATATGTTGCACACACATCAAAAGATAAGTCTTTGCTTGGAAGTTAAGGCCAAAAAAACGTTTTTCATTTGCCCCCCCCCCCCCCACGGTTATAGGAGGGCTAAAACAAAAAACTGGCCATTTTCAAACTCCCCACACATAGCTATATCATCTCCGTAAAAATTAAAAGATTATATTCTCAGCCCACTCCTTACGGGAGATGAAACAACCTCTTTAAAAAGGAAAAGATGATAGTAGTTCTTAAAATGAAACCACCCAAATAGATGAGTCCATCAAGCACAAAAATTGTTTCTTACAGGAAAGAAATTAGATAAAATGGAGAAATGAGCGAGAAACTTGGATAGAATAAACAGAAAAGGAAAAACAGAGCTTCACAAAATATTCAAGCAGTGTCCTGACGAAAGAAGCGAGCAATAATACTAATAAAAAAAATGCAAAATTTTATACGCCTTATACACCCAAAAGCAAGAGCTGAATAAGTGACAATGATTCAAAAACTCAAAAAAAGTTTACCTCTTCAGCATTTGCATCCACCCACTAAAAAAAACAAAAACAAACAAAAAACAAAAAATCAAAACTAAAGAAAATATTAATCAAACATTAAAATAAAATAAAAACAAAAGAAAAAAAAATTAATTAAAAAATTAAAACATTAAAATAAAATAAAAACAAAAGAAAAAAAAATTAATTAAAAAATTAAAAATAATGAAATAAAAAAATAAAACAAAAATAAAAACAACATATTGAATGAGAAAAATGATTAGATTAAAAAAAAATTTAAAAAAAAGTAATAAAACAGACAATAAAAAAAGAATGGATAAAACATTATAGTAAAATAAAAACAATGACCAAAAGAAATTCAAATTAAAAATGTTAGAAGTAATGAAATCAATAAATAAAACAAAATATGATTAAAACAAAATATTGAATGAGAAAAACTAAAAGTATACAAAAAAAATAAAATAAAGTAAAAAATGAATGGTTAGGTTTTGAGTATTTGAAACATCGTAAAAAAGTAAAAACAAAAACTAATAAATTTAGCGATATTAAAATACTAAACAAAAGAATAGAAACATTTACAATCCTACCAAACACTTCAAAATGAGAAGATAAAATTAAGCACAGATAAAAGGGAAAATAATTGCAAACTAAGGCCTAAAAATAAAATGTTTAGTTACTTGAGGAGTTGCATATACAGTCTAGCCGTAAGTTCTGTTATGCCGATATTTTGCTGATAGCAGCCAAACGACTAAGAATAAGTATACAGCACTACATACAATCTGAAAATATACTAAAAACGCTACAAAACCACGCTACTTTCCAGTGACGTAAGCACCCATGCCTCCTGCAATAAGCACTGATATTTGTCAAGGTCGGATTGCAGTTGGGCGCGAAAAAGTTACTAGTTATGCCTGGTTAAAAATGAAGTTTTGGGCATCAAATTTTCGGGGGAAAAAAATAAAGAAAACAAAGGAAAGGTAAAAAAGGATTTTAAATTTGTTTGCAAGACTTCCGATAGGCTGAGTAATTGATTCATTCAAAATGATTGCCTTTTTTCTGGATGCAGCGTCTCAGCCGGTCAGGGAACTCATCAATGGCTCTCCTGATCGTCTCCAGAGGAATTTCAGATGCGGCTTCAAAGATATTTCGTTTCAAGGCTGAAACATTACTATAACGCTTTTTACATGCCATCTCCCCTTTTTACCTTCCGTACGTATTCTTTACTTTTTTCCCCCAAAAATTTGATGCCCAAGACTTCATTTTCAAGCAGGCATAGCTCGTAACTTTTTCGTGCCCAACTTCAATCCGGCCTTGACATTTATCAGTGCTTAGTGCAGGAGGCACAGGTGCTTCCGTCACATAAAAGTAGCTGTAGCTTAGTTTTGTAGCATTTTTTGTCTAGTTTCAGAAAATATACAGTGTTGTACACTTATTTTTAGTCGTTTGGCTAATATCGGCAAAATAGCGCATAACAGAACTTATGGCTAAACTGTGTATGTATAATGAGGTATGCAGCATCAGATGCTCCAAATATTGAGCGACTGTTTTCAGTGTCAAAATTAACACCCAAGATATCCACAAAAACAAACCAATTTTACAGGATTTCTTACAAAATGAATGACTCTTTCCAAAAAAAAGTCACATTGATAAAAATAACTGCATGCAGTTTTTTAGACATTACTGAAGAAATTGCACAATTTTTGCAACAACTGATGGCGCATACCTAATTGCAAATTTCAACTCCTCAATTCATTTTTAATGGTTGGTTAAAATTTCATTAAAGTAAACCTAGTTTCAGATGTAAAGATGGAGTCAACCTGTACTGTGTGGCACAATTCAAGAACTTTTTCCTCAAAAACACAACAAATCGGAGCAAAATTGGATAAAAATCCCCTAAAGTACCTGCATAGCTCCACCATTAGGCCTTAAACTTTCAAGTCATTTTGTGAGTCCAAGTTTTCCTAATTTTATAATATGCTCAGCATGATTTTCTCTAGATTTTACTTAAGAATAAACTATTCTAACGCTTGTAGCAAAAGTTAGCAAGAGCCCCATAGAGACCTGAAAATTTTGCATTTCTTAGTCTGCGGCTGAGCCACAAAGCCTGCAACAGAAAACCCCTTCAATTCTGGAAGTATGCATACTTCATTGCATTAATGCATTGCTTATTGCATACACTGAGAATTGAAGGTACCTTTGCTAAATGAAGGCTATGTAAGGAGAAAAAGGGAAAATAAAACAAAAGATTCATGTGTTCATTAATGTAGGGAACTTTCAATTTTTTAAACTTTAAATCTATTTAAATCCAATTCAAAATACCGTTGGTATACTATCAAAATGTTAATATTGAGTTACAAAAAACCGGATCATCCTTCACGCTACATTACAAAGTCAGCTAAGCATCAATTGTACAGCGTAATCAGGATTTGGTTTTTGCTGTAATTGATTCGCACTAAGCGGTCTCAAAGCGAATTTTATTATGAGGTTCAGGTGAAGATTTTCACTCCAACCAACGATTGAGAATTTCATCATTTCACCTGAACTGGTCGTTCCGAAACGATGGATGACACCGATGCTGTACCCGAACCTCGGAATTTGTACCCGTTCCACAAGGTTGGGACAAAAAAAGTAACTGAACAGTGAGACACAACATTAAACAATGCTCCTGGTTGGATAGAAATCGTTTGGTTGACATTGGCGTTCGGTGTCCCCTGAAGAGTTCCAAACCTCGTAATAAAATTTGCTTTTATCCTTTTCTGTTCAACATCATTGGGAATACAGTGCATGGTGTATTATTCCCCATTGCACTGGATCAAGCTATGTGGCTCACAGTACACTTAACTACACAGTAGAAAAACTCTATAGGGAAGAGGTGGCGAATATCGTTTTTCAATGTAATCAAATGGAAAAATTGAGTTGTAATCTTCCGACAACTGGAGTACGCCACCTTTTCATCCAATGCAAATCAAACAGAAGACATTAATTCAGCCTTCCGGCCACCAGGGGAGCATTTGCCGATTTTCTAACATTGAGTTTCGCTACTGTGTAGATAAGCATACTGTGATGTGGCTACTTCGTAATTGGTGAATATTCATGAACTTGAATGGGTGGGAAAAAAATGGCAGCAAGTAGGGAATCATTGACCACCAATAAAAAGGAAGACACAGAGAAACCACAAAATCACAGAACAAAACAGAGGATTTGGATATGTTTGTGTTTTCTAAAGCCTAACACTGACTTCCACTCTAGTACCTATAACACTGGGTTTATGCCATAATGTGAGCTATGCACGGCGCATGTGCCTAGTAGTAAGGCTCCTGTATGAAATTAAATAAATAAATAAATAAATAAATAACACAAAAAGGGGATGGATGAGAAGGATTCTGTAAATGGGCAGATACAGGACTTTCTCTGTCTCTCTCCCTCCTCCCATTTGAAAACGTGAGTTAGAAAAGAACAGAGAAAGGGGCTAAAGTCATGTGATGGTCCCATTTCCTTTCCTCTTCTAACACACATGTTCAAATGGAAAGAGAGAAAGAAAGACAAACTCCTGTATCCACCCATGGTCTAATAGACGGTTGTAAAGCGACATGACTGAAGTTAAGAGTTTGCCAACGATATACTAATCGATTGCAAATAAGCAGTTATCGGCACTGCCACACCGTCTCTCTCCCTTTCACACAATCTCTAAGTGCAGCTATCCCTCTCCTGCGACCAAAATCTTGGACAAGAGCTTGTTTCGTAACATTTCCTATTCCCATAAAATTCATTTCAGATAGATGGATAGAAAAAATCCGTCTGTCGCCCCAGCTACAGGCTTAGCTCTGCCTGGTGCTAGTCTTTCATAGCAAACGACAGAGTTCTACGAGGCTCCTCCATACCCGTTCAAACCGTTTGGCCAAGCAAGCAAGCAGTGCATGTTAGTTAATAGGCACTCAACTCCCTTTCGAGCAAAAATTTCACAAAGATTACGCAGTTTACAATTGAGGCCGTCTCCGAGAGAGGGCCCATAAAACATCAAATGATCTCTTCCAAGGAAATAAACCTGACGGCCTCATTAAAATTAAGAAACCTCCCCCTAGACGGCCTCAACTACACAGATGAGAGCAAGATATCTATACAAGGAGGGCACGCGAGAAAGAAAACAATGATTTGGTACGCGTGACAAACTTCTTGACCAGCTGATGATGTCACTAAAACCGTCTTTAGTTACAGGGATCTTCCAGCTGGTTTAATTAAACGGGGGTAGGACCTTACACATCATTATACTGATGAATCAACAAGACTTTTTACACATTAACAATTGAATCCTTAAAGGAAACATGGAAAGGAGGGGAAAATCTCAGAATTTCTACCACACCGGATACAAAAAAAATAACAAAACAAAACGTAATAACAAACAACAAACAAAGAACAAGACAAAAACTAACCAGCAAGAACTTGACATAGAAGCAACAGATCAACGGAAAATTGATGGAAAACACAAAAATTAAATTTGATGAGGAAATTTTGGCTTAAATCAAAGCCATTTTCAACTAAAAAAACTAGGGACTTTCATGCTGAAAATGGCTGCAATTTAAACCGAAACATCCTCACCAAATTTAATTTGCGAGTTTTTCAGCATTTTTCCTGTCATCAGTTTCTTTAATATCAAACAGCAAACAAGATACAAAGTGAACAGGGGCAATCCTACACTTATGAATTCAATACCATAAAAAATTGAAGAATGCCGTTAAGCTGACTCATGATCTTGCATGAAACAAAAATTTGTACAGCATGCGCGATGGAAGTAATGACCATGCAACAACAAGTATAGAACACAAACAACACGACTACGGAATGGGTTGAGGAGGATGAGCTAAGGATTTAGAGGGGAAAAAGTGTCACCTATCACTTGAATGTACACACCTACTTTAATGAATCACAGAAGATTAAAATAATTAAAATTTTCAGAAGAGGCTGCTGAGATTGTATCTTTTAGTTGAAAATCACACATAGAGTAAGATGAGTTTGAGTTGTTTTATCACTTATCTACCAAATAACAGGAATATTTAGAATTAGAGAATTTGCCGAAGCTTCAAAATAAAGGAAGTCACGCTTCAATTCAAAAATGAAGTCTGAGAAATTTTATGGAAGAGAATTTGAGAAAATAGTGGTGATTCATATAATTCTTGGCTCTAATATTGGGGGAGAAAAAAAAATTAAAAAAAATAAATTAAAGACTTTCAACTACATATTAGAATTTTATACTCAAATTTTACAGGAAGGGAGCTGACAACATAAAAGAAATAATTCGAATTAGAGATTTCGCCGAAGTTTCAAAACAAAGGAAGTTACACTTCAATTCAAAAATGATGATTAAGAAATTCGATGAAATAGAATTTGAGATAATAGCATTGATTCGTATGATTCTTGGCTCCAATATTTAAAAAAAAATAATTAAAGAGACTTTCAACTATTTGAGTTTTAGACTCAAAATTATAAACACAACTTAGGAATTTTAGGACAGTTACCTAATTATGAGAGGGACGGCAAGCATTGCCAGGTTGAAGTTAAAAAAACCTGTCAAGCCACTAAACTTAAGGTATCAATCTTCACTTCAAAACTTTGACAATTTTCGCTTGATGTTCACAAAAATTAACTAATGAAAATTTTAGAATCGTTTACTTTTATGCCTCTCAGAAATTTAAAAGTAAATAAAATTAATATGCGAAAGGGTTATTGAAAACAGAACTCGAAAAAAAGATAGATTTCACATTATGTACTGCTCATTTCTCACTTCGTCATAATGGATGCAGATAAAATTGTCAACCTGGCATGACTTCGGACAGTAATGAAAAAATCATTAAAATAATTCTGTTTGAAGCATAAATATTTTATTAAAATTTGAAAACCAACAAAATACAGTCTCTCTTAGGGCTAAAGCTAAGCTAATTAAAAATTAGATGCCATAGAACACTTATAGATAACTTTGAAATGAAAAATTGAAAGCAAACAATTATTTTAATATCAGTTTAAAACGTTAAGTTCGAGAAAACATCTGTTAATAACCGCAGTAAATGGAGGGCCTACATAATATGAATGAACCAAAACAGTTGCAAATGATCAAGTTACGTGGTTTACTGGCAGTGCTTTTAAACAGAACAAACTATTTAAAAAGAGAAAAAGTTAATACTGACTTGACACCAATAATAGGATCAATCTTGGGACCTGAAGCCTTAAAAAGTAAGGACTAAAATGATGGAAGAGAGAAAACTTGAAACTTTAACTTTAAACTTGAAACGATGATTCACGATAGATGAATACGTACTTAGGAAGACAGTCGAGTAAACTTCTCAATCGATTTAACAAATGATGATTTCGTTAACAAGAACTAAACTCAACACTCATACACTTCACACTGATATGTAGATTTTACAGACATGGTCAAAATTGTTAATTTTTACAAACACATACATTTTGCTAGTTACCTACCTATCTGGTTTTATTTGCACAGCTCTTGTTGGGAATTAATAACGTGAAACAGATCAAAAAAGCTGCGGAAAATAAAATTACTATACTTTCTCGACACGGAGTGAGAAAGTAAAAATGAGGGTTTATTCAGCTTCTTAATGCATATAAAAGGTGACTCTTCAGCGTTTAGTGCCGATTTCTGCCACCAGAATGCTACCGTTCGATTGATGTCAAATTACAGGCCGAAAGTAATTTATACTTAAGATAACAGTGTTTCAGTTACTAGATAATCATCCGAAGAATGTCTCCCCAAAATATCTCGTCAATAACTTCAAAAATAAGACTGAAAGTACCACAAAATGAAATATCGCATTTGGATACAAAAATCGATTTGTGATATTTCATTTTTCCGTACTTTCAGCCTTATTTTTGAAGTTATTGACGAGATATTTTGCAGAGGCGTTCTTCTGATGATTATCTATTAACTGACACACCGTTTCCTTAAATATAAATTACTTTTGGCCTGTAATGTGAAATTAATCGAACAGTAGCGCTCTGGTGGCAAAAATTGGCACTAAACGCTGAAGAATCACCTTAATGTTTATTTATAAGAAAAGATCCTTTCATCTTTCAGGAGCAAAAGGAACTACAAAGAAAAATAAAAAAATACAGACAGTAAACCAACAAGCCCTATTCTGAAACTATGTCTTCACGTCACTAGAAAATAATTAGATAGAGGGGGGGGGGCATATTGTTCACGGCTCTTGAAGGACCTTGCAAGAAGAAAAGTATGTAAAATCTAAGGTGTACCCTTTTTTCCAAGTTATAGCGTAAATTGCATCATAATACTAATTCCTACTGGCGAGTACACCTTATGAGGTTTATGAGCCTTTTTTCTACAACATCCCGAATTCGAAAGGTTAAAAAAAAGGGGGAAATGGTGGCACAGCAAAAGCACTCTTCATTATTTACAACGTAAAAAAAAAAAAATTGGCTAAATGTGATTAACATTGACAAAGGCTCAGTTCAATCTCTCGGCATCAAAACTTAATAAAAAAAAAAAAAAAAATCATCGAAAATAAAAATTAAAAAGAGGAAAAATCACACAGTCTTATGGTCCAAAACACTTGCCGACATACTCAAGGACAAAGCTGTAGAAAACTATTTCATAGCCTCGACAACGAAGCTTCTTGGAACATTAAACTTTGAGATATTGACAGAAACACGGTACACTCCAAGTAGATGAAATAAACGCACTGTTAGCAAAATGTTCCGTTTTTGGCTTTTAAATATTTACGGTAACATGTCCTGGCGGGGACAAAAATACTCGGCCAGGGTGAGTAATACTTAACACAGAATATACCATCCATCGCTTGTATTTGGTGCATTGTGTGTTGCATATCCTGACCAGATATCTTTGTTCCTCCCTAGTACGTTGAAACAATTTTGATATTCATCACAATTAGCCACGACCCTGCACTGTCCTTTTGAGATTTACTCGGTGGTATTACACAATAACAGCATTCCATTTTTTGAAAATCAGGTATCCCTTCTACGAGCAGGGCTGCCGTTTTGCGTATAATCAATGCTATTTTTCTATTCACCGATGATTCCACCGGTTGAGAAAAGATTACACAGATCAGTTCAATGTATGACTGTAATGCACGAAAATACTCAGATCTGTAATCTTTCCTTAATCGGTGGAAACTCCCTTGATTAATTAAAATATCCGCAAGTTTTTTAAAGTCATCGACGACTCAACCGTTTGAGAAAAGATTACAGATGCGAGTATTTTAGTTTATTACAGTCATGCACTGAACTGAACTGTGCAATCTTTTCTCAACCGGTGGAATCATCGGTGAATTGAAAAATAGCATTGATTATACGCAAAACGGCAGCCCTGTCTACGAGTAACTTGGACTCCACAAATTAATCTCCTAACTTAAAGATTGGAGAAGCTTTCATACATTAATAACAATTTGATATCAAGATTTAAAGATGATTTCAAACTACCTAGACAAGTATAAAAACTCAAAAACAAAAGCTTGGCCAAGATGACTTAAAAATCGAGTTTGATTAGATTCAAAATGTCACTACTTCATTGACCCTTGAATAAAGAGGAGGAAAAAGCATTATAACAATAAAAACAGTCTTTTATGAGCAAAACTTAAGTTCGGGAATAGAAGAGCAACAAAGGAAGCATAAAAAAGAAAATACATATCAAGAGTAAAAAACTTATGAGTCCCTACGTACTCCACAAGTTCAGACAAGAGGAGCAATGATTAAAAAACAGTTCAACTCATGACTATTTCGTCCCTTTCTCAGAGAAGCACTGTACGCAATGTACAACTGAAAAATGAGTTACGTCATTACGTCGCTTACAATGCTCTATAAGATGGTATAGACTTGGGGACCGTTTTGTTTCCATCGCAAAAGTGGCTCAGATTTAATCGAGAGCCGATTAAAAATAGGAGATTGTATGCGACAGAATGGGATAAGAGCGCAGTTTTTTTCACATATGAAAAATCGGCAAAGCAGCACACCAACGATGTTTTGCCAGGAAAAAGGCTATATTATCTTTAGCTACTTGTGCTCCTTCATGTCAACTTATACTGATGAGGGATTCTATCAGATATTTCGGACATCATTAAGGTGATTCTTCAGCGTTCAGTGCCGATTTCTGCCACCAGAGCACTATCGATTGATAAATGTCAAATTACAGGCCAAAAGTAATTTAAATTTAAGAAAACGAAGTGTCAGTTATTATGTAATCATTTGAAGAACTCCTCTGCAAAATATCTCGTAAAAAACTTACAAAATAAGGCTTAAAGTACCAAAAAATGACATATCGCATTTGGATACAAGAATCGATTTGCGACATTCCATTTTTTGGTACTTTCAGCCATATTTTTCAGGTTATTGACAAGATATTTAGCAAAGACATTCTTCAAATGATTATCTAGTAACTGACACTCCATTTTCTTAAATATCAATTACTTTCGGCCTGTAATGTGACAATAATCGAACGGTAGCAGTAGCACTCTGGTGGCAGAAATCGGCACTAAACGCTGAAGAACCACCTTAAAATACTCCTTCGAGAATAATAACACTGACATGCAAGTGTACTTTACCTCCTACGAAACAACTCAAGAGAGTCAAAAATGAATCAGCCAATCATGGGGTTGCTAACTGTTTGGCTCAGCCGTCGGGAGTACACAGAAACTCTAAAATTACTTAATTTAAATAAAAGCATCAATTGCACAAGCCAAAGACGAAAAGAATAAAACCACAATTTTCATTCTCGCATTCTTTCTCTCAATAACGAATTTTTATCTTAGTAAAAAGGTAGCTACAAAGGAAGACGGGGAGATCCTCTCATCCGGTCATAAAACCTGGTTCACAATGAGACACAAGGCTACAAAACAATGCAACACTACAGAGTTGAAACACACGGGAATAGATGGGTTCGTTCCCAATGCCACGCAAGGCAACACGTCAAAACGTAACGATACAGCCAAGTTGAGAAACATACAACTTTTTACATCCCTGCGCAGCAGAGAGCCAGAGTCAGATCACGCTGTCTCCTCTGAGCCAGTCTTTATTGATGAGCGCTTTTAGAAATCCTGGATGCTGATTGGTTGAACCCTGCGCTCACTACAGATAGTTTTCGCTCTTTATCAGTGGTCGAAACGCAAGCACTGCAACGCTACAGATCGCAAGGAATTGCGTCTTATTAACCAGGCTTAACCCTAAAATTGAAGAGGAAGGCAGCGAAGAGTTCCTACACAGTGCACCTTTGACCTCAATAACCTAAGAGAATAACTGAATAACTGGAGCACTAAAGCTGAAATGCAAAACTAACACTAAAGAATAGCCTACAACATGATCGATCAGATCAAAAGAATTTGACGTCGACCACTCAAACGAATCCAACTTGAAATGAACCCATAGACAACGCCTGTACGCCGCTTATGACTGATGGTATTGGATTCATCTAGAGTCAATATGAATTGCACAGGAGAATCATACTGATACGACTAAAATCACACAATGGGGTTCTTGCTAACTTTAGCTTTCCACTGAAAATTACAATTAGCACATCAAAAATTTGCAAAATTCACTCACAAAGTCACAAAATGAGTTCACAGAATAAGATTTAACAGCAGAGCTGCGCAGGTACCATGAGAGATTCCTATCTAATTTGAGACTTTCCTCTGTGTTTCTACAGAGAGAGTGATACATTAGATTGGAATCTCCTGTAGTACTTAGCTCTGCCATCGTTGCTCTTAAATGGCAGAGCTATGCAGGTGTCACAGAAGATGCCTGTCTGATTTGTCACTATCTCTATAGAAACACAGAGGAGAGCCTCAAATTAGATATGAATCTTCCATGATACCGGCATAGCTTCGCCATTACGCCATAAACTTTAAGGTCATTGTGTGACTCTGTGAGTAAATTTGGTACTTATTTAAAGAGCTCATCGTAATTTTCCCTGGATTTTACTCAGCTATTCACTATTTCAATTGCTTGGAGCAAAAGTTAACCAGAGCCCCGTTCTGAAGCAAATGGTACAATGGCTCTCTTTCAACGGGACCTAAAGCTTTCTGTTGGAACCTCTGTTTATCTAGATGACATCATCAATGAAGTCTTAATGGGTTTTAATCAACGACTCCATAAGAATAGGATCGTTGTTTGGTTATTTGTTGACCCCGCAGCAAAGGAAGAAGATTCAAAACACATCGTTTCGCAAATCCGCACTCGGACAAATAGAGAAATTAATAAGCTAACAAAGTAAAACAAAAAAGCCTAGCAACGATGAGAACGGACTGAAGATGAAATCCAGCCATGGGCGGATACAGAACTTTGTCTGTCTCTCCCTCTCCCCATTTAAGCGTGTGTGAAAGTGATAGAAAGAAACGGAGATAGGGGCTTAAGTCACGCGATAGCCCCCACTGCTATCCTTTTCTGACACGTATCTTCAAACAGCCGGAGAGTGAGAGAAACGAATTCCTATATCCGCTCTTGAATCCAGCATTGGAAGGAAAATCTTTCGAATCAAGAATGAAGCATAGTTGCGATTAATACTCAACACTAAGGAATGTTAAAGAAACAAAAAAAATAAAAAATAAAAAAACAAAAATGAAGAAGGAAAAAAAAGATGAATGCAATAACCATTCAGTGACTATTTTTTATCCTCAAAAGTTATCATCTCTACCTTTGTAATCTTCTTCGGGTCAGGCGTTCCTGTTTCCAAAATTTCGACTTTCTGGTAAACGTTCGGCGAGTTCAGCCAGCGCGTACGATCGTGACTTTTCCTACCGTCAGCATACCTCTTCCACTGACTGCACAGAAACAATACAATAATTGTATCAGAAAAAAATATGGGTGGCAGAAAACAAGTTAAATAATCACCGATTAGATATTTAAGGCTTTGCAGCATACAATTTTATTCCCCTTGGTTGAGGACAGTGTGAACTTAAACTGAGATAACAGAAACAGGAGTACAGGATATTGCTGGCAAACATGCAGATACAATTTTAGTGAGGACATTTCAGCACAAATTGCAGCCATTTTCAACTCGAAAACTTTAAAACATAAAACAATAATTTCAAAATGTGGACAGAGTTACTACTCGGACACACTGTAAACACAGGAAACCTTTGTTTCCGTTGGTTTTTTTGACACCAGTTTTCACGAAAGATTAACTTAAAAAGATTATACATCTCCACGGTGATGAAGTTGTTGATAGAAGTCCCTATAAACTAGGAAAGTTACGCCATGTCATATTCTTCCTCTTCAAAAACGAAGAAGGAATGGATCAAGGAGCGCTCAAGAGGCAAAATGCAAATGGTGACTGGCACTGTTGCCGCTATTTCAAACAGGTTAGGTTAGCGCCCATTCTAAACAATAACAGCCATTATTGATATTGTAAAAGATAATGTCCTCCAGAATAACGTTCAGGCAGAAAAACCAGCAATAATTATGGCTTTAATGGTACTGTTGTAGCAGGAGAGAGAGAGAAAGAGAGAAAAAGTCTTGAAGGGGTGCAGCATCCTTCGAAAGACTTTCTCTTTCTCTCTCGCCCTCTCTCTCCCCCTACACAGTAAAAGTGAAAACCAAGCGAAGACGAAAAGTGAACAAAACTTTCCGCCATCCAAATTTTGCCTCTAGGGGCTTCCGTGAGAGCCTAAATCTGAGAGCCAATCAGAAATGGATTCTTACATAGCGCGACTCTCGTCGTATAAAAGGACTCTGGTTGTTGAGTGTACTGATGACTACTGAGCATTTTTGATGAACATGTTAAGTATTGTAAGTTTGCTTCAAGTATCTTGTTACGGGCTCTGTCTATATAATAAAATATCTTTGACAAAAGCCTTTCTCTGTAAAAAGAGCTCAGCAGTGATGGAAAGGTTGCAACTACTCAAATGAACTGTAGGAAATACCCCATGAACACTTTCTCAAATCAAACTTAATCCAGAGGAAACCCCCAGATCCCCCGATAATAAATGGTCAATTGGTTCAAAAGTTATGCTGGGATACAGACGGATAAGACTTCTGCGCCATTGCAGTACTTAATTTCTAACTTTGTTATTTATTTATTTATTTATTTATTTATTTATTTATTTAAACAGGACAAGCCTGTTAGTTGTGAGAAAGTAAAAACTTACCCTTGCTTATACATTTCTTCTTCCTCGAGAAGGTAACCAAGGGAGGAGACCGCTGGGGGAACTTCGACGTCATTACGAGGCCGGGGAAGTTCGCCTTTAACAAGTGGCTGCCTATAAATATAACCCGTACGGAATCCTGCATTGTCTAACATTCGCATCAAGGCTTCAAACTGCAAAGCCGCCGATTTATTACTTCCCGGCTTTCTAGCTTCTTCGGGTATAACACGCACATTGTCCGCACTAACCAATGGTCCTAATTTCAACTGAAATAGAAAATGGTAAAACAACAATTAACACGTTCATTAATGAAACAACAGTTAACATGTTCATAAAAAAAAAAACAACAGGTAACATGTTCATAAAAACTCATCATACCATATACTTGATTGAGTGCTAGTAGCACTAAAACAAAATCCATTCAAATTCTGTACCTATTGGAGCTCTTGGGGGTTCTGCTGTTGCAGTCAACATTTCAGGACTCAAACATCTTGGACTATCTTTAGTTATACCAAATTAATTACAATTTAATTAAATCTTTAGTTGTATCAAATTAATTACAATTTAATTATATCTTTAATTAATTTAATAGCTTGGCACACACAAAAGGCTCGTACAACATCTCTGCCTTTGATGTTCAGAAAATTTACGAGAAAATGTAACCTATGTAAAGTCATTTAAGGATCAATTGTCAATTTTTGTGAATGGGCTCTTTCAAAAGCCAAAAAAGAGCAAGCGCATTTACACTTACATTACCATGCAGACGCTTGAACAGAACCAGGGGTAAAAAAGAGAGAAGCGCCTTCAATGCAATGTCAAATTACTGGATTCGAGTCCCAAATCTTTCAACTTTTACTTTCTCTTTCGTTTTCCACTTGAATCTTACTCAATTTCATCCCAGGCCCCATTTACAAAAATTAAATTAGTGCCATATGAATACAAATTTGAAACAATGGGGGGCAGTTGCAAGGGTCTGCAATGTCATGTTTTTTACAAAGAAAATGAAAATACTTGATGAGCTGAGAACAAAGATGCCTTTGGTTTCTAATTAAGTCCCATTGTTCCGGAGATGAGATTCTGATCCAAATACATTGTTGTAACTCAGAATTCTACGTAGTAATGTCACTACGCACACAATTTTTTCACAACTTTCCAACCCGAGCATCTCCTAAACCAGGACACTTAGGAAAAAATCAAAGGCACCATTTAACTCAGCTCATCAAGTAATATAATTTTCTTTGAAAAAACACAAAATTTCAGACCCTTGCAACTGCCCTATTACAAACTATGCTCTATTTACATACATTTCACAGATAAATTAAAGAATCAACGGTACAAAAAAAGTAAAACTGACCTGCGTTTCAGCTGCAACAATAGTGCTGTAGACATTAAAAAATGCTTCTTCTACAGTTTCTCCGCAGCATAAAGCGCCTTTGTTAGATAAGAACAAAACCTGCAGAAAAAAAAGTGAACACAAAATAAAATAAAACTAAAATAATGAGACAAACATTTTTTCAGATTTTATTAGATAAAATTCCTTCCCAATAGATAGTGTATATGGTTTGCTATGTTCCTTCCGCGCAAATGCACAAGCTTTACAGGCGGCAAAAGTTCGGAAGGGGAGCGGACGGGTTTACTCGTCGAACGCAATGAAAAGGTTAAAAGTTCAACATTCTGTTAAAACCAGCATCTTTAGCAGTTCATTCGCTTTCATTTTAAAAAAAAAACCATTTCAAGCAGGTCAAGTTGAACTGGAATTTCTAAAGTTCCGGTCTCATTAGAAACAGACGCAGGGGAAAGCAGAGCTTCAAGCTTTGCCAAACAAGATAACAAAACGGTTACACAATACCTTATTGATAGGTCCTAAAGAGCGTCCTATTTTTTCTTTCTCTTCTGCATCGACCGAAACAAAATAAGGATGGTAGCTAACTTCACCGATTGAAATGGCCTCAGGACTAATTGGTAGCAGCCCACTTAAACAAGATGAAATCTGAGGACAAACAAACCAACATATTATAAACACATTAATATATTAATTAATTTATTTATTTATTTATTTATTTATTTAATCTATTTACTTTTTAAAGGGTCAAGCCCTTAGAAAAAGCAACAAAATAACTGTACAAGGTATTAGAAGTATAAAAAATTAGAATAAAAAGATAATCAATAGTAACTTCAAATAAAATGTGAGGTTACGCATGCCCAAGAATTAAGGTGATTCCAGGCGAAACTTTTCAAGATTTCAATCCGATGGATAGTGCCACCCGTCGCTTTCCGGAAAAGTAGTGTTTTTGGGGTTTTAAACTGAAACCATAGATATAACGCAAAATCCAATAACATCGGCACCTGCACATTTTTTAATGGATTTTTTGAGCCCAAAAAGAGCAAAATTGGTTAATAATTAAAGCAGTATATCATGAAATTCATTTTGCCATAAGCTTAGTGAGTGAGAGTGAGTGCGAGTGATAATAAGTCTATCTGCCTCACTCTCACTCATTGAGGCTTATGGAAATTTTCGTATTCCATCATTTCCGGCTTTATTTTTGAGTGTTTCAGCTTGAAACTTTCAGGGTGTCTTCCTGAAGTATGCTCGCAGGTGCTGACATTTCTTAAATTTGTGTTTTTAGCATGAATTCGTCAATTTCAGCCAAAAACTGTTGACTTTTTGAGCAGCGCGACGTGGTGTCTACAGTTGGAACTAACCAACCCTGGAATCATCTTAATTGCTTTAAGGAAGAGCAGTAAATAGTAAAATTAATAAAATTGCCATCGATACAGAGCGTAGTATAGAAGTTAAAAGAATTGAAAAGACGGAGAGTAACAAATCTGTGAAAAGATTCAGAGCTAAGAGTGAGAATCAAAAAGAAAAGATTACTGGATCACAAAATACGACAAGAAACTAAGATTGAATTTAGATAAAAGTTCGGGAGAATCTATTATAAAGCCTCTCCAAATTTTAAAAATATAACACACATGAAGAAATACTCTGTGTGATTGGAGAGAGCCAATTCTAAGGTACAGTCCGCATATCAAATAGTCAGTCGGCTCCTTAAATTTTGGCAAGGTAGGCCACGTGCAACGCTTCAATCTGTTGTGTCAGGTATTGTAGGTTGCCTACCTAAACCAAAATCTAAGGAGTCAACTGACAATATTTAATATGTTGACTGTACATAGGTGATTAATCATGATCTTTATTCATCCGTTGATTCTTTGAAGGAGACGAATCTAAGAAAACAATGTTGGATTTCTCTACTTAAATAGAATCGGTGTCAAAAATGGGGTCCAGATTGTAGGTCCGTAGCTAAGCATGGGTCTGATTTGAGCTAAGTTTAAGCTGTGAAGGTAATTGGGAACTTTAAAATGAGTCGCTGAGCGAATAATAAAGGAAAGTAACTTGGAAGCTTTAGGGTGAACGCACCGATAACAGACCCCTTCAGGAAACTTTTAGAAAGTTTGGTCCACAACTTTCGATAAACTCAACGGTTTTCAAAAATTTTGGGCTTAAATTAATTAAAATTTAGACCTTCAGCTTTTGTTTGAATGATCACATCATGCTTTCAACATAACCGGCTCAGGAACACCAAAATGAAAATAAAAACAGATGTTCCAGTGACAGACCGCCTCAAAATAGCTATGTACCTGTAGGGACTTTAAAAGTTATCGTAGCCTATTCGTCAACTGTTCACACGATAATTATATTAACACAAGTCATTGTATTAACACATTAATAACAAGTAACTGGGCACAGGCTAACTTTTTCGTTTTAGAGACAGACACCCCCTGTAGATTGTCTGAATTTTCTGGCTTAAAAGACAGCTTTGAGACATTGTATAGGTCCCCTAGACCTGGAAGCTCAGCAATGTGGGATTGTAGGAGTGTCCCTTAAGGGTTACATTAGAATCAGCTGGAAATAATTGTTTACTTGAAGTGGCTGTCTTTATCCTTCAATCTCCCTGCTTTGAGAGTATCAAATTCACAAAATTTTGCATTCACAGCTCTCTGTATTGTATCTAAATTACACTCAAGATAATGACACAAGCAAAATGAGCTCCGATTTCTCATTATTCCTGGATGAAAAAGAAAAGTGTCTGTTATTGGACCGGTGTCTGTTACTGAACTGGTGTCTGTTGCTGGACCGGTGTCTGATACTAAGGCGCCTTAATACAATTTATCATGATAGGTTCATTACCGCTAATAAAGAAGGTATATGCACATGGATGACACATTTGATGTCCGGCCTGGCAGCATGCACGGCAGCGTGTAATTGAAAAGCTCCATTATTGACTGGGAAATTTGTTGTTCCAGATTCGACTACATTTCCTTGCATATCCAATTTGACCAGACTGGAAGCAGTTAATTCATGATAGAGCATACCATGAGGATTTGCTATGAAGTGCTCTTCTTCTTGATTTAATCTGGCCTGCATTCAAAAACAAAAGAAAAGAAGAAAAAAACACAAAGGATTAGATATTTACTTATTTATTTGATACAATGAAGAGTAAAAGTACTGAGTATAGAGGCAGCTAGGTGTTAAAAATTACTAAACTGTAAGATAATGAACTGTATATACTATGAAATGATATAAACATTATGTCTCGATTTAAGTACTTAATTTAAATTTAATTTACTTAGTAATTGATTTGTAGGTTCGTTTATTTATTTATTTATTTATTTATTTTTTGTTTGTTTCTTTATTCATTTATTTGTCTTACCTTTTTTACTTATTATTTTTTATTATTGTTATTATTTATTTATCTTTATTTTTGTTTGTTGTATTTACTGATTCAGACACAGTCTGCCTCTAACGGGAGTAGAACTATATTTCATGTTACTTGCTATTCCAGCAAAGATAATCTGTCACTGGACTATTAGCAAAAGTTAAAAATTAAGTGTAAGTTATAAATAGCACATACACATCAAATGTATAGTAGGTGTAAGTTTAGTACTAAGTAATGTAATAGTACTGTTGATTTAAAAAAAAAAAAAAAAAAAAACTTCAGTATTTACATATTTCTGTAGGTATAAAGAAATAAAATAGGAAACAAACGAGTGATGACATGAAAGAAACTGGTCAACGGGAAAATGCAGGAAACAAGCATGAAGACTTGGTGAGGACATTTTGGCTCAAATCGCAGCCAATTTCAACACAAAAATTTAAAAAATAAAAAATAATAGAAAAATAATTTTAAAAAGTTAAGAGACCCACTACTACTTTTCTCTATTCCATTTGATTAGTCACTGTCCATAAATGACGAAAATCACTAAATAGCAACGCTGAAGTGCTCAGGACAAGATACGGGTCGAGTGTCTCGAGTTCCGATCGTTCTGAGTCCGTACTTTCTTTTGTCAACCAGGCAAGCGATCCTCCTTTGTTTTCCACCTGTTTCTCTCAAGTGCCCTTTAAAATTGAATTTACTTCGATTTGAGGAAAGCAATTTTTTTTTCATGCAGATTTGTTCTCAGCGTTAAATTCTGTTAAGATTGCCACCCAAAAACATACGGAGAGTTAGATTTCAACCTGACATATGGAGGAGAAATTGATTTATCAGTTTCACACTCTCCTGAGACAATTAGACAAGGCAGTCGGGATGTTGGTTAAAACTAATGGTAAGATGTGATTTCAAGATACTGGTTTAGAACAAAGAAATAAGGGAACTTACAGTGATAAGATTGTTTATTCCTTGAGCCCAACCATAGAGGTCGATTAAGCGATACACAGCCGCTAATTTGCACCGTAGAAGTTTTTCACCTTTGGCATAGCCCATGCTTTCAACGCCTCGAATGTCGTTGATTGGCACCACACAATTACTGTCTGAAAACAGGCGACAAAACAAAATTACAATTTATGCAATCCAAGTTCGGACTGAGGCCGTCTCCAGAGAAAGAGCTCATAAAATGATAGGTGCGCTCATCTGAATACATTCTAATGGAATGTAAGGCTTGTTTTTTCGGAGAAGCACACCTGATGTTACATGGGCCCTTCTCCTGGAGACAGTCTCAATTAAGAAAACAAGTACAGCATTTCTGAGTGGAATCTCACCACTTTCAGAAAATTTCTAAACATTTGTGTTTGTAAGACTTGCAAGGCAACGAATTAGGAAAAATCCAAAAAATAATTTCGATTCACGCATGCTTTCTTTGAATACATCAGAGCAAACTGAAAAACTGCTTTTGAAAATTTAACAGAGATATACAAAACTTGTTGGCACAAAAATCTGACTATTCGTTGGGAAAAGAATATACTGCAACGAGGATAAAAATTGTGAAAATTAGTAGATATTTTGTTCTTGTGGAAAAAGTTTTGACTGTCAAAATCACTCATAATCGAAAACCTCATAGATGAAGACTAGGAACTGCTTCCTCAAAACACTGATGAAATATGAGTCCGGTTTTGGTATGGGCTGATGGGCAGGCAGGACTTTTCAACTAAATTTAAAAAAAATAAAAAAATATAAACCATCTGCGCTCCCCACATTCTTGACTGTCAACACTTTTGCACTTGCTAGTACTTTCCACAAAAGCATAAGATTTGCTCCAGGAGAAAAATACAAAGGCTGGAGTAGAGACTTACTTTTGAACATTCCAGAGGGATGAATACGTCCGCCCATAATATCTGAAATTTGTTGGAGGAGTCCAGCTGGACCATTGCCCCCATCTTTCATTTGAATTTCAATAATACGTTCTAATTCTTCTCTAAATAAACGACTATTCATTATCATCTCCACACGTTTGCGTCGTTCCATTTCACGCATATCCTGAAAAGCAAAAAAAGGAGCAACAAATTAAAGGATGTAAAGAGGATGTAAAGGATGTAATGGAGGCATCCTTCGGAAAAAGCAATCAAGCCATCCAACAACAAACCAGTTCGTAAAATGTGCAACACCCCCCCCCCCCCCCCCGGTCTCCAACCTCAATTACGCCAATGGCGGCTCGTGCAATTAGGCAACAATGTTTGCCCTCTATTTGAATCTATGTACAACAATCGAATTTTGGTGAAGCAGCGCTTCACTATCGAATCGATTGTTTTACGGAGAATCAAATGGAGGTAAAACATTGTTGCCAAATTGCACGAGCCGCCACTGTTTTACGCTCGTTTGCAACACCACGGCTTTAACCCTTTTACGACCAGGTTACAAAGACACATCAATGTTCGCTCGCTCAAATTAAGCGGGTAGTTAAATATTCCTACACATGGGCGCTGATTTTGCATACACACTTGATTGAAGGCGCTCGGGGAAAAAATATTTTTAAGATATGAACGGTTTGGGAGTTGCAGTGGGGCAGTTGCAGGGGTCCGATATGTCGTGTTTTTTTATAAAGGAAATGGTAGTACTTGATGAAATGAGATCAATGGTTGCCTTCGGTTTTTTCATAAACGTCCCATTTTGGAGACACATAGTGTAAACTTGTAAAAAAATCGTGTGCGTAGTGACGTCACTAAGCGGAATTCCCAGAGACACTGGAAAGAGACAAATATAGAGACCCAGCACAAAGAAGGCGACAAGTGTCCACTTCTCCAGCTAAATTTTGGTTGTGGATCATCGAAACAACAACCAACAGTCACCTACTGTTGATTGATGAATTCCGTATTTGAGATATCGAATTTATGAGATAAAAGGGAAGGCTTTGATTGGTACACTGATATACGAAGCGCGTGGATTGAACCTTTCAAGCAAAGAAAATTAAAACTGTTTCCGTTTCCGGGCCGCCAGACCAATCCAGCGGCGTGATAACGCGGAAGCAAGCCAGCAGTTGCCGGCGGGCGCATGCGCCTATGGGACAGAAAATTGAGAGAAGGAAACGAAAAGAAATGGAAGGTAGAAAAAAAGGAGAGAAAGAGAAAAAAGAAAGATTTAAGAGAGACGGAAAAGGAAGAAAAAAAGGTACGAAGAAACGGAGATGACGCGTTCGCAAGCGGCCTTCAGTACGAAAAATAATGCTCTTTTCCAACATGAAGTAGTGAAGACTTGATTCTTCAAGAGGTGATTTTGCAAAACGTTCCGCGGAAGGACTTCCGAACTCACCTTCTTCTGACCCCTCCCACCCCAGACCTCCCAAGGGAGCGCAAATATTGAAGTTGCGGTGAGCGCAATTAAACAGTCATGAGTTGCCATGGTTAAAGGGGCTCCAGTTACATGAGATACGAAAACCCTTGAGGGCGATCGACTCCATTTAACAGGCTGAATCGATAGAGAGGTCACAAGGGGGGTTTTGGTGACATCACGTTTTTGCCCATGTTTATATGAGTCAAGAGTTGATATGCATTAGTGAAAGAGCCTCAGATGCAAAAGATATGAAAACCCTTGAGGGCGATCGACTCCATTCGTCAAACTGAAGCGATAGAGAGGTCACAAGGAGGGTTTTGGTGACATCACATTTTTGCCCATGATTATATGAGTCCAGAGTTGATATGCATTAGTGAAAGAGCCTCAGATGCAAAAGATATGAAAACCCTTGAGGGCGATCGACTCCATTCGTCAAACTGAAGCGATAAAGAGGTCACAAGGGGGGTTTTGGTGACATCACGTTTTTGCCCATGATTATATGAGTCCAGAGTTGATATGCATTAGTGAAAGAGCCTCAGATGCAAAAGATATGAAAACCCTTGAGGGCGATCGACTCCATTCGTCAAACTGAAGCGATAGAGAGGTCAAAAGGGGGGGTTTTGGTGACATCACATTTTTGCCCATGATTATATGAGTCCAGAGTTGATATGCATTAGTGAAAGAGCCTCAGATGCAAAAGATATGAAAACCCTTGAGGGCGATCGACTCCATTCGTCAAACTGAAGCGATAGAGAGGTCACAAGGGGGGTTTTGGTGACATCACGTTTTTGCCCATGATTATATGAGTCCAGAGTTGATATGCATTAGTGAAAGAGCCTCAGATGCAAAAGATATGAAAACCCTTGAGGGCGATCGACTCCATTCGTCAAACTGAAGCGATAGAGAGGTCACAAGGGGGGTTTTGGTGACATCACATTGTTGCCCATGATTATATGAGTCCAGAGTTGATATGCATTAGTGAAAGAGCCTCAGATGCAAAAGATATGAAAACCCTTGAGGGCGATCGACTCCATTCGTCAAACTGAAGCGATAGAGAGGTCACAAGGGGGGGTTTTGGTGACATCACATTTTTGCTCATGATTATATGAGTCCAGAGTTGATATGCATTAGTGAAAGAGCCTCAGATGCAAAAGATATGAAAACCCTTGAGGGCGATCGACTCCATTCGTCAAACTGAAGCGATAGAGAGGTCACAAGGAGGGTTTTGGTGACATCACATTTTTGCCCATGATTATATGAGTCCAGAGTTGATATGCATTAGTGAAAGAGCCTCAGATGCAAAAGATATGAAAACCCTTGAGGGCGATCGACTCCATTCGTCAAACTGAAGCGATAGAGAGGTCACAAGGAGGGTTTTGGTGACATCACATTTTTGCCCATGATTATATGAGTCCAGAGTTGATATGCATTAGTGAAAGAGCCTCAGATGCAAAAGATATGAAAACCCTTGAGGGCGATCGACTCCATTCGTCAAACTGAAGCGATAAAGAGGTCACAAGGGGGGTTTTGGTGACATCACGTTTTTGCCCATGATTATATGAGTCCAGAGTTGATATGCATTAGTGAAAGAGCCTCAGATGCAAAAGATATGAAAACCCTTGAGGGCGATCGACTCCATTCGTCAAACTGAAGCGATAGAGAGGTCACAAGGGGGGTTTTGGTGACATCACATTTTTGCCCATGATTATATGAGTCCAGAGTTGATATGCATTAGTGAAAGAGCCTCAGATGCAAAAGATATGAAAACCCTTGAGGGCGATCGACTCCATTCGTCAAACTGAAGCGATAGAGAGGTCACAAGGGGGGTTTTGGTGACATCACATTTTTGCCCATGATTATATGAGTCCAGAGTTGATATGCATTAGTGAAAGAGCCTCAGATGCAAAAGATATGAAAACCCTTGAGGGCGATCGACTCCATTCGTCAAACTGAAGCGATAGAGAGGTCACAAGGGGGGTTTTGGTGACATCACGTTTTTGCCCATGATTATATGAGTCCAGAGTTGATATGCATTAGTGAAAGAGCCTCAGATGCAAAAGATATGAAAACCCTTGAGGGCGATCGACTCCATTCGTCAAACTGAAGCGATAGAGAGGTCACAAGGAGGGTTTTGGTGACATCACATTTTTGCCCATGATTATATGAGTCCAGAGTTGATATGCATTAGTGAAAGAGCCTCAGATGCAAAAGATATGAAAACCCTTGAGGGCGATCGACTCCATTCGTCAAACTGAAGCGATAGAGAGGTCACAAGGAGGGTTTTGGTGACATCACATTTTTGCCCATGATTATATGAGTCCAGAGTTGATATGCATTAGTGAAAGAGCCTCAGATGCAAAAGATATGAAAACCCTTGAGGGCGATCGACTCCATTCGTCAAACTGAAGCGATAAAGAGGTCACAAGGGGGGTTTTGGTGACATCACGTTTTTGCCCATGATTATATGAGTCCAGAGTTGATATGCATTAGTGAAAGAGCCTCAGATGCAAAAGATATGAAAACCCTTGAGGGCGATCGACTCCATTCGTCAAACTGAAGCGATAGAGAGGTCACAAGGGGGGTTTTGGTGACATCACATTTTTGCCCATGATTATATGAGTCCAGAGTTGATATGCATTAGTGAAAGAGCCTCAGATGCAAAAGATATGAAAACCCTTGAGGGCGATCGACTCCATTCGTCAAACTGAAGCGATAGAGAGGTCACAAGGGGGGTTTTGGTGACATCACATTTTTGCCCATGATTATATGAGTCCAGAGTTGATATGCATTAGTGAAAGAGCCTCAGATGCAAAAGATATGAAAACCCTTGAGGGCGATCGACTCCATTCGTCAAACTGAAGCGATAGAGAGGTCACAAGGGGGGTTTTGGTGACATCACATTTTTGCCCATGATTATATGAGTCCAGAGTTGATATGCATTAGTGAAAGAGCCTCAGATGCAAAAGATATGAAAACCCTTGAGGGCGATCGACTCCATTCGTCAAACTGAAGCGATAGAGAGGTCACAAGGGGGGTTTTGGTGACATCACGTTTTTGCCCATGATTATATGAGTCCAGAGTTGATATGCATTAGTGAAAGAGCCTCAGATGCAAAAGATATGAAAACCCTTGAGGGCGATCGACTCCATTCGTCAAACTGAAGCGATAGAGAGGTCACAAGGAGGGTTTTGGTGACATCACATTTTTGCCCATGATTATATGAGTCCAGAGTTGATATGCATTAGTGAAAGAGCCTCAGATGCAAAAGATATGAAAACCCTTGAGGGCGATCGACTCCATTCGTCAAACTGAAGCGATAGAGAGGTCACAAGGAGGGTTTTGGTGACATCACATTTTTGCCCATGATTATATGAGTCCAGAGTTGATATGCATTAGTGAAAGAGCCTCAGATGCAAAAGATATGAAAACCCTTGAGGGCGATCGACTCCATTCGTCAAACTGAAGCGATAAAGAGGTCACAAGGGGGGTTTTGGTGACATCACGTTTTTGCCCATGATTATATGAGTCCAGAGTTGATATGCATTAGTGAAAGAGCCTCAGATGCAAAAGATATGAAAACCCTTGAGGGCGATCGACTCCATTCGTCAAACTGAAGCGATAGAGAGGTCACAAGGGGGGTTTTGGTGACATCACATTTTTGCCCATGATTATATGAGTCCAGAGTTGATATGCATTAGTGAAAGAGCCTCAGATGCAAAAGATATGAAAACCCTTGAGGGCGATCGACTCCATTCGTCAAACTGAAGCGATAGAGAGGTCAAAAGGGGGGGTTTTGGTGACATCACATTTTTGCCCATGATTATATGAGTCCAGAGTTGATATGCATTAGTGAAAGAGCCTCAGATGCAAAAGATATGAAAACCCTTGAGGGCGATCGACTCCATTCGTCAAACTGAAGCGATAGAGAGGTCACAAGGGGGGTTTTGGTGACATCACGTTTTTGCCCATGATTATATGAGTCCAGAGTTGATATGCATTAGTGAAAGAGCCTCAGATGCAAAAGATATGAAAACCCTTGAGGGCGATCGACTCCATTCGTCAAACTGAAGCGATAGAGAGGTCACAAGGAGGGTTTTGGTGACATCACATTGTTGCCCATGATTATATGAGTCCAGAGTTGATATGCATTAGTGAAAGAGCCTCAGATGCAAAAGATATGAAAACCCTTGAGGGCGATCGACTCCATTCGTCAAACTGAAGCGATAGAGAGGTCACAAGGGGGGTTTTGGTGACATCACATTTTTGCCCATGATTATATGAGTCCAGAGTTGATATGCATTAGTGAAAGAGCCTCAGATGCAAAAGATATGAAAACCCTTGAGGGCGATCGACTCCATTCGTCAAACTGAAGCGATAGAGAGGTCACAAGGGGGGTTTTGGTGACATCACGTTTTTGCCCATGATTATATGAGTCCAGAGTTGATATGCATTAGTGAAAGAGCCTCAGATGCAAAAGATATGAAAACCCTTGAGGGCGATCGACTCCATTCGTCAAACTGAAGCGATAGAGAGGTCACAAGGGGGGTTTTGGTGACATCACATTTTCGCCCATGATTATATGAGTCCAGAGTTGATATGCATTAGTGAAAGAGCCTCAGATGCAAAAGATATGAAAACCCTTGAGGGCGATCGACTCCATTCGTCAAACTGAAGCGATAGAGAGGTCACAAGGGGGGTTTTGGTGACATCACGTTTTTGCCCATGATTATATGAGTCCAGAGTTGATATGCATTAGTGAAAGAGCCTCAGATGCAAAAGATATGAAAACCCTTGAGGGCGATCGACTCCATTCGTCAAACTGAAGCGATAGAGAGGTCGCAAGGGGGGTTTTGGTGACATCACATTGTTGCCCATGATTATATGAGTCCAGAGTTGATATGCATTAGTGAAAGAGCCTCAGATGCAAAAGATATGAAAACCCTTGAGGGCGATCGACTCCATTCGTCAAACTGAAGCGATAGAGAGGTCACAAGGGGGGGTTTTGGTGACATCACATTTTTGCTCATGATTATATGAGTCCAGAGTTGATATGCATTAGTGAAAGAGCCTCAGATGCAAAAGATATGAAAACCCTTTAAGGCGATCGACTCCATTCGTCAAACTGAAGCGATAGAGAGGTCACAAGGGGGGTTTTGGTGACATCACATTTTTGCCCATGATTATATGAGTCCAGAGTTGATATGCATTAGTGAAAGAGCCTCAGATGCAAAAGATATGAAAACCCTTGAGGGCGATCGACTCCATTCGTCAAACTGAAGCGATAGAGAGGTCACAAGGGGGGTTTTGGTGACATCACATTTTTGCCCATGATTATATGAGTCCAGAGTTGATATGCATTAGTGAAAGAGCCTCAGATGCAAAAGATATGAAAACCCTTGAGGGCGATCGACTCCATTCGTCAAACTGAAGCGATAGAGAGGTCACAAGGGGGGGTTTTGGTGACATCACATTTTTGCTCATGATTATATGAGTCGAGAGTTGATATGCATTAGTGAAAGAGCCTCAGATGCAAAAGATATGAAAACCCTTTAAGGCGATCGACTCCATTCGTCAAACTGAAGCGATAGAGAGGTCACAAGGGGGGTTTTGGTGACATCACATTTTTGCCCATGATTATATGAGTCCAGAGTTGATATGCATTAGTGAAAGAGCCTCAGATGCAAAAGATATGAAAACCCTTGAGGGTGATCGACTCCATTCGTCAAGCTGAAGCGATAGAGAGGTCACAAGGGGGGTTTTGGTGACATCACGTTTTTGCGCATGTTTATATGAGTCAAGAGTTGATATGCATGAGTGAAAGAGCCTCAGATTAAAAAGATATGAAAACCCTTGAGGGCGATCGACTCCATTCGTCAAGCTGAAGCGATAGAGAGGTCACAAGTGTGGTTTTGGTGACATTTTCCATTTCGGAGCCTTTGGAATGCCAACGAGGGGGAGGGGGGCACTCAAAACTCCCTATCTGCTCTTCCGGGGCATCGCGAAAGGCATTTCAAACGGGTAAATAGACTTAGGAGAAGACCCCATCACTTTGGAACCCTGAGAATCCTATAACATTGCGGAGGGCGCTAAAATCATTACCTCTGCTCTTCATGGGCATCGCCAATGCTTTTTCCAACGCTGATGTAAACACTAGCGACGATCTCAAAAATTACACTTACAGTGTTTAGAATTCAGTACTAGACTCACAATAAAACAGCCCTGACGGCACGATCGTAATGGCCGAACTACGCAGGTATAATGGAAGATTTCTATCTAACTTGTCATTTTCTCAATGGAAACACAGAGATATGTCTCCAGTTAGATCGGAATCTCCCAAGATACCTGCGAAGCTCGGCCATTAAGCTTGATATTGTATGGATTTTGTGATTATTCAGTGTACTGAACGTCACTTTTACAGGTTTTCAGGCAAGAATGGACTCTTCAATGAACCATAGCAAAAGTTTGCTTCAAGAGCCTCCCATTAATTTTTAGAATCGAATGAATGAGCTGGAGCTTACCGCGTCGATATCCGCAGGCCGCATTTTGCCCCGCTCGTCATCATCGGCGTCATTATCGATACCGTTTGTCTGCGGTGGGGGATCTGCTTTGCTCGCTTCCGTCATTTTGCCCGGCCAGCTACGGCTATTCCCTGCAGGACAAACAAAGACAAAAAGAGAACGCACGTTAGAATCATCACACAGATTAGACAATAAATTAATTAAAAATGGATCAATTCAATTTTGAGGCATGCCGCATGGAAGCATGGAAAAAGTCATGATTTCGCCCAGAGTGCGGCACAAGAGGAGATAATCCGAGATGCTGATGCTGTGCAACTTGCAAGTGCAACTCCACGCGAGCCCCATTGATAATATGCCGACGCGCCGCGCTGCCTTACAGCGGAGTAAAACAATGAATTTCACGAACATAATTATTTCACGAATGCAAATCAACTTTATAAACAGTAAATCGTATGATAGCTAGCTTAAATAAGTTTGAAATCATTCATTTTAGAGCTTAAAACGCAAGACAATAACAACACATAAATAATTCTATGGTAAAATAACAACAATTTTTTTGTCCAGAAAAATCTATGTTTAGATTTAGTGTGCGCCGTGGCGCGATAGACAAGGATGAATGAAATAAACCACGATGGGGCGGGGGTTGGCCGTAGGGGGTAAAAAAGTGAGGAGGGTCTCCCAACACTGCCAAGCCTACAGCTTCCAATTCGATAAAATATAATTTATGATCATGACATTGAAACGCTCAGTCGTATAGGGAAACTTTCTCCTTCTAAATAAGTGGGATGAAGGGGCTTGGGTGCTTGGGTCCCCCAAAGCCCCCCCCCCGACACCACAAACCGCCGCTGCAGAAATTTCAACAACCACAAAAATTAATGATAAAACCGAGAAACGATTAAATCAAATGGGATTAAGTTAAATTAAGTTCAGAACCCAACACTGCGTGGCAAGTAAAAACGGGCTTAAACCTTTTTTACAGGTTTGCCAGCGCTAATTATAATTCAGAATCAGAATCAGAATCAGGTGTTTAGAGGGGAATTTGACCCTGTATACGAATCAGCTTCCATTTTAAAAACTCGATCAATCTTTTGCCATTTTTTTTTTTTTTTTTTTTTTTTTTTTTTTTTTTTTTTTTTTTTTTTTTTTAAACCAACTGAAGTGATGAAAAAAAGAGGGGAAAAAATTGAAATTAAAAAAAAAAAAAAAAATGTTTCCTCTTTTCCCTAGCCATGGTGTACAAATCGGGTAAAAGATCGAAAAATTAGTATTGTGACCGGAAAACCATCCATATTTTTCATTTCTTTTCCTCATATATATTTGACCATCCAGTGAATTGGAAAATCCACATTTGGCCGATTTTTTACGCTTTTCCGCCGCCAGTGAGCACCAAACAAGAGTCCCTAAAAACAAAAACAAGGGTTTTTTTTTTTTTATTTATTTATTTATTTATTGATAACACCCTTTGCGCGAAATTAATCGTAATTTGGCCTGCCAAGTTCGAATTTGGCCTCAGTTTTAATCGAAATATCCTTGTTTCGCCACAATTTAAACTTTATCGGCAGTGAAGTGTTAAAGTGGCATCGCCGTTCTGGGCGAGTCGCGGAGAAGCAGAGAAAAAAGTCGTTGACGTGATCGAGGAATTATTTTCACCGGCAGAATATGGGCGCCGGACGAGGGAGGGGGAAGGCGAATGAGAGGAGAGAGGAGGAGGGGAAGAGAGTACAGATAAATATTACGTTTACGCTCACATTCGCATCTGCCGTAATCATCCCATTCTCCTCATTCTCCCCCCTCTCTCTCTCTCTCTCTCTCTCTCTCTCTCTCTCTCTCTCTCTCTCTCTCTCTCTCTCTCTCTCTCTCTCTCTCTCTCTCTCTCTCTCTCTCTCTCTCTCTTTCTCTCTCCTCTCTCTGATTGCATTCACAATTTCACATCATCACAGTCATCACATCACCGCACCGTCATCGCATCGTCATCTCACCGGCATGCAACGCGACCGGTTGGATCTGTGTCAAGGTCACTCCGCGATCAGTCCGATCGCACAATCATTAGGTTTGCTTTTTCCGCTTATTGATGCGTTTTTTTTATTCTCCGGAGCGCGCACCGGTGCAGCTCCAGTGTTCCGGAGTGTTTTTTTATTCCGGGGCTCCAGCACCGGTGCGCACCGAAGTGTTGTTTTATTAGCGGTGCGATGCGCCCGGAGCTGCTCCGGTGCAAGCTCCAGTGTATCGGAGTTGAAGACCGATGCACCGGAGCTGGAGTTCCGGAGCTTCAACACGTGACCGGTGCTGCACCAGACAGCTTCGGAGCAGCTCCGAAAACTCCGGGTTATTGCACCGGTGCGGATTCCGGAGAATAAAAAAACGCATCATATGTAAGTTCAGAACTCCCGAGCTTCATTTCAGTTTCCGAGACGGGGTACCGGCAACAAATTCGCCGCCTGAGAATGGACTGTTTGAAGGGATCCCTCCACCTGCGAATTTAAAATCGCGAGTAAACTGATGGAGCCAATGAGCTGCCTTGGAGTCGACAGATCGAGTCCGACGTATCAACGACGAAGAAGCCCATTGGCTCAATCAGTTTACTCGCGCTTTTGAATTGCGTCGGACATATTTCGATATAATTGTGATAGTAAATTCACCTGTGATCTTTCTTCATACATTTTGTTGGCGTGAAAAGGTCGTGGAATCTAGTGGTGTAATCAAAGGACATGGCACAATCCTTATGGGAACTGGCTTACCGCTAAATGTTTTTTAAGTATTATAAATCGACAGATTATCACTTAAAAAGAAAAAGTTCTCACGGCACGAAAGTGATCCCATGTCCAGTTTTTTAGCTATTAAAGCTCAAAGACGGGAACTACTTCTCTCGTGCGTCGGCGCGCAATGATGAAGTAGTGCCGGCTGCCTCACAACTCGGCTCAACGTAGAGTGTGGTCGGCCCATTTCGATCATTCATTCACCCGCTCGACTACCTGCCGAAGTCTCTCTTTCTATTCCACTGCTCGTCTCTCTCTCCCTCTCCCTCAATGCGATCGGAAAAGTGTTTCTGTTTACATTCCGTAATCGGTATCCTCAGGGGAGTGGGGAGGTTGAAGCTGGAGTATCAACAACTTCGGTATCTTAAAGCGTCCGAGGCGCCACGCGCGATTACTCATTACGAGAGAGATGACAGTAAACTAATGTGACCGAAAGAATTCGGAAGAAGCAAGAAAAGCCGAGCAATGTATAAACACGGAAACGGACGAATTGTTTTTGCTCGTCTCTTGGAACCCAAACGTGCTCGGGTGGGTAAGAATAGCGTGCGGGGTGCGGGTGAGGGAGAGGGAGAGAGAGACGAGCAGTGGAATAGAAAGAGATACTTCGGCAGGTAGTCGAGCGGGTGAATGAATGATCGAAATGCGCCGACCACACTCTACGTTGAGCCGAGTTGTGAGGCAGCCGGCACTACTTCATCATTGCGCGCCGACGCACGAGAGAAGTAGTTCCCGTCTTTGAGCTTTAATAGCTAAAAAACTGGACATGGGATCACTTTCGTGCCGTGAGAACTTTTTCTTTTTAAGTGATAATCTGTCGATTTATAATACTTAAAAAACATTTAGCGGTAAGCCAGTTCTCATAAGGATTGTGCCATGTCCTTTGAGGTAACTGATTGTTTTCTCGCATGAATTTGCCTTAGAAAATTGGGATCGGATTTTTAGGAGTAAATCCACGAGATTGAACGAGCACACTTGTTTGGATTAGAGTCCTTATTTGTAGAGAGTTAAGACAAGTGAAACCATGGGCGCCGCCATTGGATGCGATTTTGCACATTTGTTTACATTCTGAGGGCCGTTGTTGTGTTTTCGGGTGGCATTCATTTGGGCGAAAATGGTCAAAATCGTTACTGTTGGGCGAGAAAAATCGTTTCATTTGGGCGACCGGTATAACAAAGGAAAAATAGGGGAAGTGCTACCTGTAGTCAAATAAATCGTTTCATCTGGGCGACACGAGTATATAGGGAAGTACATAAGTATACAGGGTGTTTCAGGGTTAACGTCGGAACTTTCTAGAGCCGATTATTCAAGTAAAAGTAAGACTATTTTTTCCTATAAACATGGCCCATTAAAATGCTTCCCTTCGGAGCAACGATTTTTCAAAGTTTGGAAAAAAATTGGTTTTTTTGAAACTGTGGCTAAGTTTATCCATTAAATGTCACTAAAATTTGGTGCTAAGCGTATTTTTAGGTGTAAAATCAGCTGTAACTCATGAAATAATTATTAAACAAGTCCAAGTCAACTTTTCTGACACCCTTGAGCATTTAATGGCAAACATTTTATGTTGCTACTAGGAATTTTCAACATTTTATGGATGCACTCGATTGCAAAAACCCTAATGAAGATTTTCAATCCCTGTCATTTTTTCAGTGCGACGCGTATTAAGTGAGATAATTGACGTTGAAGTTGGGAAGTCAGCGCTTTGACTATGGCGGGCGTTACGGATGGTACTGTAAGCGTCTACATTTGCAGCTTCTGCATCATTCAGCATCTCCTGCGATGGTCAACCGCGATGGCCATCAAACGCCGAAATTCCCCATCGAAGAAATTCGGAAATTGCCATTAAAATGACTAAAAACACATATTGAGAGTGCAAACAGAATTAAAATGCGACAAAACATATTTACGTAGAAAAATAATTAAAATCGCCATCGCGATGACAAAGCAAAATACAACTAAGCTTGCCTCACCTCACAGTCTCACACATCTCTCGATCTATTCGTCCAGTACATAGGTTACAGTACATACTGCCTCCAGTAAATAGGCTCGCCCAAACGCTATGCGATTTTCTCCCGTTTCCCTTCCCCACCACTCGCCCAGATGAAACGATTTTTAGGGCTCGCCCAGACGATAATCGCCCAAATGATATTCGCCCGTGTTTTCGTCCACTGCAAAGATTACAGTGCCGCTGAGTTTCTAACGATGTAATCTTTTACTGCTTTTGTGGATCGACATCTATTTACGCTTTGAAAGATTCTTTTGGGATTTATAGACATTCTTGAGGCGTACCATGATTAAAATTAACAGATTCGTCGAAAATTAACTCTTTATCAGCAAAATACCGTTGGTAAACAACTGCGATTGTAAACAAAAGTGCAAAATCGCATCCAATGGCGGCATCCGTAGAGCCTAAAACTCATCGACCAATCAGAAGTTGACTACCCTCTTGGCTTAACTCTCTACATATAGGGACTCCATAGTTTGGACGGACCGATCCGATATCGAATGTGTGTTGGTATCACGCATCAATGAATCGGTTTACACGACTCTTGATGCGCAGAAGTTGCAAATCCGTTCACTGCGAATAAGAATCGTGAACTGGCGTCGACCTACTACTCTGAGACGACCTTTGTAAATGCGTACCGCGCGGCAAGCGAGTCGCCCGCACTGACCACGGTAATAAGACGGCCGCGGCAACAGCAGTTTCCCCCCCCCCCCCTTTTTTTATCTTTCCGAACAACTCAACTTCATGTCGCAAATCCTTTGTCGGGCGGCAGCACCCGCCGTATTTGGATCATACTCGTCAGCACAAGGGTGCATTACTTTGTGAGTGAGTGAGAGACTTGCGAGAGTAAATAAGTTACTTTGTGAGTGAGTGAGAGAGTAAATAAGTAAGTACACAAGTAAGCAGGCAAGCAAGCGCCTCTCTATTTCCCACCAACTGTGCATCTTTCTTCTTCTTCTGTTTTTATTCCAACTAATCTCGTCGAGGTTGCCGACAAGGGAATAACGGCTCTGATTCTCGAAACTTTATCAATGTTGCATTGTCCAGCTTCGGCTGAAAGCGGCAGAGAAATAAAATTGTCCTTCTCTTTCTTTTCCCATTAGAACGCACGTGTTACAAAACACACACATTCTAACGGGAAAAGAGAGAGAGAAAGAAGGACAAATTCCTGGATCCGTCAGTGGTCAGTAGTAGTCAGTAACATTCAACAACGAAAGCATTGCATCAGTTCAACAAGAAATTGCACTAAACGACTTGTGTTTGAAGACATTCTTTCAAAGCGGTCAGTAAGTATAGATACTTATACAAAGAGGGGGGGTTCTTGCTTACTTTTCTTGTGAGCAATGGGGCAGTTGCAAGGGTCTGAAATGTTGCGTTTTTTATAAAGAAATTAATAGTACTTGATGAGCTGAGACCAATGGTGCCTTTGATTTTTTCCTAAGTGTCCAGGTTTTGGAGATACACACGTGTAAAGTTTAAAAAAATGGTGGGTGTAGTGACGTCACTACGCGGAATTCCCATTTAAAACAATGTATTTTGGGCCAAAATTGCATCTTCGGACCAATGGGACGTAATAAGAAACCAAAGGCATCTTTGTACTCAGCTCGTCAAGTACAGTCATTTACTTTATAAAAAACGCAACATTTCAGGCCCTTGCAACTGCCCTATTGAAACGTTGACACTAGATAGCAGTGGCAGAGCTAGAAATTTTTCGGGGGGGGGGGGGTGTTAATACCTACTTTTTTTTAAAACAAAACATCCACAATTTCCTCGCCAATTCCTTCATGCACAGTGTAAAAAATTGGCTCAAAGAGGAGGGTACATACCCCCCCCCCCCCCTCCCCCTTTGGATCCGCGGCTGTTATACAGCCAAATCCAGCGAAAATAACGATGAGCACATGCATGATTAAAACGTTACGTAAAACACTCACAGACTCAAAAAGTGTAATTTTGGAGCCACGCAGATACGTATACCATGGGAGATTCCTATCCAAGTTGAGGCTTTTTCCTCTGTTAGAAAAGAGTTCCCCATGACACCTTTGACCTTAGCTCCGCCATTTAAGAGCAAAAATGACGAAGCTAAGCAGGTATTATTGCAGATTCCTATCCCATCTAATTTGGCACTCTCTCGATAGAAACACACAGAGGAAAGCTTCAAATCTGTCAGACATTTTATGTTTCGAGACATATAAAATGAAAGCACGTGATGAGCTGAGAGCAAATGTGCCGTTTACAAACCAGATTGAAGAGTTAAAAGCGAAAAATATCCGCGCAAAATATAAAATACAGCACCGCGTTAAGAACCGGTTGAGGACCCATCCAAGTTTACAGGACTTGCAGACTGAAAAATTCACGAATTCGCACAGCTGTTACTCCAATCTGGTTTTATGATCAATTATACATGAGATAATAATACGACTGTAGGCGTTTTTTTTTTTTGAACCATGCTACAGTTGAACAGTTCAACAAACGTTCGACATGATTCTAGCCGCTCGACGCTCGTTCTAATAAAGCGTGCAGGTTGTTTAAGGGGGGGGGGGGGGGGCAGCTCTGAAGCGCCGCTACACTACATAAATATGGAAGTACTAGTAGTGAAAATTATCTCTCTCAGACCATCTTGCCGGCTGACATGACTGAAACGGAGTTAGGTTTATCGACCTTAAAAAAAAAAAAAAAAAAAAAAAAAAAAAAAAAAAAAAAAAAAAAAACACAGAGGAAAAGGTCATTGAATTTCGTATAGGTGCACCGAAAAAAAAATCCTATTACGATAACCAGTATTACATTAATTAAGAAAAATATCATGAACTAGGATTCACAATTCAGCCCTTGGAAAAAAGCCCTTGGATGCAATAAGTAAAATAAGTTAGAAAAAGAAAAAGAAAAACAAGAAATAGAAAAACCCCAATTTTCAAACTTTCATGATGACAATACTTTCTCTCCTTAAGGGGGATGGAGCGAGAAAGTAAAAAATTATTATCTATGGATTGGAAACCGAGATGGAACGCGAGTGGTATCCAGTCCGGAATCGAAAAGGGGGGACGGGGGAAGGGGGGGGGGGTTGAGCGGTGGACGCGAGGGTCAGGAAGAGTCAGTCTCACCCCCTCACCCCTTCTCCCAGAGGGGAGAGATAATAAATCTTCACCACAACATTCAATACATACTTGCCAGCTCAGAACACTCAATTTAAACTCATTAAATGGTTACATTCAAATAGGCTCCAAACAGTCTCCAAACTTTTGCCACACCCTGTATAGAGACTCCATGTTTTCCAAGGGCGTCGCGTTCGCGTGCCACCTGGCAACAATGCGATTCCTAAATTTAAACTCATTCAATATATCGAATTTCCTTTGTGCACCGTTCTGCGTGCACCCCCTGAATTCGACCATTTACCAGAGTTTACAAATGATCGGGCCTCTAACTCGCCAAGTTCTTCTTAACCTGCTGACAGTGAATTATAGTGTTCACTGAAGTTCAAAGTTTACCAGCCGCCTCAGCCCAAAGGCGGATCCAAAATTCTTGCAACTGTGTGTTATTCCCATTTGAATTCAGAGAAACAGTCGATTAGTAAAAGGGCCATCGAGTAATCGAGCTCAAGAATCGATTGTTTCTCATACGTTCAAATGAGATGAATTCATATTTGCCAAATTTCTGCAGGCTGATTATGAACGGTCGTATCGTAATGCTATCGAGTCGATGATCGAGTGCGTGTTATCTTATGGGTGGTGCCATTCCGAAAGGTTTCGTTCCGATAGAAACCCACCTATCTCTGCGGAAATTCACCGATGACTCCTAGCTATCGGAGGATTTCCGTAGAGATGGGAGGGTTTCTATTGGAATGAAACCTTTCGGAATGGCACCACTCATAAAAATAACATGCACGTACTCGATTATCGACTCGATAGCATTACGATACGATCGTTCATAATCAGCCTGCTGGATCCGCCCATGCATTTTGTTCAGGAATAAGGGAAGGCCCACATGTAGAACCGATACTCACACGAGAAGCTCCTCTCCTATTTTCAATGGTCTATGCTTTCGGCGATTCTCCGTGGAACTGCGCTCTCCAAGTCTACCAGTCGTCTTCTCTACCTACCTCTCTAGCACGAGTACCTTATTTTACGTCGTTTTAATAACAAGCTTTAGTGAACTTGTGTCGTTGTAATCACCCCTTTATAATCTAAATCAATATACAGGGTGGTCCGAAAGTCCCGGGACTGCCAATGAGTAAAAATCAAACTTTGTCATGCGATATCGAAAACCAAAAACGATATCGACCTGCGGTTTGCGCCAAAATGCTCAGTTTTGTGTGCTCTTTCAAGCGATGTATCATTCGATAGGAGTCGTGGCTCGGAATTTTTGAGATAGTCCCCCTGAGGGGTCATTTTTTTGAATAATTTTGGGGGGCCCTAAGACTAGACAAATATCAAAACCGTATTTTTTTCTGAAAAGGACTTGCTTTTAAGAGTATTTTTGACTCCTAGTTTTCTAAAGTTCTAATTTCCAAAGGGGAGTTCTGATTTTTTGAAAATGAGTCGAAATCGAACCTTGACTATCGATATATCGAAGACGAAAAACGATATCGACCTCCGGTTTGCGCCAAGTCTTAGAATTTTACGCCCTTTCAAACAAGGTATCACAAGATAGGGGTTGCCATTTGAAAATTTTGAGTTGGGGGGCATAGCCCCCCTTTACGGGTGCCCCCCGGAATTTTCGGGTACGCCAAAAAGTAGTTCCGATTAAGTTATAAACATCCCCTAAGTTTGGTTTTTTTATCTGCAGCCGTTCAAAAGTTATGAAGCCGTCCCGGGACTTTCGGACCACCCTGTATATTTATCACCCTGTATCGTCGTATTGATGTCTTACCCTTTCAAATCGTCCGCCCTCATTTTGCGGAAACATTTTGGCTAATAAACTTGACAACGCTGCCCTCAACTCAACTCCGAGCTAACTTCCATCCCCCTATCTCCCGGCTCTGCTCCTTAAGTCGCCTTCTCGTTCTCAGTTCTTACTTCTTATAGCTGCTATAATTTGTCATCGCAAAGCTTCCAGGTCCTTTACTCGAGACAATGGCTAAAAAGCTGGCGGGATGTCTTCGCCGTTCAAGCGGATCTGGGACAAAAACCGCTCGTAAAAGTTCACCGAGAAAAGGGAGGGAGAGAGAAGGAGAGAGAAGGAGGGAGAGAGGACGGGGGAGAGGGGAAATTCTTTTATTTACTATTTTATTGTTTGCGTTTCTCATCATCAGGGCTGTTTGTAAGACAAGAGTATGATTGAGAAGGGAAATCAATGAAAAGAGTTTAGGAATTCTACGATTATGGTTTTAGTTGAAGCCACAGAGAACCTGAGAGGTTTACGTGAAAGACAATGCATCGTATTTAAAAAGTCAATGCATGGGGCACTTGCTTACTTACACTATCGGCGATTGACAGTGGCGTAGCGTTCACTTTGGCAACGCTGTATTGTGGCATTTAAACCCATGTAAAAAATTGAATGCGAAGGTGTTCGCCAAACACGCAATAATTCGATATTTTTCATGGGTTTAATTGAACGACCTGCAACGTTGTCAAATTGCACGCTACGCCACTGGCGATTGAACTGTCAGTTTCACAGTAAAATCCAGCTGCCGTTACGACGAGCGCATTAAAAAATCAAGAAATTCACTCACAGACTCACAAAATGACTTTACAGTTTAAAGCGTAATGGCAGCTACGCAGGTGCCATCGGAGATTCCTCTCTATAATTTGAGGCTTTCCTCCGTGTGTTACTAGAGAGTTACAAATTAGACAGGAATCCCCCATGACGGCCATGACACCTGCGTGGCTCCGCCATAAAACACTTTCATACCTGGTCCTGGTATACATTTCAATATACATTTGAATAACATAAAATCTCGTGGAGAAAATGAAAATATGGTATACACATCTTTTTTATAATACAATTTTGCCAAGACCAGCTATGATGGCCAAATATCTGTCCCTGATTGTGAGTAAAAATTATTTTCAGGTATGAAAGGGTTAAGAGCAAAAATAGCGGAGCTATACAGGTATCATGTAAAGATTCCTATCTAATTTGTCTCTGTCCTCTGTAAACACGACGACTATCGAGTTGAGAACACTTCGCTTGTTTCTCCTTTTCTAACACATTAGTTCAAGCGGCCGGAGGGAGAGAAACACAACTCCCTGTATCCACCCACGCACCCATCAGGCAACACTGCCAAGTAGTGGTGGCACCGTAATTCGTCAGTACCGTCTCGTCGGGACGCGTGCGCCGAGCGTGGCGTGGCAGCTTTAGGCGTCGCGTAGCCGCGTCGCTTGGCATGGTAGTTTAAGGATGGAGATGGAACGCAACGAACGGTTTCGATTGAGGAGCGCACACTAGATCGAAAAAAACATTTTTCCGGACAAGAAAAAACGATCATATTTTTTCGCTTTAAAAACTATGTGTTTGCGTATAGCAGCGCGGACTTTGCCACATTGTGTGGCGCTGGCGATTATCTCGATTATTCCCAATTTTTGATCCGTAACATAAAATTTGTGCCGTTCAGGGTGCAAGATTGCCTGACAAGTACAGTCAGACTTAATTTCTGATTTTCTCGAGGTCATTAATGGATTCTACACATAAAATTACCTTGAGACACCAATTTTCATAACATTCGGTCCATAATGGTGGTCGCTATGCCAGAAAAACTTTCATAACATTCGGTCCATAATGGTGGTCGCTATGCCAGAAAAACCAGACATTTTCTTAAAACTTTGGGGGGCTTTGGCTCAAAAAGGGGGCGTTTTCGGACCCATGTTTATAGGGGGAAAACCGTCTTATTTTGGCCTCAAATATATGCTCCAGAGGTTTGGCACATTATTTTCGTTACACTCTGTATAATAGCAGGCAGTCCATAATTTAGATTTTTTTTCGTAAAGTTATGTCCTATATAATTTCATTTCTGCAATCCACTGCGCGGCGAAGGCGCCTGCCCGACTCCACTCCGTTACCGCTGCCGCCACTGCACCGCGAACCCTCCGCCCCTTGAGACACCGTCCACCAGGTCCACCGACCCCACCGTAACAACCCCCGACGCTTTTTCACCCTTCACCACCCTCGCAGGAAAAGTTACTTAAATCTTCGGAACTTTGTAAACCTGTTACACTTTCTTCAGCCCATCCGAGTGATACAAATTCATCGAACAACGGGTCTCCAGAGCTACCTATTTCGCTACAAAAGCGATTCTACAGTTAATTCTTGATAACAATTAATCCATAGCGAAAATCACGAAATTCACTCATAAACTCACAAAATGACTTTAGAGTTTAAAGCGTAATGCCGGAGCTACGCAGGTAAATACCATAAGGGATTCTTGTCTCATTCGAGTTTTTCCGTTAGACTGCGTGTGTTAGAAAAGGACAGATCTGATTAGCGGCAGTCACGCGATTTTCGCCCCCTACTCTAGGCTATTCCAATCCAACACATGCATTCAAATGACCACGGAGAGAGAGAGAGGGGAGAGAGGGGAGAGAGAGAGAGAGAGAGAGAGAGAGAGAGAGAGAGAGAGAGAGAGAGAGGGAGAGAGAGAGAGCGAGAGAGAAAGAAAGAGAGAGACCATATTTCCTGGATCCGCCAGTGGCTTTCCAAAATCAGAGAATTTATTTTACGTGAGCAGCAGTGGTGCATGGCGTAGCCAAGGAGGGGCAGTGGGTCCAGGGGGTCTCCCCCCCCCTCCCCCTTGACACCAAAATTTGCCTTACAAAAATATCAGTTTTTGCGTTTGCAGACAAATTTTACCACATTCGTATCTTCGGACTCCCACCCCTGACAATTTTCTGACCCCGGACCTCCCCCTCCCCCCTATAAACATTTCTGGCTACGCCAATGGTTGGCAGCGGCGAAGCTTGCAATCTCTAGCAACGTTGCATTAGATACATTTAAACACACGGAAAATATCGAAGCTATGACCATCAAATTCGACCTATCGTACGCGTTCAAATGGACAAAATACTGCGTTGGCAGGGCGAGTAAGGAAAGAAGGGGTTGTTAAGGGGGGGGGGGTGACCTATTTTTAGAAAACAAAAACTGTTAAGCTTGTGAACTTGCATTCCTCTCCTCTCCTTCCACGCCCTCCTCTCCTATCGGATGTTTAAATTTCTCTATTTTCGGAATATAAGAAAGATTCCCGATTGTACCGCAGCTTCCTCCTTGCCCCGCCCCCCCCACCCCTTGGGCAGCCCACAGCGGTTATCGACACCGCTTTGAAAAGCGCGCTAAGTCGCTCTTGCTGACGGACGAACGAACACAGCCGCATCGGCGTCACCCAGTAGTCCAAGATCGAAGAAAAAAGGCCAAAAATCAGCGGAAAAAAGTCTCTAAGCAAAAATCAAAATTTTCTACTCATCAGGCTTGTTTCATTTGTTTCCAGTGACATCTCTAGGTGTAACATACCTTATAAAAATGTTCTTTGCCATTAAAATTGGTCCCAAAAGTTTTTATGATGATAAATTATTCACAAGAAATTTACATTCTGATTTTTGGTCAATTATAGACGATCACAGACCTTAGTGCGGCGTCGGGGGTCGATTAATCTCGACCGTTGACGGACACCGCACCGTTCGCCGTACAGTGAGAGAGGAGACAGATTTTTGCTGGACATTCAGAAATCTTAAAAAAGCCCAGCGGACCGATCATTCACTTTATCGTTAAACCGACCGTTAAAACTGTCTAAGAGTGGTGATATTGGTCAAAAATTGTAAAACTTGGCTGTTGCTATGGTAACCATCGCATCGTTGAGAGCTCGTTTTATAAAGGCTGTTCATGAGTAACCTTTAAAAAACAGACACTTTAACGATGGTTACCATAGCAACGGCTAATTGTAAGTTTCACAATATTCGACCAACAGCATCACTCGTAGACAGTCTTAACGATCGGTTTAAAGATGAAGTAAATGATCGGCCCGCAGACTTGGTCATTGAGTTTGATTTTGTCCCTTTGCATTGATGAACGAATGATTGATTAATTTAACGTCACCTCCGATGAGGAGCTATACCGACAAAGGGGATTTCTGTGGGACGTTGTGAGGACGTACTGTTGAGGTAGCACGGAGGCAGCCATCATGAAATCTCTTATGGACATTTTCAAACGAGCTCGGTTTTTTCAACTTATTTTGTTAACCTTTAAGAGCAAAAAAGAAGTTGTGACACATCTATTTTAAATTGGTTTCAAACGAAAGTGCAAGTATGTTTTAGAGTGGCGAGTAGCTGTCTGCACACAAACATCAATGTAACTGCGTTTCTTTTGGAAAGATTTGCACGATAAAGACACTGGCACACATGACAGAAACAAGCGCAACACTTTCTCGCCTGGATAGCTGTATTATAGAATGTTGTGTCCAGATAACCACTTTAAAACACTCGCACTCTCCAATTGTCCACTGAATAAATAACAATTTTTTTATTTAAATTGTACACCGAAAAAAAAAGATTACCCAGAGGCATGAAAATATGTGAACTTATGTATGTAAGGGATAATACAATTACCGAAATTCTGGTGTTGTACCATAGTTCTTGAAAATTTGTAGGAAATTCTAGCTCTATGACCATATTCTGGTATGAACACCAGAATTTTTTGGCCAATGCACTAAACTTTCTTTCGTTCACAAATCTTTGTGCTTCTGGTAATATGACTATACTCTGTTCGGGATAAGAAGTCCGACGGGAAGTCAGGTAAAAACGCACTACATTGCAACGCAGCGGTTTCTCGGCTGTCGATTCTTCGCCGCCACGTCCGTTCAGGAGAACCGGCCTTTTAGACCCTTTTATTGAAAAAGACAATACCGTGAACTGACCAATTTATAAAGTCCTTTGAACGCCCACTCGAAAATTAAACTTTTGTGGAATTCTCGAATTTTGAATAACTAACTTTAAATTTAAATTCTGCTCGACATGCACAGAAAAATGATACCCAACGGCGGTTCAATATGTAATTTTTCAAAGATTACAGCTTCTTGGAATCACCCAATTAGGAATGCCAAAATCTTTGAAAAATTACATACTGAACCGCCGTTGGGTATCATTTTTTTGTGCACGTCTAGCAGAATTTAAATTTAAAGTAAGTCAGTTATTCAAAATTCGCGAATGCCGCAAAAGTTTAATTTTCGAGTGGGCGTTCAAAGGACTATATAAATTGATCAGTTCACGGTATTGTCTTCTTCAATAAAAGGGTCTAAAAGGCCGGTCCTCCTGAACGGACGTAGCGGGGAAGAATCGACAGCCGAGAAACCGCAGCGTTGCAATGTAGTGCGTTTTTACCTGACTTCCCATCGGACTTCTTATCCCAAACAGAGTATAGAATTTGGTATTGTGAAAATCACATTTTTGTCAGTGTAAGTTGTTCAGTTCAGATCCAATTTTGATCGAGTCGTCATCGCTACAGCGGTCTATACGATTACAGTTTACACATTGCGCATTGTGCTCGCCGCGCTGCAATGACGTCATGAAACACAAAATCGGTTCGTTACTTGATACCAGTTGGTGTTTTCATTTGTTTCTTTCTTTTGTCCTAATTTGCAAGACGCACGGAGGAACCGAATATACGCCTATGTTCGTCTATACAAAATACATGCACCGACTATACGTTAAAAGCAAATATTGGTCGTAGTTTCTCCGTGCATGCGGCTACATGCTCAGGTTTGAGTTTTGACATGACACGAGCGAGCAACAGATAAAAATTTCTTTTCGGAAGTTGATAAATAGTAAATACTTCCTTACACTACACCTTACGCAAACTCCGTTATCGCGGGTATTCATGTTGATCGTTGACTCTTCTTGTCGGTTATCTGAATGTGGAACCGATTCCCAAGTTTGTCGAAAGGACAGAGTAAATATTTGATCCGATTCTCAAATAAATAAATATTTGTGCATCGGCAGCATTGTATCGCACGCGTACTTATATTTTAAAGAAAAATAAACATTTGATAATGATTCCACCCCCCCCCCCACATAATATTGACTTGCGGTCGCAACGCCACACTTTACAGAGTCAATCAATTAATGAATAATTGACTGTTCTGGTACAGCTTGTTCCAGAAAAGATTGAATTAGGCAGATCTACGGCTTTCATAATAACACCAGCTTCCTCAGATAGGGCGATCTGACTGGTTAGGAACAGTAAGAAGCTGATGTTTTCAGTCAAACCTGCAGTTGTCAAGTCCGATCATTCTTGGAACAGTCTACAAAACGATCGATACGGAGCTCTTTTTTGAACGGAAATGGCTATGAAATCTTAAAAAAAATCATACAACCTTTTTGTGATTAAGAATTCTACACCCTCGAAGATCCTAAGTTATGCCTGATTAAAACTATCGAAATCAACAGGATATTACAGATTAAACTCCACATTTGGAGGTTTGAATCGCCCGGATTCCCGCCCATTTTACAACAACAGCAATAATATTTAGACAAATCCGACCTCCAAATGCATCGCTCAATCTGTAACATCTTGTACATTTCGGCAGTTTACGTCATGGAACCAGGTATAATCCAGCATTTTCGAGGACGTAGAATTCATAATCGCAAAGAGGTCGCATGAATTCTTCGTTTCGTTGTATCAGCCAACATTTTTGTTCAAAAATGCGCTTATGGGGAAATTACATTGAATCGGAGTTTGTTTAACGCCAGAGGTCCTCAGACGGCAATCGATACGATACATCACGGTATTAGAACGCATGCATGTTCTTTGCAAGGCCATTTACATTTGAATAATTTACGAAATAAACTGTGGGGAATACACCACGGAAACTTTCTCACACCAAACTTATTCTGGGGGGGGGGCAGACCCCCTTTGATGTTCTAGGCCCCTAGACCCCCTTTAAAATTCTGGAGGAGACCCCTTTTAAGGAGTTAATTTTACAGTAGGCTGGTCACAGCAGAATATTTTAGCAAATTTTCATCAAAATCCAACCAGTAATGTTTGAAATATTCCAATTTTTCCCGATGTTTACCAATTTCATCAATTTTCCCTTGAATTTTAATGGAAACCTTTTGTCCTCCATAACTTGCTCAAAATTTAAATTTTTAAAAAAAAAAAAAAAAAACAAAAAAAAGTCCGTCTGGGGAATGTTAAAAGCAACTTATCTGCAAAATTTGGATGCATATGGGAAATTGATTTAAAAATTATGCGGGGATACAGACAGACAGACAGACAGACATCTGCGCCAGTGGCGCAACCAGGAGCTCTTCCATCTCTTTCATTTCCCATTTGAATGTACAAGTAGGAAAAGGACAGAAAGAGGGGGGTTTTATACCCTTGTCTAACATACTTTTTTAATGGAGAAAAGAGAGAGATGGAAAAACTCTCGGTGCGCTACTGGCGCCATCACAATATACTTTCTCAATTTCTATAACTTTGTTAGTTGTGAGAAAGTAAAAATTTCAAAATGACCCGCGATTTTAGTCTGTTGAGGTTTCCACTTTGATGTGAACTTTTTTCAGAATTTGATCGCGTCCACAGCTATTCAAGGCGCCTCTTCGTCATACGTCACACAATGCGCCATTCAACAAAAGAGAGACTGCACCGTGGAAAAATAAAGAGAGAGAGGGAGAAAGAGAGGGGGAGGGAGGGAGAAAACCAAACGAACCTAAATTGCAGCGTGCAAAACGACCCACTCGTTGAGATTCGTTACATTCACAAGCGCGCAATCGTAAAATTGAAAAGCGTCGATCCGCGCAAAACCTCGGAACGGGAAGAGTATACATCACAGCGTTGTCGGGTCATGCTCATACACGGCGAAACAGATTAAACCAGGGAAGTGGGTCACAACAGATCTACGGAACATTGGGACCTGTAATTTGAAAAAAAGTCCAAAGCCATACAAAACCTACCAAAGCCCAAGAAATTTTAGTCCACCTAAAAAATTGACGAAGTGTAAAAAAAGTCCAGAACTATTTCTGTCCGACGTAAAAAAAAAAAAAAAAAAAGTCCACAAAAAGTTGCGTCGAACCTAGCCCCGTGACTAATCGATTATTTCTCATGCAATCAAATGGAAAGAATACACTGATGCCAGATTGCTGGATCCGCCAATGCCAACTACCCCTATTTGTTGAAGGGTCATTCCACTGAAAATGTGACACCCGTAACACTTTAAAGTAATATTTCTCAGGTACCAATAAAATTTGTTGCATTTTTGAGGCTAAGAAAGAAATGAGCTTTAGTAGAATAATTTTGATTGAATGACATTGTTTTTCTGCAAACCAAAAGATGTCGATTAATAGTATAGTGTTACGGGTGTCACATGTACTGTGGAATGACCCTGAATCGAAATGAACGCGTTTTCCGACCTGGCTTGGGAGCTGGTACAGGGACTTGTCCGGGACACGCTGTATAGTGTTAGTATGTATATACATGTACTCGTCGCGCCATAGCCACTCCTTCTGACCCCCCCCCCCCCCTTTGTTATTACCACCTATTAGTCTCAAGCCGCGCGATCGCGAGTGCGGGGGTGGCGCCAACATTCCTCCGGGTCGCGACTCGACTCGAGTCTGATGGTGATAAAAAAGCACTTCTACCCTCCGCCCCTCCCCCGCGCATTGCCGTTACTAATCGCAGCGCCCCTCCCCCGTCACCATGCCACTGTCCCTCCCCCTCCCCAACGCCCTGAAGGGACTACAGCGAACGACGACGTCTGTCCTGCCGTAATATGTATACGGCCGCATCCCTCCGCCCCCCCCTCTCCTCCCCATAACCCCCTCCTCAGGCCACTTCAAAAGTCCAGCGCCCTTATACGAAAGCCCGTTATTGCCGGCTCAGCGGCCACATCAATGACAGAAAATGCTGACGAACGCAAGGCTCATGGGATTGAAACACACACGTCGCGTTCGCCCACATAGACTCGCGATATATCGTATCGATTGCCGTCCAAAGGCCTTTAGTTCCAAACAAACTCTGGTTCAATGTAATTTCCCCATAAACGAACTTTTGAACGGAAATTTAGACTATTAAATCAAACAATTAAAGCAACCTTTTTGCGATTATGAATTCTACGTCCTCGAAAATGCTTAATTTTATGCCTAGTTCCTTGACTAAAACTGCCGAAATCAATAAGATATTACAGATTAAATGTTGCGTTTGTAAGTTAGAATCGCCCGAAATCCCGCCAATTCCACAACAATAACATTTGGGTGATTCCAACCTCCTAACGCATTGTTTAATCTGTAGTATCTTGTTGATTTCGGTAGATTTAGCGGTGGAACCATGCAAAATTAAGCATTTTCGAGGACGTAGAATTCATAATCGCAATAAGGTCGCATTAATTGTTTGATTTAATAGTCTAAATTTCCGTTAAAAAATCCGCTTATGGGGAAAATGCATTGAATCAGAGTTTGTTTGGAACGAGGCCCTCGGACGGCAATCGATACGATATGTCGCTCTACTAAAACAGTCTATTACAGACTGTTTTAGAAACGAGCGGGAAATTCAAAATCCAGAAATCTGAGTGGCTAAGATGCTTCTTATAAAAGTGAAACCAACTTCTGATTGGTCAAATTTAAATTTCCCGCTTCTCACTAAAACAGTCTAGAATCCTAAAAAAGTAATGAGAATCAACCAACGAGAGCTGTATTCCATGAATATAGAGAGGATTTATGAGACGTGATTTTGAAACACCAAGGAGGCATAGCCATGATTGAAATCTTTTATGGGCATTTTCTCAAAAGCTCGTTTTGATTGCCGCATGTTTGTCAACCTTAAAATTCAAAACAAAAAGTTGTGACCATAGGCGGCTCCAACAATCCAGCAACTGCACATAGTTCCCATTCGAATGCATGATAAACAATCGATTCTTGAAGGGCTACACTCTACAGCCCCGTGACTAAATTATTGATTGTTTCTCATGCAATAAAACGGGAAGAAAATAACGTTGTCAGATTGCTGGATGCTGGTTCCGCCAATGAACTTGACATCGTACATAACATTCACTGACCAATTCTGGCAACCTTGCCAGGACCTAGACCGAAAACAATTCGTAAACAATACGCGACGGTCCATAGGATTGGTGGGGGGAGGAGGGTGGGATCTGCGATCAATTATGACGATTATTGTAAGGGATGGGGAGCTCCCTCCCTCCGTCAAATTCATCGACCAATTTCGCTTTGAACTCCATCGTTCTGCATTTCCAACCAGGCGTCTCATGTTTTGGCACCAGTCCAAATAAAGAGGTTCATATCGCAAAAATATATAGAAAAGCACATATATCTCTATTTCGACCGTAAAGTTACCGTGCACGCTCAATGAAAACTTGACACTTACCCAGAGGCGGCGCGTGCAATCTGCCAAAGTTGCATTTAAATCCATGTGGAATATATCGATTCCGCAGGGAGAGTGCACTGTGCAGTGAGCATCCCCAAAATGTCGACCTTTTTCATAACTTTGAATGGACTGAATTCAAAGTTCCAGATTGCACGCGCCGCCTCTGCACTTACCTAACCTAAAATAACAGGCATGCGGAACGACACACAATCATCCATACAACCAGTTTTAAGGGAAAAATTTAGTGGATTTAATAATTTACTCAGCTTCCGCCATGCGCCACACTATTGGCAAATTTTGGCCGTTTGGCGGTCATAAATCTGTAACTTTTTAAAAGTCAAAAGAATGACTTCAAACTCTCGGAACTGGTTCCCAAGCCTTTAAAGAGGTCAAAAATCAAGGCTGTGACCATAGATTTTGCACATAAGTGGAGGGGGAGGGAGTATTTACGATTTGAAGACGAAAATTCAGAGCTTGAAAAAATTGATTTATAACCGCCAAATGGTCAAAATTTGCCAATAGACTGTTTTAGTAGAGCGATATATCGTATCGATTGCCGTCCGAGGGCCTCTGGTTCCAAACAAACTTTGGTTCAATGTAATTTCCCCATAAGCGAACTTTTGAACGGAAATTTAGGGTATTAAATCAAACAATAAATGCGACCTTTTTGCGATTATGAATTTTACGTCCTCGAAAATGCTTAATTATGCCTGGTTCCTTGACTAAAACTGCCGAAATCAATAAGATATCGCAGATTAAATGTTGCATTTGTAGGTTAGAATCGCCAGAAATCCCGCCAATTCCACAACAACAACAATAACATTTGGGTGATTCCAACCTCCAAACGCATCGTTTAATCTGCAATATCTTGTTGATTTTGGCAGTTTTACGGGTGGAACCAGACAAAATTAAGCATTTTCGAGGACGTAGAATTCATAATCGCAAAAAGGTCGCATTTATTGTTTGATTTAATACCCTAAATTTCCGTTCAAAAGTTCGCTTATGGGGAAATTACATTGAACCAGAGTTTGTTTGGAACCAGAGGCCCTCGGACGGCAATCGATACGATATATCGCTCTACTAAAACAGTCTATAGTGCGACAGTGGCAGCTCTGGCATTTTTGCAACACTGTTTTTCCTCCATTTGATTTTGTTAGACAATCGATTCGATAGTGTAGCGCTGATTCATCAACATTCGATTGTTTTACATAGATTCAAATGGAGGCATAGCAGTGTTGCCAAATTCCACGGAGCCACTACTGGAGATTCTGCATCTGACACGAGGAATACACATCGCACAAAGATTTATAAAAATAGGATACGGGCTCATCAGTCATCAGCACCTGCACTACATCACTTGTTATACCTCCAAGCAAGCTTCGATACGAAGAGAGGTTAGGATAATTGAGCGTCATGGCGGTGATATGTCCATGACCATAAGAAACCGTCCGACGAGGACAAAACATAGAGAACATCGTCCCATATTATAATTGTGATTGTAATCACTTGAGATCTTTCATGAATCCATGTTAGATCGAAAAAATACTTGAGGGTACGATGGAATCTAACGGGGGAATAAAATTTGAGAGAACTGCTCGTTTAAAAAGATGAGTTTGCATTCGAAAGTGAGGATTTAATTTCTTATGGGTAACTGTACGAGAGTGAGCGAGAGAGAACATTCGTTGGGATCCAATTTTGATCGCGGCGCGGCCGCCCGTCACCACAAAATCGATCTACTATGAACAGTTCATTAAAACCAAAGATTATTGATACTCCAGACATGGCACTAGCTATCTTGCCAATGTTAGATTTTGTTGAGCGCCTTCATTTCTAAAATCGAGCTAAAACACATACACTGGCCCACGGTTTGTTTACGTTTCGGCAAGCGAAGGACGTGCGGGCGGGGTGGGGGCCGTGGGCCAGCCGACTGGCCCCACCCAACCCGCACGTCTCACGCTCGCCGAAACGTAAACAAACCGTGGGCCAGTGTATGTGTTTTAGCAATGAAGGCGCTCAACAAGATTTTAGTTAGTGCCATACCTGGAGTATAAGTAATCTTTGATTAAAACAAGCTAATGCACCAATCATCAACACTCAACGCATCAAAACCCACCACTCTTGTGGTTTGTATCGCGAATGCATTATTTCTGACACGGCTGGGGGGGGGGAGAGAGAGAGAGAGAGAGAGAGAGAGAGAGAGAGAGAGAGAGAGAGAGAGAGAGAGAGAGAGAGAGAGAGAGAGAGAGAGAGAGTCAGAAATGGTAAAGAAGGCTCTTCCGAGTCTCGACCCCCCGACATCGGTCCAGCAAGGAATAGAACGGCAGGGGGGAATTCGAACGCGCGGGAGGGAGGGGGGCAAAATATGAATGGAGTAAATGAGGATACGCGACAGGAAGGAGGGCTCTTTTTTATTGGTGCTGCTTGCTTACTCAACTACGAGAAACAAGTGAGCCTCCGTGCCGGGCACGGCTGTGAGTGTGAGTCAGTGTGAGAGAGAAAGGGGGGGGGGGGTTAAAAGTACTGTGTGCAAGTGCAGTGCAGTCGACTGAGACTTCCGAAAAGGATGTTTAGCGGGTGGACTAAAACTGGATTACAAGGCGCTTTATAGTGTCTATTACTCTATTTCCGCTCGCCCCGCGGATTCCACTTGATTGGTCCACACCAGAGATTGCAAATATTCAAGATACGGTGCTAGAGCTCGGTTCAAAAGAGGTGACCCAACCGACCTGTAATCTTTGGAAAAGTTCGAGAGATTTGTCTGAAGAACACGATGAATAAAGAGCACCGGGCCCGATCAAGTTGAAACCGTCGAAGTCATACCTAGGTTCAACCGATGCCTCGAATCTGCGTCGTCTCCCAATCAAAATCAAGAGTTCGTGAAGAGTGAGGTCAGATATTTTAGTTTAAGTCAAGTCCGACTTTTCGTCAACTTGATCGGGCCCCAGGGACGCATGTTGCCAGATACAAAATGCCAGACATAATTCTAGCAACGCTGTTGCAGCATCAAACTGAGTTACACTCATCTCGCGTCTCTGAGTCGGCAAGACTTTTTTTTTTTCTTTCTTCCCTGGCGAAGTCACTCAACCGACTCCCCCTCCCCCTCCTTCGGTGCGGGAATCGCAACCCTGGTCAGGGTCTTGACAGCTTTGGAATGCAATGAATAATTGAATGAACTAGCTTGCCATGTTGTCGCGAGCGAATAAAAAAAAACCAAGAGTAGTTATAGATTTTGCGAATAATTTCGGAGCAAAACAGCTGCATGCCAGGGATCGCGGAGGGAATCAGACGGGCGGATTGGAGGATCAAATTGAAGTTGAAATCAAAGCTCAAACTAGATGTCACATCGATTGAACCATCGAGCTAAACCAAAGGGCTTATGCTGTGATTGATATTTTCTAAGTTCCATCCCAAAGAGTGAGGCAGTGAGATCTTTGCCTCGTTTTTTCGTAACTTTGAATCAAAAATTGTAATTAATTCAGTGACTGAATTAATTACAATTTTTGATTTCAGTGGAAATTGATTTTTAAAGAAAGTACAAGCGTTTTCGAGTGGCTATCTGGACGCAGAATTGTAAAACAGTTATCCAGGTGAGAAAACGTTGGGAGGGGTAAAATACGAGCCCTTTTCTTTCCATTTATATTAGTGTTCCTGGTTTCTATGTCATATTATTGTGTGTCTGTCAGTGAATTTCTTAATTTTTTAATGTATGCTCATCGTAATTTTTGCTAGATTTTTACGCTAGAATAAACCATTCAATCGCAAATAGCAAAAGTCAGCAAGAGACCGGCCATTTATCGCCAGTTTTGTTTCGTTTGTTTTTTTGTTTCTATCCGCAGTCTGCACAATGGGGTGCACACTTTTGCTATAAGCGTTTTAATAGTCGATTCTGGTGTAAAAACCTCCAAAAATACCGATGGCAGCACTAAAAAATTCCGAAATCCACTCCTTAACTCATTGGACGCTTATATTTCCACGACTGTAATGGTGGCATAGGATAGTAATCGCGGGAGATTCTCATCTTAATTTCGTCACTCTCTCAATGCTGACAAGGATGATTCACAGAGTAATTGAACAGGTTCATGCGAAAACGTCCGATGTCCAAAATATTTTTAATGAGAAGACAAGTATAAAAAAAATTAGCAAATTAAAAAATAAAAATATTAAAGAAACCTGCTAAGACAAGGGAAATATGAGCAAGAAGCCGAGGAAAAATTATGATTAGGACTTATAAGGACGCAGTGTCTTCTTAAGAGTGATGTGCGCTCACAAAGTCAAATGTAAAAAAAATTGAAAACGGACGTTTTCGCATGAGCCTGTTCAACTAGTCATCAGAGTAGTGATTCACATCCGATGAATGGAGCCTCGACACCTAGTGACACCGGTGTCAAATGAAAGTCGTCTCTTATTGGTCACTTCTTGATGGAGTTACAGTATTGTTAGATGAGAATCTCCCATTATTACTTCCTTCAGCCACCATTACGCTCGCAAAAATAAAAGTGTTTGAGTTTAGGAGTGGATTTCGGAAGTTTTTAGTGCTGCCATCGTTATTTTTTGGAGGTTTTTACATCAGAATCGATTATTAAATCGCTTATAACAAAAGTGTGCAACAACCCCATTATAGTGTCTTTCGCTTTTCACGACCCATACGATCCAAAGGTTGTAACTAGTAATGAAACCGCTAAAAGTTAAACTTTGCAACGAGGCACGGCCGTATACAGACAAACAGCTCCTCCGTCATAGAGCGACAGTGGGACCAAAAGGGGCGGGGGGGGGGGGGGGGGGGGGGGGGGGTTGTACTCGCAGTCTCGTCTCTCGGTATCGGTGCTCGGAGTCACTCGGAGCGCACAGCAGGAAGCGCGACAAAATTGTGCTCGGAATCAGAAACGAGCGAAGGAAGAAGACAAGACCCTGGCCGGGGGGGGGTCCTGGAGGGGAGGAGAGGAGAGGAGAGAAGGATCCGTTGTTCCTTCCTGCCCTTTCGCCCCACTCCAGAACTCTCCCGGATGAAAACGTAGGAGCAGGACAGTATATGCCGCGATCCCACGATTATCTTTCGTGTGCATTTCTCCAGTGGCGACCCATGCAATTCGGCAACAATGCTTTCCCTCCATTTGAATCTATGTAGAACAATCGATTGATGGTGAAGTGTTGCACTATGGTTTGAGATTGTCAAAAAGTGGCCAAAAATAAGAGAGTATAATTCTCATCAATTCATCATTTACAAACATTCAAGACCAATTTTAACCACAGAGAACACTTAAATGGCAATAAATACGAGGGGCGTCTCAAAAGTAAGTTCCGCGGTCGTATATCTCCAAAACTAATGACGAAAAATAAATTTCGTAAAAAATGTTTTGTTAGGCATACTCTCAGCTTTCCAACGAGCTAAAGAAATTGAAATTTGGTTGAACCGTTTCCAAGATATGTCGTTTTTACCGAGACTACCTCTGGTCGCCGCGTGCCCGCCTCGTGATGGCGAAGTGGACTTAGGCCAAGCGCTCGAGATCCTCTGCTTATCTCGCATTGTCTTCAAACCTGGGGGGTGATCACGGAGGATCGTTTCGTTTTGGTATCGTTATCGTTATCGTTTACGTGTAACCTTATGGGTGGCTCAACTGATCGAATCGTTTTGAGCTCCTCGTAACGATTGAAACGGACGAAAGGAAGCGATGAGTCGCAGGCTGTCGTAATCTCGATCGTTTGAAGTAGGAAGAGGTGAGGAGGGGATCACCTGCGCGATCGAGTTGCGCAGAAGCAAGCCCATTTGATTTAATGCAAACGATAACGATAACGATACCGAAACGAAACGATCCTCCGTGATCACCCCCCTGGTATCTTTGATAAGGATACTAGGGGAAATTCCTGTCTTCTTACGCACCTCATGCTGATTCTACTGAGATAAATTCTCGATTTAACCATGATTAGCACATCACTGAAAATCAGTCAGTTTAGTGCGTGTCACCATGGAGTTACTGTTGCAAAACGTGGCTGATTGTGAAGTGCGTGCAGTCATTCACGCAAAATTTGTTGGATCAATTTGCTTGGGACATTTTCCCTCATCCCCCATATTCTCCAGACCTTGCAGCAAGTGACTATCACTTATTTACGGAATTGAAAGTTCATCTGGGTGGGCAACGATTTGCAAATGATGAAGAAGTGAAGCAGGCAATGCATTGGTTCTTCCAGAATCAGGACAAGCAGTGGTATGCAGATGGCATCAATAAATTGCTGCGACGGTACGATAAATGTCGTGAATTGAAAGGAGAGTACGTCGAAAAATAAGGTCAGAACGTCCAAACATAATCATCTTCTTTTTGGAATAAATCCCCCTCACCTCCCGCTCCTCCCCACGTTTTCCCGAGCGCAGGAAATTCGAAGTTTCCTACGAATGGCCGGAGGCGGGCACGCGGCGACCAGAGGTAGTCTCGGTAAAAACGACATATCTCGGAAACGGTTCAACCAAATTTCAATTTCTTTAGCTCGTTGGAAAGCTGAGAGTATGCCTAACAAAAATTTTTTTACGAAATTTATTTTTCGTTATTAGTTTTGGAGATATACGACCGCGGAACTTACTTTTGAGACGCCCCTCGTAATTTAAAATTAGAAATGTTGCTGAAGAGTTTTAAATTAAGCTTAAAAGGTCGAAATTAATAGTTTTCGATGCTTTTTTCCAGTGATTTTTGGCCACTTTCTAGTTACTTTCGATCTCAGACCACAATGCGCGGCTTCACTAGTGTCCGTTTTTTAAAGGTTACTCAAGAATAGCCTTTATAAAACGAGACTCTTAACGATGGTTACCATAGCAACAGCCAAGTTCTACAATTTTCGACCAATAGCATCACTCGTAGACAGTTTTAACGATCGATTTTACGATAAAGTAAATGATCGGCCCGCTGAGCGATGTTTGATGCATCGATCGAAGTTTCGATGTTTCAATGCAATCGAATGGATTCGTCATTCGATGCTAATGTTGATGTCAATCGATTTACCGATCGAAACTAGTTATAAATCGATATTTTGACCAAAAACAGACGTTGGAGTCATTTTTTCCTCTTAAACCATCTCAAACGCACAAAAATGTATCATGGTTTTCAGTGATTTCTCATTTTTGACTTGTTGAAATTTGTTCCCGCGCATCGATAAAAGTTCGATGTTTTTTGGACATCGAACTTCGGATGCATAAAACCGGACATCCCACAGGCCTATCTGACTCTTCGAGAAATTTCTCCGAGTACATCACAAGTGCATCGGAGCCATTGTTGAATCTTCAATTCACACCCGAAACCTGATAATAGAATATGCTTTCTATTAGTAAGAAAGTATCTTCAACAAGCACCATTTCAGCGTTAATTTCATAAAAAAAAGAGAGAAAGAAAAAAAATCATGCCAACGGTATTAAAAATCCAACCGATTCCAGTTTCATCTTTTCCGAGCCGAGGGATAATTTATTTTTTCCGTATACGTGTTAATAAATGGACGACGAAGCTCACAGCCCGCGCAAGTCAGCGGCGAGTGAGTGTAGGCTGCAAGCATACAGGGTGTAACAAAACTCACGTGCTAAACTTTGGGAGCGTAAAGTAGCCAAAATAAGACTTTTTTTTTTCTTTCTCGTTTCTAAACGAACATGGGTATGAAAATGCATCTCGTTCGCGCTAGAGCCACCAACTTTTTGAAAAATTGATGCTTTTTTTGTTGTTGTTTTTCCGAAATAGCGTTCACAATAAGTTTGAACCAACCGCCATTCCAATTTTTTATGCTTAAGTGCTGTTAAAGGCAGTTTTGGGCAAAAATTGGATTTTGAATAATCATCGCATGAATAATTAGCTAGAATTATTCACATCATTATTATGTTATTAAATCTAAGTTTTAACACTACCTACCAGTCATTCATCTTATCACTAAGGAACGTAAGTACTCGTAACGTTAAAAACTTTGATTTAGTAATAGAAACAATATGAGAATAAAGTGAATAATTTTAGGTAATTATTCATGATTATTCAAAACCTAATTTTTGGTCAACGGTTGAAGGTGCAAGATTGCCTCTAATTTCTGCATTTCTGAAGAACATTAAAGCATTTTACGAAAGAAAGTACACCGGAACACCAATTTTCACGACATTTGGTTCAGAATTAATCTGTGGTCACTATTCCAAAAAATACCATAAATTGTTCAAAACTTTGGGGGGTTCTAGCTCAAAAAGGGGACACTTTCGGACCCATGATAACAGAGTGGGGGGGGGCTCAAAAATAAAAGTTTCGATACACCCTGCAATATACCCTGGGTATACACTATACAGTATACACCAAAAAGTGCGTGCAAGAAATCTTTACCAAGCCAAAGCCGAAAAACACACAATCCAAATTGATAAACGACGAGCCAGTTCTTTAGTTAGTGGTTGCTGGAATTTCTCATACAAATCAACGGACGCGATCCTGCCGATCTAAAACTAATCGAGCACACCTCTGGGCCGATCATTTACTTCATCGTTAAAGCGATCGTCCAGATTGTCTATGACTATTTGTCGGAAATTGCAAAACTTAGCCGTTGCTATGGTAACCATCGTTAAAGTGCCCACTTTTTAAAGGTTACTCTTGAATCACATTTTATTTATAGAACGGACACTTTAACGATGGTTACCATAGCAACGGCTCTAAGTTTTGCAATTTCTGACCAATAGAATCACTCATAGACAATCTTAACGATCGCTTTTAACGGATGAAGTAAATGATCGGCCCGCTGTTTGTCATCGGAGTGACACACGTATTTTTCGACTGAGAACAGGCAAAGATACTTTTGAGACACACTGTATAGCCATGCACGGAACAGGGTATCCGGACTCCGAAGTCATCGCGTCGCCGTTCGAGGACTTTAATTGCAGGGTATACATTTTCGACTCCCACCGACCCGAAGTTCATTCTACGCGCCTGCGCGAAGCAATCGACGCACAGTGGAGCGAATCAATGACAGAGGTCGGACAAGAAATGAATTACTAAAAATGTAATTTTTTTGTGTTCTTACGGTCATAAAATGCATTGTAAGGGGTGATTCTTGTGGACAATTTTACGAAAAACCCATTGACGTTACATTCAAACTTCCAAGCTGCGTATTAACGAAGATACACGCATCTAAAGTTTACATTCCATGTCCGGCCTCTCCTATTGACTCGCTTCACTGAGCGACGCGATCGCTTTAGACCGGACTGCGGTTATCGTTATAGCCGAATAATTTCCTCTGTAACCTCTGTTCCTATTCACCAAAAAAAAAAGGTTTTTGAATTTGACGGAACTATCGACGTGGAACCGGTTGAACAATGCACTGTGCGGATCATAAAAATATTGAGGAGGCTTGCGGTGCGGGCCCTTCCCTGCGTTTATCATAACTGTTCCTGATTTTCGGATCCTCTCTTTCATACGCAGGGTGCCTGATGAGAGGACCATGCGGCCTAAACTGATTGCACTGATTGTGAGAGAAACACCTGATGTCTGATTTCCATCCGATGGCAAGCATTACCACTCATTTATTTTTTTGGGTAAAGTTGTGTTTTTGGCATTTTAAATTGAAAACAAAGAAAAAATGCGAAATCCAAGAACTTCTGCACCAGCGTAATTGTCGGACATCTTTTATGAGCCTAAAACGAGCTACAAATACAATGGTCAAGAATTAAAGCAGTAATATTAGAAATTCATTTCGCCATTAGCCTATGATGAGTGCGAGAGAGTGCAAGTATCAATACTACTACATCAATCCGCCTCACTTGCACTCATTGAGACTTTTACGCATGGGAATTTTCGTATTTCCAATATTCCGGCTGTATTTTTGAGCGTTTTTTTCAGCTTGTCACTTATAGGGTGTCTTCCTGAAATTTGCTCGCAGATGCCGACGCGATGTTCCTCAACTTTATACTTATCGCGTAATTTAATCAATTTTAGCCAAAAACTGTTGAATTCCTGTTGAGCAGCTTGACGTGCGGATGATAAAATACCGTTCGAAGTAATCCACCCCAGAATCACCCTAAGTTCACAGCGCGGAGAGGAAAAGACATATGGGAATACACGAGAGAGTCGCACAAGAACAGGAGATCGAACAAGTGCTTTGGCTATTTCAGACGTAAAACAGAGAAATGAGGGGTGAAGGGGTGGGGAGGGGGAGATAGAGAAATAGTGCGGGCGTGGTCGCACTGACCATTTCCGTTGTGTGTCAAATTCCATATGCGGATACAGGAATATGTCTCTCTCTCTCTCTCTCTCTCTCTCTCTCTCTCTCTCTCTCTCTCTCTCTCTCTCTCTCTCTCTCTCACTCTCTCTCTCTCTCCCTCCCTCTCTCTCTCCCTCTCTCTGCTTCAATTTGAACACATGTGCTAGAAAAGGATATCAGAGGGAGCGCGATAGCCCCCATCACGTGACTTCAACCTCTATATCCGTCCTGCTCTAACGCAAGCATTCGAATAAAAGGAGAGAGAGAGAGAGAGAGAGAGAGAGAGAGAGAGAGAGAGAGAGAGAGAGAGAGAGAGAGAGAGAGAGAGAGAGAGAGAGAGAGAGAAAGAGAGAGAGACAAGTTCCAGAGTCGGCAAGTCCCCGCAAATCCCACTATCCCATGCTTCGGAGAGCGGACTCCGACTGCAAGTGGCATACTGGCTAGACGCCTGCGCCTCCTTGAAAGTTGAAGATGATGTCAGAGTGTTGAACTGTTGACTGTTGATTTATTACGAGACGCGTGCGTTTGCCAGAATGCCGCGAACCCCGTGCACGGCCTCGTTTAAATTTTCATCGACCGCGCTCGGCTACCCCACATCCATAGACAAGATCTTCCAACCGCATCAGCCAACTCTATTCTACAGCAAACGCCGTGGTATTGATGACAGTCGACAAGAATGCACATCGGAGCCATATGCGGATCCAGCAATCTGGCAGCTGCGCATTCTTCCCATTTGAATGCATGATAAACAATCGATTTCTAAAGGGGCTATAGCCCGTGACTATTCGATTGTTTATCAACACCATATGGGTCATTATTTTGTAACGCGTGGGACATTGAGACGACTTTCAAGTAATTTTTTTAATTTTTTAATTGAAAAAACTATCCCACCAACAGAAAGGTCTTAACTTCTAGATAGTGATAGGATTTTCAAAATTTAAAAAAAAGTCTATCCAAAGCTGAGAAAAGAGCAAAATAAGGGTGTAACGGGTGGGACAGAAAATGGACAAGGTTTTTGAATCACTTCAGAAAAAGTTGAAACTCTGTGAGTTTTGAAGGGATAAAAGTTTGGAAAAAAATATATGTTAAAGGTGAGGGTATAAGCTTTGATCCTACATCAAATTTTTTTCATTTACTAAATTATTTTTCTCTAAAAAAATTAAAAATTAGCGTAACGGGTGGGACAGGTAGGTTTTGTAACGGGTGGGACGCGTGTGATTTGGTCATTAAAAATACACATCAAACCTGCTGTAACATCAACACGTTTGACCTTATTAGATTTAGATAATATTTTCGTCTCCGGTTGCACTTTAATGCAAACCGAGACTGCCAGGCACTAATTTTTAAATTTCAATTTTTGCATATCATGTCCACTTTACTGTAGAATGACCCATTTAGCAAAAGTTAAAGAGCCCCACTACTCACTACATTAACAGTATATTACGTCAAGGAAAAAAAAAACTTAACTGGCAACATCGCAAACCCGGCAGACCGGCCGGCGAGAGAATCAAGAATGGTATGGTGGGTTGGTGGTCCTGAGCTGATGTGCTCATGAGCGCGGGACACAGGAATTTGTCCATTTCTCTCTCTCCTCCCATTAAAACGGCTGCGTAAGAAAAGGACGCAGATAGAAGCAAAAGTCACGTGATAGCCCCCTCTGCTATCCTTTTCTAACGCATGAGTTCAAATGGAAGGAGAGAGAGAGAAAGACAACCCCTCGTATCTGCCCATGCCTTCGCTGAACACCATTAAAAAGTATTAGCAGCCAAGGATGGCCCACTGGCATTGACATAAGATTGGATTAAGAGCTCTGACTAAGTAGCCATCTAAAGAAAAAGAAGAAGAGAGAAAGAGAGAGCGAGAGAAAGAGAGAGAGAGAGAGAGAGAGAGAGAGAGAGAGAGAGAGAGAGAGAGAGAGAGAGAGAGAGAACGAGAGGCCAGCTTGGGAGAGAGAGGGGAGAGAAGGGGCGATAAGAATGAAAACAAAAATTACCATCGGGCGGCGCACTATGGTTTGAGATCGAAAAAAAAGAGGCCAGAAAATCAGCGTGAAAAAGGAATAACAAATAATCGTTATCGAGCTGTCAAGCTTAGTTTAAAACTTTACGGTGTCATTTCTAGGTTTAAATTACTTGCAAAATTGTTCTCTCAGATTAAAATTGGCCTCAAAAGTTTGTAAATGAAAAATTATTGTTGAGTTTACTTCCTAATTTTTGGCCATTTTTTGACGATCCCAGATCATACTGTGCGACGCATGTAACATTTGTAACAAAACACAGAGGCCCTTCAAGGCCGAAAGTTTTGCACATGAGATGGAGACAGAGGTAATAAAAAAAAATGCCGGACACGCGAAATTAAAGCTTCGATTACACGGCAAATTAAGCCTGAGAAAAGGCGCACGAGCGCAAAGAAGTGAGAATCGTTTCGGGCGTGCTCGATTTGGGAAAAATGCAAGAACTTTCAGATTCCTGATGATAAGTTTTGGCGAAATGAATGACCCCAAATATCATTATTCTGTGCTATGGTCCCTACACTGTTGGAAATTTTCACTCCGACTCCTGCGGGCCGATCATTTACTTTATCGTTAAACCGATCGTTAAAACTGTCTACGAGTGATGCTATTGGTCAAAAATTGTAAAACTTGGCTGTTGCTATGGTAACCATCGTGAAGTGTCTCGTTTTATAAAGGCTATTCATGAGTAACCTTTAAAAAATGGACACTATATCGATGGTTACCATAGCAACGGCTAAGTTTTACAATATTCGACCAATAAAATCACTCATACACAGTCTTAACAATCGGTTTAACGATGAAGTAAATGATCGGCCTGCTGGTACACAAATTACAAAAGCCGTGATTTCTTCCGGTGCATAGTTTTGAAAGTAAGATATTTGTGGAGTGAAAAATGGTGCGAAAAGGAGGAAAGTGACAAGTCATAATTTACACTTTTCCGGAGTTAAAAGATTATGCTACTCCACAGAGGAGGCGTACACATTCTCCTCGATGGTATTTTCTGCTCTTTACTTCCGGTCAGTGGCGTGCCGTGACAAAACCATGAGTGTTACCGTAAACGTAAAAACGCTGTGCGCAAAATTTCCTACTAAACAGGCGTTTCAAGGGGAAAAATACGTTCTCAAAATTTTGTCACCAAAATAATTTATGGACGGTCAAAAATTGTCAAAAATTTCCGTACAGCTAATTTTTTCGAAAAACGGTCAAAATTGTGAAAAGCTGGATAAGAAGACGTCTCTACTGTCCCTCAGCTTAGTCACACTTAGTCAGGCACCCACGCTTCGTCAAGCGTGCGAGTCTATGCCAGTTTCTCTTCTTTTCTGCGTGTCGCACTACTGGCAATTCTATTGACCCTCGATATTTTTCAAAGCTGTTTGAAAATGAAACAAATCTTTGCACTCACAATTATTTTTCAACCGACACCTTAGGTGTTAAAGGTAACATGGACAGGAATCCACTACTCCTGGCGCACATCATTTTTACGACGCATGAGAGTGAAATTTACCTTAATTTTTATTTTTGCTCCGATTATTATCACTCCAAATGGGTCAGTAGCATGCATTTTTTTAATTCATTTTCGTAAACTAGGGGAAAAATACGGGGACACGTATTTCTTCTTTTATCATTTTGAATATTGGTTCCGCGGATAAAGCTCTGTAAAGATGCAAAAACCGGTATGCCCAGTGACGTCATGAGGCATATCTCCCATAAGAAATAATGTATTTTTGCTCGTTTGTAATTGTCCGCACAACTCCGGATCCATTGGACGTAGGCGTAGGAACAGACGGTGACTCATTACTGTTTCAGCTTGGCTTATATTATCATATTTCATGAATACGAATCGCGGAAAATCAGACTCATGCAACTGACCCATTTGCTGGCCGATTTTTAACCGTGATAAGTTGAGAGTTAAGATGAGAGGATAGTCAATAAGTGAGATAAAATGAATAAAACTTACAAAATCACAAAGCAGAGCCTCCCCCTCGTTCAAGCAACCTGAAAAAAAAGAAGGGATCATGTGTTACTTTGGAAAACAATTGTGTAATTTACAAATCAACGTGAAATAAACGGAAATAGATATGCAATTTTTGCATTAACGAGGACCGTCAATTAGACAAGCACTCGATCAAAGGAATTGCACGTCATCGATTTTCCGCACGAAGCGAAGCAAAAGGGAGACAATTTAGAGTAAACGGGCGAGAGAGGGCGGGGGTCACGGGGTGTATGAAAAAGAAAATTAGAAAAATGGAGAACTTTGGGGTCTCTTGAAAACTGCCGAGTGAGCTTATAACGAGCGTTTAAAGTTGATTCTATTCTTATCTTGATTATCTTTAACCTACATCATGCTGGCAGGATTGATCTTTTAAACTAACTTCGATAATCGACATATCAATGAAAATGATGGATTTCGCTGCAATTTGTCCATAGATTCTTATGCAAAATATCGATTTGAGGGAGTGCAGAAAATGCATTTACACAATATTTTGACCTTCCTCATCCGTATATGAATGGACGAAATTCAGCGTTGTTATATAGACTGCACTTGACGCCACTGCCGCACTCACACATGCGTGGTACTTCACTGACGAGTAGACAAACGACAGAGGCGCACCATGCCATGCCAGCGCGGCGCCTCGGAAAAATAATGCCCGAATATCAATGAAAAATAAGTTGTATAATACACATCATCGTGTTCAACCTTTGAAGCATAATTTAAAAGTTTTCAGTGACATTTCTATTGGCTTAAATTACTTTTTAAAAGTATTCCCTGTAATGGGGCAGTCGCAAGGGTCGGACATTTTGTGTTTTTTATGAAGGAAATTATAGTTTTTGATGAGCTGAGAACAATGGTGCCTTTGGTTTTTTCCTAAGTGTCCCGGTTTTGAAGATACACACGTGTGAAGTTGTAAAAAATTGAGTGCGTGGTGACGTCACTACGCGGAATTCCCATTTAAAACAAAGTATTTTGGGCCAAAATCTCATCTCTAGAATAATCGGACTTAATTAGAAACCAAAGGCATCTTTCTTCTCATCAGCCCATCAAGTACTTTCATTTTCTTCATAAAAAACACGATGTTTCAGACCCTTGCAACTGCCCCATTAAAAGTATTGAAAGTTCTGAATGATAAATTGATGATTTAACTTTTTGATTTTTGCCACTTTCTGACGATCTCAGACCAAAGTGCAACTTTCCGTCCTTGAACCGAGCCAACGAGCTATACCTGAACACTGAAAAACAAAAAGATTATGGTTCGCCCGACTAAAGCTTTAAGAGAATCAACTTACTGAGCGTGAAAAATTGAAGGTGCACATGGATCAGTCTATTTTTTGAAGATATCCAACGTAAATTGTACATACTTGCATTCTCTGGGGTGTGATAATGGTTCCCTAAACTATCCAGAATCACTTCGTCGTTTCACGTTCATAGAGGTAGTTTCAGAAGTGTAGGCGCACCTAGACCGATAATCTTTGGAATTTGGCAACATTATTTCTGATATTACTCAATAAAAATGAATGAAAATGAAATTGAGATTTCACATTTCAATGAGGAACACTTTAAAAGCCAAAGAAAAAGTCAGAAGCAAGTTCGGTTTTGATTAGAAGGAATTAAAGTTGGTAATTCGCCCCAAAGATTATGGTTTAGGTGCGCCTACACTTCTGAAACGAGCTCTAGGGTTGCTTTACATTTCTCATTTTTATCTGTGAGACAAACCCATGTCATCACCCCGTTATTTTCTCTTTTAAATCTATATTGGCGTCCCTCAAACCACTGCACTGTTTTCCCGAATTGGGTCGTCAAATACTGGAAAGTAACCATATTTAATATTAATTTAAAACTAGAAACTAAACCAACACTACGAGAAACTAGACGAAAGGGTCACTACTACTACGGGTTCTAGACGAGTGCAGAAGACTGAAGAGTGAGCTCGCAATCCAACATGATGTCAGAGGGGTTTGACAAGTTGTAATACTGATTGTGAAAGGTACAGGAAGTCAGTGTGGCCATTTTAATTGACCTCCCACTTAGTATTTCACCCTGTCTTTTGTGAATTAGTGCCCTTGATTTTCTTCAAAGCCATCATGGGTGTAAAGGGTGTAAATGTGTAATTGTAGACGGAAAGCGGAAAGAAAAGGCAATCGAAATGGGCAAGGCGTAGGAGAAAGCAGTGGCAAAGATGAATGATCCACGAGAAATCTTAAAAAATAGACGGATTCATGTAAGTACACCTTCAATTTTACATGCTCCGTAAGTTGATTCATTCTAACATTAATCTCTCTTCATCTCACATCATTCTCTTCTTTTTCGAGTGTCCGCAAACGCCACTCATTTCTAAGAACCTAGAAATCCCCGTGTTCGCACACGCCACGTCGCCACTGATTATTATTTATTAGTGAAATTTGCGCAATTTAGGTGATTTTAGGTGATTTTTCATTAGATTAAACACTCTTAATCGTTCTAGCAAAAGTTTGCAACAGACCAAATCTGGTAATTTTACAATCCCTCACAAAGGTTCACATATCGTCATGCTTCTGGTAATCTTTTTTATTTTTTTTGTTTTTTTTTTTTTCAGTGCGGTATTTTAAAATCACGTCGCCATTCCTCTCTTTTGGTATAGCTCGTTCGTCCAAGATCACCTTACTGGTTAGGCAAACCGCAGCGCACGGCGGAATCGCTTTTACACCTTGATGCGGGTTACGGGAATTAGACAAAACCACACGGCACGGAAAGGTGGAAAAATATGAAAAGAGCTCGGCGCGGCGGCGGTCAAGCGCTGGCGTTGGGGGTCGAAATAATAATAAAATTGTTATGCTCAGCCCATTAAGCTCCCAGACAAGCCAATATTGACGGACTGAGCTCGCGATCGCCCCCCCCCTCCACCGCCCCCCTCTAGCCCCCTTTTGAAACAGTTATTCCATTTCGAGACCTTTGATCCGCGAACGTGCGCCACCAAGGCGGGGAAAATCGAATTCTCGGAAAAACACGTTATTTGTCGGAGGGTGGTTTCGTGCCGTTCGCTAGTTATGGTCGCGGGGTACACTGTACAATGCCATACAGGGTTGAGGGAGGGAAGGGAGACACGGGGGCGGGTGGGGGGCAAACTTTTACTATCCGAACAGTACAAGTTTGAGGAACGAGAAAGGAAGGGGATGGGTAGAGCAGTGTTCCCAGATCGAGGGTAAAAAGCCGTATCGTCCCCATTTAAATCAATGTAAAATTTGCGGCTTTTTCACCCCAATCTGGCAACACTGGGGTAGAGGGGGTGGGGCGAACTGTTATTATCCGAAGAATTCGAGTTCAAGACGATTGTGAGGGAAGTACACAGGTGTGCGACCACATGAACAGAGTGTGATTGCCTTTTTTTATTTTCTTTTCTTTTCTAACGTTTAATTTTACGAAAACTTTCACAATGGAATTAATTCATCCATTTTCTTGGAACTATTTGTACACTATACTAAATAGAAATAGAAATTTGCAAATGGCTAACTCAATGCACAGGTTAAAGCTGGGAGCTAAATAGCCAGTTCATATTGGATTATTTTCACGCAATTTATTTTTTAAAATAAAAAACACAGACGAGAAAATGACAAATAAATTTTAACGTATACGTTTCAGCCGGAATCACAGCCATCCTCAGTCATAGAAAACAAAATAGAAATACATATATCTTGTTGTTTCCGAGTATTGAGTATATACTATACTTATACCTATTTGTAGTTAAATTCTGAGACAAAATTTACACTTTCTGCTTATGTACTTACTAGACAGTAAATAAATAATACTGATATAATAAGTACATATATACACGGTGATTCAGACCACCCTGCCACTATTTTTTCAGGCCTTAGGGCCTTAGGACTTGAAAAATGACCACACTTTCTCAGACTAAATCGACCTCTAGAAATTCAGCCGACCCTTAAAAGGGTCAAATTGCTGTTACTCGAGATTTTCAAACAGTAGGCCTATGTTTTGACTTCATATCCCGAAACTATCGGGCCGATAGTACTCACATACTCGGTGGAATCATCAATGAATTAAAACATTCTACTTACGTTCCGCAAAACGACAACCCTGATGACAGAAGTCAGAAAGGGGCACACCCGCAATTTTGCCAGATTTACCGATAAAGCACCTTTTACCATGAAGCACACCGGGGGGGGGGGGGGTCGGATAACCATCCCAAAAATGGCTACACTGTACCCCCGAAATCGGCTCGCCCCATAAGTTCCCCTGACCAGAGACATTATCTTCTGTACGGTGAAAGCACAGTTTCCTTCGAATTCTCCATCAGTTATTCATATCAGCTCTTATAATTGAATTCGTAGACAAAGCTAATGTCATGATGTGGGGTGTCTTTGCTTGTCGGCTCTGAGAGGGGCTGGGGCTGGGGCTGGGGGGAAGGAGGGGGAGGGGGGCACAACCCCTGCAGACTTAAGGGGCGGTGATTAGTCGGGCCGCGATACGACCATACCTTGTGGCGGTGATAGTGGGTCACGGGTCACGAAGTGCTGGGGGGGGGGGGGGGGGGGGGGTGGGTTTGCCTCTAACGTGCGTGACTCCAACTCGTCAATAAACGCTATTATTACACACCCTCACAGGCACACCGATGCGAATAAACACAAAGACACAAGGGACAGTAATTCGCCGTTCTTTCGCCAGAATTTTCACTCAATACTAAAGCTTCAGGGCGGGGAGGAGGGGAAAAAACTGCAGGGAATACCCTACGAACACTTTCTCCCATCAAATATAACCAAGTGCTTTTGAGTTGGGCAAACTCATCAGCTAAGGTGAAAAAGCCAATTAAAAAATAAAATAAAAAATATGAAAAAACTAATATTATTATTCTATTTTAATATGATTTTTTCTTTTCTTTTTTAATTGGCTTTTTCACCTCAGCTGATAAGTTTGCCCAACTCAAAAGCATTTGTTAATACCATGTGGCCAAAGTATGTTGTTTTGCTCATCAAGTATAACCTAGAGGAGACACCCAGACCCCCCTTTAATACACTGGGGGCACCAGATCTCCAGTAATATTTTGGGGGAGACCCCAATGGGTTATTATTTAGTAGGTATAGTAGTTGGTTTTTTTCCAAGATTCATCAAAACTAACTGAGCCATACTTGAAGTTTTCCAATTTTTCCCTGTGTCCACCCATTTTACCATTGATTTTAATAAGGACCACTTTTCATTCATACCTAACAGCTAGAAATTAAAATTTCAAAAAAACAACTCCCTGTGAGGAATGTTGAAAGCAACCTCTCTGCAAAATTTGAGTGCGTTTTTGAACGAATGGTTCGTAAGTGAAGTGCGGGGATGCGGACAGACAGACAGACAAACGGACGGACAGACGGAAGCCACAGAAATATTATTTATTTATTTCTTCAAGCCACATACGGTTAAGAAATATTGAAATGTCAGGGGTGGATGTTCTTTAGGATAGTATTCATGCTGGGAGCCAATTATTTTATAATTATCACGATTGACTTACTCGTAGTCGGCCAAGTATCGAAACAAACTACCTTGAAAATCTTTGCGCCATCGCAATACGTTCTCAATTTTTCTAAATTCTATGAGAGAGAAAGTAAAAAAAACACAGCTCAGAACTTTCTTACATCAGGATTTTTCAGCCCCGTAGTCTGTTTACTAAAGATTTTCATCTTTGTCGCTCAGATTTTCTCGATTATTAAACGCATCTACTTCATAACCATTTAAAGTGTGATTTGTCAGTTTCAAATTGATAAGATTGTGTATGGAGGGATCGTTGCGCAGTTTCTTTGCAACTTAATTGTAAGTACCGTCAACACAAGTGTTTTCTTGCAACTAGAATTTGCGAGCAACTTACAATTTATCAGAGAAAAATATATCCATAACAAATTACTCATTGTAAATTTTGTAATGACACCTAAATTTTTGAAAAGTCACAATACATCGAGCCAGTTTTGGTCACACGTTTAATGAGTGCAAATGAGAGAGAGTTACGTACATACGTTCTCTATCTCACTCACACTGATTCAACAAACGCCCAAAACTGGCTCGATGGATTACGACTTCAATGTGTCTGTTGCACACTTCGGCCAGAGCGTTTTAAAATATCAATTCCTGTGTAAAAAGCCGTAAAAATGACAATGGCAGCATCAGAAAACACCAAAATTCAATAATAAACTCACAAATTGCGAAAAACACTAGACACTATTCACCCCTGTATCTTTCCACCACGGGCACGATATTTCTCGAGATTAGCGTGGCACATTCAAATAATCACGGCTGACTGTCATCACAGCTGACTTCATAAACAAATAAACCGTAAACACTGTCGGTGTCTGTTCGAATTTCTTACGTCTCAATATCCTCAATTCCTCACAATAGGTTGTGAATGACACGGAAACTGATATTTGCGTCGAAAACTTATCAACATGAAACAATAAGACACAGGAGTTCCAAGTATGATTCCAACTTCAATCGTCATCCTCGGAACTCCTGTGTGTTATTGTTTCATTTTGATAAGTTTTCGACACAAACATCAGTTTCCGTGTCATTCACAACCTATTGTGAGGAATTGAGGGTATTGAGACGTAAAAAATTCGAACAGACACCGTCAGTGTTTACTGTTTATTTGTTTATGAAGTCAGCTGTGATGACAGTCAGCCGTGATTATTTGAATGTACCGCGCTAATTTCGAGAAATATCGTGCCCGTGGTGAAAAGATACAGGGGTGAATAGTGTCTATGGTGTTTTTCGCAATTTGTGAGTTTATTAATAAATTTTGGTGTTTTCTGATGCTGCCATTGTCATTTATAGGCTTTTTACATAAGAATTGATACTTTAAAACGCTCTAGCCGAAGTGTGCAACAGACCCATTCGCGACAGATTCAATGCGGTTGATGTCTCAAAAAATTACGTCAAAAATGGCTTCAAATCATAAAACAACAAGATTCTAAAACCCGCTAATAGGCAAGTGTGTATACGTTAAACTTAAAGGAAACATCTGGTGAATCCAAAAGCGACCGACTCCCAATCAGGGTAACGATGCGCCATTAAAGGAGAAAAATCAATTAATTGAAATCGGCAATGAAGAGCATGAATGACTTTTGATGAATAAATCAATGAATCAATCATTTCTCTCTCGCGTCGCGAAACAGAGTTAACGCCGCGGCACTCACAATCAGAAACACAAAGTCCGACTAAATTGGGGTAATAAAATTTACATCATCGCTATTTTAGTACCATGCTTTCACAATCAGCGGCACATATAGGCGCTTGAACAATGGCAAAAACAACGAGAGAGCGAGGACAAAATAAATTCACTTTGATCACTGTGGCGGATCCAAGATACAATGATTCATGATTTGATTATGAAAGAACTAAAGTATACTTCAGTTTGTAGTCCATATTACATTCTGGTCATTTTAAAAAATAAAAAAAAAAAAAAAAAAAAAAAAAAAAAAAAAAAAAAAACACCACAAAAAAACAGAAATCTACAGCTATCATCAGGGGCGTGCCGTGGTTCCCAGAGAGAGGGGGGGCAAGAATGCAATCTTGCCGCCCTCCGCGAACAATTCCCCCCCCCCCACCCTGATTTCGCCGCCCTCGGAGAGTGCCGCCCGGGGCAAGGGCACCCCCCCCCCACCGGGCACGCCCCTGGCTATCACAGAACCTGAGAAAAGTCCGTCCAAAGTTTGAAAAAAAAAAGAGAAAAAAATTAAAAAACATGAACGTTTTTGAAAGATGGGGAGCAGATGAGAAACTGAAGTACTTTTAAAAATGAATAAAGTTTCCCTTAGTTTTTTCATTTTTAAAATTTTAAAAATTATTTAAAATACTTTTAAGCAACTTTGAAAAAAAAAAATGATAGTATCATTATCATCATGTCACTATATAAGATGTGCTACAAGAAAAGTGAAAAAATAAAGAAAAAAAAAAATAAATAAATAAAAAAAAAAAAATAAAATAAAATAAAATAAAATGAAAATGAAGAGGGGGGGGGGGAAATCGAATTTTGCGGGAAATTACCCCTTTAAGCCTTCCCTATATAATTTCAATATCTTGATCCGCAAATTCAACACACGGTTTTGATCGAGGATATTTTTCCGATAGTTTCGATTCCACCGTGTCCGAAATTCAGGATTTCCTGTTCCCATTGTGCGGAGCCGGCGAGACACACACGCAGTGATCGCGAGTCGCGGCTGATGAATCATCCATCCCAGAGCACAAAGGTCGGAGAACGTTACAAAGTGGCCAAGAACCAAAGAGTAAATTTCTCATCGATTTCTCATTCATAAACTTTCAAGGCCAATTTTAATCACAGCAATTATTTTCAAAACGTAACTAAACGATGGTCGAAGATGACAGTTTTTTAATACATTTGTCATACTGATTTTTGGCCACTTTTATACGATCTCAGACCATTGTAAAGCGTTACTGCCTCTCTGTCATTCCACCGGCACGAAAAGAGAATACAATAAGAAAACCTACTATCTGCCGGATGATTCGCTTTTCAGAGAGTTTATCGCATGCAGAAACTTTTCTTAAACTATTCGCACAAGGAAAAAAAAAGACTGGTAAAATTAACCATCTGCATAGCTGATTTTGGAGTCTGCTATCAAGTATGGTAAAATTTAAATTTTACCATCATATGATAAATGCAACGTACCTTGGGGTGAAATGTAGGTGAAATGTACCAACAGGTTATATTAATTTACCGCAAGGTACGATGCATTTACCACATGAGGGTAAAATTTACCATTCTTGATAGCAGACTCCAAAATGAGCCGTGCAGATAGTAAATTCTGCCAGTCTTTTCGTTCCGTGCAACTCATACGAGAATGAGATTCATGGGCAGTGTAACAGCTCGTGCAATTCGGCAACAGTTATTTCCCTTCATTTCAGTACATGCAAAACAATCGATTCGATAGTGAAGAAGGGCTTCAAGACTATCCATTGTTTAACATTGATTCAAATAGAGGGAAAACATTGTTGTCAAATTTCACGAGCCACCGCACCGCCACTGTTCAATGTTTATGGGTCTGTTGGAAACTTTTGCTGCAGCATTTACTCCAGCTATACACTGAAAAAAAAAAAAAAAAAAAAAAAAAAAATGTTAAAAAAATGTGGGACAGGTTCCAAAATGCTGGTTTTACATTTTCAAAATGCTGATTCAACATTTGAAAATGCGCTCATTTAACCGCAGAATAATACAATCAGAAGGGAAACTCCCATAAGAGCCAATGAAAACAAGATTTGGAATTTACCAGCACAAACTGGCAACTGTGCCTACTCACTTCTCAAGATGGCGCACATGCTTTTTCAGGCTATACAACCAATCACAACTCGGCCAGTTGCCGAAGATCTGCCGAAGATACTCATTTTCGAACATGGCGGCCCGAAGTAAAGAATGTTTCAAAATGAATTAGAGTTTCCCTTCTGATTGTATTATTCTGTGATTTAACTACGTCCATGGCTGAGTAAGCATTTTCATAATGTAAAATCAGCATTTTGGAACTTGTCATGTCCCACATTCCCGACCTAGAGTCCCTATATACTATGAGAGTTGCGCCATTGCTGAATCCATTTCTGATTGGCTCTCAGATTTAGGCTGCCAAGAAAGCTCCAAGAGGCAAAATACAAATGGCGGAGGGTTTGTTTACTTTTCGCGAACTCGCTTTCAGTACACATTTGAAGTAACAGTGACCGCAGTAATTTTTGTGAATTTTTCCTCAGCTTGGTTTTTTTTACGGAGAACATTATCGCTTTTAATAACGACCGTTATTGTCGAGAATCTGAACCTAACCTTTAAGATATAGCGAAATAGTGGCAACAGTGCAGAGGCAGATGGCCATCCGCCATTTGCAATTTGCCTCTTGGAGGCTCCATTGATCCGCTTCTTCTTCTTCATTTTGAGAGTTTTGTCGCAACTCTCATAGTATATAGGGACTCTATCCCGACCCAGTCATCGCACTTGGTCGACGCGACGAGCCTGGCTTTACGCTGGCTACAGTTGAGAGGGCGTGGCCGTGGCTGCTCGTTACATGGAAAGGGAACAATTAAAATTTATAAATTCGAGCCCCAAGATCTAGGCTACATGCGAATGATACAACAACAACCTATGGTAATCAGAATTGTGTGACTGTGCAGTGTGTTTGTACTATCAGTCAATTAAAGATTGGGACTAAAATATGCGGCTCGAAATGCGCCCGCCCGCTTATCTGACTCGATTTGCTCAGAATCTAGAGCGGTGTTGCCATTCCCAAATAAATGTGCGAAAAAGCCGAATCAATTGAGGTGGGCTATAACTGAACAGTTACAGGGGGAGATAACAACGCACCGCAAACCTTCTCGCATGAGGACCCAATTCTCCGCCGCTCGCCGCCGCGCCGCCCGCAGCCGCGTCCATTCACTAAAATCTTATTCTCTCACAATCAGTTCATCGAGATTCGGTGGTCGCCGGTCGGTTCTCTCTCCGCTACCTTCTTCCCCCTTCCTATTGGCCCTGTCTCATTTTATCACTCATGCCACTTTTCGTTCGACACTTCACATTTCAAACGTTTTCCTCCAGACCATGTTTCTTTCACCATTTGCCTAAGAATGAATGCAGAGCTTCCCGAATAAGAGCATATTGTAAAAATCTTGGATTTAGGCGTCTCGTCTGGCCGTCTGTAGAAGAAATTTCTCGCTGGCGGGAGGGGGGATTTAAATGCACTTTCCAGCTGATTTTCTCTAAGTCCCTATATGTAGAGAGTTAAGACAAGACAGGGGCGGATCCAGAAAAGTCTCAAAGGATGGGCCATTTTTGTAACGTGAAGGGGGGGGGGGGCCTCCCTTAAAAAAATTTGAAAATTTTAGCTTCCCTAAAGCCAATTTGAGGCATCTTTTAACGGTTCACTCATCATTTTTATACTACCTCATTTCAATTTTTGTTAGTAAAAGGGGGAAAAGTGTAAAAGTTTGGAACGGCTGATATTTTACATCATTGACCTCTCAATCAACACAAAACTATTTAATCAGCAACCCCCCCCCCCCTCCAACTACCCCCAATTATCTTGTTCTTATGAGCTCGAGTAAACTTTTCCTTCCTCCTCACTAGGTTTGCTCCCGGCTCCCACTTTTCATTCAAATTTTGGAATGCCAGCTACCTATATTGTTTGCATTTTCGTAGAAAATGAATGTCTAGTGAATGAAATTAAGACCCTATTCTCCCCCCCCCCTCAAAACCTAGTATAATATACCTACGGTTACTTAAAGGATTTTGTTTTTCTCTTCTCCTTTTCTTTTGCTTTTCCCTCTCTTTCTCTTCCTCTAACTGCTTTTTTTTTTAGGTCCAAGGGGGGTGGATCCGCCCATGAGACAAGAAGGTAGTCAACTTCTGATTGGTCGATGAATTTTAGGCTCTACGGACGCCGCCATTGGATGCGATTTTGCACTTTTGTTTTGTTTACCAACGGTCTTTTACAGATAAAAGAGTTAATTTGCGATGAATCTGTTAATTTTAATAATGAATGTCAATAAGAATGTCTATAAATCTCAAAAGAATCATTAAAAGCGTTAATACATATTGATCAACAAAAGGAGGGAAAGATTACATCGTTACAAACTTAGCGGAACTGCAATCTTTGCAGTGGAGCAAAACACAACAACGGCCTCAGCATAATGTAAACAAATGTGCAAAATCGCATCCAATGGCGGCGCCCATGATTTCACTTGTCTTAACTCTCTACATATAGGGGCTCTGATTTTCTCTAGAGTCCCTCATACCAGAGCTGCCGTTTTGCGCATAATTAATTTATTTTTCAATTCACCGATGATTCCACCCGTTGAAAAAAGATTACACAGTTCAGTTTAGTGTATGACATGGTAATGCACGAATATATTCGTAGTCGCATCTGTAATCTTTCCTCGACCGGTGGGGTCGTCGATGACTTTAAAAAACTTGCGGATATTTTAATTAATTTACGGCGTTTCCACCGATTGAAAAAATATTACGGATCCAAGTATTTTTGTGCAGTGCAGTCATACACTGCACTGAACTGTGTAATCTTTTTTCAACTGGTGGAATCATCGGTGAATTGAAAATTGTCATTAATTATACGCAAAACGGCAGCTCTGCCTCATATTTCAGGGACTCTAATTTTCTCTTAGTTCGATTTACTCTCAATTTTTTATATGCCAAGGGGTGTGGGGGGGGGGGGGGGTGTTTCACGGGCTCTCTTTGGACTTCCATGATCTTGAATAATGCAGATTCTCATTTCTTCAGAAGGTAATGAAATATGGGTGGTATATCGATTGCAATTAATTATTGTAAAGTAACACATCTAGCCCTCGCGAACGGGGGGGGGCGATCTGGGGAATTACGCCCCCGGTGACCCCATTTTCCTTTCTCTTCCCTTTCCCTCCCTTCTCCCTCTTTTCTCCTTTTTTGGCTGAACGGAGGGGAGGGGGGTCACCCCCCCTTTCCCCCGGTATTCGCCAATGATTGTCGTCGTAAGCGCCGAAACCTTTCCTCTTTTAAATGATTTAACTCATTTGAGACTAATAATAAAGCTTATACTTTCAGAGGCAGCTTTTGAGGGGGGGGTCTTGCCTCGGGTGGCATTATGTTATGATCTATAATCTTTGACAAACTGGGTTTATCGATTTCTTTCATCGATCACTTTTCAAAAGTAATCGAGGTGGATTTCAGCCTTAATCAGGTGTTCCGATTTCATTGAACTTATGATGAAATTCAATATACAATCAATTTAATTCATCAAAACACGATTAGTTCCTTTGAATTCAGCACCCCTAAAAACTCCCCCCCAACCCATACCTAAGAGGTTTGAAAATCAACCCAGATGTGAGGAAGCTATTACCATTTACCTTGCCCACCTCTGCTTTAAACCCCTCCCCCCTCCCTAAAGTTGATTAATGGGTTCTGGTGAATATTTATGCAAGTAGGAGAAAGAAATGCTTTGTTAGAGGGGCGAATACGATTTAGTAAGGTAGAAGACGAGACTTTCCTGTCAACAATTGACAGTTAAAATCAAAGGAGAAAACTAAACTGGGTCATGAATTTGAGGCGGGAAAAAATTATGTCCTGATAAAACTGCAACCTTAAAAATTAAAAAAATATTCTCCATGAAAAATTTGAGTAAAAGTTTTACGAAATGCAATGCTAATTTCTACTCCATAGTCCACCTGCATGTTAATTACGTTTGTTTTTATCATTTATGACCCAAAATGTCCTTCGGTAACATGTCTTAGAGGAGTTTTTGATATTAAATGTAAGCGCTTGACTTAAACTTAAAAACTCAAATGAGCTTTGAAACCAATGGATCAAAGCAAAAGAAAAAAAAAATGGATAAACTTTCTTTTCCGCTGAAATCACTTCCCATCCATGCTTCAAAACGTGACAATTTATTGCTGTCCCTTCGCAGAAATTCTATCTCATTGTTAATTTGCCTTCGGTCCAGATGATCAACAGCACTTGAAGTATGAAAAGAAGGTATCAAAAGCTAAACCCTTGATGAGTAAAAAGTTATATTTGTTAGTACTGGTGAGGCTAATTTTTTAATCGGAACAAACCGGAATTTTTTAATCGGAACAACGGAACACTCCCGTCTTTTTATTGCGGTTAGCCAACGCGGTTCGAGTGTTCCATCAAAACAGAATGGAACACTAACCATGCCAACGAGCAACGAGTCGATCCACCGATCAAGCGCAGTTTATTGCGTTCTATACTTAGATATAACTTTAAACCCGTAAGTTTCGCTGTAATCCTTGGTTTCTTGACCTGGTGTTTTTTAACGAGTCCCAAAACGATGATCAAAGTCCAGTATTTTGTCGCTATGATAGTATTTTTTTCCGTGTGATGTCGGTGGGGGGGGGGGGGAGGTTACTAGAAGGGAACCAACGAGAGGGGAGATGGGTGGCGGCGAGCGTGTCTGCCCCGGAAACCCTTAAAAGTAGCCCTTACTTGATAGAAAATTGTCAAAATATTCTTTCAAAGACACTACAAATTTCAAAATCTAGAGGGGTGATCTCCTCCCTCCCCCAGGAAATCTTCTGGATCCGCCACAATTGCTGCTCCAAATTAAATTCTGAATGATACTTTGAACGTCTCTGATAATTAAAAAAGTTTCCCGGGCAACAGATCATAATGTGTCAACAGTCATCAGCCTAATGAAAGATCCACATAATTTTTCTGAAGAGCGAGGGAGGGGGGGCACGTTTTAGAAATGGCAATTTTTAGCGTCCAAAAAGCATTACAAGATCATTTTACGATGGAAAAGGGCAATTTTTAACGTTTTTTGAGAATGGGGAAGGGGGGAAGCACATGCCCTCGTGCCTCCTGGATCCACGCAATATCATCATCGACGGAAGCGCAACCCAAAAAAGTCTTTCTATAGTCTTAAGGGAGGATTTGTCCCAAAAACTGTCGGCACTGACTCAATGATATTTGTGTTGTGGAGGAGGGGGGCCATCATCGCTGAAAACCAATTTTTACAACAAACGAGTAACGAGTCACTGAAAGTCTATTGAATGAAAAGAAGAAATAATGAGTTGAACTGACAATGAGAGTTGAAGCAGCGTGGAAGGAGTAGGGGAGGGGGAGGAGGGGTTGACGACAGTGGGACTGTATCGTTTGGACACGATGGCCAGCTTTTAGGTGAAACTGCCGAAACTGCACTGGTCGGAAAAGAGACGGCGCAGATCGGAGAAGGATAGCCGCTCTCGACGAGGCACGCTTATCTGCTCGCTCATATTTGTTATGAGTGAAGGCCCTGCGGTTTATATTCCACTCCCCTCGCTACCCCACCCTTATCGCTCACCGTTAGCACAAGCTGGCAACACTGCTGCGAATTTCCGAGAGTTTCTCCCCTTACCGCTAATTCCTCAAGCGCCGAGTGTCCGAGCCCAAATAGTTTAGTCCCAATCTTTAATTGACTGATAGTACTTACAACGAGTTGCCCGCGCAGATTCGACATGACAAAGTCAATGAGACTCATTCTCAGGACTGCACTTACGGTGTACTTACTTACGGTGTACTTACGGTGTACTTCCAGTCACATCCAAGAACGTTATCTTATCACAATGTGCATTACGCATGCACGTAAGTGTCATAAGCACTTACACATGAATGTGTTGCATTTCAGGAAAGCGAAATGTTCCAAGACGTTAGAAGTTGCATGCGATCAGGGACTTTCTCCTCATGGAATTCTCGAAAAATTTCCTCACAAAAATTGCGGATTTTTTTCTTATTTACTTATACATATTTTGCTAACTCCAAGATTTTAAAATTGTGTGTGCGGGGCTATCTGATTCTGATTATTTGTTTGCCTCATTTTTTTTGTCAACCTTCTACCACTCTCAAGCCGTAATTAATTCAGTAGCATGTGCGGTTACAATAAACGATAGGGCAGGTGTTATAGAGTGGCTATCTGGACACAAAATTCTAACGAATAACCAGGTGAGAAAATTTTCCTTGTCTCGGACATATTGTGTCAGTTTCCTTATCGTGCAAATCCTCCCAAAAGAAACTATTATATTGATTTGTGTTCAGATAGCCACTCCAAAACAGTTGCACTTTCAGTTAAGCCCAATTTTTTTTTTTTTTTTTTTTTTTTTTTTTTTTTTTTTTTTTTTTTTTTTTAAATATTTACGGTTAAAAAAAGGAGGAAATAAGACCGAGCTTATGTCAAAAAGAGATTTCCACCATGGATCATTCCTTGGCGCTTCAAAATCACATCCAATGAATCCTATATTTTTGTATAGCTCGTTGAAACCTAAGTAAAATAATCGATCTTTAGGGAATTCACTGATTGGGGCTCTTGCAAACTTTTCCTGTCAGCAAATGAATAGTTCAATCTGATATAAAGACCAGTGAAAATCACGAAAATCGTACTAAGTAAGTGTACAATTCAGCAATAAACTCACATAACTACACTAACGGCAAGATCGTAATGGCGATTCAACGCAGGTATCGGGAGATTCCTGTCTAATTTGTCACTTTCTCTAGGGAAACACAGCGATATGTCTCGATTTAGATAGGAATCTCCCATGTTTCTGCGTCTCTTCGCCACTAAGCCCAATTCTGAAGAGTAAATTTTGTGATTTTTTAGTGAGCAAATCGTCATTTTTGCAGGTTTTTAAGCAAGAATCAACTTTTCAATCCCCTGTAGCAAAAGTTTGCATGAGCCCCATTCTTGAGTGGCCGACACTTTCTCGCAGGTTCAAACGGCAAAAAAAACCATGGTTGCCAAATAGCACGAGCCACCACTGTATGCTCTTAAGATCCGTAGAACGGCATGCGCAGCTCTGTGAAAAAAAATATGCGAAGACATGTCAAAAACAATGACTGAATGACGTCATGGTGCAGTTGCTTATATTTATAGAGTCGGGTGCAGACCGCAAAACCGGATGACATCATCATTATCATCGAAGCGAGGGCACGCAGCATTCAATACCGTGTTGCCAGATTTCATAAAAATCCCGATCACGGTGAGGTAAATGGAAATCAAATGTAGGATATACCCCACGAACACTTTCTCACCTCAAAATTATTTTGAGGGACCCCATTTCTTGTTACTCTGGGGGAGACCCCCAGTTCCCCCTGTAATATTCTGGGGGAGACCCCCAAATCCCCTTTAACCCTTTGCTGCATGATTTTTTTTTTTTCAATAAAATAATTTTTTTTCAGTACAATTTTGATCCTTGAGACAGGGAAAAATAGTGAGAAAATTCTTTCCATTATATTTCTATGGTAAAGAGCCTGAATATTAATTTTTCCAAATATGGCCTTTCCCGCATTTAGGTATCCATGCAACTGAAAATAAAGTTTTCAGGCTAAAAAAAAAAAAAAAAAAAAAAAAATTAAAGGAGTAAAATATAAGTTAGTAAGTTTCAATAGTTGTTTTTTTTTTTGTATATGGTACCCCTGCGTTACTCCCAAACATAACAATGAAAATCGGGAAATCTCTATCAGATTTTCAGTAAGCTATTTTCAACCACTCTGCACGTTCGCTATCCTGTGCTGCGCGCTCTAGGACAAAATCGACAATTCTTACTCGTTTAGTATCTGTTTCACATGTGACCCACCATGCAGCGACAGTACAACTGAAGTCTCCTACTTTTAGATAAGGCTTCAAAGTAATTGTTCCAGATCTGGGCTCATCTGCAGTTAAGGGTTAAGGGATTAGTTTTACAGCAGGCTGGTTGCACAATGTTTTTGCAAATTTTCATTAAAATTCAAACAGCTATATGTACATGAAATATTTCAATTTTTTCATTGATTTTAATGGAAATCTTTTATCATCCATAACTTGCCTGCAATTTAATAAAGTTTCGAAAAAACCAAAAATTCTCTCATTCTGGGGAATGGTAAAAGCAACTTCATCGCAAAATTTGGACGCATATGGACGATTGGTTCAAAAGTTATGCTGCATCAGTGGCGACTCGTGCAATGTGGCAGCAATGGACTCCCTCCATTTAAACCTATGTAAAATAATCGATTCTTTGGTGAGGCGCTGTGCCTCACCTAGAATCTATCTTTTAGCACAGATTTAAATGGCAAAATAGCACTGTTGCCAGATTGCACGAGCCGCTATTGGCTGGATAGACAGTATTACAGATAGACAGACATCTACACCATCAGAATACTTTCTCAATGTCTAACTTTATTAGTTGTGAGAAAGTACAAAACGGGGAGTATATTCCACAAATTGATAACGCTGCTGCTCTGTAGAGTACACTTTTACGTCCAATCCGGAGTTGGGCAAATAGGAGTGTAAGCGGTAATCTTCAAACCTTCGGATGGTAGGTAATTAAATGTATTCTTCACAGATAAGAAGTAAACTTTAAGGTCTTTTCGATCAGATCTAATTCTTCTGCAACTAATAAAATGGGTGGCTTGTAAAAAAAAATCATTCCTGATTACCATAAGAGCACAGAATAATACAATCAGAAGGGAAACTCTAATTCATTTTGAAACATTCTTTACTTCGGGCCGCCATGTTCGAAAGTGAGTATCTTCGGCAATCTTCGGCAGATCTTCGGCAACTGGCCGAGTTGTGATTGGTTGTATAGCCTGAAAAAGCATGTCCGCCATCTTGAGAAGTGAGTAGGCACAGTTGCCAGTTTGTGCCAGTAAATTCCAAGGTCCAATCCAACCGCCTCGGGTCCGGGTCGCGGGCATGGGCATGGGCTGATACAGGAATTTGTCTTTCCCTTTCTTTTTCCATTTGTAAACATGTGTTAGAAAAGGATAGCAAAGGGAACCATCACGTGACTTCCGCCCCCGTCTCCCTCCTTTTCTAACGCACACGTTCATATGGAAGGAGAGAGAGAAAGACAAATTCCTGCAGCCGCCCGCGCCATGACTATTCTCTTCTGGACAACAACCTATTCCAATAAAGGGGCCAATTCAAGTACTATCGACGAATCAAAGATCGTCGCGAGATTTTCACGAGATAGTAATAAGTTTCGCCTTCAAGGTTTCGGTTCGGCCACTTTTCATACTCCTCACACTTTTCAGGCGAAAGGTCAGTGCGGCTGAGGCGTCAAATCCGTTGCAGATCTCTCACATTCATAAATGAAAATGTGTGGAAATCTCGCGACAATCTTTAATTCGTCGATAGTACAGTCAATGAATTGAAGAATTTAAGCAGTCTCCTTGGATGTTGGTTGAGGTAGACAACCTGCACTACATATTATTACAATGAATTCATGCATAGTTGGTGGCCTATCTCAACCAAAATCTAACGCGTCAACTGACATAATTTAATTCGCCGAGTGGACATGTTACAAGTCCAATCCTGACCGCAGCCCTGATTTGCATCAAAACTTACCTTAATTAACAGCCTCGAACTTTCATCACATGGGTATCCTCACAAGTTTTTCAGCAGAAATGAGCTCTCAATTTCGGCGAATTTGACGTGGCTATTAATAAAACCAATACCCTCAATCTAGACGGGAGTTAGAATTCCGTTTAAATCATCCTCTTGCTAACTTTCGCTACAAGCGATTGAATAGTTAATCATTGAGTAGAATCTAGCGGAAATTACGATGAGCGCATTAAAAAATTACGAAATTCACTCGCAGACTCACAAATTAACTTTAAAGTGTAAGGCATAAAAGTGGGACTATACGCAGGTACCATATGGGCGATTCCTATTCAATTTTATACTTTCTTCTACGTGTGTATCTACAGAGAGAAAGAAGAAAAAAAAAGAAAGAAACCTCCTTTGATATACCTGAATAGCTCCGCCATCGTTACTCTTAAATGGTGGACATGAGGGATGTCTATCATTCTTCTATAGGAACACTCAAAGGAAAGCCGCAAATTGGATAGGAATCTGCCATGGTACATACGTAATTCCGCCATTACACCTTGAACTTTAAAATTATTTTGTGAGTCTGTGAGTAAATTTCGTAATTTTTAGATGCACTTGTTGTAATTTTTGATGGATTTTACTAAAGATTGAACTATTTAATCGCTTATAGTGAGAGTCCAATTGTTGAATCAGGAATCAGCACCCAACTTGACACTTCTGGTGAATCCCTCTCGAGTTGAATCAAGCCTCCGGCTTCATGTGTTAGCTCGATGCTTATTATACGTCAGCTCAAAGAGACTTTCTACGTCCCCAGAACAAAATGTATCTCAAAAATGTATTCTAATGTATTCTCTCTTCTTCACTAGTAGCAGTAGCAGATGACGGAAGAGCGGAGAAAGGGCAACCAGTGGTGAAGCGTGAATTCTGGCAACGTTGTATTTGGTTCTTTTAAACCCACGAAAAATATCGAACAATCGAAGGATCGGAGATGACCATCGAATTCGACCTTTTGAGTGGGTTCGAATGGACAAAATGATACGTTGTCAGATGGCACACTTCGCAACTGCGGACAACAGATTTTGACAAATATTATAAATCTGCGATCGAAAATAATAAAAACCAAGTATTTCATTGTCATTATCACAATACAATTTTATTTTTTTATTTTTTAGAAAACATTTAAAAAAAACTTTCAATTTTTTACCAATTCATAATAATTTTCTCAGTCCACAGATCGAACAGTTTTCAAGTTACAAGAAGACGAACCGCTTCACAAAAAAAGCAACAGAATTTTAAGGTGCCGGGAAGAACACTTCAAAAAAATCGCATTATGAGGACATTTTTTGTTTCTTGACTTGTAAAGGGTTGTCAGCAAATTTTGAAAGGTGTGGTGACTAAGACAACTCTAATTCAAATATACATTTAATCTTTTAAGAGAAACAGAAAACTTAGCAGAATAACAAACGTAGGAACAAGATGTCGACACGCTAGACAAGTCCAGTAACTAATAAATTAACTATTAGCTAGCTAGATTAATAAGAGAGAATAGAAATTTTCAAGTGGGTGTCGGTGTAAACCTCCCATAAATCCGCACTTAATGCATTATTTTTCAAACCATTCATTTGAAATCATCTGTAAATCTGAGAAATGGAGGGATATTTAAAAAAAAAAAAAAAAAAAAAAAAAAAAAAAAAAAAAAAAAAAAAAAAAAAAAACTTTTAAACCTAGTTTCAGAAAACATGAGCATGGAACTCATTCTAGAATCTAGGCTCAAGAACGCAGATAGTAATCATTTAAAATCTATGACTTCAACAAAATAACACAATAAGGCAGTTGCAGACTTTTGCTACAGCGTTACGGAAGGTCGGTCCATTTGTGAAATCGTTTGAAACTCACGTTGAAAACACTGGGATAAGCTTCAAAATTCACTCACAAACTCAAAACATGCGTTTAACAAAATTCAAAGATGATGATCGAATGCGCAGGTCACAGTGGGAAAGTCCCATCAAACTATCACTTTCGATGCTGCGAACTCCCCCCCCCTACAAATTGAAACACGCTCATTCCACAATCATCTTTAAATTTTTTTACACGCATTTATTGAGTTTGTGAGTGGATTTTGAAACTTCACGATGCTTTCAAAGTGATTTTTACGCGATTTATTACAAAGGATTCGACCCTCTATAACGCTGTAGCAAAAGGTTACATCAGACCCATTTTCACGGAGAAAAAAGACTGGTAGAACATACCATCTGCATAGCTGATCGATTTGGAGTCTGCTATCAAGTATGGTAAATTTTACCACCAAATGGTAAATGCAAAGTACCTTGTGGTGAAATGTACCGACAAGTTATCTTTGACCACAAGGTACGTTGAATTTACCATAATCTACTGAAATTTACCGTACTTGATAGCAGACTCCAAAATCAGCTATGCAGATGGTAAATTCTACCAGACTTTTTTTTCTCTGTTCGCTTGATTATTGCCAAAGGTCAGGTTGTTAGCAAGGGCCTTCATGAAAAGTGATCAGATTGTTAAGCAAGGGTTTTATTCAATGCATTCATGAAAACTGATTTGGTACCTATCTTCCGAAATATTCTTATCCAAAACTGACTGGTTACTACCGCAGATTCAGATTCAGATTCCAATTCTGAGACACGAGGCTTTTCCAAGTCTTCTCAATATCTTCTCAATAGCTTCTCAATGCCTTCTCAAAACCTGCTCAATACCTTCTCAATAGTCGTACTTGAATGACGAGCATTTATGCTGAGGATATTTCTTCAAATTCTTCAAACAAGGCAGTGCTTTTTCACATTTCCTACATCAGGAAACGAGGGCGTGAATCTTCTAAAATCGAGAATGTTTCCGGAAGAAAAGCAGTTGAAAAATCTAGAGTGCTCTTCAGAGGAAATAACAGGCCAATTGAGTATGAGACTTCAGACGACACAAAAATAATTAGATCCATTACCTGTCTCATTCGCTCTCATGCATACGGTTTCCAGTAAGAAATCTGATCCAACTTTTAGAATGCAAATTCGTGCAAGTAAACAACAAGTTCTCTCAGATTTTCTTACATCATTGGATTCCACGTACCTTAAACTTTAAAGTATAATCACGTTTCAACAACATCTTTGAAACATCACGCAATAATTTACGATCACAGATATATCGAAGAAAGCCTTACGTTTTATCCTTGTCTCACTCACAGTTTCTTGAGGGCACAAAATTCTTGGAGATGGGCTCATCGGCATCATCACACTAGATACGCGTTATACTTCGAGCAAGCTTCCATGGATGCAAAGAAAGGTTAGGATGATTGAGCGTGAGCAAGACAAGAACAAAAAAAAAGGACAATGGTCGATCTAATTGTGATGGTAAATTCACTTGTGATCTTTTATGAATTATGTTCGAGTAAGGAGTGAAAAGATATACTACATGAGGTACGTAGAATCTAATGTTTCAATAAAATTTGAGGAAACTGGTTTTTAACAAGCATGAATTTGCATTCGAAAATTTGGATTTGATTTGGGTTAAGTCCACAAGAAAATATGAGACAGGACATTTTGTTTGGACCCAATTTTGATTTTGTCGTCATCACTAAATCGGTCTGTAATAGATGTGTAACGTCAGTTTCTTGGAAAAAGCTAACCTCATAATCCACAGGCCTTTCTTACAGAAACCCCTCAATTCTGATGTCACGGCGAGGTCTGTTGAATGTCATCATTGTCATCATTGTCATCCTTGTCATCATTGTCATCCTCAGAATCCGATGAAGAATTTTCGGAACTTCCATAATCTAATCGCCGCCTTTCAATTACGTCTGAAATTGTTTCGCCACTATCACCAACAGTTGAATAATAATACCCTCTATAGTATTCGAGGCCTGGCCTCTTGTCTTTTCCTTCTTGTTTGGCATAAGTATGAAACAGTCTTATATACGAGATAGCGAATTCTGATGCAAAAGGCATATGACCCACGGGTGCTACGAAATCGCTGAAATCATTCGTCTCCATTCGCACATCGAGACATGGTTCAGCTGCTATCTTCCTTCGGAAGGTTGGATCTCTATGTGAAAAAACCGAGGGGGTTGAATCGTGTTTCAGGAAATCCCTTACGTTGCCCTCATCAAATGTAACACCTTCTGTTGTGTCATGGGCTGGTCCCGCAAGTTGTTCCACTTCTACGAAATCCAGCGGATTGAATCCCTCGGATTCTTCGAAGTCTGGTGGGTCTCCAAGTTCATCGAGTTCCTCGTCTAGACACGTCCTTTTGATTACTGGCTTGCCGTGAGTGAAAATCGTCGGAATAGCATCACGCTTCAGTAAATTTGTCTTGACGCCGTTAACCACCTTCCAACTATCTTCATCAAAATGCTCCTGTTGAAGAAAAAGAAGAAGAAGAAAAACCGTAAATGAAAGAAGTAGAGCAAAGAGTAACTAGGCAATGGTGGCTCGACAGCTCGTGCATTATGGCAACAATATGTTTTTCCTCCATTTGTATCCATGCACTATGACTGTCAAAAGAAAATACCCTCGCATTGAAATTCTTATAGACTGTTTTAGTAGAGCGATATATCGTATCGATTGCTGTCTGAGGGCCTCTCGTATACCAAACACACTCTGAAACAATGCATTTTCCCCATGAGCGAATTTTTGAACGTGTTGGGGACTCTAAAATAATCAAACATCAAAACATTCAAGTAAAGAATTCTAAGCCGACAACTCGTCAAATTGCGCCAATCAAGAGGCTGCGCCTGCCAAGGACGCTGCTATGTGCGAGCGAAAATCTCGACTGGCAAAGATACCCGTTAATTCGCGCCAATCGGCGCTCTCCATTTCAGATCACACTGAACCCATTCAACCATCAACTTAATTATACAATCAAACACACGTAATTTCAATTTCATTCTTTTTAAGATTAAATATCATTCGACGTCTTTATTCTGTCATTGCGAATGGTCCCTCGGAAAAACAATATTCTCTATTCTCTATTCTCTCTCTTTTTTTTTTTTTTTTTTTTTTTTTTTTTTAATACAGTTTTTTTTAAAAAAAAAACGGGTATTTGGACTATTTAATCAAGAAATTAAAGCGACCTTTTGACGATTATAAATTCTACGTCCTCGAAAATGCTTATTACCTAATGCTTGGTTCCTCGACTAAAACTGCCGAAATCAACAAGATATCACAGATGAAACGATGCATTCGGAGGTTGGAATCGTCCAAATGTTATTGTTGTTGTTGTGGAATTGGCGGGATTTCGGTCGATTCTAACCTTCAAATGCAATGTTTAAGCTGTAATATCTTACTAATTTTGGCAGTTATAGTCAAGGAACCAGGCATGATTAAGCATTTTAGAGGACGTAGACTTCATAATCGCAAAAAAATCGCATTAATTTCTTGATTTAATTGTCAAAATGTCCGTTCAAAAATCCGCTTATGGGTAAATTACATTGAACACCATAGTTTGTTTGGAGCCAGAGGCTCTCGGATGGCAATCGATACGATATATCGCTCTACTAAATCAGTCTATTATTAAAATGTTCTGTTGTTTTGAAAGAGAAGAAAAAAAACGATTTTTCAAGACATACTTTAAAGAGCCATTCTGTCAAGTTCTTAAACACTTGAGAGCCGCAAAATTGGTAAAAGTTGCCGAGATTTAAAATAGTAAAAATTTCGACTAGAGTACTTTCTTTTGAAAGTCATAGCAAAAGTAAGTCCTCTCGTCGAACTTGATACTTGTGAATTTTTCTTTCATTTTTCTGAGATATTCAGATTTTTTTCAGGCACACTTTCAAATGGCATTTTTGTGAAATTCTAGAATACCTGAAATCCATCGAATCGATTATTTTTTAAAGAATCAAATGGAGGCAAAACAAATTTTCCAAAATGCACGAGCCACCACTGAAATGGGGCTCTTGCTAACTTTTGCAGCAAGCAATCGAATAGTTAGTTGTTGATTGTGAGTAAATCCAACGAAAAGAACGATGAACAAAGAAAGAACTTACAAAATTCACTCACAGACTCACAAAAATATCAAGAAATTTTTATTTTCCTACAAAAAATTCTGGGTGCGCCACTGCAAGGGGTTTTTTAGAGACATCACCTTTTTGCCCATAAGATGAGTCATGAGCAGCATTGAGTGAAAGAGCCACCGTTGCAAAAGATATGGAAACCCTTGAGGGCGATCGACTGCATTTGCTGAGCTGAATCGATAGATGGGTCACATGGGGGGTTTTTGAGACATCACCTTTTTGCCCATGTGTTGAGCCAAGTGTTGCAGTGTTGCTATGAGTGAAAGAGCCACAGATGCAAAAAATTTGGAAACCCTTGAGAGCGATCGACTTCATTTGACAAGCTGAATCGATAGAGGGGTCACAAGGGGGGTTTTGACGACATCACCTTTTTGCCCATGTGATGAGTGAAAGAGCCATACAGCTGCAAAAGATATGGAAACCCTTGAGGGCGATCGTCTCCGCTTGCCAGGCTGAATCGATAGAGGGGTCACAAGGGAGCAGTAATGCACTCAAGGGGGGATATCTGGCCAAATCCCCCCCTCCCCCAAATTGAGAGTAAATTTGTGGGCTGGCCTATAAATAAACGCCGCACTCGGAATTTCGTGATGCTAAAAAAAATTGATGAAGATTCTTTGACTTTTTTAGTCACCCCCGCCCCCCCCCAAATCCTGGGTACGCCACTGGGTATGAATTTGCATTCGAAAATGTGGATCCATTCCATGAAGGCAACTCCACTAGAGTGAACGAGATAGCGCATTAGTTTGGATACAATTTTGATCGTGATGTCATCACTAAATCAGTCCGTAGAGACTAATGATGCGAGTGCATTGTGCGCGATTATTGGCTAACCGTAAAAGTAAAGGTCCAAAATAGTGAATTATTGTTATAATATACGATACCTCACAGAGCACGGAGAAATCGCTTGGAGTCCAGTCTTCTCTCTTCACATTGGCCGTCCACGCAGCTCTCCGCTCCGGATTTTTAGGAAATTTTTTCATCAGGTATCCTCGAGCAGCCGAATTTCGGCAGCCACACACTGCACAACCGGGCATCTTGGCAGGGGGAAACGGCCTGTAAGAGAGAATAAGAGAGAATCAAAGAAGAGAGAAAAAGAAGGAGAGAGATAGGGTGAGAGAGAGAGAGAGAGAGAGAGAGAGAGAGAGAGAGAGAGAGAGAGAGAGAGATCAATTAAAGAGAAACTGGAGAGCTGACTGCTGAAGCAATTCGTAAAAATAAAAATAAAACGCAACGAGTAAAGTACGACCAATCCATGACATGGAAACTGATCTACGGGGAATAGAGAAATAATTTAGAGTAACTTGATACTAGTTTTGTAAGACACGAAAAAACTGATACACGAACGCTTTAAAGAATAATAAGTTTAAACGATTCCTCCGCACCATAACCGTAGCCAGGATATAGTGTTCCTCTTTCTTAGCTCATTTGATCGTAAGGGTTAGAAAAGGACAGAAACCGAGGCTGAAACCAAGTGACAGCCCTAATATGCATCCTTTTCTAACACATGCGTTCAAATGTTCTACGAGAGACGAACGCGATACCCTGGTTACGGCAATGCTCCGCACTATGATCTGATATCGGGAAAAAAAGGTGGCAGAAAATCTGTGAGAAAAAAAAAGTCATCAAAAATCGTCGTTTTTGGCCTTTCAAGCGTAAAAACATTCCATAGACATTTCGTGGTTTCAATTACATATTAAAAGTGTTCCATAAGATGAATTTGATCTTGAAAGTTTGTTCGTGGCAAATTGATGAGAAACAGTAGCGCAACGAGAGTTTCTTCATCACTCTCTTATCTCCATTAAGAAACGTAGGTAAGACAAGGATGGACAAGGGGATGAAACCCCCTCTTTCTGTCCTTTTCCTACTTATACATTCAAATGGGAAATAAGAGAGATGGAAGAGATCTTGGTTGCGCCAGTGCAACGAGAGTTTCTTCATCTCTCTTTTTTTTCCATTGAAAAACGTATGTTAGACAAGGATGGACAAGGGGGAAAACCCCCCTCTTTCTGTCCTTTTCCTACTCATACATTCAAATGGAAAATGAGAGAGATAGAAGAAATTTACTTTCTGATTTTGGCCTACTTTTTGACGATCTCAGACCTTGGTGTTGCGGTATCTAAAGGCAGAAACATCCCAAGTTTTTCCGCCTAAAAAATGCTTTTTGGTTTTTCAGTGATTTTTGGTCTTAAAAGTTAAATTTTTCTCTACATCAATTATTGGATCCACAGTGAGTCCAAAGATTCAATGGAAATCATCTAAATAGTGTTTTAACCGATGGTTAGGTGCTTCCTTACAAGTGCCCAAATCATGCTCGTTTCTTAAGTTGCTGCGGGAAAATTTTCGTTGGAAATGGACTAAATTAATTAGTTTTGCTAGATAAAAAATCTATATCATTTTCCAAAATTAATCTCGTGATTCAATACTCGATATTTAACCAGCAGGCTGATTATGAAGGCTCGTATCGAAATCGCACCAACAGAAAAAACGAAAAAATGTTTTGGTAGTGTTGACAAAACCTTGGGTAGAAAAATGACTTTAGTAGAGCTAACCAGAGGTTTTGTACACCTAACTATAAAGATATTTTGCTGGATGAACCAAAGATTCGGTTGGCTCAACTGAAGTATTTCGCTGGGTCATTTTTCTACCAAAGGTTTTGTCAGCACTACCAAAGTGTTTTCTTCTAATTTTTCTGTGAAGTCGCTATCGAGGGCGGGTTACTCTAATGGGTGGTGTCTTTATGATGGGTTCAATTCCGATAAAAACCCTTCGATCTCTACGATGTGTGCACAATAGCTCAAAACTCATCGGTGAATATCCGCAAAGATGGAAGGGTTACTATCAGAATGACACCACCCATTAAAAAAACAAGTACTAACATCATCGACTCGATGGCATTACGATACGATCGTTCATAACCAGCCTGCAGATATCGGTGAAAAAGCGCATCTATGTTGCCTCATCAGGTTTGCTTACTTCTTCCAAGAGGTTAATTTTCGTTGATAAAATAATAAAGTGTGAAGGTACTGGTGGGTGTTTTTTTCAACATCATACATGCAATTGACAAACTTTTCACGAATTTCACTTCTTATCACAAGAAGTATTCATCTTCATTTTATTTGTGCTCCTCATGGCAACACTGTATTACACGGAGAAAAATCTATATTTGGGGCGACCAGAATTACTTCTACGTAATAGTTAAATGTTCATTCGCGTATCCTTAACTAGATTTCTGGTATTATTCAAAATACATTTTTCGTTGAAACCAGCAATATCTTCACAGATACCAGAATGTACATTTAACTATTACGTAGAAGTGATTCTGGTAGCCCCTAATATAAATTTTTCTCCGTGTATGTCAAAGGGGTCTTTTCGATTTGGATGTTTTGGCCTTTGGAATCGGTAGCAGCGGTTTTAACGCAACGATTGTCCACTACGTTCGGTAAGGCATATGACGCAGTACCTTATTTGAAGACCGCAAGACCTGTATGCAGCTGAGAAACTTTCCAGAGAGTTGCGCTCTCTACTCAAAGTCCAAGATTTTCACAAGCATTTTGTCAAATTGACTATAGCTTTTTTTCGCGGAAACCGCAAACAAATTTGAGAGAAAAACCACATCAATTACGTTGGCTTGAAACGTTTCCTTAAAATATTAGTAGTCCTTTCATTAGAAACTTCCGTTAAAAAAACTCCTAGCGATGTGTGGAGAGCGCAGCCCTCAAAAAATAGTGCCAAAGTTACATCCAAGTCCTTAATTCTTCTTCGGTAAATAGCGTTTTTAAAAGCTCAGCACCACTCAACTAGATTCACTTCAATGAAACGCTTCGTGATTCATGATTTGAGTCTATTTGAACCTTATCACCTTATTCATTTGAATTGAAGGGTAAGAATAATTATATTCCACTTCAAAGTTCATAAAACCTTCGTAAACTCTAAACCACCTAATATGAGTTTAACTTTGATAGCGTTTTTAAAAGCTTAGCACCTTTCATAAAAATTAGTTACATAAATTTTAAAGTTGACATACTTTATGAGCTCTGAGCTACCTTTTGAGCAGAGCTGTAGTTTCGTATATATTTAATGACGTTTTTTTAATTCACTGATGACTGCACTGGTAGAGAAAAGATTACACTGCCCAGTTCAGGGAATGACTATTAAAGCACGAAAATACTCTGATCTATAATATTTTCTCAATCTATGGAATCGAAATTAAAATGTTAAAATATCCGCAAGATATTATAGGCAATGATGATTCCACCGGTTGAGAAAAGATTACAGATCAGAGTATTTTCGTGCTTTAATAGTCATTCACTGAACTGAGCAGCGCAATCTTTTCTCAACCGGTGGAGTCATCAGTGAATTGAAAAAAATTCTATTAAAGATGCACGAAACGAGCAGTTCTGCTTTTGAGTCTTAACAAATTTAAGTAACACGCATTGATTGACGCTCTTTGAGTCGCCTAAAAAGGCCATCTACATACTTTTGAATTTCAATCTTTTACTTACCTCCTAAAATTCAAGTTTCCGGTCACACATTGTTGCAAACATTTTTTGTCCCCGGAAGTGATACTTTTTCCCCTTTTTGCGACGATGGCTTGATAGAATTCTGATACTTTATCATTCCTGTTTCCTCATTTGACAAATCAACGATTAACAAAAAAAAACTGAACTATTTCAAAACAGCAGGATAGTTTTTTTTTCCTTTCATTTTTCTTCTTTTTCCGAGTCGGTGAACTGATTCCTGAGAATTAAGTAATTCCGCATGTCACTTAATGAACGATGTGGGACAGTGGCGCGGCGTAAGGTGCAATTTGGCAATGTGGTATTTTGTCCATTTAAACCCATGGAAAATATCGAACTATTGGGTGTTCGGTGAACACCTTCACATTCGACCATTTACATGGGTTTAAATGGACGAAATACCACATTGCCAAATTCCACACTCCGCCACTGATGCGGGATGCATCCAATGCCTCGTGGAGACAGTTCAGAGATAGAACTTGTCGAGAGCTATGTTCGATTGGACGCGCGCGTTTTCTGATGGCATGATCCTCCCTGTCGTAACTACCATGGGGCTGTGGGCTAATTATTAACCCATATATGCCCAAAATTTATTTCAAGGCGTTTTCCTCAAAAAAACACAATCTTGGAGTTAAAAAAATTAAAAAAATTGAAATTTTTTGATCCAAAAATATGACACATGCTGAACCAAAATTGGTTTTTGTGTAAAATTTGCCAAACTTTACTGCAATTTGGTCCAAAGAAAACACAACAAGTGGGTCATTAACAACCCGCAAGCAATGGGCATACATGGGTTGAGAAAAACTGAGAATTGGCATAAGCACGCGGTGGCACATCTTCGATAAAAATTGGCATTAATCAAAACGATCGTTTTAATAGCGGGAAACCAGTAGCGGCGACTTACTGACGTTCGCGGAGCCCGACTGGACCGCCCCACGGTGGAGCAAGTCGATGGTAGGGACCGGACAAGGCGTCGCAACTTTAACCCTTTCCAGCACGCATTTTGGAATTTGACTTTTTTTGAGATTTTTTTAGACCGTTCAAAAAAGGACAATTTTCTAAGACCTTTGATGGGTCACACATTTTTTTACACAATTTCCATTTAAATTCGATTAAAACCCATGCTATAGAGAAAATGGTATACATATGTGTATCACCTTGCTGGAAAGGGTAAAATGCGTTTATCTTTGCTGATACGTAACGTAGACAATTGAAAATAGTTCCACCGGTTTTATTGCAAAATTTCCTTCAAAAATCACCCTTTATAGTTTTTTTTTTTTCTGTAAAAACGTTCAAATTTGCTTTTGCAATCAAATATTCCATATCCCACCTCTCACACTGATGACTCGCTCCAGTGTGCGCCCGCCTGATCAGCGACCAAGCACGAGAGCTGCTCGACGCCAATGCATCCCCCCCCCCCAAACTATAAACCGGGAGAAATGGTGGATTTCATATGTAACTCGAGTCAGAGTGAACAATGGGTCTGTAGCATATTCTTTCAACAGCGATATAGAGGGTTGCTTCTGGTACAGAATCGCGTAAAAATCAAATTAGGAGCATCAACTAGTCTCAAAATCCGTTCATTAACCCACAACAGACGTTCCAGGGGAAGCCAAAGACGGCGGTCGAACGCATCCATGATTGCACGCATGCACCACGGGCAGCAAAGGTGGTCGAAGACGATATTCGCCCAAGTAAGTACTTAGTACTTGTCCAGCGTTTTCTTTTCAAAATCCGGACAAATCGACACCAAACGTGACGTATTCACCTAAGTAGATAATCACAAACGATAACGAGAAAGTAAAATTTACCGGGGGGGGGGGGGGAGAGAGGAGGGAGACAAAGAATGACACAAAATGTATAAGTACTATGAGGAAGTGAGTCGCTTTTTGATATTCTAACCAAGAGTATAAATTGCCGTTGTCGGCCATCTTTTGGGGCTCAAACGTCCATTCAATTGAACGAAAAAGGACGAACTATTGGCGGTGCACGCGCAGTGCACTTTCTCAAATCGATATTTTCCAGGCGTTTAAATGAACGAAATGCAGCGTTGCCAGACTACAAGCGACGCGACTGTCGGCCTTCAAGGACGGTCAGCGATTTAAAAGGCGATTTTAACAAAAACAGAATTTTGGACTTGGACACGATGACAACTCAAATCCTGCTTTAAAATGTCTATACTTTTTCAGATTTTCTTAAACATACATATTTCCAAGAAAAAGAAAATATCAAACTTCGCGAAGACCGTTTTTTTCTTCTTTTTTTTTCAAAATGAAGGATTTTAAAGAATTAAAATATTTACAAGTAAAGGTAAAAATTAAATTCGCAAACATGAGATTGGTAAAAACAAAACAAACAAAAAAAAACAAAAAATCAGGTGTTCTATAAATAAATGGGTCTGTTGCAAACTTTTGCTACAACAATTAAAAGTGTATAATCTGATGTAAAATCACCTGAAAAGTCCATTGGTGGCATCAGAAAGTCATGAAATGCAATGATAAACTCACAGGAGGCGTTTAATGAAATCCAAGATGGCGGAGAAATATCGAGCAATCTGTATATGCATGCACCTTGAACATCCAAGGATGGCCAACTTGGACAACCTCACTGGAGGGAAGAGGTTATGTGTTTGTTTACGTTGTGATCGATATTGTGAGGTTGGCTATCCTTATTGGATGTTCGTGGTGCATGCATACAAATTGCTCGATATTTCTCCGCCATCTTGGATTTCATTAAACGCCTCTTGTGAGTTTATTATTGCGTTTTATTACTTTCTGATGCCACCAATGGACTTTTCACGCGATTTTACATGAGATTGAATACTTTGTAGCGCTAAAACAAAAGTTTCCAACAGACCCATTGGCACAGTGTAAGAACGAAAGTCAAGTTCTTACGGGACCAATACTCACTTCATTTCATATGAGAAGGCGAAAGAAGAGAAAAGAATAAAATCAAGTTACACAAGGTAGGAGAAAGAAAGAGAAACAAAATAGAAACAAGACAAATCGAAATGAAAGCGACCGAAGTCCTGACTCAAAATGGAATTTCCTGACTTCTGAATGTCTTTCTGCAGTCTACAAAATTGTTCGACTTTCCCAAATTTCCCCTGACAGAAGCAACCCAATTAGACTGCTCCATAGCTTGTCCCAGGAATGCACTTCAGGAAAAAAACGGGGGGGGGAGGGGGGAGTTATGTAGCGCTAACAAAACCTTTGATAGAAAAATGACCCAGCAAAAGACTTTAGTTGAGCCAAACAGTGGTGAGGCGTGCAATTTGGCAACGTTTGTTTTTCCCCTTTTAAACACATTAGAAAGGTCGAAACATCTAGTCATCGCCGATGACTAGATGTTTCATTCGATTCTTTCAGTGAGTTTAAATGGAGAAAGTACATCGTTGTCAAATTTCACGCATCGCTATACTGGAGCCAAATAAATATTTGGTTCACCAATCTTCAGATAAAGTATAAAGCACTGGTGGATCCAGGATATTGTCCTTCTCTATCTTTTCCCATTTGAATGCATGTGTTAGTAAAGGATAGAAGAGGGGCGAAAATCACGTGACTGCCCCTTATCTGTCCTTTTCTAACACACACGTTCTAATGGGAGAAGAGAGAGAAGGGTAGATTCCTGGATCCGCCAATGGTATAAAGTGATAGATCACATTATGACTGACTTACACTAACCCCGCAGAGCATAATCATTTGAAATTGAACCGAGAACGATGTGATATTAGAGGAACTCTTACCTGAAACAAAACAAAAAACAAAAACAACTTCATTAATGGTCATTCAATTGGAAAGTTCTGTGATCAACGTGATTAAATACGAGTCCAGTTAAAACATTTACAATGCATGCATTTGATTAGTCATTAGAGTCCCTATACAGACAGTTAAGACAAATGAAACTGTGGGGCGCCGCCATTGTATGCATTTTTGCATTTTTGTTTACATTCTGAGGGCCGTGGTTCTGTTTTCGTCTAACGCGAAGATTACGATGAGATGAGATTGTTAATGTGATTCCGTAGAGTTCCTGACATGACAGTGGAATATTTGACTGTCTTTTATTGATTATCATTGATTATTATGGGACTGGTGGGGCATAGCCTACGGTCTCCACACACTCACTTTTAGAATACATCAAAACCACCAGCTACGTCCCCCCCCCCACCCTGCACCGAGACCTGCAGGTCTGTGTAGATCTATTGTGACTAGTATTACTTATGATAACTCTGCTATCCTTAGGCCTCCGGGTGCAGATAAATTCCCCAGGTCTTCAAACATCAGTTTTAGCAGCAAGGCAAGTGCACGAGGTGGACTATACACGAACCTCTATTGAGCGATATTCATATGCTCCCACACCATGATTGGCCCTGATCGCCCCCATAGTGTATGAGAAGGTCCATATGAACATCAAATTACCGCGAAGCCGAAAAGAGGCTGTGAAAAAACTGCTTGCACCTCTGAGCCTTTGAGCCCGGGACCTCTACACCACAGAAACCGGCTTTTTACTGTCTTCACTGATCGACATAATTTAGGTAATATATATCTGTAAAATATAAGCTCATTTTTGTGTCCGCTCCGGTTTTCACTCCGGATTTTTTGGTCGATTTTTAACAGTGAACAGTGCAACGATGGATGGTGTGTCATCTGTTCACCAATTTCCGTCAATGAAACCAATAAAACCCATTCTTGAGGTGTTTCGGTCAAGTCTATGTTTGAATTTTGGAAAGTGTCAAATTGGCAATCCTGCAGCATGGGCGCCCGCAGCGGGGGGCAAGAGGGGGCACTTGCCCCCCCGGAATTCAAAACAGTCAAAATTTCACGAAGAAAAATGAAAGGACCAAAAGAAATTGAAATGTGAATCAAAGGAGTAATAGTTGACGAACTTTATTATTAGTTTATGTTGTAATTTTAACTCACTTTTTACAAGGAATAGTAGAATTATACAGTTTTCTAACTGCTATTACCATCTGTTGTCTCTTTATTCATAATATCAAACACGTCAAAATTATTATTATTATTATTATTTTTAAACACCTACAATGGCTTAATAAGTGTTCACTATTTGGATAAAAAAAAATCCCTTTTTCCTCAGGGGGCGGGCCGCGGGGGGTGTCCCTAGACCTTCCATTGGGGTTCAACAATTTTGCTCCCCCCCCCCCCTTGGACATTTTTCTGCGGGCGCCCATGTCCTGCAGTATGATAAAACCAGTTTGAGCGTGTAGGAAGGCCTAAAACCACAGAGGTTCCGAGAATCCGAGAAAGGAATCTGGGGATGGATTCGTTTCGTTTGAATCACGCAGCACCACAGAGTAACATAGTAACAGATGAGACTTCAACTTCAAGGGCCCAATATTTTGACTGCGTGCACGGTGCGATGCGGTTGTACGCGTTGGGGGTTCGGGGCTCCTGTTCATGGATGCTGACCCGTGACCTTGGGAGTGGGTTTTTCTCTCCTGGGAAGGGGCGGCTGGAGGGGAGACGAAATGAGTGGGGGGGGGGGGAGGAATGGGGGAGCGGTAAGATTTATTTGACTCGCGAGAGGAGTCAGTCAGTGTCAAAGTAACAACAATTACTTACGACCGATCCAGATTGATAATAAAGAAAGACTCAAGACTCCAAAATAAATCAAGCTCCACGGCCAGTGTTGTCAGTTTTCAAATACTGATCCCATCTTCCCCCACTCGACTCAACGTAAAAGTCGGTAAATTTATAGATGGAAATCTGGAAACATTGCTCCAAGTCCAAGACCCGACGCGACCTCCGCACCTTCCCTCCATTGCCTTATATCTACACACGTCACACAGTCACACAATCAGACCTCCCATTGTCGCTCGCTTGAGGCTAAACCCAAAAAAATTAGGATTCTTTTTTCTTTCTTTTTTTTTTCCTCCAAAGGATTGTCAAAAAATGGATCTTTAGCTATAACAACAGCTATAAGCGATTGAATAGATCGTTCCTGAGCAAAATCCAGCAAAAATTACGCTGAGCACATTAAAAAATTATAGGAAATTCACTCACAGACCCGACACAAAATGACTTAAATGTTTAAGTCGTGGTGGGAAAACCTTACCGTATTTTCCTAAATATTTTGGGCTCTGATATATGACGGTCTGAGATGTCCTTCTCAATGTGTAAGCACCTCGATAGGGTGGGTGGGTGGGTCATATCCATGTCCTCAAGAAGAAAGAAAGAAAAAAAAAGTCTAAAGTTTCATGACTCGAAAATTAAAGCATTTTTGTCTCCTAAATGCTTTTCGCGGACTATGTTGGAAAACCTACCTGAGTTGAGGATCTTAAATTGTATAGGCGTTTTTAAAAGGATACATCAGCCAAACAGAGCTACCGTTGTGTATTTCTCAATTCATCGCTGATTCCACCGGTTAATCAACAAATTACCCAGTTCAGTTCAGAATACGGCACAAAAACACTGACATCTGTAATTTTTTCTCAATCGGTGATGGAATGACATTTAAATTATAAAAATATCATCAGCACACTTTATGAAGTCAGAAATGGAGACTCAACCGGTAGTTAAAAGATAACAGATCTGAGTATTTGCGTTGCAGTCATGCACTGAGCTGAATAATGCGTAGTATTTTTGTCAACAGCGGTGAAATCATCGGTGAATCAAAACAGCTGACTGTAAATATGCTCAATACAACAGCTCTGCGGCTAAGAGCGGCAATGCTGGCAGATTTGGTCAACAAAATATATACGAATTTCCCTTTTAGACTTGTAACTGTAAAAGTAAAATGCGTGCATATTTCTGGCCCAATCTGGCAGCCCCGTCTTGATTCGTGGAGCCAAGGCCCTACCCTGACAGCTCGCGTGACATTACTCCCAAAAAGAGCACGTTTTACAATCCGGATTGCTATTACGTAATACACGTAAGCGAGATTTGAGGCTGAACAAAGATCAGGATCAATCCTAATCAAAGACGGGGCCCAGGGGCCAGGGTTCTCCGGTTCTCACAATCAGAGACATTAAAAATTAATGAAATAACGATGAAATAATTTAGCCAAAATGCGCAGCATTTTGATATGGATTTTATTTTATAACATGGGTACCTACGGCCTTTAGGCATTTAGTGCCATATTATAGGTAAGTAAGCCAACAGTAATTTAAACCCAGCAATGTCACTGGAAAGTTTTAAATTCAGCTTAAAAAAGTTAGAAAACCATGAATTTTTAACAACTTTATTTCCACCTATTTTCCATGCACCATTTTTATCGATCTCTCGCAAGAGCGCCCTGTTCCCGAAATTAACACGAGATATTCGACCATGCACGAATACAGACATTTGTCTTTCCCTCTTTCCTTCCATTTGAATGTATCCGTTCAAGAAAAGGACGGAGATAAGGGGGTCACGTGATGGCCCCCTCCGCTATCCTTTTCTAACACACGCGTTGAAAAGACCGACGAGAGAGAGAGAGAGAGAAAGATAAATTCCTGTATCCGCTCATGCCGCTAGTAAAGGAATACAGGAGATCCAATCGACATGATATTAAATATTTACAGGGCAATTTACAAAGAAGTACCTGCTCGCATAGATGAGGAGGACGAAGGGAGTGAGGGGGCTGGGAAAATAAATATACGGGCAAGATCGGGGGGGGGGAAGGGGGAGTCGGACCCCCGGCCTTTGCTGCGGAGAAAAAGTTCGTCCCCCCACCCCCCCCCCCCCCCCCCGAAGAACTGTATCGCAATGCCGCATTCACGTGACTTCACTGGGCGCACGCGCTTACGCTCGATACGCGGGGTACAGAGGGATGAAAGCAAAGCGGGTGGGGTGAGGGGTGAAAGGGGGCGAGGGATGGAGGGTGAGAGGGGGGGGGTGAGAAGTCGGTGCCCCAACTCTGGCAAGTAGGTCATCATCGCTATCGGTTGGATGCATGGAACGAAGCGAACGGAGCTGAAGGCGAACACTTGCTTTTTCCCTATCCCTGGATAGATCCCGCCAAGTTCGTATCCTTCGACCTCGCGTATAAATATACTCACGTATACCAGTAGCGCACCGAGATTCGAGTTTCTTCATCTCTCTCCTTTCTTCATTAAGAAACGTATGTTAGACAAGGATGGACGAAGGGATAAAACCCCCCTCTTTCTGTCCTTTTCCAACGTATACATTCAAATGGGAAATGAGAGAGATGGAAGAGATCCTGGTTGCGCCAGCAGTGTCAGGTACTGTGACTTGCAAAAGAAAGTCCCCCGATCCTGAGTACCTGTATGAAGTATGAGAGTTACGCCATGTCGGAATCCGCATTTCTGATTGGCTCTCAGATTTAGGCTATCACAGTTTTAGGGTCTCTGATGTAAGGGTTTGGTCAACAAGTTTTGAACTCTACAAGCGCCGCCATGCCTAGTTGGATGCGTTTTCGCACATTTCTTTACATACTTTTGTTTACAAGCGAAGAGGTCCAACGGTATTTTACGAACTTAAGAATTAATACTTGTCCAAGAACCTGTTAATTTTCATCATGATATACCTCAAGAATCTCAATAATGCCCAAAAGAATCTTTAAAAGCGAAAAATAGATGTCGGTTGCAACCAAAGAGTAAACAAGAATCGCAATTGAATGGAAGGCCTGCGTGGTCAACGTAGATAAGGGATCCGAACGCGGGCTGGCCTGGGCTGGCCTCAGATTGGCTGCAACGGGTGGAGCAAAAATGAATCGGGGGATAGGGAAAATAACACGGGATTTTCGTTCCGGGACGTTTATCTCGAAACCTAAGCAAAATCGTATCGAAACAATTTATACAAGTCGATTTAGCAGATTTTTCCAAACAATTTGATAGGTCATAAGTGCCACTTTATTGCAAATTCGAAAAGACTGTTTCAGTTTAAAAGTACGCACAATAGTGTGATTACGTGCTTGGCGTGTGTTCGAGCAGTGTTTGAGTAACTCACTATTGTGCGTACTTTTAAACTGAAACAGTCTTTTCGAATTTGCAATAAAGTGGCACTTATGACCTATCAAATTGTTTGGAAAAATCTGCTGAATCGACTTGTATAAATTGTTTAGATATGATTTTGCTTAGGTTTCGAGATAAACGCCCCGGAACGAAAATCCCGTGTTATTTTCCCTATACCCCGAGTCATTTTTGCTCCACCCGTTGCAGCCAATCAGAGGCCAGCCCGCGTTCGGATCCCTTATCTACGTTGACCACGCAGGCCTTCCATTCAATTGCGACTCTTGTTTACTCTTTGGTTGCAACACAAAACACAGGCAGCGAAGGATCAAGGGCGTCATTTGAGGGGGTGGACAATCGCCCCCTCCACCCAAATATTCAAAGTCAGGCTCAAAAACGGGAACGAGTATATTGATGAGCCCAAAAAAAAGTCATCAGATTTTTGCCCCCCCCCAAGCCGGCTCTATGGCTCTAAAAAAAATTATGTTGATGAGCAACAAACAAACAACCAAACAAAAAGTTCGTCAGATTTTTGCCCCCCCCCCCCCAAGCCGAACTCGAAATGACGCTCCTGCGAAAGATTACACCGTAAGAAATTCTACGGCACTGCCATTGTAAGCAAAGCCGTAACCAGGATATTTTGTCTATCTCTCTTAGCCCATTTGACTGCATGCAGTGTTAGAGAAGGACAGAAACGGGGGCTGAAGTCACGTGACAGCCCTTACACCCATCCTTTTCTAACGCATACGTTCTGATGTGCTAAGAGAGATAAAGACAATAGCTTGGCTACAGCTATGACGCAAGTAATTAATACTTAACTGCATTGGACCAAAACAAACAAACGGCCCTCAGAATGTAACGAAATGTGCAAAAACGCGCCCATGGTATCACTTGTCTCAACTCTATACTTATAACAGGGGTACTGCACGACCCGTCAAACATCTACTTTATTAACTGTCACTCTGACTATGATAGCGTTCTACAATTCAACCATTTACTGCATCCATGATGCAAAAAAGATTACATTATCCTGTGATGTAGTATATCTATGTATATCGAAAAGTGCTGCTACTCATAATCTTTTCTGCATCGAGACAAGACAATGAAGGGATAAATTCTAGAACGCTATAGGCTGTCCCAAGAATGATTGGACTTGATAACTGTAGCTTTGAATGAAAACATCAGCTTCCATCCTCAGATAGAGCAACCTGATTGGTTAGGAGCCGTAAGAAGCTGATGTTTTCATGAAAACCATAGAAGTGTCGAATTTAATCTTTTCTGGGACAAGCTATACCAGAGTAGGGCAAATGGGGGTGGTAATCGATTACACGATTACCGAGTAATCGTAATCGTTGTTTTTTTCGGATGGTGATTTTATGGTAATCAGGGCTGATTTTTTACAAGCCACCCTACATATTAGTTGCAGAAGAATTAGATCTAATCAAAAAGACCCCAAAGTTGACTATTTATCTGAGAGGAATACATTCATTACTATCTAAAGGTTTGACGATTACCAATTACCCAGTAATCGTGTAATCGATTACACTCCAATTTGCCCATCTCTGAACGCTACCTACGCGGCAACGTCGAAAGGAAGAGCGTGTAGGCTTGGCGTGGGGTGGCCGCGGGGGTTAGGGGAAGCGAATAGATACTTGACACACTCGGAGCAATCGTCTTCGAAACTAACTATCAGTGGTGAAAACGAGTAGAACCAATAGGGATGGAGGCAACGGCAAGGCCACTCGCCTCGCCCACGGAGAGGAAGGGTTCAGAGGTTGCAAGAGGAGGGTGGCGATCCGCGATTCGCGAGTGCGTAGCGGACTAGCGAGCAGCCAAGCGCGTGCGAACCGCGGAGTCTTGAGAAATATCCGCGAATAATTTCGGAAACTTTATTTCTCTTTTTTTTCGGGCAGCTTCGCTCCTCGACGAAGGTCATGACGCAAGTCTCTGTCCCTCGACCCGCGGCTGAAGGGATAGCTAGGCGGTTCTGCGCGGCGCAGCGGAGGGGGGGGGAGGGGGAGACTGAGAAGGTGAGGAAGGGGGAAATGTTCGGGGAACGAACTCGCGGTTCGCGGCTCGGAGGAAACAGCTCAGCTGACGTGCGTTGTTGTCGGATTACGATGCAGGGTTGTCATTTCGGCGGGAAACCGCTAATCAACAAGCTACAGAGAGAGAATTAATGGGACGTGATTTGGAAACACGAAGGAGGCAGCCATGATGGTAATCAGTGGCGTCGCGTCGCGTGCCATCTGGCAACAATGCAACTACTCCATTTAAACTCACTAAACATATCGAATTTTCCTCGTGCACTGTGCACCCCCTGAAATCGATCTTTTACATGAGTTTAAATGGATAGAATACATTGTTGCCAAATATCACGCGACGCCACTGATGGTAATATTTTAAGAACATTTTCACACGGACTATAAATCATTGAAATGTGAAAGTTATGACTTTAGTTTTTGGTGTCACCACAGAATAATACAATCAGAACGGAAACTCCCATAAGAGCCAATGGAAGCAAGTTAGGAATTTAACGGCACCAAAGGGCAACGCTGTGGTCCTATATCCCAACATGGCGGACGAGTGTGATTTGTGTTGAAACTCTTTTATTTCTGTAAATTCTGGATAGAAATCTTAAGTTTCCGGCCTCACTTTTATTCTATTGGCATTTCAGAATGAAAATTTCGCGGATTATGTCCTGTATTTCTTCTTTCGAGCGCGAATCCAGATGTAAACATCCTATATCCCAACATGGCGGACGCGAAATGAATTTGCTTCAAAATCCAACAGAGTTTCCGTTCTGATTGTATTATTCTGTGGTGCCACCCTGCCAGCCTGCCTGCATTGGTAAAGTACGAATTTTGGGACCATGAGAAACTAGAGTTCCTATATTTAGAGAGTTAAGACAAGAGAAACCATGGGCGCCGCCATTGGATGCGATTTTGCACATTTGTTTACATTCTGAGGGCCGTTGTTGTGTTTTTGTCCACTGCAAAGATTACAGTGCCGCTGAGTTTCTAATGATGTAATCTTTTACTGCTTTTGTGCATCGACATCCATTTACGCTTTGAAAGGTTCTTTTGGGATTTTTAGACATTCTTGAGGCGTTTCATGATTAAAATTTACAGATTCGTCGATATTTAACTCTTTATCCGTAAAATACTGTTGGTAAACAACTGCGATTGTAAACAAAAGGGCAAAATCGCATCCAATGGCGGCATCCGTAGAGCCTAAAACTCATCAACCAATCAGAAGTTGACTACCCTCTTGTCTTAACTCTCTAAATATAGGAACTCTATGAGAAACGAGCTCTCACGCTGTTGTAATCTTATTTCCCCAATCGAGAGCCGTTATGATTGAATCGAAAATTGGGGGTGAATCCGCATTTGAGTGTTTAAGAGGGCGCCAGGCGCCTTCACGATCTCAGGGAGTACCGAAAGTATGTAGGTATTAGAATATCATTATTGATTTTTAAGAATTGAAAATTCCGATTTACCTATACGTACTTACGTGGTGGTAATGTTTACAAGCTAAGGGATTCCCCCCCCCCTTGAGAAACAAGAAAAAACAAAATAAAAGGCTAAAGAAAGGCTTTTTTAATAGGTTTGCTTGGCTCATTTTTTTTAACCTTGGAAAAAAAAACAAAAAAACAAAAAAACCAAAAATCCATTTGAGCATGATTAAATACAAAGGGTGTCCCAAAAGTACCCGGACTAAGCCTTCCACTTAAAAATTAAGCTAGCTACAGAGCTGAGATTGGTTTAAGTAGAGAGAGGGAGTAAAAAGCGATCGATTGAGACCAAGATCAACTTATGTTAATTGTTAACGAAAATTGGCCTAGTTATGCTGCATTTTGAAAATAGGGTATTTATACCCCTGAGAAACTTCTCATGGGAAAACCCACAAGAGCGAGTGATATGGAGTACATCTTGTTGCAGTTAGAGGTCTAATACGGTAACAATGAGGCCGTTGCATACTTTTGCTGTAAGCGATTTAAGGGTCGATTCATACAATACAATACAAAGGCCAAACATAACAATAATGATAGCACTAAAAGCTCAAGAAATTCACTCTGGAACTCATTAAATGCAATTAAGTGCGCGGGCGAGATGGCGGCGTATCGCACTAATAATGTGAGATTCCCATCTCAATTTCGTCACTTTCAATGTGCTGACAAGGAAGATTCACAGATGGTACATTATTAAACATCAGAGTAGTGATCCACATCCGATTAAAATGGTACCGTGTATCTTGACACCCGGTGACACTGGTGTCAAAAGAAAGTAGTCTCTTATTGGTCACTCTTCGTGGAGTGACAGTACTATTAGATGGGAATCTCCCATTACTAGAGTCATACGCTGCCATCACGCTTGTGCATTTAAATTCATTTAATGAGTTTCGGAGTGAATTTCGTGAGTTTTTTTTTTTTTTTTTTTTTTTTTTTTTTTTTTTTTTTTTTTTTTTTTTTTTTTTTACGAGAAATATTATTTTTGTATGTTCTTACATCTGAATCGGCCCTAAAATTACTTACAGCAAAAGTGTTCAACACTCAACAGCCCTATTATCATTGAAACTTCATCTATCGTAAGTGTCATGGATAAAATTATTGACAGCAGTATGAAAGTTCAAAACGCGTAAATGAAACACTTTTGGCAATGTTGCCCCTTCTGCCCTCTCCGTCACCTGGCCGCCCGTCAAAGGTTTTGATAAATTACCCTACGCCGCTTCACCCTTCCTTGAAATTACGCGCGTTCCCGGTTACGATTCTGAAGGGTGCGTGACCTTGCGGGTGAAAGTTTAACGCTCTCAAGCAGAGAACAGCGTGGTGTAGTATTTCTGTCAAGAGAACCTTTTTCAGGTGACCGCGTAAACATTTCAACAAGTCGGAAAGGATACAGAGACTTTCTTCGTAATCTTTGCAGTCTTTTGACAGTTGGTGACCAAGACAAAAAAATTAAAAATTAAAAAGCGGACTGGAGCCAGTGGCGTATTAAGGGTTAGTGGCACCCAGGGCGAAGCACTAAAGAGTCAACCCCCCCCTCCCCCCCATTTAGATTTTATTTTTTTACTTTTATTTTTAGCCCAATTTCCTCATCTCAAATATCTCAAATAAAATATGAACAAGGTAGGGAAAAAAAAATCCAACTATTCATTCAAGTCAAGTGAATTTAACAAATTCTTCTACTTCAGGGAGTCGTTCTTCGCACGAGTGCACTTATTTTAACCATGCGCCCCCTTGTAAGTACACCCATTTTCCTCATGTCTTCTATCATTATTTCAGTATCTCTCTATGTTCCGAATCTTTTTCTAATTTTTCTCGATCTTTTTCCTCTCCGTTTCAATTCTTTTCTCCTCTTCTTCATCTCCCTTCCTTCCCTTTTTCTCTTAGTTTCCCCTTCCTTCTTTATTTTTTGTGTATTTACTACGAGTGTCACCCAGAGCGGACCTCCCCCGCCGTATTACGCCACTGACTTGAGCATAGCCGTAGCCAGGATATTTTCTTTCTCTCTCTTAGCCCATTTAAACGCACGTGTTAGAAAAGGACAGAAAGAGGGGCTGAAGTCACGTGACAGCCCCTATAGTCAGGGGAAAATAGGGTTTGACCCGGAATAAATTGCAACAGAAACTTTTATGGCTGGAACTTGCTCATTGGTACTATCTAAAGAACATATAAAAAGTTCGCCAAAATCCGAGTATGGGAAAGGGGGTTTTGCCCCCCTTTTTACCCCAAATTAGAGGATTTTTACGTCTTTTTTCACGGTTTTTCTCAATTTGCGCCGAAACTACCACTCCAACGCAAAAATTGGACTGGATTAATTTTAAAGAGGGTAAAATTTCCTACAAGATGGTTTAATCAGATCAAAATTTTAGTTACCCGGAGGGCGGGAAACAGCTGATTTTCATTTCGCGGAAATTCGAGAATTCGCGGAAAAAACGCGTTTTCGGCGATTGCTCGAGTAATTTGACTTCCGCAGCAACGAATGCGGAATAACCGTATTCTAGACACCAAATAAGTATTAAAGGGGTCTATATTGAATATAATGGAGGTGCGGAGGGACCAAGGTCCCACTTGATCCCCCCCCCCCCCCCTGACCCGACTCTCAATACAGAATGAATAGAGCACAAATTCTCCATAAAGTGTGAAGTAATTCACTTTTTTCTCGCCAAATGTCTTGTTCATTTTTTGCCCTTGCGTATTTGGACCAACTACCCCCCCCCCCCCCCCCCCCTTAAGAGGCCTGGCATTCGTGAATGCTCAATTTACCTCATTTTTCCGGGGAGAAACATTCACTTTTTTGACCAAGTAGGAATCACCCATGGTCTTGGCAACCGCTACAAACGTCGCGTCAGTACATGGCAAACCAATTTTTTGCAGCTGCAATGCATGGTGTCACACTGTTTCTAACATTTACGGTGGTCGACTGATGAAAGAATTTAAGGAGCAGAAGGGCGAAGGCCTATCCGTGAGTCTAGGTAGATATTTTTTGCACTCGGTGATCCATCCCCATGACTCATTAGATGGCATCCAGGCCCAGGTCGTTTGTGCCCATCCACTCCTGAATTTGAAAGTAAGCTCGCTAAGAGTGATACTTGACGGCTGTTGGAGTGGGTGGTAATTTTTCCGGTTTGACGAAAGTCTTGGTTGAGGCGACCTTTCATTTACAGAGACGAAAACGCAGAAGCTCTATTGTATCGTCTTTTCTGGCTCCATAAAATTGAAGAATCACCAATCTACCTGCATTTTCAATATCCGAATGGGTTTTCTTCGGGGCACAAAATACATCAGCACATTTTTGCAGCTCTCCATTAACTGTTACAAGTCATTTATAAGGGGCAATTTTGCCAATTTCAAAAATGTGCGATGTTGAGTCACTCCGTACCTCCATTATATTCAATATAGACCCCTTTAATACTTATTTGGTGTCTAGAATACGGTTATTCCGCATTCGTTGCTGCGGAAGTCAAATTACTCGAGCAATCGCCGAAAACGCGTTTTTTCCGCGAATTCTCGAATTTCCGCGAAATGAAAATCAGCTGTTTCCCGCCCTCCGGGTAACTAAAATTTTGATCTGATTAAACCATCTTGTAGGAAATTTTACCCTCTTTAAAATTAGTCCAGTCCAATTTTTGCGTTGGAGTGGTAGTTTCGGCGCAAATTGAGGAAAACCGTGAAAAAAGACGTAAAAATCCTCTAATTTGGGGTAAAAAGGGGGGCAAAACCCCCTTTCCCTTACTCGGATTTTGGCGAACTTTTTATATGTTCTTTAGATAGTACCAATGAGCAACTTCCAGCCATAAAAGCTTCTGTTGCAATTTATTCCGGGTTAGCCCCTTATTTGAGCTATTTTCCCCTGACTACTATATCCATCCTTTTCTAACACATGCGTTCAAATGGGCTAAGAGAGAGATAGACAATATCCTGACTACGGCTATGGACTGGAGCTGAAATGAAGATTCGAATAAATGATGAAAAGGGGATTCACGCGAGCTTCATCACAAGTTCCTGCAATGGCGACAGTTTTCAATGGTTCCACTTCTGCGGAAATCTCCAATTAATCTCGTGAGAACGGAGCAAGGTTGACGCGATTGCGGCCAACAGGACAGGGGCCGAGGGGCCCGCAAGCACAGTTGCCAAACGTCTTTGATAATGGTCCCTTCCCTTGACTGTACTATGCTGAGACGGAGAGTGACTCCATAGTAAAATAGTGTTTTTGTTTTTGTGTTTTTTGTTTTGTTTTGTTTTCTTTGTTTTTGTTTTTTTCCAATCTTGTTAAGCTCGGTAAACACTTGACGGATCGCAATAAAGTTTGAATCGACGTTATTTTTGCAGAACAGTCAGTTTTTTGCAAAGCGATACCGCTAGCCGTCCCAAGACCTCTGGTTCAATGTAATTTTCCCACTTAAGCGCATTTTTGAACGGAAATTTAGGATAGTAAATCAATAAATTAATGCAACCATTGCAACCTTTGGGCGACTATGAATCCTAACGGATCGCGAAAATGCTTAGTTATGTCTGGTTCCACGGCTGAAAAACTGTCGAAATTTACAAGATATTACAGATTGAACGATGCATTTAGAGGTTGGAATCACCCGAATTTCCACCCATTCCACAACAAACATAGAATTTCGAAAATTCCAACTTCCAAATTCATCGTTTAATCTGTGATAACTTGTGGATTTCGGCAGTTTCAGTCGTGAGCTCAATAATTAGAGCATTTTCATGTACGTAAAATTAAAAAGCGCGAAATTGTCGCATTAATTTCTTGATTTAATAGGCAAAATGTCCGTTCAAGAATGGTCTCATGGGGAAAATACATTGAATCAGAGTTTGTTTGAAGCCAGAGGCCCTCGGACAACAATCGATACGACATATCGCTTTACAAAAACAGTCTATAATCAAAGGATGTTTCGGTGAGAAGCAGGAAAATCAAAATTGATGAACAGTGTCCTTATTTCACGATTAATTCAAAAATCATATTCCTGGAATTTTGAATTTCCCGCTTGTTTTTAAAACAGTCTATATCATGGATACAGGTAGAGTACCTATATAAGAGAGAGTATGGCGGTCTGTGAATCCTACGCTGATTGGCTGCGACATTTTAGGCGTTCAAGGAGCTCTTAGGGCCCAATTTCAAGATGGCCGACCGGGTCGATCGTGAAACCGTTGAGGTTATCTTCATATATTTTCTAGCGGGAAACGGTCATCAAACTCACCGTTCACCGACACCGTTCTCATCAACAATGTAACATAACCTCAAACAACACGACCGCCGCCATCTTGAAATTGGGCCCTAAGAGCTCCATGGTCGCAGACCGCCATACTCTCCTTATATAGATACTCTGGATAGAGATACAGGGATAAGCAAACATGGGATCTCTTCAATGAGGCAGATCGCAGTTTTCTCACGATGCGTATTGCGTATGCGCGTTGGTGCAAACTAGGAATTCTTCCATCTCTCTCATCTTCCCTTTGAGTGTAGGAGTAGAAAAGGGATGGAAAGAGGGGGTATTATCTCCTCGTCTATCCTTTTCCGACATACTTTTTTCAATGGAGAAATGAGAGAGATGGGGAATTTTTCGTTACACTACTGCGCATGCGGGAGCCAACCGCAATCCTGCATTGCGGTACTTTGAGTTTCTCACGATACACACCACCATGCACACGGGTCAGCAAGGTGGTACAGTGGCTCACTGACGCGCTTCCCATTAAAACAACCCGGGCTTTGAACCATGCAAGATGTGTTCGGCTATTGAAAAGCAAGACAGTCAGATTCTTCCTCATTTGCGAAAGTCGGATTATAGACTGTGGTTTCAAGAGCTATGACGTCTGACAATCGAAATAAAGTTGATAGAAAGAAACTGGGTCCATCCAGCTGTTGATTATTACAGCTCTCACTCTCACGACATATATACATAGGGTGCAGCAAAACTCATGTGCCAAACTTCCGGAGGATATATTTGAGGCCAAAATAAGACTTCTTCGTTCTATAAACAAGGGTCCGAAAATGCCCCCATTATGTTATGGTTTGATTGGAATTGCGACCACCAATACAAACCAAATGTCATGAAAATTGGTAATCCGAGGTGATTTGACATGTAAATATTTGCTGCACAATGTGGAAGAGTCAGCGCTTTTACAACGGCGCACTATGGTCTGAGATGGTCAGGAAGTGGCCAAAATTGAGAAAGTAAATGTCTCATCAATTCACCATTCATAAACTTTCAAGACAAATTTCAATCAAAAATATACTTTAAAAACGAGTAATTTAAACCGAGAAATGTCACTGGAAAGTTTTAAACTATGCTTAAAAGGTCAAAAACGATGATTCTTGAGGACTTTCATTCACTCGAGGTTTGGTTGAAATTTTTGTTCACATTCTTCTTTACAAGCGGACATTTTATTTCTCGCACCAACTGACAGCGGCGCAAGGTGGCGTCATTTGGCCATTTGGGGTCGACCCTGATTTTCGCGCGTTATCTTCACCTCCAGAGCGAGCACAGCGCAGCGAGGCGTATAAAACGGAAACGACTAATATACTTACTCACAGAGTCACATCAGGACAGGCAGCGGAGGCAGACTGGCACGGCAGAGCCACGGCTCGCATAGCGACTTCAACAGTACAGTACTTATACAGTATAGTTATTACTGGACTCATGACTCGGCGAGCGAAAGCAATCAGTTTGTGCAAATCTATCACCATCAAATTCAAATTAGGAGGAGCCGAGGCGTCCTCAGTCCTCGACGCAAAGCAGTGTTGCCAACTGTATCGGACATAGGGGCTCTGTTGCACACTTCGGCTAGATCGTTTTTAAGTATCAATTCCGACGTAAAAAGCCGAAAAAATGACGTTGAGCATCAGAATGTAAGTATCAATTCATACGTAGAAAGCCGTAAAAATGACATTGGCGCAGCATCAGAAAACACCAAAATTAATTAATAAACTCACTAATTGCGAAAAACACAAGACGCTATTCACCCCTGTATCTTTCCACCACCTGCACGATATTTCGCGGGGTTAGCGCGGGCACGTTCAAATAATCATGCCCGAAGGCCGACTGTCATCACAGCTGACTTCTTAACAAATAAACAGTAAACACTGACGGCGTCTGTTCGAATCATTACAGGTCCGACATTTGAGTCGAAAACTTATCAAAATGAAACAGTAACACGCAGGAGTTCCAAGGATGATGATTGATGTTGGAATCATACTCTGCCACTGTCATTTATACGGCTTTTTAAATAAAAATTGATACTTTAAAACGCTCCATAGTCGAAGTGTGCAACAGACCCATTTCAACAGATTAAACGTTGGCTCAAACCATGATCGTTGGTTTTTTTTAGAGAAACGCTCCAAAATCAAACGGTTAAAGTCGTAGGCAAAACATTTTGTTTAGATACGAAGGAGTGGAAATTAAAGATTCGCCAAATATACTGGGTTGACTGCGCATATAATTCTGAAACAACTCTAGCGCCACTTGCACTATACTTCGCAGTTCACCAACGTTAAGTACTCCTGGTAACCTACCTTCAGGAGTCATAGCTGACAATCTTCCTGTCCCCGACAATCACATCGAAACTATCGATGGTGAAGACTATATTTAGCAAAGAGCAACTTTGATTGGTCCACTTATCCGTGGCGGGGTGGGGGCCGGGGTACCGCGTGCGCCGTGCGCACCTCAGCCGCGTGACCGCGCACAATGTAATAATGATGAAGTCTTGCGTTGACCGCGCACCAGACGTGATGTGATTGGACAAAAAGTGCACCTTTCGTCCCATCATTCATCAATCAACGCTCTTACGTCAATGGACATTAGTTTACGTGCTCGTATAAGTATAGGAGTTTTGAGAAACCGCGCCCAGTCGGGAAAATAGAGAGAGAATGCGGACAGATCAGACTTCATTCATTCTTTCATTCAAGCATTAATTAAAGCTCACTTGAAGGGGGGGGGGGGTTAGGTTCTACCGAATATATGCGTCAAGAAGCTGTTGTGGGCACATTCGTTATCCGTACCAAAGTTCTGCGACTAAAGATCGTGTCCACTATGGTCCGGGTGACTATATTCCAGCAAGTATAAATTCATAACTTATGAGTGGAAGGTGCCACAGGAATGAAACTTTGAATACCTTCTCATTAATTAGATTTTACTTTTCCACGCGATGAAACCAATTTTTGACTCCCCTGGGGCACCGGCTGGGGCCTTCAACCCCCTCAACCCGCAAATTTCGCTATGAACGACCCCCTTATGATAAATCGATAGCTGGTGAAAAATGAGGTATTTTAGCGCAAACCGGAGCTCTTTATATGTGCGTTCGAACTGAAAGCATGTTAGTGGCTAATTCCGATAGAGTCGAACTTTGACCTGACATAAATTCAGTACAAATGCACATAAAGAGCTCCGGTTTGCGCCAAAATTCCACATATTTTACCCAGCTATCGATTTATGAGCCACAATATGGGGGTTATCGATAGCAAGCTTTGGGTTGTGGGAGTTGAAGGAGCCCCCGCCGGGACCCCCAAGGACGTAAAAAATTGATTTTATCGCGTGAAAGAGTAGAATCTAATTAATGAGAAGGTATTCCGAAAGTTTCATTCTTGTGACATTCTCCAATCATAAGTAATGAGTTTACGCCTGCTAGAAGAGACATCCGGACCATAGTACGTCGGATCAGACGAAGCTATATGTATTGTCTTCCCTCTCGTTTAATACGCCGCACAGTAGACCGAGTCAATGAGAGGGATCGGACATGGAATATATATGACTAAAAATGCAAATTTGAATGTTTTAACCGTCAAAAAACAAAGTATATGGGGTGACTATTAAAGGAAATTTTGCGATAATACCAATTAAACCACTTTCAAATGTCTACGTTGCGTATTAACAAAGATATACGCATTTAAAGATGCCCCGCCATCCCCGGCCTCTCACATTGACTCGCTTCGCTGCCCGCAGGACGCAGGTCCGCCGCGTCACGTCAGTCGCAAATCGCATGCATTCATCAATGAAAGGTCTACGCAAGTAAATGCGGGCGCGCGTCCGACCGTACGTGAATGGTGCGCGTGTGCCTTGCTTCAAATTTGTGCAAACTGAAACGGGGCATAATAAACATTAGGACGTAAGTACGTGAGACTTTCACCGCAGACGATCGACCAGCCAGTCGCTCTCCAAGTGCAACTAACTACACTGCGCTACCGAGTGCCGAATGCTTGCTAGTCCAAATCAAGTTGGGAACATGGATTTAAGAGCGTCCGATGTCGTCAAGTCATTTGTATGCGGTATAAACAACCAACTACAGAAGTGTTTTCTAAGACGTCATTTTTAAGACACCGAAGCATGGGCGGAGCTAGCAATTTGGCAACTGCGGATTCTCCCCCATTTGAATGTATGAGAAACAATCGATTAGAAATTGGGCCATGGCCCCTCAATAATCGATTGTTTCTCATACATTCAAATAGGAAGACTCCACAGTTGCCATATTAGAAATTAATTTCGCCACAGACTTCCATTAGAGTGTGCAAGTGATGATATGTCTATCTGCCTCACTCGCACTCATTGTGAGGCTTATATGAGAATAATTTTCGTATTTCCGATATCCCGGCTTGATTTTTGAGTATTTCAGCATGCAGAGAACCTCTCTGAAGTATGCTAGCAAGCAGGGCTTGGGAACCGGAGCCGAGGTTAGAACTGAATTTGATGTTCTACTCGGCAGAAAGCTCCCAACGCAATAACTTGAAACCTAATCTTTGAAATCAAGTTCTGTTGGAGCAAGAGCCTTTGGATTCAGAATTTGGGTGATAAATTGTCACTCATTTTAGTATTCCCACAGTTTTCTGCCGAGCAGAACATAAAATTCAAAACTAACCACGGCTCCGGCTTCCAAGCCTTGCTCGCAAAAGCCGACGTTCCTAAAATGTGTACTTTATTGTGTTTGGGAGTGATATTTATAGATTTCTGCCAAAAGCTATTAATTGACTTTTTAAGCAGCGCAACGTGGTGCATACACCCATACGGCTGGAACTAATCAATCCTGATGGAATAGTCGAGGGTATTGATAAAGTTAAGTTATAAATCACACATTATGGCTGACTTACACGAAATCCGCAAAGGAACAATCTGAGATTAAACCATGAACGATGTGACAAAGGAATTCTTACCTGAAACAAAAAACAAAACAAAAAATTCATTAATGGTCATTCAATTGGAATAAGTTGTGATTAAATACGAGGGCGGTGAGGAGTCAATGTCGACTAATTTCGTCTACAAACGACCCTCTATATGCCGAAATGTCATATTTTTTTTCGTATGTAACTATCACCGTATCTGGTTTGACTCATGCACCGATATAACTTACATTTATAGCTAACCAACACTCGGTATAGACGGGTTTAGTGATGACTTGGTGATGACGTCATCCGGCGATGAACGTTTTAAACAAAAACAAACTGTCTCTCTTGATTTTTTACCCCCATGTGCAGCCAAATCTCACTCTAATTTCAAAAGTTGAAAATAGAGACATCTTTTGTGAAATTTCTTGGCAGAAATGAATTCCTCGAGGCATTTTTGTGCGAATTTGATAATAATATGTCGTAAAACAAGGCCCTGTGTACGAATTTTGAAACTAGAAAAAGATGGGTATACATGATGGGGGTCACGGGAGAGAGAGTGAGATAGTTTGGAACGCTACGTGAGTTTTATCACAACCGATTGCTACCGGTGAGTGCATTGTTGTGATTGTTGGCTATAACCGTTGCCTTCGCACTAAAGCCATCTATTGCTTAGGCCCAGGTGGAGGGTCGAGCCGGACAGAGTCCGCGTGAACGCAAATGCTTGAATTCAAAGGTTCAGCGTTACGAATTAGTGCATTTCTATCTGAATCGTCAAATTTCTTCTTAACCCGAACCAAGTAAAGCAACGGAACACGAGAAAAGAGGAAAGGCGCGAAAGGCGAAAGACTACATGGACCAAAATAAATGTTCGGCAATGCCGGTCCTGATCCCAGATGATTGGTGAGCACGTGCGGCCTAGCGGGGACGAAGATACCTAGCTAGGGTATGCAATAAGCAACGCACGTTATACATGTGTTAATGGGGCTGTTGTACACTTTTGCTATAAGCGATTTAACAGTCGATTCTGGCGTAAAAACGTTGAAAAATAACAATGGCAGCACTAAAAACTTCCGGAATCCACTCTTAAATTCAATAAACGCTTTTATTTACGAGGGCGTAATGGTGACCGAAGGCAGTAACAATAGGAGATCCTATCTTAATTTCGTCACTCTTTCGATGCTGACAAGGATGATTCACAGAGTAATTAGTCATCAGAGTGATGATCCACATCCGATGAATGATACCGCAACACCTAGTGACACCGGTGTAAAATGAATGAGTCGTCTCTTATAGGTCACTTCTTGACAGGGTTACAGTATTGTTAGATGGGAATCTTTCATTGATGCTACCCTCAGCCACCACTACGCCCGCGCAAATAAAAGCGTTTAACGAGTTAAGGAGTGGATTTTGAAAGTTTAAAGTGCTGCCATCGATATTTATGGAGGTTTTTACACCAGAATCGACTATTCAATCGCTTATAGCAAACGTGTGCAACAGCCCCATTGGTATACCGTGCATTGCGTATTGCATACCCTGGTCAGGTATCTTTGGACTTCGTCCCCGCTAAGCCATTCAAAAGGTAAACGCTCAACGCATCCAACTTCTTTCGGGGACCGTCTGTACCGAACATTTACTGGTCCCAGAAAAACGAACAAACTTATTTCGCTAGTGATACGATGCTACGTGAATGTTGAGAATGTAAATACGCGAGTGGCTGAAAACCTACGCAGAATGAAAATAAGCCCACGAAAAGCGGCAGAGAATTGAGAGCGCGTGGAAAAGGAGCAACCGGTTTGCCGAATGACTAGTCGCAGTCGGTATACACCGGCTGATACCAACCGTTGCGTCGCATCGCAGCGACAGCAACACCGCGGCAGAAGTTACCGGTTGCATCATGAGTCATCATTCGGTCGTCGGCACACCCGCCACACTGAGGTCTGAGATCGTAAAAAAGTGACCTAAAAGTCACGCAGTGAATGAATGAATAGGAGCTCTTGCAAAGTTTTGCTGTCGGCAAATGGAGTATCAATTCCAATGTAAAATGCTGCAAAAATAACGATGAGACCATTGAAAAAGTCTAAAACTCACTCTTCGCGGAGAAAACTTAACTTGAAATTTCGGGTGACCACCCTTGCATGCAGATATGCACCAACCTCGGATTCGGACCTCACACGAAAGAACGTAACCTACGAATTTGAACAATGATATTAATGAATTTGCTTTCAAAAAGTAAATTTGAAGGAATTATAGGTCCATTTATACACATTTTGTCACATTTTGTGACATCTGAGGGGTCTATCCAGATTAAAATGATAAGAGAAAGTATTCGTAGGGTATTTCCTACACTTTATTGACTCATTTTAAGCTTCAAGATGAATAATTTTGCTACACATTTTTAAAAGTAAAAAACTCATTTCGCTATATGTACAGGGTGTTTTTTTTTATCTCCCCCCCCCCCTGGTTTTTTTTCTTGCTAATTGAGATAAAATGTTGCGGTTTGGACTATTCTTCACCACTTTGGCTGAATTTTCTTTTTTTGGGGTCGAAACCCCCCCAGCCCCCCTAGGGGGGCCCCCAGGGGGGCTATCTCAAAAATTTCAAATGGCAACCCCTATCTTGTGATACATCGTTCGAAAGGGCATAAAATTCTAAGACTTTTGGCGCAAACCGGAAGTTGATATCGTTTTTCGTTTTCGATATATCGAATTTCAAAGTTCGATTTGGACCCATTTTCAAAAAATCGTTACTCCACTTTGGAAAGTCGGAATTAAAAAAACTATGGGTCCAAAATACTCTAAAAAGCAAGTACTTTTCAGATAACGAAATGGTTTTGACATAAAATTTGATTTTAGAGCCCCAAATTTTTTTTAAAAATTTTGCCCCTAAAAGGGGCTATCTTGAAAATTCCCTTCCACGACCCTTATTGAATGATGCGTCGATCAAAAAAGCATAAAAAACTGAACATTTTGACGCAATCCGGATATCGATATCGTTTTTCGTATTCGAGATATCGAATATTAAAAATTCAATTTTCGCCTACCTTCAAAATTCGATATCTCGAATACGGAAAACGATATCGATATCCGGATTGCGTCAAAATGTTCAGTTTTTTATGCTTTTTTTGATCGACGCATCATTCAATAAGGGTCGTGGAAGGGAATTTTCAAGATAGCCCCTTTTAGGGGCAAAATTTTTAAAAAAAATTTGGGGCTCTAAAATCAAATTTTATGTCAAAACCATTTCGTTATCTGAAAAGTACTTGCTTTTTAAAGTATTTTGGACCCATAGTTTTTTTAATTCCGACTTTCCAAAGTGGAGTAACAATTTTTTGAAAATGGGTCCAAATCGAACTTTGAAATTCGATATATCGAAAACGAAAAACGATATCAACTTCCGGTTTGCGCCAAAAGTCTTAGAGTTTTATGCCCTTTCGAACGATGTATCACAAGATAGGGGTTGCCATTTGAAATTTTTGAGATAGCCCCCCTGGGGGCCCCCCTAGGGGGGCTGGGGGGGTTTCGACCCCAAAAAAAGACAATTCAGCCAAAGTGATGAAGAATAGTCCAAACCGCAACATTTTATCTCAATTAGCAAGAAAAAAAACCAGGGGGGGGAGATAAAAAAAACACCCTGTATACGTAAGGTGAAAGCACCAGTTACGGACACCCCCTAAGAACGGCACCAGTGACAGACACCCAACATTTCTAAATTCTTTTGCCACAAATGCACAATTTTTCGGACTTCGAAGTCATATTGAAATGCTTATAACATCGGAATAGCAGGTCGTGGGAGTAATTCTAACAATAAGTCCTAACTAACTTTCTCTTTTCAGATCAGGGCATTAGCCTTTTGGGGTGTCTTGTCACTGCTGTACCGTTCTTCGGGGGTGTCAGTTTCTGGTGCTTTCACCTTATGTATACAGTTCATAATCTTATTTTTACTATCCGTAAAATTATTTCAGGGAAATTTCATTGCATTTCAGTGTTGCCAGATCGAGGGTAAAAAGCCGTATCGTCTCCATTTAAATCAATGAAAAACGTACGGCTTTTTCACCCCAATCTGGCAACACTGTTCCGTTTGGATTCACTGCGCGCAGAGCGCCACGATTCCCGAGATAGTGAGCTCGAGCAGCGAGTACTTGAAGACTGGCTCATTCCGCTCATTGTCAAGTCGCTCAAGTCAAGTCAAGTCAAGTCAAGTCACAGTACTAGCTCGCAGTACTCACTACTACACTACAATCCTCGGTACTCTGCTCAATTCAAGCTCGACAGTTCTCATTCCCATTCGCATTGGCCGACCGCGCCGCACCGCACTGCACCGGCCGGCCGGCCGGAACAAAATAACAACTTCAACTGTTTCAAGCTTCAAGACCATCGAGACATTCAAGACATCCGAGACGGGACTCTCGCACTCGCCTCCGCAGTAAACGATCGATGATGCCAGATTTAAAGGTAAAAGCCATTTTAACATTGATTCTTACGGGGATTATGCGTTTCAAACCCCCTCGCATCTGAGATCTGACAACAACTAAAAACGAAGCGACTGCGGCGTCTCGAGGCGATGTTGCCAATACAGAGCCTCGGTTGATTAGAAGGGTCAGGATAACGTTAACTTCGGAGCATGACCATATTAGACTTGCGTAATGATGACGTCACGCTCACAATAGAGGGTTTTAGTACAGGCGACTGCCGGTGATGAGCGTTCCAAACAAAGCCAGTTTCTCTCTCTAACTCTCACGTGACCCCTGTGTTCTGCCATCTTACTCTAATTTCAAAAATCGTATATCTCTAGACTTATTTTGTGAAATTTTATGGCAGAAATTAATTTCTCGAGGCATTTTAACGCGATTTTGATCATAATATGCCGTAAAACAAGGCCCTGTATACGAATTTCGAAACTAGAAAGAGATGGATATACCTCAGGATCACGGGAGAGTGAGTGACATAGTTTGGAACGCTACGCGAGTTTTATCATAACCGATTGCGACCGATGAGTGCATTGTTGTGGTTGTTGGCTAACCGTTGACTTCGCACTAAAACCGTCTATTGGATCCAAACTTATGCTCCATCACGCTCAATCTTGTGGATTTATCTATAAGAAATTAGATCGACATTTTAGAATGCAAATTCATGCTAGTAAACAACCAGTTTTATCTGCAACATTAGTTTTCACACGTAAGTACCTTAAAGTATCTTTCCATACTCCGACATAATTCATGAAAAATCACAAGCGAATTTACAATCACAAATATACAGGGTGTTGAAAAACTGTTCCCGAATATTTCAGGGGCGGATTTTACAGGTCAAAATAAGACCTTTTTTTCCTATAAACATGTGTCCGAAAATGCCCCCCTTTTGAGCTACAGCCCCCCAAAGTTTTAAAAAATTTACGGTTTTTTTGGAATAGCGACCACTATTATGAACCAAATGTCTTAAAACTTGGTGTCCTAAAGTAATTTTACGTGTAGAATCCATTAATGACCTCGAAAAATTCAGATATTGATTCTAATTGTACTTTTCACGCAGTATTGTACCTTTAACGGCACGAATTTTATGTTACGGATTAAAATTTTGAAGAATAATTACCGAAATCAGATGCGAAAAACCCTTGGAAAGATTTTTGGTTCTCCTTGTTTCTTTCGATACGACGCATTTTAAGCGAGATAATCGCTGCACAGTGTGGAAAAGTCAGCGTTTTCACCATAGCGGCCGGCCCGTAGAAGCAGTGGAGAGGCGGGTTGCATACTCACTGCCGTTTTTCATGGTAAAAGCGCTGACTTTTCCCCACTGTGCAGCGATTATCTCGCTTAAAATGCGTCGTATCGAAAGAAACAAGGAGAACCAAAAATCTTTCTAAGGGTTTTTCGCATCTGATTTCGGTAATTATTCTTCAAAATTTTAATCCGTAACAAAAAATTCGTGCCGTTAAAGGTACAAAATTGCGTGAAAAGTACAATTAGAATCAATTTCTGGATTTTTCGAGGTCATTAATGGATTCTACACGTAAAATTACTATAGGACACCAAGTTTTAAGACATTTGGTTCATACTAGTGGTCGCTATTCCAAAAAAACCGTAAATTTTTTAAAACTTTGGGGGGCTGTAGCTCAAAAGGGGGGCATTTTCGGACACATGTTTATAGGAAACAAAGGTCCTATTTTGACCTGTAGAATCCGCCCCTGAAATATTCGGGAACAGTTTTTCAACACCCTGTATAGAAAGATGTCCTATGTTTTGTCCTTGTCTTACTCACGGTCAATTATGGGCGTATCGACGCCATGACACTCAATCATCCTAACCTCTCTTCGTATCGAAGCTTGCTCGAGGTATAACACGTGGTGTTTGGTGCCGATGAGTCCATCCTAGAATTATAAGCCGACCAGAGACTGTAAGTGAGACAAGGACAAAACATATGGGACTTTCTTCAATAAATCTGTGATTGTAAATGCGTGATGTTTCGAAAATATTGTTGAGGCGTAATTATACTTACGTAGAATCTAATGGTGTGATAAAATATGAGAGAACTTGCTGTTTACTGACACGGATTTGCATTTGACATTTTGTACCCCGTTTCTTGAGGGGAAAACCCACGAGAGCGAGTGAGATGGAGCATTGGTTTGGATCCATTTTTTTCCCCGTGACGTCGCACTAATCAGGGCTATAACGATAACTTCGGACTATAACCAAAGCATGACAATAATAACGGTGCGTGGACAGAGGCGACCCTCCCAGTTCCCACCCCGTGCGTGAGAGCTTGTAAGTTGTAAGAAGAGCTGCCGTTTTGCGTATAATCAATGCTATTTTTCTATTCACCGATGATTCCACCGGTTGAGAAAAGATTACACAGTTCAGCTCAGTGCATGACTGTAATGAACTAAAATACTCGCATCTGTAATTTTTTCACAATTGGCGGAGTCGTCGATGACTTCAAAAAACTTGCAGTTATTTTAATTAATCGACGGAGTTTCCACCGATTAAGGAAAGATTACAGATCAGAGTATTTTCGTGCATTACAGTCATACACTAAACTGAACTGTGAAATCTTTTCTCATCCGGTGGAACCATCGGTGAATAGAAAAATAGCATTGATTATACGCAAAACGGCAGCCCTGGTTGTAAGCCGAAAACGAAACCGTTAGAAATCGAAAGCATTTAGCGGCCGGAAATAGATCTGTGATGCGAGTGAAAGCACTATACTCGCTATTACGAATCGGGTAGCAGGAATTGAATTGCGCACTAAAAGCAGCGGATTTCTATATTGTTGCATTAGAAAGTGCGAAGCTATGAACTATCTTATAATCTATAGATTGTAAGATAGCTAGAGGCTAGTGGCCGCTTCGCGCCCATATTACTGTCGATTTTTGTTAATAATTTAATTATAATTTATTTTGATAATGTAAGTTAATATTTTTTCGGTTCATACGTATCTGAGCGTAAATTCAACGCAAAGAAATTTGATTTGCATAAGCCAACGAAATAAATCAATTATTTACATCTTATTATTACTATATTATTTACTAAACAACCCTGAAATAGGCATGAAACAACGCCAGCTGCTTACATCGATGCAAATCAGTCGGATAGTAAGCATACTTCATTATCACAGGTTTCGTTGCTATTCCGAGGTCCGAAACTTTTCGGGAAACAACGCACACCAAAAATTCACGACCAACCGATAAATTGCGGCTAAATTGTTATGTTGCCGTTTGTGGTGGATTTCGGCTCATCGATTGCTTGGTTGATCAAACCTATTTGCTCGTGTACCAAGCGCTATGGCTACAGAAACAATCTATCCAACACGAGGTCCACCGGTCACCAAAATGATGAATCATTTTGAAGAAAAGAAATCCGGCTGAACGTTACTTTTCATTCATAAAGTATGCATGGAGAGAGGGAGATGGAGAGAGGGAGAGGGAGGGAGAGAAAGGGAGGGAGAGGGAGAGAGAGAGAGAGAGAGAGAGAGAGAGAGAGAGAGAGAGAGAGAGAGAGAGATAGAGAGAGGCTTCAAAGCTCCAGAGGATGCAATTCGACCGTCACAAGTTTCCGGGGCTTCGCGGATGCAACGACCTACTGCATTCGGGGAGGCGAAATGGGGGAGGGGGGCAGTTGGGTGCGCACAACGCTGTGGCACGGACGGCCCCCCCCCCCGGGGAGGGGGCTTAAAAAAAGAGTTGCCAAAGCTGACTAGAGACGAGAGGAGGAGGAAGACCAAAAAAAAAAAAAAAAGAATAATGCATGGAATGAAGGCTGCATGCTTCGCTCCAATTAGATGCCACGGGCGCCCGATCAAGGGAGACCGCTCCCTATTTTTAGCACTTTCCGTCTGGAACGGGCGGGAGCGGTATCTCCATCTCTTGCACTCAAACACTCGCCCAAACACTTGCAGACTGTTTAATCCGTCAAGTTACGTCATAATCCGCGATGGCTCATTTCCCGGGGGGGCACTATGGGCCAGGGTGGCATGCTGCGCGAGAATAATTATTTTTGACGCTACATTTACTTGAAACTTTCTGAAAATTTGGGTAGGGAGGTTTTTTGGGTCGCTGAATTCATTTTTGATATTAGTTTTTCAAAATTCTCAAATCCAAGATGGCCGCCGATAAGTATGCCTATGGCGGCCATCTTGGATTTGGGAATTTTGAAAAACCAACATCAAAAAAGAATCCAGTGACCCAAAAAACCCCCCATATACCAAGTTTCAATGAATTTCATCGATTATTGTGGAGCAACACATTTTTTTATTGAATCGAAAGTCGGTAAAACCCTATTTTTGGCCTAGATTTGAAACTTTGTGCGGTCATAACTCTTGAACGAAACGTTTCTCGGCATCACGGTTTGCTCCATCTGAAAGCTTAGAGAATCAGCTTTTTTCAAGAAAGTTCTTTGTTCAGATTCCTTCATTGCGCATATTTTTCAAACTCAAAAAAACGGATTTTTGGAAACTTGAAAAATAACAAAAAATAAAAAAAAGGGTCAAAGATCTTTTAAACGAAACATTAAAGCACACCAATCGAAAGCTCTTTAAAAGAAGCATCTTTTGGCGCTAAGTTCACGTCAATATCTCTTTTCGTTCAAAAGTTATGGAGCATTGAAGGTTTTGACTTTGATCCCCTGCCCCCCGCTCCCAGATGACCAAATTAAAAAACTGCAGATATTCTGAAAGCTGACGCTTAGTTCTATCATCCTTGAAAGTTTCATCCATTTCTGAGGAGGGGGGCACTCTAATGGTACCTGGATGGACACCTTTGAGACACCAGCCATGAGGCAAATGGAAACTCGCAAATTTTCCTTTAAATCTGGCAACACAGCCAGCTTACATTGTGGGCAAAGAGTGTAGTTTATTGTCTGTTGTGCAGTGCTATGCAAGGACGACTATCATGTTTCCCTTTTTAATTTATTCAATTTTTTCCCATTTAAATCAATTAAAAATACTTGAATATTTTACAAAATTTGGCAACACTGGAAATTTCAGATGGCATAATATAACCTAAGATAATAAGCAATGTTATTATTACTAGTTACAACATCTGATTTTAACGACAAAAAATACCTCTACGCATAATAACAGAGGAATGATCATGAACATGAGATTCTGTCCACTTTTCTATGGATGGTTCGGTTACTTAAAAAAAATGTTTTCCAAGAGTTGTTGCAACTTGTTGCAGACGAACTATGCAGGAAGTTGGTCACAAAGGCATGTAGAATCAATACCTGGCGGCAAAAGTTTAAGCACTTTTAAGCGAAAAACTCTAGACAACTATTTACTCACAATATTACCGCAAAAACGAAATAATTAGGATGCCATGTTTGCACCGCATTTTCGGCAGTTTAAATTAAGATTTTTTAAAAGATTTGTATACCGAAAGAAAGCTTACATTCTGACGAATCTGCCATAATGATTTGGAATCAATTCATTAAATTTTGACTCATATAATAGCGCAGAGATCAACAATGAGCGCGCGCTATCTTTCCTGATTCGTGCGGAGCGAGCGTGGACGTTACAGAGGTGACCATTTTCCCCCCTCGCTTGTGTAGTCGTATAGCACCTAGACCATGATATATGGGTATTTTCTGATTCCTTATGATGTCTACTTCTCGAATCTTTCATTGGAATTTTAAAAATTGACACTTGAAAAAATGACATTATTCTCGCGTAGCATGCCTTTCTGGCCCATAGTGGGGGGGGGGGGGGGGGGGGGGGGGGGGGATCATCACATAGAAACGTCGAACCATTGAATCGCACTAAGGTCTCCTAATACAACGATACGAGAATCCAGGAAAGGGATGGTTCTTTTCCCAGAATTTCTAATGTTTGTATCATGGTTCTTGAGAATTTTGAGGTAATTCTGGTGCTGTGACCATATTTTGATAGTAACACCAGAATTTTCTGGTGAAAGTACTGGACTCGTCGTGGTTCACACATCGCCGCTCTTCTAATGATAATGTAACATTACTATAGGATTTAAGAATTGTTTTTTTCAGTGCTCCATTTCATCTTCGCTCCAACTTGGCAACATTCTGACAGAATCATCGGCTCTCAGTTCTGTTGTCTCGAGTCCCGAGTCTAACGAGCGGAAGAGACGCGAAATACGGGATGGGTCGAGTGGTAGGATGAAAGGGAGAGGGAGACAGGGTAGAGAGGGGAGAGAGGGGGAGGGGGAGGAAACAGGAGAGAGGTGCTTAATTATCTTCATCATATCATCACGGATCGTCTCAAATCTCACCGGCGGCGGCGTTGCAATTTAAAATTTCGGAGCTTTCAAGTTTAATCCAACGAGCTATATGTAACTAGGGGCGTGCCGGGGGGGGGGGGGGGGGGGCTTTTTCCACCTTTGTCCAGGGCGGCAAAATTGGGGTGAACAAAAAAAAAAACAAAACAAAATTTGAGGGGCGCCAATTCGCAGAGGGCGGCAAGATTGCATCTGGAAACCACAGCACACCCCCGTATATAACAATGGGGGCGGGGGGAGGGGGGGGGGGGGGTTAGGGATGAGATTTTGAAACACCAAGGAGGCAGCCGTGAAAGAAATCTCTTACGGACATTATCACACAATCTCGGTTTGTTTACCTCAATTAACAATTAAAATAAAAAAAGTTAGACAGATCCATTTGAAATTGCTTTTAGACGAAAGTGAAAGTGTTTGAGAGTGGCTATTTGGACACATCATAAAGTATAACTGTTTCTTCTCGAAGGATTTGCGCACGATAAAGAAACTGATAAGTGACAGGAACAAGCAATATTTTCTCACCTGGATAATTGTATTGGAATTCTGTGGAATTCTGTGTCCAGAATTCCAGATGGCCACTCTAAAACACTTATGCACTTTCATTTAAAACCAATTTACACTGAAACATTTAAAATTTTTGATTTAAGTTTAAAAAAATGAGGCAATTGTTTGCCTCATCCATGATGATCGTCCATGATGTCACACTTTGGGATAGAACTTATAACACAGCATATAGATCCCCCTCTTCTGAAATATCTCCGTTAGGAGCAACGCTTAGCAAATTCCGCGACAATCTCGAACAATCCGAAACGTCCACTATTAATTCCACTAAAATCCTTCGTTTTTTTTATGACAGTGGAGTTTTCTTACTAATACCTTACCCCTCGTTAAATCACCGATCGAATGACATTTATCGACTTTCGATACACCCGCGCGAAATAAATGATGTTAACGGTTTTTTTTTTTTTTTTTTTTTTTTTTTTTTAAATTACCCGAATTCTAATGAAATTACACGGGCACAGCAAAGTTAATTGAAACATCTGATTTACGAGCTGGCGGCTGTTACATAACTTCTGTGGACGTTGGGAGAAGGAAAACGCAGACAAAATCTTCATAGCGGGGAAACTCTTTTTATTTTTACGATTATATGACACTCACTCGCCTGCAAAACTCAAAAAATCTTTTCTTCTTTTATGATCGTTCCGTATCAATAAAAATATCTGTGTTAGAGCAATTTTCAACGGACGAGTTATTGCCCTGAGTCAACCCCCCTCCTCCCCCCCTGCCCGACCGTACCATTCCTCTTTCGTGTCTGAATAGTCGCAAAGAGTGAGTCCGGGGCACTAAGGTCTGAGATTGTCAAAAAGAGGGCCAAACATTCAAAAAGTATACTTCTCATCAATTACTTATCCATTTACATTATACTTTCAAGACCAATTTAATCATAGAAAACGCTTTAGACAAGCAATTTAAACCAAGAAATGTCACTGGAAAAACTTAAATTTTTAAAGGGAGAAAAACGATTATTTTGTAGAACTTTTCATCACTGATTTTTGGCCACCATTATTCGATCTCATATATCATAGTGCGGGGCCTCATCTTCAGACGAGCGACGCAAACCAAATAAATTACAACCCACCATACTCGTGGCCAGGATATTTTCTTTCTGTCTCTCTTAGCTCATTTGAACGCATGTAATAGAAAAGGATGGGTATAGGAGCTACCACGTGACTTCGGCCCCTGTTTCTCTCCTTTTCTAACGAATGCAGTCAAAAGGGCAAAGAGAGAGAAAGACGATATTCTAAGCAACCCACGCATACAAAATCTTGAGCATGAAAGTCTCGGACAAGCCCATCCAGAAGTGTCTTCATAAAAAAAAATAAAGACGCGCAACTCAACCAAGAGAAATGAATGTAACCGAGGGCGGACACAGAAATTGATCTGTCTCTCTCTCTGTCGCTATTCCCCCCCACCTCTCTCTCACAATCTCTCTCTCTCTCTCTCTCTCTCTCTCTCTCTCTCTCTCTCTCTCTCTCTCACAATCTCTCTCTCTCTCTCTCTCTCTCTCTCTCTCTCTCTCTCTCTCTCTCTCTCTCTCTCTCTCTCTCTCTCTCTCTCTCTCCATTTGCCAAGCTAAATCGATAGAGGGGTCACAAGGGGGTTTTAGGAGACACCACTTTTTTGCCCATAAGATGAATCATGAGTTGCAATGAGCGAAAGAGCCACAGTTGCAAAAGATATGGAAACCCTTGAGGGCGATCGACTCCATTCGCTAAGATGAATCGATAGAGGGGTCACAAGGGGGGTTTTGGAGATATCACCTTTTAACCCATGTGATGAGTCATGAGTTGTTATGAGTGAAACGGCCCATTGCAAAAGATATGAAAACCCTTGAGGATGATCGACTCTATTTCCCAAAATGAATCGATTGAGGGCTCACAAGGGGGGTTTTCGAGACATCACCTTTTTGCCCATAAGATGAGTCATGAGTTGCAATGAGTGAATGAGCCGCAGTTGCAAAAGATATGGAAACCCTTGAGGCGATCGACTCCATTCGTCAAGCTGAAGCGATAGAGGGGTCACAAGGGGGGTTTTGGTGACATCACCTTTTTGCCCGTGTTTATATGAGTCAAGAGTTGATATGCATTAGTGAAAGAGCCTCAGATGCAAAAGATATGAAAACCCTTGAGGGCGATCGACTCTATTTGCCAAGCTGAATCGATTGAGGGGTCATAAGCAGGGTTTTGGCGACATCGCCTTTTTGCCCATGGTTAAATGAGTCAAGAGTTGATATGCATTAGTGAAAGAGCCTCAGATGCAAAAGATATGGAAACCCTTGAGGCCGATCGACTCTATTCGTCAAGCTGAAGCGATAGAGGGGTCACAAGGGGGGTTTTGGTGACATCACCTTTTTGCCCATGTTTATATGAGTCAAGAGTTGATATGCATTAGTGAAAGAGCCTCAGATGCAAAAGATATGAAAACCCTTGAGGGCGATCGACTCTATTTGCCAAGCTGAATCGATTGAGGGGTCACAAGCAGGGTTTTGGAGACATCGCCTTTTTGCCCATGTTTATATGAGTCAAGAGTTGATATGCATTAGTGAAAGATCCTCAGATGCAAAAGATATGAAAACCCTTGAGGGCGATCGACTCTATTCGTCAAGCTGAAGCGATAGAGGGGTCACAAGGGGGGTTTTGGTGACATCACTTTTTTGCCCATGTTTATATGAGTCAAGAGTTGATATGCATTAGTGAAAGAGCCTCAGATGCAAAAGATATGAAAACCCTTGAGGGCGATCGACTCTATTTGCCAAGCTGAATCGATTGAGGGGTCATAAGCAGGGTTTTGGCGACATCGCCTTTTTGCCCATGGTTAAATGAGTCAAGAGTTGATATGCATTAGTGAAAGAGCCTCAGATGCAAAAGATATGGAAACCCTTGAGGCCGATCGACTCTATTCGTCAAGCTGAAGCGATAGAGGGGTCACAAGGGGGGTTTTGGTGACATCACCTTTTTGCCCATGTTTATATGAGTCAAGAGTTGATATGCATTAGTGAAAGAGCCTCAGATGCAAAAGATATGAAAACCCTTGAGGGCGATCGACTCTATTTGCCAAGCTGAATCGATTGAGGGGTCACAAGCAGGGTTTTGGAGACATCGCCTTTTTGCCCATGTTTATATGAGTCAAGAGTTGATATGCATTAGTGAAAGATCCTCAGTTGCAAAAGATATGAAAACCCTTGAGGGCGATCGACTCTATTCGTCAAGCTGAAGCGATAGAGGGGTCACAAGGGGGGTTTTGGTGACATCACTTTTTTGCCCATGTTTATATGAGTCAAGAGTTGATATGCATTAGTGAAAGAGCCTCAGATGCAAAAGATATGAAAACCCTTGAGGGCGATCGACTCTATTTGCCAAGCTGAATCGATTGAGGGGTCACAAGCAGGGTTTTGGAGACATCGCCTTTTTGCCCATGTTTATATGAGTCAAGAGTTGATATGCATTAGTGAAAGAGCCTCAGATGCAAAAGATATGAAAACCCTTGAGGGCGATCGACTCTATTTGCCAAGCTGAATCGATTGAGGGGTCACAAGCAGGGTTTTGGCGACATCGCCTTTTTGCCCATGTTTATATGAGTCAAGAGTTGATATGCATTAGAGAAAGAGCCTCAGATGCAAAAGATGTGAAAACCCTTGAGGGCGATCGACTCTATTTGCCAAGCTGAATCGATTTAGGGGTCACAAGCAGGGTTTTGGAGACATCGCCTTTTTGCCCATGTTTATATGAGTCAAAAGTTGATATGCATTAGTGAAAGAGCTTCAGATGCAAAAGATATGAAAACCCTTGAGGGCGATCGACTCTATTTGCCAAGCTGAATCGATTGAGGGGTCACAAGCAGGGTTTTGGCGACATCGCCTTTTTGCCCATGGTTAAATGAGTCAAGAGTTGATATGCATTAGTGAAAGAGCCTCAGATGCAAAAGATATGGAAACCCTTGAGGCCGATCGACTCTATTCGTCAAGCTGAAGCGATAGAGGGGTCACAAGCAGGGTTTTGGAGACATCGCCTTTTTGCCCATGTTTATATGAGTCAAGAGTTGATGTGCATTAGTGAAAGAGCCTCAGATGCAAAAGATATGAAAACCCTTGAGGGCGATCGACTCTATTTGCCAAGCTGAATCGATTGAGGGGTCACAAGCAGGGTTTTGGCGACATCGCCTTTTTGCCCATGTTTATATGAGTCAAGAGTTGATATGCATTAGAGAAAGAGCCTCAGATGCAAAAGATATGAAAACCCTTGAGGGCGATCCACTCTATTTGCCAAGCTGAATCGATTGAGGGGTCACAAGCAGGGTTTTGGAGACATCGCCTTTTTGCCCATGTTTATATGAGTCAAAAGTTGATATGCATTAGTGAAAGAGCTTCAGATGCAAAAGATATGAAAACCCTTGAGGGCGATCGACTCTATTTGCCAAGCTGAATCGATTGAGGGGTCACAAGCAGGGTTTTGGCGACATCGCCTTTTTGCCCATGGTTAAATGAGTCAAGAGTTGATATGCATTAGTGAAAGAGCCTCAGATGCAAAAGATATGGAAACCCTTGAGGCCGATCGACTCTATTCGTCAAGCTGAAGCGATAGAGGGGTCACAAGGGGGTTTTGGTGACATCACCTTTTTGCCCATGTTTATATGAGTCAAGAGTTGATATGCATTAGTGAAAGAGCCTCAGATGCAAAAGATATGAAAACCCTTGAGGGCGATCGACTCTATTTGCCAAGCTGAATCGATTGAGGGGTCACAAGCAGGGTTTTGGAGACATCGCCTTTTTGCCCATGTTTATATGAGTCAAGAGTTGATATGCATTAGTGAAAGAGCCTCAGATGCAAAAGATATGAAAACCCTTGAGGGCGATCGACTCTATTTGCCAAGCTGAATCGATTGAGGGGTCACAAGGGGGGTTTTGGCGACATCGCCTTTTTGCCCATGTTTATATGAGTCAAGAGTTGATATGCATTAGTGAAAGATCCTCAGATGCAAAAGATATGAAAACCCTTGAGGGCGATCGACTCTATTCGTCAAGCTGAAGCGATAGAGGGGTCACAAGGGGGGTTTTGGTGACATCACTTTTTTGCCCATGTTTATATGAGTCAAGAGTTGATATGCATTAGTGAAAGAGCCTCAGATGCAAAAGATATGAAAACCCTTGAGGGCGATCGACTCTATTTGCCAAGCTGAATCGATTGAGGGGTCACAAGCAGGGTTTTGGAGACATCGCCTTTTTGCCCATGTAATATGAGTCAAGAGTTGATATGCATTAGTGAAAGAGCCTCAGATGCAAAAGATATGAAAACCCTTGAGGGCGATCGACTCTATTTGCCAAGCTGAATCGATTGAGGGGTCACAAGCAGGGTTTTGGCGACATCGCCTTTTTGCCCATGTTTATATGAGTCAAGAGTTGATATGCATTAGTGAAAGAGCCTCAGATGCAAAAGATATGAAAACCCTTGAGGGCGATCGACTCTATTTGCCAAGCTGAATCGATTGAGGGGTCACAAGCAGGGTTTTGGCGACATCGCCTTTTTGCCCATGTGATGAGTCAAGTGTTGCAGTGCTGCTACCAGTGAAAGAGCCACAGCAGCAAAAGATATGGAAACCCTAGGGGGCGACGATCGACTTCATTTTCCAAGCTGATTCGATAGAGGGGTCACAAGCTGGTTTCTTTTAATTTTTTTTTTTTTTTTTTATTGTGTATGTTTTAATGTGTACGTTTCCAAGGTTCCTGTCAGCAGGCAAGCGAAGGGTGCCTAATCCCCCCTCCTTCCCTTGCCTTAGCAAAAAAAAAAAAGAAGTGCACCGATCCCCGAAAAAAACAACGTTTGGCACCTCTGACAAAATGCGCGAAGCTGCGATACTGCACCATGCATATTCACGAGGACGCACACTAGATCGATACTTGATTTTTTCGGACAAAAAAATTAGTTCCATATTTGGTCTAAAAACATTAGCGTGGGCGGTCCCCCCCCCCCCCCCCTAGAACCATTGCAATTCATTCGGTGGGAATTGATTTTAAACGAAAGTGCAAGTGTTTCAGAATGGGTATCCAGACACAGAATTTTCTAAAAAAAAAAAAAAAAACACTACCCAAGTGAGAAAATTTTGCTTCATGCTGTCATGAGTCAGTTTCTTTATCGCGCAAATCCTTCCAAAAGATACAATTAGTTACATAGATTTCTGTGCCCAGATAGCCAAACTCAAAAACTTGTGCTTTCGTTTAAAATCAATTTAAAGTGGATTGGTCACAACTTTTTTTTTCAAAAAATTTAAAGGATAAAAAATATGAGGCAAACAAACCGAGCCCGTGCGAAAAACGTCCATGAGAGATTTCTATCATGGCGTTTTAGAGTAGCTATCTGGACACAGAATTCTAATAAAACTATCCAGGTGAATTTTTTCCCCCCATATTTCTATTACGAGTCAGTTTCTTTATCGTGCAAATCCTTCCAGAAGAAACAGTCATATCGATTTCTGTGTCCAGATATAGCCACTGTAAAACACTTGCACTTTCGTTGATAACCAATTTCAAATGTATCTGTCACAGTATTTATTTTAAAAATTTAAAGGTTAAAAGAATATGAGGCAAACAAACCGACCCCGATGTGAAATAGTCCATAAGAGATTTCTATCATGGCTGCCAGTTGCCACCGCGCTGTCTCAACATCGTGTCCCACAATACCTCTAATTGCTATGTATAGCTCGCTGGTTTATATAGTCTCAATTTTTATTCCTAAAATTATGTCCAGGAAATACCGTAATTCGACCCAGTGTGCGGCGACACGATGCGACGCACATTTCGATCTCATGTAAAAGAATAAAGAAAAGAAAAGAACAAAAACACACAAAAAAAAACAAAAAAAAAAAAAAAAAAAAACCAAAAATGGATGATGCAGTTTGCACTTCTGCCAAATGCCGAATCGAATGTCAACACACTCGCGTACGAGAGACAGGAGGAGGTAGGAGGGAACGAACTCGCTAACAACGCTGCCAACTTTAAAAAAGAAAAATATCCGATTCTGAGTGATTTTGATTTGATTTGCGTTTTGTTTGAGGAAGCAAAGTTAGGGCCCTGTCTTACATTTAAGGTGAAAGCGATAGTTACAGAAACCCCTAAGAATGGTATCAGTGACAGACACCCCAAAAGGCTGATGCCCTGATCTGACAAGAAAATGTTAGTTCGGACTTCAAATTACTTCCAAGTTCTGCTAATTCGATGTTACAAGCATTTCAATAACAGACTTCTAAGTCTGAAAAATTGTCCATTTGTAGCAAAAGAATTTAGAAATTTTGGGTTTCTGTCAATGGTGCTGTTCTTAGGGGGTGTCTGCAACTGGTGCTTTCACCTTAACTACTTAATTATGAAAATAGAAATAGATAAAAGCTAATAATAATAAAATAAAATAAAAAATACACAAATATATAAATTATGAAACTTGAAAAAAAAAAAAAAAAAACAAAAACAAAAAAAAAAACAAAACAAAAAAGTAATAAAAATATAGAAATTATTAATAATTATATTAATTGATTCCTAGTGACAGAATTCACCACCAGCGGATCCATGACATTGTCTTCCTCTCTATTTTTCCATAAGAACGCACGTGTTGGAAAAGGATAGACGTGAGAGCCAAGCCAATATCACGTGACTACCCCTAATCTATCCTTTACTAACACACGCATTCTAATCGGAAAAGAGAGAGAGGGAAGGATAAATTGCTGGATCCGCCAGTGGGTCTCGCCGAACGACAAGCGCAAAAAATGTCTCGGATCTAGATCCAGATCGTGGTCCTGAGAACCGAGAACGCAAACTGAGGTTTGTGGCTCACTGGTTCACATCCAAAATTGAAATGGTCCATGAACTGACGACTTCTAGGCTAGAAAAGACCGTATTCAATCAGGGCCAGAGACAACTATAGAGGTCAACTGGAGAGAGAGGGAAAAGGAAAGGGAGAGAAGGGAGGAGGGAGGGAGGGAGAGAGAGAGAGAGAGAGAGAGAGGGAAAGAGAGAGAGAGAGAGAGAGAGAGAGAGAGAGA